>CM062818.1:649940420-651140420 GCA_031772625.1 Pinus tabuliformis | reverse complement strand
AATGTTTATCAGTTTGTCAATTTGTTAACCACAAATAGTAAATTAGACTAAAAAGCTTCTTCTTTTTGAATATCCAAGCACAAAAACATTTAAAAAGTAAAAATTTGTGTTTTTAAAGATTTATACTCATGTGGGAAATCAAAGAAGACAATTATAATGACAAGCAACTATGCAAGAGGGCAAGTGAATAATTATAATAATCCTCATTACTCTTCAATTAATTAACAAAAAATCATTTTCCAATTTAATTTAATTTAATTTTTTTACATATTTTATATATTATAGTATTAATTTTTATTTTTATTTTTTCGTTAAAACTATTCTATTATATACATAAACAGATAACAGTTACATCATTACAAAACAGAAAGAACCAGCTGCCTGGAAGTGATGGTAGCTTGGAACAGCTGAGACTGCAATGTTCGAGGACTTAACCAGACCAAAAATAAACCAACCCTCGCAGGGGCGCCAGTGGAGCAGCAGACTAATCCCGCGCAGGGGAGACAAACACTTCCCATCCACAGAAAAAAGATTCCAGAACCCAAACATAGACAATTTTCCATCAGCATTGGCACAGAGACAGTAACACATATCCAAAACATAATCAAAAACAGCAAGAGAGGCCGAATGCCCTCACAGATGTGCCGCAGAGACCTGGAACGAAGGCGCATCTATTCTTCAGGTTCCTCCTCCACCACCCTGCACCACCCGTATTTCGCCACCTCCGCTGCAGTTGGAGCGGTCTCCATATTGACATCTTCTTTTTGGCTGAGCATCACCTCCTGAGCCAGAGGGCTTTTTGAGACATTCACTGGATCTGTAGAGGGCGTCTTCATGGCTTTCGCTGAGCCGTCAGCTGGTTGCTTCCCCCGACTGTCTTTAGTATCGCTTCCATCAGGGGACTCTTCGATGAAGAGAACCAACACATGGGCGCTGATCCGAGGACAGTTCAAAGAACTGTTGAAATTGAAAATGGCGGAGCCGAAGGCGGGTGAGGAAGCGGAATCAGGAGCGCTAGAATCCAGGAATTGACTGGACTGAAGGGGGTTGGCTTCAAGGGTGCTATGGCAATGAAAATGGTAGCAATGGGGAGAAATTTCATCTACAGGAGGGTGTGAAGAGCCTCCACGGGAGGTGCCTCGACGGCTGAGCATTCGCTGTCGAGGCCGAACCATGATTGCAGGGCCCAAATGTATAGAGCGCAGAGCGAAATTGAGAACCAAAACAGTCCTGGGGAGACCACGAACAGGCGGGGGGTTAGCCCAGACGGAAAGGCAGCCGCTTGGAGCTGCTCGCAGCTCCAGAGGTTGCATAAACATACCCTGAGTTTGAACAATGAACAGACCGTAAGCATGCGCAGTGAAGCCCAACCCACCACTGTATTTATCATACCTGCCTGCGCCTCGGAACCCGTCCGCCATTACTGCAACCATCATGGGAGCCGAGGAGCCGGACCCTGGCTTGCGTACAGGGATGGACGGAGCATTTAAGCTCCCCTGGTGTATGCCAAACAAACCACTCCCGCGCGGCTGAAAACAGGCCTGCTCCCATGTGTGTTCCTCTCTGCTGCGCATGGTTGGCAGGTGGCCGCATTTAAACGCGTGTCCCATCCCTTCAATCACCCGCATCCGGGGAGCAGCATCGTTTTGGACCAGACGAGTGCATTCCTGTGCCTGATCATGATCCGATATAATATCCAGAGTTCTTGTGAGTAGAGTATTCTCATTTTCCACCCCTATATTGGCCAGGAGGTCAGCGACCCTGTTGCCTTCCCTCTTTATGTGATTGAAGGTGATGACCTTGTTACTGTGGAGCGCTTGTTCTATGGCTTCCAGTCTTGCTTCAAGCCTCCAACTGGTGGCTATTTTCCTTGCATGAGATCCATTTAGGAGATGCTTGGCCATATTTATAAGGATCTGGGAGTCTCCTTCCACCTCCAGGGGTTGGAAGTTGTGTTTCCATGAGAGAAGGAGACCTTGCCATAGTCCCTCTAACTCAGCCGAGTTATTGGTGTCCCACCCAATGTTTCCATAGTAGAGCAGCAGGGGTGTGCCTTCATGATTCCTTAAAATTCCGCCAAAGCCTGCAATTCCAGGATTGCCCTTTGAGGCACCATCAAAGTTGAGCTTGAAGGTATGCTTTGGAGGGGCAGTCCAGGAGACCTTTTTTAGGTTGCTGCTTTTAGGAGGGCCTTTATTGTGAGATTCCTGAGGAAGATGCATTTGCCAGTTTTCCAAAATGGCTTTCTCATTGTCTAGAGTCGGAAGGTCCTCCTCAGTCCATGAGCGGAGCATCAACGTCTCTTTGAGATTCCCACAAAGCATGCTCCAGATACTATCTATCGGGGAGCATTGATCTTTGAATATGCGTTTGTTCCTTTCCTTCCATATGCTCCATAGGAGGAGCCCGGGATTATGTTCCATAAATGGTTGAGAATTTCACTTTTGTATGGATTCTGTTGCCAATGACGCAATGAGTTGGTTATGTCGTCCTCAAGTCTGCATCTTCTTTGACATCTGAAGCTTGCCTTTTCCCATAACTGATTGGCTAAGGGGCAAGAGTCCAGGAGGTGTTGGAGAGTTTCCTCATGGGATTTGCAATTAACACAAATAGAGGGGCCATGAAAATTTCTGCGTCTAAGTTTATCCCAGGTGAGGATTCTCTGATGTCCTACCAACCAAAGGAAGTAGGAGACTTTAGGCCAAGAACCTAACCCCCAGATTTTGCTCCAAATTGGGTCAGGGGGAGTAGGGTTATTGCACATAATTTTGTAAGCCTCAGATGTGGTGAAGGCGCCTTTAGGTTGGTACCCCCATCGTAGAATGTCTCTGCATTCGGCATGTCTGATGCTTCTTTTGCGTAGCTCCCTTTCCAGATTCTCAATGATTTGGTGATTTTCATTTATGATTAACTGGTTACCTTGTTTCCACTTCCTAAAGCCTTGCTCTGTCTCCTAAGTCCAGTATTGCCAGATCTTTTCTTGTTGCTGTTCCTCTCCAATGGAGTTCGGAGGTGGGTTAAGAATGCAACTGAGCTGTGGCATTTGGTTCCAGGCATCTGTCCAAAATCGTGCTATTCTACCATTTCTTACCTCCCAAAAACTATGCTGCTGTATCAACTGGAAGTGTTGTTTGGCCGCCTTCCAAATTAGCGAGCCTTTGACATTGGGAGTGAACCTGATGAGCTCCTCCTAGGGTCTGTGATTGGCATATTTGGCCGTCCAAATGGTGGCCCAAGGTTTTTCTGGGTTAGAGAGCCATTGCCACCAAATTTTTGCGCTCATGATGGCATTGCTGTGTGTAGGATCTCTCAGGCCGATGCCCCCTTTTTCTTTGGGCGTGCATACAATGGTCCATTTTACCAGGGCCCATTTGCGATTTGTAGCTGTATTTCCCCAAAGGAATCCTCGCTGAAGATCCCGAATTCTTTTTAGAACCCATTTTGGCGCCGCTAGGATTGAGAATAAGTAGAGCGGCATTGCCTGAAGAACTGACTTTATGAGCACTACACGACTGGCCAAGTTCAGTGATCTGTGCGTCCATAGGTTGAGGCGGGATTCGAGCTTCTCAATGAGAGTACGCCAGGAGGAATGCTTGATGGCTGAAGCAGAAAGGGGAGCTCCAAGGTATTTAGAAGGGAGAGTGGCAATGGGGAATCCCAAAATTCAAGCAACACCAGTCTTAACGATAGGAGGGGTGTGAAAGAAAAAGATCTACGACTTGGAGTTATTGATGCTGGTTCCTGAGGCCTCAGAGAAGTCATTGAGCAAGGCCTTGACAGAAGGGTAGCCAAAGAGCATGGTGTCATCAACAAACTGCTGATGAGATATAGCTGGGGAGTGGTGAATGGAGAGACCTTTGAGCTGATGAGAGAGGAGGGCTTGTTTGATGTGGCGACCTAGGCCTTCAGCCATTAAAGCAAAGAGGAAGGGGGAGAGAGGGTCACCTTGCCTGATTCCTCGGGAGGGTCTGAAGGGTCGAGAAGGGATCCCGTTCACAAGAATGGAGAAGAAGGAGGAGGAGATAAGACTCATGATCCAACGGATCCACATGGGAGAGAATCCAAAGGCAGTTAGCATTTGCTGTATGTAAGTCCAACTGAGCTTATCAAAAGCCTTAGAAAGATCAAGCTTTAGAATCATACCTGCCTGATTGGACTGCTTGAGGGAATGTATGATCTCATGCGAGAGGATAATGCCATCCATGATCTGTCTCCCTTCCACATATCCAGATTGTTCCGGAGAGATGAGCAGTGGCAAGAGGGGCTTTAACCTGTTGGCGATAACTTTGGAGATAACTTTGTATATGACGTTGCAAAGAGCAATCGGCCTGAATTTGTCCGGGGTGATGGATTCCGCCTCTTTTGGTATAAGGGCAATGAAAGTTGAGTTGAGAGAGGGAAGCAGCCAATGAAGAGCTCTCGATTCCTCTACAACTTGCCAGACCTCCAATTTTATCAGCTCCCAGAAAGTGTGAAAGAAAGTTGTGGTGAAGCCATCCGGGCCAGGGGCTTTTCCCTCCTTGAGCTGGGACATGGCTGTGTCCACCTCCTGAGTTAGTATAGGACGAAGGAGAAGTTCATTGTGTTCCTCCGTGATTAACTTTGGCACATTATGTGTTATTCTTTCTATCGCAGGTCGCCTGTCTGCATTGGGCTCTAGATGAACTTGCTTGAAGTGATTTAGGAACTCCTCCTCAATTTCTTCATGTTGTTCTGCTCTTGCCCCCCCTTGCCTTTGAATGAAGGGGATGTTGTTGTGCATTCTTCGTTGAACAGTGGTTCGGTGGAAGAATTTGGTGTTCCATTCGCCCTCTTTCAGCCATCTGATCCTGGACTTTTGCTTCCAAAATATCTCCTCCTGCTTTCTCCTCTCCTCCAGCTGATTGTGGATGCGCTGCTCCTGCTCTAGGGTCCCCTCTGTGTGACCCCCTGTGCTTATTTTTTGCTGGAGATCCGCCATTTCCTTATTTAAGTCATGTTGCGCCTTAAAGATGTTTCCAAAGGTCTCATTGTTCCAACGCTTTAGATGGTATTTTAAATATTTGAGTTTCTGTTGGAACTGGAACATCTTGGAGCCTTCTGGCGGAGTGAAGGTTGTCCAAGTTGTTTTGACAAAGTCTTTGAAAGTTGGATGGGTGAGCCAGAACTCTTCGAAGCGAAAGGGCCTTCTGGTGGAGTTGCCTGGTCGTTGCCACTGGAGGGCAATTGGCCAGTGATCCGAGCCTGAGTGGGGTAGTATGGCAGCAGTTATGTCTCCTCCTAAGTGAACCGAATTATCTGATATAAGAAATCGGTCCAGTTTGGAAGCGATTTGATGCTTTCCTGCTCTTTGATTGCTCCAAGTGTAAGTGCCATTACAAAATTGCAAGTCTATTAGAGAGGTATTCTGGATGAAGTCTTTAAAGTGGGTGTTTTCCTGTTCCAATCTTGTTCTTCCCCCAAGCTTTTCCTCCAACTTGGTGATCATGTTAAAATCCCCTCCAATAATCCATAGAGGATGCATTCTATTGTTGTTCAGAGCTTCTATGGTGTTGAGAAGAGCTATTTTGTTTCCTGCTTCCTGCGGGAAATAGACATTTGAGAGGTTTCCATGTATATTGGTGCCTAAAATGTGGAAGGCAGCCTGGATGAGGTGATGAGAAGCGTGGAAGTCTGAGAGAGTAAGCGCTTGCGTGTTCCATGCAATGGCAAGCCCCCCTGATGCTCCAGATGCATCCACTGCCACCGATTGACAACCTGGCCATGCTTTAGAGAGGATGTTGCCTAGTGTAGAGCTGTTACACTTGGTTTCCTGAAGAAAGCATAGTTGCGGCTTTTCCATTTTTATCATATTTTTTAACATTCTGAGTTTCCCTGGGCTGTTGAGCCCCCTTAAGTTCCATGAAATGAGCTTCATGATTCACTATTAATAGAGGGTTTGTAGTACTTCGTCAATTTTGCATACCTGCCTGAGTCCACCAGGATTTTCCCTACTGCTATTGTTCGCTGGAGATCAGTCCTTCTTCCCCTCTTTTTGGAGTCTTTTGGGGGAAGGCCTCCATCCCAATGACTTCCTGGCTGGATGCCTAGCTGTTTCTGCTGATAAGCCCTTGAGATGACCACTTCCAGTTTGTTGAGCTGAAGCTCTGGGATACTGTCGTAGTCCTTCTTTTTGCATGCTAACTCTAGTTCTAAAATGTCTAGTCCTTGCAGATCTATACTTTCTGGTTCTTCATCCATCTGTTGCACCTGGCTATTTCCTTCTGTGGAAATGTCTAAGCTTTGGGGGGGATCTGGAGTTCCATCCACGTCCATTTCATTATCTTTTTCTGCAGGTTCCTTTCGTCCGTCCTTGGGGTTCGCCTTAGCAACTTTGGGGGTTTGATGTTCAGAGGGGGAGGCCGAAGGAGGAGGCTGGGAGGAGGAGGATGGGGGTGCGGAGCTGGGCTTGGAGAACGGGATTTGCTCTTCCGAGGTCTGAGCTAGAATTTCAAAGCTGTTCCTTATAGCAGGGCCAGGGGCATTGTCTTGCTGGGGCTTTTTTCTGGTTGAAGGTTTTTTGTGCGCTCGCTTGTTGGTGAAGCCATCATGGGTCAAGGAGTCTGAGGGTTCAGGAGCATTAGCTTTGGCATTTAGGGGACAATCCCTGAATAAATGCCCGAGAGCATGGCATTTTCGGCAACGAAAAGGGACATGTTCATAATCCAAGGGTTGAATCCATTCATTGTCGCGGTGAGAGAGACTTACCGAGTCTGGCAGGGCTTTGTCCAGGCGCATGAAGACGCAGATGCGGGCATAGGATGTGTATCTGCGCAGTTTTGTTTCTTCCGCCGCTTTTATGTATTCCCCTAATCCATTTCCTATGTCTTTGAGAATATCTTCATCCCAGTATTCATCTGGAAGTGAATACATTCTGATCCAGACTGGAGCCCAGGTGAGGTCTTCCTTGTCCGGGTTAAATCTTGCTATCCATTCCCTTAGATACAGACCAGCTGAGTTGAAAAAATATGGCCCTTCGCCCAGGATTCTGTATTTGTCTTCAAGGCAAAAGAAAATCGCAGTAAAGAACCCTTTCGGTCCTAGCTACAGTGTTACGTCTCCTTTGGGTTTCCACTTAGCTGCAATCCATCCATATAGGGCTTTTTCTGTCGGCCAGAACCCTATAAATTTCCCGATGAGGGCATGATCCCTCATGTATTGGATTCGTTCGTCAATCTTCTGTCCCGGCAGCTCTATTCTGGGCCGTTCGGCTGCTATTGGTTTGCAGGTATTCGAAGAGATCTTCGATCCTTCCTCTGGTTTGTCCTTTCTTCCGGGCGTGACGCCTGTCTTATCCACCTGACTGCCTATCTCATTATGCCCGTAGCGCTGCGGGATCTCCTTGTTAATCGCCTCCTCATCAACAGAACCAAACACAATCGTCCTTTCAGGCCCTGGCTGCGAAGTGTTTGCTTTGGGGGAGGGCATTGACGCCCCCCCCTGGGGGGAATCCATATGCCCTACGATTATACCCGGTACTGCTCAGTCGAAACAGAGCTAGAGGTCAGGCCCGTGATGGTTGCCTCGTCTGTGCAGTCTGCGCCGTCTGAGGTTGTGGTCAGAACCCTAGTGGCCGATCCTAGTCTCCTTGATAGTGAACACATAAGCCAATACTAAGGTAATGATCTACTCGTAATTAGCGTATTATTAATTTTAATTAAATTAAATAGGTGAAATTTATATATTTATTTAATAATATTAATTAATTAATTAATTATAAAATAATATAATGTCTTTTATATATAACTACATATATATAAAAACTTATTATATTTTACCATTTTATAAACACATAATTTATAACCTATATGAATCATTATTCACATATATTTTTGAACAACTCATATACTTATTCAATTAGCATACATTATAACCCTTTAACATGTATATAAACTTACTATATTTTACCATTTTATAAACACATAATTTATAACCTATATGAATCCTTATTCACATATATTTTTGAATAACTCATATACATATTCAATTAGCATATATTATAACCATCTAATATGTATGAACTATTTTTTAAGTGAAGTTGGGCAAAAAACACTATATAGTAATTTAAATATTCATTTTATAAAAGCTAAAATGTATCCACAGACAATCATTCCAGCTATTAGTTTGCCACTTAGTGAACTAAATGAATAACATAAGTTCAAAATTTTATCATGAGTTGACAAAGACGACAATTATTACATTATCATAGAAATTCTTCTTGAATGATCTAGATCACTTGATCATCATTCAATTGGGGAGTCCATTGAAGTAAGTGGATGGAGCTCATTGTCATTGTTCAAAGAGAAGTCAAAGTTTTCCAATTTCTTGGCTACAATGGAGACCTTCTTAAGTCTATCAAACTTTTCCATTAATTTTTCCATGTATATGGTCATTACCTATTAAGAGTCTACTTTGTTAGTAAAAACTCTTAACGGTTTGAATTTAAGAGGAGGTGCATGCTCTCATAGAGTTTCCCACGTTAAGTATCCATTCATTGTTTTCACAGTCCACTTGCCTATCTGGAATAAACCTTTTGGCTTCTCATACTTTTTCTTCCACATCAAAGATTACTCTTTGGACTACTCCAAAGATAATTTCTTTGTATCTGGTCATAGTAGCTCAAGTTGTTGACTAGGCTCTGGTTTGGCCAATAGAGGGGGAAGCAAGGTTAGGAGCAAGGGTGGGACTAAGTTGTGCTTTTCTACCTCCATGGTGAGAAGAGGAGAGACAACATCTTGCCATGATCTAGGGACACCAGGGAGGGGATGAACTGAGTCTAGGATCTTGGGGAGGGAAGGTGAAATCAAAGATAGAGTTTAGATAGGGAGGAGAGGTGAAAGAGAGATAGTAGGAAATCCAAGAGTGGTGGAAAGAAGGGTGACTATGAGGTTAGAGAAGAATAAACCAAACTTAACAAAGAGAAACATTGGAGGTAGGGGATAAAATGAAGGGAAAAAAATCTCAAATTGAAGTCATAAAAAAAACACCTCCTAGAATTAGAAGTCCCAGAGAGGGGATAAATATCTAGAAGATGATTAATCCACAACTCTTGTAGAACACTGATAGAAACATGTCTACAAATAAAGGGTTGTGCAGAACAAAAATTACAATTATAGTAAACATGAGACTCCTTCATCATTTTCGCAATGAACTAGAGGTAGTGTGCCCCAGAGTGAGTATTTTCTAACTGAAAAATATTGTCAATCCTACATGCAACGATAATTTTATTGCAGGATTGACATTGAGTTTCCTTCCTTCCAAACCTATAATATTTGAAAAATGGCATGATTATAAAATGCTAGGAGTGCCAACGAGAAATAGTGGCATGGAACACAATAAACTACAACGAGAGATTCAACCTTCCCTTCGCTATTTCCATCACTCCATCCTTTGTTAGGATTTGCTATTGCCTTCCCATTAATCACCATAATCATTGCTTGAGTGCTTCTATATTCAGAATTTAGAACAATTTTTCCTTCACTGGACTCCCATGTAATGAAGGTTATCATTACAATTCCTTCCCGCAAACTAACCAAATTACCATGTAGGTGTAGTTGTAGGCTAGGCCATGCATAGTGAAATTTGATAGGTGGCCTACCACCCATATAAAATAGTAGCCGATCATGTTAATGTAAGGAGGTTTCCCCATATGGTTCTTAGTGCGTCAAGAAGAGGATGAAGCCAATTTTTTTTTGTAAATATCTTCTTTATAGTGCAGACCTTCATATTTCTAGTTTTTTTTTATATGTGATAGTATAGGGGCTACTATTACTTTTAAGAGGACTTTAATTCTAGTTAAGCCTGCCATTAGTTTCTAGTTATTAGATACCTTGGGGGTGCTGGATCCATTTTGTAGTTTCTTTTTATCATTAGGACAATAGTTCTAGAATCCCCTTTAATTACAATTTTTTATAATTAAGAAGTTTGGCTATTATTGGGCCTTGCTCCAAGGATGAGAGTTCTACCACATTATTAGTGTCAGTGCCTAGATTTCCCACATAAATGTGAATAATTTATCCATTATCATCTCTAAATACCCCTCCAAAACTAGCAAGGGAAAGATTACCCCTAGAGGCCCTGTCAAAGTTTAATTTTAAGAAGCTAGCAGGAGGTGATTTCCACATTATAAATTCTAGGAAAATTTTCCATGCTCTATTCACTATAGCACTTGTAAAAGGTCCAAAGTTCCATTCTTCAAGTGTTGAATGCATATTGGTTCTATTCCAATTTGATTGATTGAAAATTATGTCCAATCCATCATATTTCTAATGCAAATATATAATTGTTAAGCATATTCTCAGCTGTTTCTATGCTTTCCCAACAGAGGCTCACATGAGAATCCAAAGGAAGAGGGTCACATTGGGCCAAAGTTTGGATTCCCATAAATTTTTCCATTTACTTTTGTTGGGGTGCCCTTTTCTACCAACTAGTAATATGTAAGCCTCCTTTAAGATGAAAGATCCTTTAGTCCAATGCCCCTATCAGAGGATATATTTCCTAGATTGGATTTTAATTCTTTTGTTTTCTAGTTAATTTGTGATGGCTTCCTATGTTTATAAGCTTATGTTCACTAGCGAGTGTGTGCACTTCTCCCATTGCCTCCATTGTTGTTGAGATTGAGGTTGTGTCTAATACTGTTGGACCAATACTCCATATCATGATATCAAACAAGGTTTTAACTCATTCAACTCTCCTTTTTCCAATTTGGGCCATTGCTATTAGGAATCCTCCCAAAAGAGGGCTAAATTTCTATCCCTAATTTCCCAAAAACCTGTGAGATTGAATCAGGTGTTTATTCTTATAGGTTGAATTCCAAAGATGAGATCCCTTAATTCCACCCCCCATCCAAATTAGAAAATTGTCGTCTATTCTCGGCATGTATTTTTCCTTCCATACTTTTCTCCCTAAAGATTTTGGGTTTTTAAGCCACAACCACCAAGTTTTGGCTCCTAGTGATTGACTGAGGATTTTAGGGTCTTTCAGGGCAACCCTTATCCCGATTGCTGATTATCAAAACCTTCTTACATGGCTTCTCGGGCCCACCTCTCTATCTCTATTTACATAGATGGGTGTCAGGTTAATTACCAAAATTAATTATTAAAAAAAAACTCAGCAAACTGGATGGTGCATACATGGAATATACAACCGCCATGGTTGTAGCAGCTGAGACAATATGATTCAGGAAACATTTTAGCATGGATCTATAAGCTAGTCCTTTCTTGTAATCTCATGTTGTTGTAAGAATGGGTTTATAGTTCTAACCATGGTTATGAGTTGAAAATAACTACCTTATGCTCAAAATGATGCTTCATAGTCTCAATCACCATGGAAAACACCTCTAATTGATAAAATATTACCTTTTAGGAATCTTGTGAAAATGAGTGGTTTATCATGGGACATTATGATGCTTTTAGTAAAACTGATGGGTATTTGTATCTTATCAATGGCTAGCGAGGCATAAAAAGAGCCTTAGGAATTTACCAAATATTTATGGGATTAAGCATGATGAAAAATGAATTGAAACACAACATAGGACCTTTCTATGAGATCTTTGGCCTTTAAGTGGGAAGTGGCTACCATTAATTGGTTTTGGGTAGTAGTGAGGGGTCTAGGGGCCTAAACCATGGTTGAAAAGGAAAACATGATTCTTACACAGGAAAATGAACATTATAGGCTTTAGGCACTATGATCAAGGTGTCCAACCACACCACATGCATTCTCTCTAGTGTCCTTGACCCCAACTGGTATTTTAGGTACCATTTGTTAGTTTTACATAATGTCAATGTGCCTAATGGCCTTCACTATGCATGATCAGGTGCTTAGTATTTAGCTCAAAAAACAAAGTTATCAGAATCGCTCAAAACCTAAACGACTACGTCTATCTTGGCGATGTGATCCCAAAGCAACTCGTTTCGCCAAAAACTAAGCTCGTATGACGAAGATATCACGTTCTGTCCGCTTTGCTAAATAGTGGAATTTTGCAAAAAAAAGTACAATCACTGCACAGTCAGCAGTTCATACTGCTGGCATGATAGGTGACTGGGTAGGTCAACGGGATGGTCAAAGTCCAATTGTGTCTCACCAAGTGGTGCATTGTTATTGGTCTGCAGGTTGGTGATTTGGAGCGATTTTATTGGTTTATGGTGGACCAATGAGGAGGGGATCAGTGGCAAGCCCAGAGGCCGCCACGTGTCTCTCCCCAAAGGACCAGTGTCAATCTGCAGCGAAATATTATGGAAAGCCAGGGGGTCAAACCCAGGACCTGCACTATACAAACTCAACAACATACCAATACACCACTGCTGCAGTTCTTACCATACTATGGTTTCACATTAATTTTGTTATGATATATGTTAACGGATGGGGGTTAGGAGGAAGCCAGCCTGCGGGTCAGCCCCCGCCCATGTGAACACACCATAAACATCTAATGGCTATAGCTAATCGTTATCCATAAAACTGCACCAACATAAACCATAAATGTTTGCAACTAACCGCACCGGGTGTACCGCCCATATAACCTCTTCCATTAAGACCACCATGGTTAACGGTTAGGAACCGCGATTTGCACTAATCACGATTAGTGATTAATTAAACTTCGATTAACATTAATTAAACTCACAGTTTAGTTCAAAGTCCCCTCCAATTTCGGCGCTAACTCCATTTTTAGCGGGATTAATTGGAATTCCTCTAGTTTTAGAGGAGTTTTACTAGGAGAACTTGTTTTGACCATAACTTGGGAAAAATTCAACCAAATTGGGATCAGGAAAAGGTGTTCCTAGATGATTTTGGTGTTCTGAGCACATTGAAGTAGGTTTCAAGAGCAGTAGAGCATTGTAAACAAAACTTTTTCCATTATTTATCTAATACAGAGGCCCAAGCCATGGAAGCTGGACCAAGGAGATGTAACTCGGGAGGGGTGAACTCCTTCATTAAAACATTGCGTTAAGTGTTTATTTTGATGTTTTGTTGTACATTTGATTGTTTTTTTTCAACACTTTACTTTTATGCTATTTTTCTCATGAATTGAACATAAAACTTGACAAATTCACCTGTTTTCATTCACAAACACCATAAGGAAACCTATGCACAATAAGAAATTGACAAGTATTTTTTTTTTTAAATTCTAAAGTTGAAATTAGCACAACAAAAATAAAATTCAACAACATATCAAGTTGGTATCATAGGAAAGGTTATTTACTTGATTTCTTGAGTTTTGTGCAAGTAGAGTTTTAATGGTTGCAAATTTGTGATGCTTACAAGGTTAAAGCTGCAGAGAGGAGAAGGGAAACTATTGGTTGTAACTCTTGAGGTAATGCCTAGAAGAAGGAGAGCCACAAGGCCACAATCTCAACCCAAAGTTCCAATCCCAACTGCACTTGAAACACCTCAAGTTTTACCTTCAAGTGAGATTGAGGAGACCTACAAGCAGTACCAAAATATGAGCTTGAATCCAAAGCCATCATGTCTGGAGCAAGAGAGACTGAAGGTATTTCAGAAGAGGAAGCATTCAAGAAATATTTCTATGACTTAACTGACATGGTTAGATTCCTATATGAAGAGAGGAATACTAGAATGGATGGAGAGAGTTCTAAGCCCCCACATGGAGAGGGAAGCTAAGGAGATAAAAAAGATGAAAAGAAGGATTCAAAGGGAAATGGAGGAAAGTCTCCTCCATCTCCACCATCTCCATCTTCCTCATCATATTCATCATCCTCTACATATCAAACAACATCATCTTCCACTTCCACCACAAAAAATGTTCATACTCATTCAAAAACCCCAAAGGAAAAAACTCCCTTACTCAAATTGGACATTAAGTTTGAACTTCCCATGTACGATGGTGAGGTGACTGCAGAAAGGTTAGACAATAGGATTCGAAAATTGGAGGTTTATTGAAGAATTCAAAACCTTCAAGAAGATGACATAAAGACCCAGTTGGATTCACTAAGGCTAGAAGGAGCAACATTAGTCTGGTGGGAAGCAAATACTTAAGAGGAAATGTGAATTATGTTAAAATATCCATTTCTTGGGTTAAATTTGTTTCTACAATTAAAATACAATTTCATCCTTTAGCCTATATGAAAAAAGCCATTATGAGTTGGAAAAATTTTAGGCAACTCAAGGGCCAAATAGTTCAAGACTATACCTAGGAGTTTAGAAAGAGGCCTTTGTTGTTAGGAGTAAACTTGAATTCCCAAGATACACTATTGAAATATATTAGGGGTTTACATTCCTACTTAAAAAATACTATCCTTATGTTCAATCCAAGCAATTTGGATGAGGTATGTGTGCAAGCCACGCACCTTGAAGCAAGAGGAAAGAACATTCAGGAAGAGGGTAGTAAGAAGAAGCCATTCAAGGGTAAGGAGAAAGAGAAGGGTGGAAAATGGAAGGGAAATAAGAATGCAAGTGTGAAAAAAGAAGGGGAGAAAACTATATGCCAACATTGTTCCAAAGCAAGGCATGATGAAACCCATTGTTGGAAATTACATCCCGAACTAAGGCCTAAGAAACCAAACAATAAGGGAAAACAAAAGATGACCGCTACTGCACAACATGATCTTCGATCAAATTCTAGTGGTGAGACCAAGATTTCAGCCATGGTCACAAAAGGAAAAGAAGTTGTTGCAAGCACTAGCCCCTCACATAGTCACAACAACACTCCAAATGAAGAATCAAGGATAGAGTTGTTCTATGTAAGGGTAATTTCAAATCATACAAAGATTGATGCATTATTTGATAGTGGGTCACAATCAAACTTAATTTCAGAAGACTTGGTCAAAAATCTTAACCTTGAAATTGTACCTCATCACAAACCATATTCTTTGGGTTGGATAGTCAATAATGCAAATTTATAGGTTACAAGGAAATGCTTATTCAAGCTTGCCATTACTGAAAAATTCATTGATGAAGTTGAGTTAGATGTAGTTCCACTTGACATCTTAGGAATCATTTTGGGAAGTCCTTATTTGTATGATAGGAAAGAAATATTTTATCGCCATGAGAAAAAATACCTATTGCTCAAGGATGGAGTAGAGTATATTGTGAGAACCCATCGCAAAAAGTTGAATATTTATTTGGTTAATGCAGGGCAGATGAAGAGACTAGTAAATGCAAGTAAGAATTTTGTGCTTCTCATGATCAAGAAAGAGAATGATATTTATTATGAATCTTTTGAAGGTTGTGATGACAAATTAACATCTGATTTGTTTGATGTGGTAAGCAAGCATGGTGAGATGTTTCAAGAACCAAAGGGGTTACCTCCCAAGAGGGGAATTCAACATGAGATACAACTGTAGCAGGATGTTCGACTTACAAACATTGGCATGTATCGCATGTCGATTATGGAGAGTATGGAAATCAAGAAGAAAATTCAAGAATTGTTGAACAAAGGTATTATATGCCCATCTACTTCACCATGTGGTTCACCCATTGTCTTGGTGCCAAAGAAGGACAGGACTTGGTGCATGTGTGTGGATTTCGGTGCACTGAACAAAATAACGGTAAAGAATCGTTATCTACTCCCAAGAATTTATGATTTGCTTAATCAGTTCAGGTATGCAAAGTATTTCACTAAGTTAGACTTACGAAGTGGTTATCATCAAGTTAGAATAACTGAAGAGGACATTTGGAAACTGCATTTAAAACTAAACAAGGATTGTTTGAGTGGCTTGTTATGCCTTTTAGTCTTACAAATGCTCCAACTACTATATGAGAGTTATGAATGATGTATTGAGACCATTTTTAGATGACTTTTTCATTGTTTACTCAGATGATATTCTCATATTTGGAAAATTCAAAGATGAACATGTCATGCATGTGAACAAAGTACTTGATGTATTGAGAAAAGAACAATTGTTTTTAAAGATATCGAAGTGTGAATTTGGCAAGACTCCTTTAGTGTGTTTGGGACACATTGTTGGAGGAGGTGAGATGAAGATAGACCCCTCGAAGGTTGAGGTCATTCTGAATTGGCCCAAGCCCAATACAGTTATAGAGGTAAGAAGCTTTCTAGGGGCAACACAATATTGGAGGAAATTTATTGCTAATTTTTCTTCCATTGCAACTCCATTACATGCATTGACTAGTGTTAAGAAAGTATTCCATTGGGGAGATGTACAACAGAAAGCATTTGATGCTTTAAAACAAAAGATCAGTTCAACACCAGTATTGGCTCTTCCAGATCTTAGACATCCATTTGAGATTCAAATAGATGCTAGTGATTATGCCATGGGAGCAGTTCTTATGCAGCATGGTAAGCCCATTTCATTTCATTCTGAAATTTTTAATGGAGTTGTGAATAACTATCCCACTTATGACAAAGAACTTTACACATTGGTACAAAGTGTCAAAAAATGGAAACACTACTTGATGGGGAAGGAGACCATTATCCATACTGACCATCAACCATCGCAGTACTTATAAGCATAGTCAAAGTTGCAAAAATCACGAAACTTCAGATGGATGGGTTTTCTACAACAGTTTCATTTGGTTATTAAATACAAAAAGGGAATCTACAATAAGGTAGCTGATATTATTTCTAGGTCTATTGTAAATTCATCTATTATACTCAAGCACAATTATGTTTTACATGAAAGTTACATTGAACAATATGCATATGATAATGACTTTCGAGATGTGTATGCATGCTTGAGGCAAGGAAACCAAATTGAAGAATTAGATTACCATGTACATAATAGTTTATTGCAACACTTGGGCAAGTTATGTATTACACAGGGAGAAAGAAATAATATCATAAGGGAGGCACACACTTCGTTGATTGCTTGACACCTTGGTGTAGGAAAGACAATAGCGAATCTCCAAAGGTATTGTTAGTGGTCATGCACGTTTAATAATGTATCTCGTTTCATTAGAGGGTGTTCTTTGTGTGCAACAAGTAAGCCTGGGAATAGGAAACTAGGATTGGACACTCCACTTTCGATACCTTCACGTCCATGGGAGAATATCTCAGTGGATTTTGTAGGAGGTCTTCCATTATCAAGGAAAGGTCATGATTACTTGTATGTAGTTGTAGACAGGTTCAGTAAGATGTGTATTCTAACGCCATGTAAAAAGCAAATTACAACTAAACAAACAACTCATCTTTTCTTTCAAAATATTTGGGTTCATTTTGGTCTTCCTACTTCCATTGTAAGTGATCATGATTCTCAATTTGTTGGGAATTTTTGGTCAAATTTGTGGGACATGATGGACACTAAGTTGAAGAAGAGTACAACCTTTCATCCGCAAACAAATGGACAAACCGAGCTGGTCAATAGGACAGTTATTCATTTTCTCAGAGGATATTGTAGCAAACATCCCAAGTTGTGGGATGAACAATTTCATTACATATAACATGCATACAACAGGGCAAAGCATTCTTCCACAAACACATTGCCATTTGAGGCATGTTTTGGGTACTTGCCAAGATCGCCATTGGACTTCATCTTTGAGAAATATGTCGCCATCGATGGTCATAGTGACATCCATAAGGAAGGGAAGTTCATTAAGCAAATTTAGTTGATACATCACGCATTGCAGGAACAACTTGAAATAAGTCAAAGAAACTACAAGGCAAGGCATGAAAAACACCGCGTCGATCATAAATTTCAAGTTGGCAACAAAGTTTGGTTATATATTAGCAAAGAGATACTTCAAGGGGAAGGTAAAAAGCTGAAGCCAATCTGTTATGGCCCTTTTAAAATTCTGGAAAATATTGGTAACAATGCATCTAAGCTAGATTTGCCTCCTTATATGCAAATATACTCTATTGTTAATGTTGAGAATTTGAGATTATTTGAGCCTCTTTTGATTCATGAGCAAGGAGAGCATGCTCAACTGCCATCAATAGATGATTTTTCGCTAGAATTTCTTGATGAACTTTAGCAAGATCTCATACTTGACAAAAGAACCAGAACTTCGAAGAGAGGGAATGTCGAATACCTTAGAGTGAGACTCAAGGGACAAAAGCCTTCTAAAGCCAAATGGTTGTAGATCAAGAAGGTGAGGGAATTTTACCCTCACGTGCTAAACAATTGATAGTATCTTTTGGGTTCTAAAAGGCTTCTAGTGGGAAGGAATGACTAGGTGCTCAGTATTTATCTCAAAAATCAAAGTTCTCAGAATTGCTCAAAATTTGAACAGCCGTGTCTGTCTCGGCGATACGATCCCAACACAACTCATTTCGCTGAAAACCGAGCTCGTATGAGGAATATATCGCGTTCTGTCCGCTTTGCCAAACAATGGCATTTTGCAAAAAAAAGTATAGTCACTACACAGTCAGTGGTCCGTAGTGCTGATGTGGCAAGTGACTAGGCAGGTCAACAAGATGGTCAAAGTCCAATTGTTTCTCGCCAAGTGGCGCATTGTTTTTGGTCCACAGGTTGGTGATTTGGAGCAATTATGGTGGACCAATGAGGAGGGGACAAGTGGCAAGCGCGATGGTCGCCACATGTCCCTCCCCAAAGGATCGGTGTGAATGGCGCACTACAGCAAAATATTATGGAAAGTCGGGGGGTCAAACCTGGGACCTGTGCTATACAAACTCAACAAAATACCAATACACCACCGCTGCTGTTCTTACCATACTATGGTTTCACATTAATTTTGTTATGATATATGCTAACGGTTGGGGGTTAGGAGGGAGCCAACCCGTGGGCCAACCCCCTCCCATGTGAACACACCATAAACATCTAATAGCTACAGTTAATGGTTATCCATAAAATTGCACCAACATAAA
Source organism: Pinus tabuliformis (assembly GCA_031772625.1). Taxonomy (NCBI): domain Eukaryota; kingdom Viridiplantae; phylum Streptophyta; class Pinopsida; order Pinales; family Pinaceae; genus Pinus; species Pinus tabuliformis. Next base: position 651,121,663 of record CM062818.1, on the reverse strand, counting down.
CCATAACTGTTTGCAACTAATCGTGCCGGGTATACCGCCCATGTAACCTCTTCCACCAAGACCGCCAGGGTTAACGGTTAGTAGAACCGCGGATTTGCGCTAATCATGGTTAGTTATTAATTAAAATCTGCTTAACTTTAATTAAACTCACAGTTTAGTTTGGTGGCATGTTTAGTGGTCCCTCCAATATCAACACTAACTCCATTTTTAGCGGGATTAATTGGAGTTCCTCTAGTTTTAGAGGTGTTTTACTAGGAGAAATTGTTTTGACCATAACTTGGGAAAAATTCAACCAAATTAGGATTAGGAAAAGGTGTTCCTAGATGATTTTGGTGTTCTGAGCACATTGAATCAGGTTTCAGGAGAAATAGAGCATTGTAAACAACATTTTTTCCATTATTGATCTAATACAGAGGCCCAAGCCATGGAAGCTAGACCAAGGAGATGTAACCCAGGAGGGGTGAACTCCTTCATCAAAACACCATGTTAAGTGTTCATTTTAATGTTTTGCTATACATTTGATTGTTGTTGTTCAACACTTTACTTTTATGCTATTTTGCTCATGAACTTAACATAAAACTTGACAAATTTACCTGTTTTCATTCACAAACACCATAAGGAAACCTATGCACATGAAGCAATTGACAAGCATTTGTTTTTAATTCTGAAGTTGAAATTAGCACAACAAAACTAACATTCAACAACATATCAATGCACGACTATGAATTTAATAATGTAATTGGGATATATATTCAAAAAATAATGTTGGCTTCTTTAATTTTAGCTTTAGATTGACAAACCTATCACACATCCATTTTTCTAACTCCTTATTCTTATCTTTGTTTTCAATAACATATAAAACTAAGTAGATCACAAGGGTTTATAAATCTTTATATTTAGATTTTAAAAATACACATTATTTAAGGAAAAATATTGTTTTGTATTTTTTAGTGATTTGTGTTTCTACATATATCATAGTTTTTAAATACACAAGTCTTCTTTTATTTCTCCCACAAATTTTTATTTCCTTTCCCATCTAGAAAACAAGTTATATGATGCACAACTACATACATAAATCTACAAACTTGAAAATATAATTTCTTATGTTAAGACTCTCCAACTTGATATTAAGAGTTGAGTTACTAATTTCAAGAGACATCAATGACTTTATTGACTTTTCAAAATTTAAAATTAACATTGAAAAATATGGAATGTAGTGGTGCATAGGAAGAAAATATTACTTACATTTATACAAATTTGGTTCAAGAGAATACATCATTTATATACTAAATAAATGTCTTAATGTGAACATATGCATTGCATTCTAGAGGGAAAGTAACACTTTACTATTAGAAAAATGTAAAATTTTCTTTTACCAATTTTCCATGAATTAAAGTTGTATATTATGAAATCTAACATGATTCTCTATATTTCATATTTGTTACCATCTTCTAATAACTTGAGCATGTACCTCTAATAATTTCTATTGGTCAAATAATTATTTTTTTTGGATTTCCGTTACAAGAAGTATTAGAAGAGGGAAGCATGAGTTTGCAGTGACCTAAATACTACAAAATCATTGTGTAACTTTTAAGGGATGAGATAATGAAAGGTGGATATGATCTTCTTGAAGAAATTTATCTAATCCAAAATTTGTTATTTTCATTCTTTAGTTTTTACCTACATTATTATTCCTACTTTAATTTTGTATCTTTCTTTCCAATAAAAAATGACTTTTTATATCTAATATTACACACCAAAATTTAATAGTAGAAATACTATAACAATTCAAAGAATAAGGGAAAACTAATAAAGAATACTATTACATTTGTATCAATAAAAAGTTTCAACTTTTACCAAGATTCAAGCTTATTATTTTGTCTTTATACTTTCCTAATAATTATTCATTAATAATCTAATTTAACACAAACTAATGTAATTGATGGGAAATTTTGATTGGAGTTGAGGGAGCGGGGTCAGGGCAGCTAACCCTAGTTGTTTCAACCTCTGTTCATGCCTCCCTTTCCAATTTTCCGTTGTGTCGCCTTCTTCTTGCAAGTGCAGATCCTAGTTTTTGGCACCATCTGCATTGTGTTGGATGAGTTTCAGCTGTTGTGGTTTGTTATTTTTGTTTTTTTGGTTTCTCTCTATCACACATTTGCGTGGTCCACTATGGAAGAGTCGAGGGGGAGTAGGGTTGGGTGGAAATCATTTGTTTGGAAATATTTTTCGTGGCTCTTTAATCCAAGGTTTTTCGTCGACCATTGGAGTTGGTCTATTATGTGGCAGGATCTAGTTTTTGGGTGGTCTTCTTCTATTTCAACGTAATATTTTTTCATTTATTGGTGTTCTTGCTTCTTCATCCTAGTCTCTTCTCTTATTCTTGGAAGAGCCTCTTCTTACGACTTCCCAAGCTTCATCTGGTGTCGACGTCTCTGCTCGTTGTAAGGTTTTCGACAGGGCTTCTCTTTAGGTTTTTTGCGACCCAACTTTTTCTCTAAGGCCTAGTTCGAGGTCTATATTCTGAGCTAGCCAGGTGGCTTGTGCCTAGATCTCGTTTATTTTTTGTTAATGGGTTTTCTGCCACTTTTTCATTGTTTCTCCATGGCATGAATTTTTTTCCCAGCCTTTGTTTCCTATTAGTTTAAATCCATTGTCGGCTAGTTTTTATGTTATTTTTACCCCTATATGGGTTTTATGAGAGCCTACGTGCCCTACATCTATTTTTGGCTGGGCATGCATGCCCAATTCATTTGGAATCTTTCTACTCAGCGGTTTGGGGCTTTTTGACCCCAGGGTTTCATACCCTGATCCTTCTTTGTCTAATGATTGCCTTTGTAACAAACATTTTTCCGATCAGGATTGCATACACATAAGGTGTGTCTACATAATGTAATTTTATTCCCTGTTTACATAATAAAATTACAGTTGTTTTCTATTAAAAAAAATCACAAACGAATGTAATATCAAAGTTTTATTCTTTATTATTATTTTTTTAATGTATTGTATCTATACTAATTGTAGTTTTTATATGATTCTCTTAGAAATCAACAATTTTGATTTTGTAGTTATTTAATCAGTATTATTCAAAATTTATTTGGTTGTAATTTTAATTTTCAAAAACTTTTTAATTAAGTGTATTAATTTTGGTACAATCTACCCCTGATGGGGTGACTATCAAGGCAAAGAGTGGGGGTGTGAATTTCCACCTCCCCACTAGACTAGTAGGTTGGGGGACATTGCAACATGACCCCAACAAGTGTAATCAATATGTAAAGGATATTAACACTCCCCGTGATTAGAAAATTGAGAAGATGTTAGGGGAATGAGGTAGATGACTAAACGTATTAAAAAAAGAAAGATAAAAATGTATTATACAAATTTTAAATTTAATTAAAGTATACAAATCCATTGTAGAGTTGAGGCTTCTGTGATCCATAACAAGTTTATGATAGATTTTTCGGCAAAAATCACATGAGAAACCATTTTTCGACGCGTTTTGAGGCTTCTGTGATCCATAACAAGTTTATGATAGATTTTTCGGCGAAAATCACATGAGAAACCATTTTTCGACGCGTTTTGAGGCTTCTGTGATCCATAACAAGTTTATGATAGATTTTTCGGCGAAAATCACATGAGAAACCATTTGTCGATGCGTTTTGAGGCTTCTGTGATCCATAACAAGTTTATGATAGATTTTTCGGCGAAAATCACATGAGAAACCATTTGTCGACGCGTTTTGAGGCTTCTGTGATCCATAACAAGTTTATGATAGATTTTTCGGCGAAAATCACATGAGAAACCATTTGTCGACGCGTTTTAAGGCTTCTGTGATCCATAACAAGTTTATGATAGATTTTTCGGCGAAAATCACATGAGAAACCATTTGTCGACGCGTTTTGAGGCTTCTGTGATCCATAACAAGTTTATGATAGATTTTTCGGCGAAAGTCACATGAGAAACCATTTGTCGACGCGTTTTGAGGCTTCTGTGATCCATAACAAGTTTATGATAGATTTTTCGGCAAAAATCACATGAGAAACCATTTGTCGACGCGTTTTGAGGCTTCTGTGATCCATAACAAGTTTATGATAGATTTTTCGGCGAAAATCACATGAGAAACCTTTTGTCGACGCGTTTTGAGGCTTCTGTGATCCATAACAAGTTTATGATAGATTTTTCGGCGAAAATCACATGAGAAACCATTTGTCGACACGTTTTGAGGCTTCTGTGATACAAATCCATGTTATTATTTTATAATGATTTATTTCAGTTTTTTTTCTAAAGGAAAAATCCTAAATTTATTTAAAAGAACAAAATTACATGTTGTAGATGTTAGTAAACATTCAAGCAAACCAATCTTACCTTGTATCCTAAAAAGAAAATCTCTGATAGAAATAAAATAAAACTATTAGTTTCTACCTTTATTTTTCTCCACTTTTCCCCAACCACCAGAGTTGGGAGTGGAAAATACAATGGCCATGTGACTTGCTTCTATATTTACAGAAGTTTCTTTGTCAGAGTTTAAACTCTCTCATGGATGATTTATTTTGGTGTCACTTGCTTCTTTCCCAGGGGTAGCCTTCTCAATTTGTTGTTGGTGAGCGGTAGTTGTGGTTACCAAGGAAAAAATTGGAATCACTGAATAATTTATTTCAGTTAAAATTAATAAATGAATATATAAAATTGAATTATTTATTTTAATTAAAATTAATAGGTAAATAAAATTAATAAATGACTTAGTCTAACTTATAGATGAAATGAATATGTTTTCTGAAATTAATAAATGAATATATAAAATTGAATTATTTATTTTAATTAAAATTAATAGGTAAATAAAATTAATAAATGACTTAGTCTAACTTATAGATGAAATGAATATGTTTTCTCGTTATTTTTAATCAAAAGCGGTAGAGATTTTAAAAAACTTGAGTTTAAGTTGTTTAATTTGCATAATTGGAGTGTCCCCGGGGTTTTTTAGGGTGTTGAATCCATTTACGCATTCAAAAATGCATTCTAAACAACAAAAAATCACATTATTTCTTGAAATTATTTTACCGAATTAAGGTGAAAAAGTCTATTTTATAAGTTAGACTAGGCCTTCATAAATTAAATTAAAAAAACATATATATTTTAATTTTAATTTTTAAACAAATTAAAATAAACTATTCCATATTACACTTATTTATTTATCATTATTATCAATATTTTTTTCTTAACTAATAGGTTGTTGTGTGAAATATGTGAAATTAATATACAACTCTAAAAGTAAAAAAGCAATAAAGTAGTAATAATAAAAAATTATTAATCTTAATATTTTAAACATACTGATCAATAGTATTATAAAATTATGTTTTCTAGAAAAGTATTGCACACCATGAAAGATAATACAATATCTTTATTAATTTTAAAAAATTTAATTTAATAAAATCATCACCAATGTATTTCAATGGTTGATTGAATGGTGGATTATACAAAGGTAAAGTAGATTGGGTTATATCAATGATTACCATCCTAACTTTTCATACTTCAAATATTTTGATCTTAACTAGAAAAATGACTTTGCTAATTAATTGAACGGTCACAGTTATAGAGTTATTGTATTCATTCATTTTGGTTAGAGTTATTAAATTCATTCACTTACTTTCTCCGAACAAGATGACTGAGTTATAGAGTTATTGGTTAGAGTTATTGTATTCATTCACTTACTTTCTCAAAACATGATGAATGTTTGAACATGATGACTATTTGATTTATTTTCAATAATAACACAAATATTTACTTTGTAGATACGTACATCTTTGACATACAAAAGAGAAAATCTCTTAATCTAATTTACTATTTATAACTAACAAATTGAAATCCAAATAAATATTAAATATTAGAATCTACATATAAAAAATTATCTGCAAATTTACGGCTTTTACAAATATCCACTCTTCCGATATTTGTTAAAACTTTAATATACTTCTAATCTTTATTTAAACATCGGTATACTCTTTCTTAAAAATAGAAAAGTGAACTCAAGATTGACGGTTGCAAAAAAAACTCAACAAATATCACCCCCAAAAAATCAACCATAAAAAAACGGAATGTAAACTTAGTAAAATGCCTTTGACATGAACAGAAATCTCTATCTCCGAATGTGAACTTAGTGTAATGCGTATGACATGAAAATACATCTCTTCCTTTCATTTGAGACAGTAGTAACAGAATATATGAAAATTGAAGAAATAAAGTGCAGAAAAGACGGTTCTCAAGTATTCATGGAGGGCGCTGTTTATAGTCTACAAATTTTAAATTTCAAATGGCGGGGATTGCGTCTTGAATTCACTGTGAAATGCTGGATGGATGACTATGTGATGGTCATTGTTTTACCATGCTATGTAACGGTCATTCGGCAAAACCGTAGCAGACGTATATTCCATATATGTACAATCCGGTTTGCATGTTCCATGTATGTACGCGAATTATTTTTAATAATTAATTTTGGTAATTAAAAATTGAGTTGTTTTTAGCGTGATTTTGAGATTTTTTGGTGTAAAATTTGCTGAAAAAATTTGATCTGAAATCTTGATTTGTGTTATAAAATTTGCTCAAAAAATTTGATGTGAAATCTTGATTTATGTTATTTAAACTAGTTTTTTGATTATATATGGATTCAACACGCTGAAAACCCCTAAAACACTTAGATTACACAGAATTACCTATCAAACTTGTGATTTCAATTAATTCCTGCCACATTTTACAGAAATTATATAAAACAAACTTATCATAAAAACTTTCAAAAAATCACACTAAAAACAACTTCATTAAAAACCACGCCATCCATATAAACGGAGACGGAGACGGAGAGGTGGGCCATTTAAACCGGTTTTGATAATCTGCAATCGGGATAAGCGTTGGCAGCATAATAATAATATTTTCCCATGGAAGGCAAGTTTGACACGCCTCTAAATTTCATTCGTTTTCGTGACAGTAATCTACGCCCTGAAAGTTCCATCGCCCGTAGGTAAGACTCCTTCGCAGCTCCTGTATCCTGTATTTATGTTGTTTTGGAAAATGAATCTGAAAATCAATGCTGCAACTTCAACTTTATAAGGCAATTGGATCACAACAGCTGCCCTTTCAATGCCATGCCTTCTGGTCGCACCGGGGGCGGGGACGAACATGAAATCAGTAACTGGCAGCGTGTTACTTATAGTCTGTCTGTGTACGGGAATGCGCTTCGCAGCAGCTGATCCGGAGACTGCTTTTGTTTGGAGCCGTTGTGGGAATAGCGGAAACTATACATATACAAACGATAGCGCGTTTGGGCATAATCTAAACAAGGTATTGGATTCACTGGTGAAAAATGTTAATGCCAGCCGATTCAATACCTCTAGTATTGTTGCTCAGGGGGCAAACAGCAATAGTACAGTTTATGGGCTTGTCCAGTGCAGGGGAGATTTAGATTCCTCGGATTGTGAACAGTGCGCATCCACAGCCAAACCGGAGCTTCTTCAGCTTTGTCACAACACTTCTGGATTCATTCAACTAGACGGCTGCTTCTTGCGTTACGACAATTATAGTTTTTACGACGATATTGAGAGTACGAAGAATGGGCAAGTAAATAATCTCTGCAACTTTGGGAACGTCAGTCTGCCACAACAGTTCACAACTGCTGTGAGAGCGCAGCTATCGATTAGGGCCGCTGAAGCTCAACAGAGTCCCAAGTTTTTCGCTGCAGATTCCGTCAGTGCCCCCTCTGGTTTAACGGGGTATATCTACAGCTTAGCGCAGTGCTGGAGAGATCTGTCCCGGACAAACTGCGGATCGTGCCTGAGTTACGCCGTAGAAGATCTATTCAAATGCCCAGCCGGAACTTTTGGGGCACAATTCGGATCTGAGAACTGCTATTTGCGTTTCGAGGTTTATGAATTTTTCAACACTTCCGTAATCCCGCCACCGCCAGCAGAAAGTCCTCACTCATCCTCCGGTATAAGCGTATCCTCCGGTATAATCCTCACCCAGTTTACCAATGATGATAAGTAATATAGTGTCAGATGGCAGGCTTTTGTGAACAGAGTAATTCTGGGCAACTAACACACAAATTTGCTGAGAATATATTTGCAGGACGAAATAACACTACGGTGTATGGGATAGCTCTGGGCGTAATAGTCGGCGGTACACTTGGATTTATTGCTGTCATACTGATTCTGAAGCGGAATGGTTCCTTTTGCCGCAAACGTCCGGAAGAGTATTCTACAACCAGAGGTCCTGAAACTGCAGCTACACATTCAGGTTTAAGGATCTCAGATACGATGATTTGCTTGCATCTTGTGGACTGTTCAACTATTATTTTACCAAGATATAAAGAAGCTCTGCAATTATTTGCGCAGGTGACAAAGGAGAATTTATATTCCCGCTCTACATATCGAATTCGGGATTCATTTTCAACTACGAAATTCTGAGGGAAGCTACTTCCAATTTTAATGCAAATAACAAGCTCGGCGAGGGAGGTTTTGGGTCCGTCTTTAAAGTGAGCGCTTATGATCAGTACTTAGAATATAGCAGCCCCAATTGATCATACGGAAAATGAGAATAATTTTGAATTGCGTTGATGTGCAGGGGGTTTTACCTGATGGCAGACAGGTTGCAGTTAAACGATTGTACATGGGTTCAAGGCAAGGAGATGCTGAATTTCTGAATGAAGCAAATCTCATCAGCCATGTTCGGCACAAGAACCTTGTAAAATTGCTTGGCTGCTCCATTGAAAACTCAGAAAGGCTACTGGTTTACGAATACCTCCCGAGCAGGAGTCTGGACAAGATTCTATTCGGTTACTTCTAGCCCATTAACTGCATAATCACTGCACGGATTTATTTCAGTTTGTACATGTAGATGACTAATATTTTTCCTGTGTCGTGCTTTACAGATGCAGCAGAACATCATTTACTTGACTGGAAAGACAGGTATGAAATCATGGTTGGAACTGCACGTGGGCTGACCTACCTTCACGAGGAATCTGAGATTCCGATCATCCACAGAGATATTAAAGCCAGCAATATATTATTGGATGACAAACACAGACCCAGAATAGCAGATTTTGGGTTAGCTAGATTCTTTGCGGAAGATAACAGCCACGTCATCACTAACGTTGCAGGAACTTTGTAAGAATTTTCTCTACTGTTAATCTCTTGAGGCTACATACTAATTCGTTATTGAATTACAATACGTAAACCGATTACAAGGTGCAGATTACAAGGTGCAATATATCTTAGCATGTAAATTTTCTGCCTGCAGATTTAGGGAATATTCTGTAATTTCTTGATTAAGAATATTATGGAATTTGGTGGTTAAGATGGGAGATTAAAAAAAATATCCTGTTAACATTATTTTTGTTCGTTGAAATTGATTATAAATTGTAACATGAGAATGCAGTAGAGATTAATAGATTGCAAAATTCATATATGAATTCAAGCTGCTATTGCAATCAATTTGATTCTCAAATTTACCAAAGATTCCATCTCTAGATTTAGATTTCAGTAACGTCATTTTAGAAAAATGGCAAAACGTTGACCGATTATGTGTAGAAAATGGATCATGGTTTTTTTTTTGAGAGGGTGAAGATATAGAGATTTCATTGTAGACGATGACATTGTGCAGAGGTTACATAGCCCCAGAGTACGCCTTATACGGACAACTGACAGAGAAAGTAGATGTATTTGGTTTTGGAGTAGTTGTACTTGAAATTATCAGCGGAAGAAAGAGTCAGAGTTTGGTTCATGATACGGAGTTTCTCATCGAAAGAGTATGGCTCATGTGATCTCATCTTGCACTAGAGTTTTTCTCTGATCTCCCCAACGTTATGGCCCCTTGCTAACAGAAGTGAAATGTTTTGTCAATTACCAGACATGGAGACTGTATAAAGCAGAGAGAGCTTTAGAAGTAATCGATCCCGCGTTGATGGGAAGCTATATATGGGAGGACGGATTTAGAGCGATTACAGTTGGTCTTTTGTGTACGCAAGCAGTCGCAGCGTTGCGGCCTTCAATGTCGCAGGTGGTGGCAATGCTCACAAAAGAGCGAGAAAATCTTCCTTTGCCCACAAAACCTGCTTACATAGATCTGGATTTTGTGGTGGGGGGGGTACACGACCAAGTTAAACGCCCTACAATTAGGGAGGAGCCAGATACGACATAAAGCAGTGCCGCAATTTCTTCAACGTGACCTTCCGATACCCAATCTGGAGGTGCTTACCGTTCATCACGCGTTCCGGAGCCGAGATGACGGTAAAGCAATGCCAGTCAGTATTATTCTCGTTGTGCGTTATTTTATTATGCCAGAAATGTAAATTAATTTTTATAAATAATATTATAATTATTTTTTTGGGCATAAAATTATTGAAAAATCCATTACTGGTATATTTGTTGATTTGCATTTTGTTTTATGTGCAGTGTAATTTTCATGATTCAAATTTCTTCATGAATGGCTTAAATTTTTATAGGGAGAAGCGAGGTTGGGATTGGAATTAAGATTTGGAATCATTTGTTAAAAAAATGTAGGTGGACATATATTTTTCCATTCTTTACGTCTTATGAATTTTTCCCATAACATTGGAAAGGCAAAACGTATCAAAACAATTGGAACCTAGTCAACCTACGCGACTAAGTGCAAAAGTAGTTGAACTTGTTTATCTATTTTTTATCAGAGCAATTTAAATGGCAAGGGGAAGCCATATCACTAGTATCAAATGATTGCTATACATAATTTCGGCTGTCCGTAAGGTGCATAATTCCCATAAAGTGGATAATTTCCATTTTTTAAAGTTTGTAAATAATATGGTATTATTCTTGGATTAATAAAGATTATATAATTTTCATAAAGTGCATAATGTATCCTTTTTGGATGGTAAACAGTGTGGAGTTATTGTTGAACGAATAAATGTGTTATATATGGTATTTAAAATTATGAAATATATTTCGCACCATAAAATATTTAAATTAATCTAACATTTATTTTAAAATTCTAAAAAGCATTCAACAAACTAAACTACCCGTGAATGGTAACTTTATGAATTATTACTTAAATGTTGTTGTGCAATTTTTTATTTTTATTTTTTTAAATAAGAAAAAAAGTTGGTTTTATTGAAAATGTGACAACTAGTGTATTTAGTCTATTTGGAAACTACATCAAGATTTACATATATGAGAGCAGCCCATTGAGAAATGTAATTATAACCAAAATAATATATCAAATATAAAGTAGCCATATCAAGTTCTCGGGCCTTTATATTGCCCCATAAATAAGCCAAAAAAAAATCAGGAAATTAAACCAAAAATCAAAAAATCGTCTGACATAAGTTCGTATTCAGTAATGGAAGGAGCATAACCAAATATATACAATGATGGAAAAAGTGATTCTGCAAAGTAAGAAAAGCATAACAAAATTGGATAAATCGGCAATAATCCATTGTCAGGGGAATGGAAAATATACAACATCTATGGAACAACCATCCACCTCCATAGTGATATGTAAACCATTGTTAGAAGCCATAAGACCCAGCTTTGACATGGCATCAACATTTGTGTTGTGCTCCCTATGTATGTGCTAAAAAGTGACCCCTTGAAGTGTGCCTTTGAGATGAATGATGTTCTGGAGCTAGCCCTATAGATGTGGGTGTGAAATTTTGGAGATTCCCAACACATGGTTGGTGATGGCCCGGGAGTCTCCATAGATGTTCAAATTTTGTATATCCAGAAAAATAGCAGACCATAATAATCCCCAAAGTGCAATTTCCCCAGCCTTTGTGTTAGTTCCTCTGCCACCTCCCCAATGCGTCCAATATTGTTGGTTTTTTCCAATGCAGATCCATACATCGCATCCACATTTCCCCCCCTATTCAATACCATCAAAGAAACCCACTAGAAAGGATATGTCCAGGCCAATTGTTCTATGTGAGACCGATGGTGGCCCAGGAAAAGACACCAATAGTGGTCTCATCCATGTGAGAATATTATTAATAATCTAGTCCACATTGTGGGTTTTTTCCCAAAACAATGTTGTTATTTCTTGTTTCTAGATTTCCCAAATGTCACAAGGGGAATGGCCATCCTATATTATCCTTGTGTACTCCACCATATCAAGCAAGCTTCAATAGATACATGATCAATGTGAGTGAAAGAGAGTAAAACATAAATCTTTTTCCAAACCTGTACAACTACTGGGCAAGCTAACAAAATGTGTGAATTGTCCTCCTCCTCCTGCATACAGAACACACATATTCTTGGTCCAAGCATGCCTCTCTTCCTTAGATTCTCCCAAGTCTGTGTCTTGTTCTTCCATACAAGCCAGGTGTATAATATAATCTTGATTGAGATTTGTACCTTCCAAAATCTTGTAAACCAACAAAGGTTCTGAGTGTTATGTATATTGCTGCAAATGAATAAATAGGTATCCGAGACAAAGATATATCCTCTCTTCAACTTCCCATCCCCAATCTGATCACCATGTTCAACTTTGTAAATCCCTGAATTACGTAACACTTCGAGTATATTTTTCTACGCCCCAGTCACTTCCCTTGTCAGTCTTATTTCTTATGCCCTCTTCCATAAAAATATCCTCTAGAGGTAAGGTTGTGTGTAAGATCATTTGAGTAATACATCTCTATCCCAGCTCCAAGGATACGATCCTGACCAATGATAATCTCCTTCCCCATGCCAAATATCCAACAAGCCCTTTTAATTAACCAGAATTTGACCTTATTGAAGCTGACCCAGATGGTGGAACCAATTATTTTACCGACAAGAACCTCTCTCATCCAATGCATGACCTTTATTCCTTTGAGTTATTTGGATCTGATAATGTCACTCCATATGCATGTACCAAAAAGTCCCCGCCATAAATTATTTAATCATAAGTAACTAGCCAAACAATTTAATATTAAGTATACCCCAGCCCCCCATACACTTAGGCCTGGTGATCTTGTCCATCTTGGTGAGGTGAAACTTGTGAGATTTTTTGGATCCTGCCCAAATAAACCTAGCCATAATCCTATTTATTTTTGAAATGATAGTGGTAGGGATGCAGAATAAATGTGCCCAATATACAACTAATTGTTGCAAGACCGACTTTGTGAGGGTTACTTTGCCCCCATGTGTTAGACATCTATGTTCACATCCATATATCTTTTTGTGGAATCTATCAGCAATCCATAATGAGTCATTGACCCGGTATTTATTTGGCTTGATACTAGAATCCAAATATTTCATTCAAGTGCTTATCAGTTTTGCTTCCACACCAAAGAGGTTTGCAATATGTGCAATATCCTCCTGGTGTCCCTCCCCATAAATTAGTTCTGATTTTCCCTTGTTCATAAAAATCCTAAAAGCGATGCTAAATCTATAGAAAATGTTATGTAAAGTAGCCCACATCATCCTGGATATCATCCCAATTATGAGAATGTCATCAACAAAGAAATTGTGTAAGATCCTAATACTCAGTCCCATAGCGAGTGTTTGAGAATTTCCCCTTAAGCAAGAATTTTTAATTTTGTGGTTGAGGCCATCCATGATCAAGATAAAAAGCAACGAGGAAAGTGAACATCCTTGTCGCAATCCTCTGCCTGCCCCAAAGTAGCTTGTAGGGAAACCATTTATAATGATTGCATATCTGACAGTAGTAACACAAGCCATTATCCATTCAATGTTGTGCATTTTGTTATCACTCAGGTTTTCCCAGAAGTTGTAAGAAGGGGAAAGGAGGCCGAGGTAACCACAGACCAATCTTTTAGATACAAAATCTAGCTAATTTGTATCCAGAGAGGGCTTTGTCTTTATGATTTAGCTTTGTTTTTAAAGGTATTAGGCTAGTTATGAAATTCAAGGGTTTTGTTTGAGTTTGGGTGGTGAGATTCAATAGAACAGAGAGGTAAGACAGAGTAGTTCAGTCCATTGGGCTAATGGAGTCAAAGAAGATGGCTTTCTGGATTTGGTTTCTTAACAGAGGATGGTTTCACAGAGTAAGATGGTCAAACAGGGAACAAATAAAAACTTGGAACAGATGGAATGGGCTCAAATTGGGTGAAGGGCAATTAAGAATCCTTCAACCTATTTAAAGAGGGAAATTGGATGATTACTGATAAGGAGCAGTTAAGTATTCTTTAGCAAATAATCAACATGAAAGAATTAGGACACAGGAGCAATTAAGATTTCGTTGTTCAACCTAATTCTAAAGAAAACACAGAGAACAATCATGACTGAAAACAGAGTGCAATCAAGCATATTCTGAAATTAAATCTTTCTTTATCATTCAGATTGTGAAACACAGATGATATAATAAACTATGAAAACTTTAAAACACAAGATATATATGACTTATTGATCTGGTGATTGATTCAAGAGGTCTGTGACAAGTCCTCTGCTTTAATTCCTCATCCAGTAAGCCATACAACAGTTGATTCCAACAACTTTTTATTCCAAATAATCAATACTACAGCAAAGTCTAGGAATCCACCCTCAATACTCCAATGGAGGGGGTATTTATGCAACAAATTATAAAACAAATATATCATAATAGAGTGAGATAATATCTAGGCTGACTAAAAATAGTTTACAAGAAATAGAAACAGTTAGCCTTGAAAATAGGGAAAAGATGAACTGATGTTGTGCTGGTCCTGTTTTGTTGAATGTGCTGGAGGCAGGCCCTATGATTTGGCTTGCAGCTGTCTTCTTCAGGAACTCTGCATTGGCTGTCTGTCTTAACTGATACTCTTTAACCCTGATCTGATACTCTTTGACCTGTTTTCTTTGTTCATCTCTGTCTGGTATTTAGCCCAAAATCTCCCTTTTTCCAAGGGTAACAACGCAGCTATGGATAAACACCTGTTGTTGGGACATTGGAGGTTGTTCTGCGCCTTCTAATTCATAACATTTAGATCTTTCTGTGGAGATTGCTGAGAAGTTCCGGCAATCGGCGCACCAATTCATGGCTTCTGAGATAGCTGAAAAGGTAGAGAAATTGTATAATGGCAGGTTTGAATGGCCGGCTGCGAGCTCATTCCGTAGTTCTTCTGGTCGGGGGCTGGCCTGAAACTGGAACATTTGATTTCGGTCTTTATTTTGTAGGAGAGTGCGGGGCGCAATGCATTACAATGAAAAAATGGCGTTTTTATCATTTATTTGACAAAATGAAGTTTTGGCAGGATTTTTTGATTTGATTGGGCGGATGACGTAACGGTACTGGAGTGATGTTAGCGAGGTGACGTGGCAGGTGACATGGCAAGTGACATCAGCAAAGGGTGGTAAGCGGTTTTGCCCGCACCGCTTTTGGGGCAAAGGTGGTTTACGTACTAGAGGGAGTGAGCACGTTGGATGGGTGACGCATGGCAAAGGTATGACAGAAAACCGTCGGGCCCCCGCGAGTTAACGTTCGGCGGTGAGGGGGGTAGCGATATCGTTTTCAGCCGTTGGATCTGGAGAGCGGGGATCGGACGACGGATGAGTTTTGGAGATGGCGGGAGTTTAACTTGCAGGCCCGACCATAATAAATGATTAATAAATCATATCGGGCGCAGTTTAATTGGTTGGGTAATGGTTATTAATTAACCCAATGGTTAATTAATCCCATATGCACGGCGGGAAGGTTTTTAATAAACTGCGGATCAACTTATTAACCCTTGTTTAGACTGTGTGTATGGTTATATTTCAACCGGGGCAGGAATATGTATTACTTCGGGGTTTTATATGGTTATATAATACGGGAAGGGTAATGATTTTTGGGATTTATATAATAAGAGTTAAAAATTAATATGAATTACGAAATGAAAGCGCCAAGTTTAAATACTTTACATATATTTAAACTTAGGCTAAAGTGGGAATAAGGGTTTATATGAGAAATGTAGCCATTTTCCTAAGTGAAATAGGGTTTTACTTAGGCGATCTTTATGAAATGAGATGAATGGGAAGGAGTGGTTTATTAATGATATTAAGAACAGATCTTAATACTTTGGGGAAATTAGTGAGATCTTTAGGGAAAAGTATGAAGAGGAGTTAGTTATGTAACCTTGCCTCGCTTGAGCTGCATCAAGCATAATGTCCGCCATTGCACTTGTGATAGAGATAAGGATTAACACATTTAGAGATATAATCTATCACAAGTATCATTCTGCAACACCATCTACCTACCCTGCCTACTTTGGCCTAGTTTTTTTTCTTTTTTATTCGGGTGCACTTAGACTGGCAAACCCTCATCAACTTTTCTTTTCTTAGCATAGTAAGCCTACCTAAGTCTGCACTTATTGCATCCAAGGGCTCAGATTAAATAGTTGACCTCCTTTTTATTTACTCTACCTATCTACTTATCTGCCAAGATTAAACAGTTTGGTCAGATTTTATTCTCTATCTCTAAAACAGGAAATTCAAATATGAACTAGCCAAGATTAAGCTATTTGGCCATTCATTAATTACGACATAAATCAACAAGCTGCACACAATGCTTATTACAGAAAATGAAAAAGTAGTGGCATTTTGGACTTGCACACTTTCCTAGTCTTTCTTTGTTTGGGGTTCATTTATTTCACTTTTTTGACCATTTTATTCTTTTTACCCTTTGATTTTTCTTTTAGGGCATACCCTCTTTACATTTTTTTAAATTTTTTGATTTTTTGATAATATGGAAAACCTTTGCAACAAGAAAAGGAATGAACATATTACAGAGCTCAACAAGTCAATCATGAAATATGACACCTATTGGTATAGGAGCATAACACATTTGAAGGCCAATTCTGTGTAGAACAATGTGCAAGAATGTCCAATCAACATTGTCATATGCCCTTTGGAGGTCCACCTTCATGACAACAACTTTCAACTTCTTTGTGTGAATGGAATGGATGCATTGCTGCGTCGTTGCAACTACTTCATGTATTTGTCTATCCTTTAGGAATCCATATTTCTCTAGGGAGACGAATGTGGACAATGTATTCTTAATCCTAAGAGCAATGATTTTGGATATCAGTTTGTATATCATATTGCATAGAGAGATGGGCCTATAATCATTGAAAGTCCCTGAATCACTCTGTTTCGAAATAAGAGCAATGTATGTAGAGTTAATTGCCACAATTATGTGCCCTCCCACTATGGACACTTCAACCATCCTCACCAAGTTCGGTCCCATGAGATCAAAGAAAAACAGGAAGAGCTCAATTGTCCATCCGTCTGGGCTTGGGCATTTTTCCTCGATGAAAGATTTAAGGACTGGGTGAACCTCCTCCAAATTTACGGCCTTGCATTAGTCTTCATTCTTGGTCGAGTCAAACATGGTTGATATGAATAAGACCCCCAAATTCGGTCCTCAATTCCATTTGTATCTCTAGTTTAGTAGACATTCTCGAAAGATGTTATCGTCGCCTGTTGCATTTCAGGTAGTGTATGTACCATGCAACCATTTGTGTCCTTAGTGCCCCAAATGGTATTTACCTATATTCTATAATTTACATATCTGTGGAAGAATTTGGTTTTTTTGTCCCCCTCTTTTAACCACAGTTCCTTTCTCTTCAGTCTCTAAGTGACTTCCTGTATATGTAAGATTTTTTGCTTTTGCACCTCCAGTTCTTTGATGTTGTTATTGAGATTTGTGGATGGGTTCCCCACATCTAGGGTCTTACCTAGTCTTTCCAGCTCCACTTTAATGTCGGCTAGCTCCTTAATCATCTTCTTTTTCTTCCAGCATTCCCATTTCTTTACCTCCATTTTTAAAGCGAGGAGCTTCCAAATAATAGCCAGCATGGGGGAGGTTTCAGTCTCCCTGTATTGGGCCCAAAAGTCCTGAATTAGATTGATAAAAACTGGATCTTCAAGCCAAATGTGATTAAATTTGAAGGGCATGCCCAATCTTGATTCAACCTACCTCCAAATTAGAGTCATGGGAAAATATTCAGATATGTATGTTTTCAAGACCATCGATTGAAGAAAACCCATCCTCTCCAGTAGATCTTCGTGCACAATAAGTCCATCAAGTTGCTTTGCAATGTTTTGTGTTCTAGCCCTTCCATTTTGTTAGGTGGGAGCCAATTTCCATGGTCTAATGTCCATCAGGTTATAATCACAAAAAATCATTTTAAGTTTGTTAGTAAGGGGATCCATTCTGCATGTCGAGCCCCAAGATTCATCCTGCCCAATGGTGGCATTTAAATCACTAGCCATAATGAGTGAACCCATTTTATGTATATCAACATCCACCAGTGTGTCCCAAAAAATATTCTGGTCCCTATAAGGGGCATATAGGTTAAGTATGCAAAACTAACCCACCAGTCTCGTAGTCTATCATTGAGGAGAATACCATCGAAACATCTATATGTTTTAAAATTAACACATCTCTGATTCCATAGAGCCACCAGTCCCCCCAAGAGACTAATACAATCTACTGCCACCATATGCCAATCAGGAAACATATTCCTAAAGTATCCTAACACTTTCTAAGCATTAGTCATGGATTCCTATAATAGAATGATGTATGGGTCAATAGAAGCAAAGAGATCTATGAGGGAAAGATATTTAAGCGAGTCCCCCAAACCCCGCATATTGAGGGAAAGGAAAAGGGTCGTGTCGTCCGGAGTTCAGCCATCTTTGTTCTTAGGTCCCGTGATTTAGAGGTGAAGCCATTAGGGATGTCAATGAGGGTAGAGGATTCAACAAATGTAAAGGGTAGGATCTTGGGTCGCTCCCTGAAATGTCTACTATCCTGATTATTCCTGCGTCTCACTGTGATGTTAAGAGCAGAGTTGGGGCTAATATTTGGGGAGGTATGTGGCTGGGGAAGATGAATAGTTAGAGACCAGAGATCAAGTGTCAGGTTGGAGAGTAGGAATTCAATGTCACTGTCAACCGAGTTCATGGGAGAGGAGATAAGCAACCCGAGAGAGTGTGGTGTTTCGCATGTAGTCGTGTTGCCTCAGAGTGGTGTATCAATAGGCATAGCTAGAAGAGAAGGGTGTGGAGTAGTCTTCGCATGTATAACAATCCCCTGTGGAATTAGGGATGGTGAAGGCAGATAATCTAGAATAGGGTGTGAGGAAGAGCTTGTGGGGATGGAATATGAAAACCTTCCCCTTTCTTTGTTACCTTCACCTTGAGAAAACCAATGAATGTGAACTATTCATTAATCATGACATGGATTTAAATCATACTCCATGGATGTTGCGGCCACATCAATGACTTAGCTAATATGAAATTCGGGGAAAAAATGATTGCATTTTCTTGATTTTGCTAATCGTTGAGAAACTAAAGGGTTGTTTTTCAACCTACTAATGATGTTTGTTGCAAATTGGGGTATTGAAATGTTGACATAATATATATGAAGAAAAGTCCATATAAGCCAGTGTTAAAGTTAATTACTAATTTAACTGTACTTTTTATATAGGGAATTTATAATCGACATAAAAATGTCTTTGTATTTTTTTTTTTTTTTACAATTTAACTAGGCTTATATTAATTTAAATTGATGTGAATTTGTAAATTTTATAAAAGTAAACATATATTTATTTTTAATTCCATAATTCAATTATATTTCATTTTTAAAATAATATGTAGTTGTAGATCAAAAACTCATCAAATTTGAAGTTAGCAATCTTTGAGGTTGAGGTTGTTGTAGGGTTGATCTTTTATTAAGCAATTTTTTTGTATTTGTTATGATTTGGATAAATTATTTGGACATAAATTTTCTCTTATAAGAGAGGCATTATGGCCTCACTTGAAAACACTTATAATTTATGGCTCTATCCCTAGCTTAGAGAGTAGAGATGATGTTGAAGTTCGTATATTTATTTCACAAAAGTGTATGACAAGATAATGCATTTCTTTTTAATAATGAATTTATTTATTATGAATATGATGGTTTATGTAATTCATTCAGGTAGACTCCATCATATGATATTCTATAGGGTAGTTGTCTCCTAAGATTCATAACTATGTTTGAGAGATGTGGGAATCAGAAGTTTCACCCTTACTAGAAGCATAATGAAAGGATTTTCATGTTTCAAATTTAGTGACTCATCCCAAGTGCATGAAATATTCCTTTAGCCCTGTTGGGATGCCAAAATTAACATTCACTTTCACTATTTTTCACCTTTATCATCATTTTGTCACCTCATTCCATCAAATTATCATTACATAACCCTACATTATCATTACTACATGAGTTCACATTTACATTTTCCAAAGTTATTAATTTAATGTATTTAGAGTGCATTTATGATTAAAAGTTAGAGAAATAACATGTATTTGCTTATACTTAAAAGTGGCTTGAGTTTGATGACATGTGTAGATCATTTGGAAGCTTCCAAGGCATCCTTATGTGGCCTCCCAAGATCAAATTCGAATTTCAACTCAAGAGGTGGACCATATTCCAAGGAGAAAGATCATGGAGATGTTGATGTGTCATGGGATTTGTATCTAGTATTTACGGATAAGTTGAGACAAGTATGGATCTAGTAGATATTTAAGGGATCTACATTTATTGAGTAGATATTCCTAATTCATGTATAAATAAGAGGAACATCCTTCAAAGAAAAAAGTGAACAATTATTAGTTATTCATTAGCATCAGATTTATGATTGTTCATTCAACATGAATAATATCATTTTCTCCAAATCATGAGTTATGAGTGTTGTTTGATTCTTAAGGTGTGATAGTTGTTCATGTGTGCTCATTGAGGAATGGAAGGATCCCCATACCAAGATAAGTACACTTTGTTGTAGAGTAATGTTCATAGTTGTGAATATACTAGTTTTAATTCTGGATGTTCATCTTATTTCTTTGTTGTAAATACTTGTAGATAATTTCAGTATGAATTCATGTTATGGCCATGTTTTGTTGTGTGAAGATTGATCTCCTTTCAGTAGCTAGTTTTTATGTGAGAAGGACAACCAGGAACTCCTAAGTTAGGAGCCTCTTCTCCATGAGCTAGACTGAACTGAAACAAGATTTACTTTCTTATATGCTTTCCTAGATTACATTTATGTGAAGATTGATTTCCTTTCAGTAGCTAGTTTTTATGTGAGAAGGACAAGCAGGTCCTCCTAAGTTAAGAGTATCTTCTCCATGAGCTAAGAACTAAACTGAAAACAATATTTACTTGCTTTCATTTATATGCCTTCTTTCCTACTTTTTTGGATGTTTGGCAATGTTATTATAGAAATATTGTAGAAGGACAATCAAGACTCTTAAACAAGAGACTCTCCTTTATCTTCTAAAGTAAACTAATTCCATTGATCAACCATTTTTATGCTTTCATAAAATAGATATGAATCTTTTCATTTCAAAATAGTTTAGATTTGTAATATGCATTTCCATTCTAAACAAACTTCCTACACCACTCCCAAAGAGCTTTAGTTCTAGTTCTTTTGGTAGGGTGGATGATGATGATTACAGAGAGCTCATCAGAGCGACGTCTCAGAGGGAGTGGCCGACCTCGATAAAAATAAAAAAACTAATGGATCATCAGTCCTTTCCTTGGAGTTTCAGTGCTTCCACGACCACCGATCACAATCAGTGCAATCATCAGCTTGATGTGGGGAGAATTGATGAAGGTAGCCCCTGTTATTTTTCTGGAGCTTTTAGGAAGGGACCAAGTACCATTTTGCTTGGCCTGATCTAATCTATCACTCATTGGCAATGAATAGGCCCTTGTGATTACAACTCAGAGTGGTATCCAGATGGAAAGATGATAACGAATCCAAAAAATAATGGAGATCTCAGCTAAAAACCTAAACTGCTACCCCCACTATCTTATCAGTTCGATAACAATATTTCTAATGAGGGACATTTGCAAGAAATTGTGTGCATTTTCTAAGTATAGCAGGAACAAAATCCTCGAAAATCCATGAGCAAAATTAGGGTTTAGTTCGTAAAATATGGAAGAGATCACACTAATTCCTCATGCAATCTTTTCGGTAAAGGGTTTTGTAGGGTTTCTGTTTATTCCTCATTGTTCCGTAAGGGTTTTGTGTGAGTTTTGCATTTGCTGTAGTAAATATGTCGAAATCAAGTCCCAAATCTCCTCTCGATGCATCTAGGTTGAGAAACATGATGGAGAGATTGGGGATCCGTCCTCCATATCTTGACATTGATGCTCTGATATCCAATTCCTATGATAAAGTCATCGAAGATGACTGCAAGTTGAAGATTGCTAAGGAGACGACAAAGCTCGAACATGAGATCGTTTGCATGATTTTAAGTGGCAAAGGGGACAAATTGAAGCCCAATTCCTGCAATTCAGTTGAGGTTAGGGGACATCACATCTGTGTTTCCACCACCGAGAAACCGAAATCTAGCTACCGCGTATGGCAATGGCACAGCCATATCATGCTTTACAATATTCCTTAGGAGAATGACCTTGAGCAATCTCCAACAAATCATCAAGCATTGTAAAGATGACTTGATCAAAACACTATAGCTAGACTGAAGGTGTTAAGAAAATTGCATCTGTTGCTGATAGGCACCTCTGCAATGACCGAAGAGCATAATTTATGACTTCTTCTCTCTGCTCTAAACAAACTTTCTGAAGCCCATGTGTTAACCGCAACCACATTTCCCCTATTTCTTGGGAGGACTTTGAAGTATCCTCCCGAGAATCACCTATAGTTTTCCAGACAACATAGACACTCTTTGACCACCAAATTAAGCATATAACAAATTCAGTCATCAAGTCCAAAGCACGTAAAGATCTGTCAGCCAAATCAACCTAAGATTCTACAAAAAGCTTGAGTAGCATCAAGGCATAAAACATAGTTTTCTTGTGTTAGATGTGCACCATCAGACATAATGAAGGATAGTGCTTCAAAGCCACATTCTGATGCTTCTAGATGGCGAGCAGTAATAGAAAGCAGAGATGAAACTATGCACCACCCCATTGGAGATTTAATGTGGCCAACATTTTCTTTCACAAGGCGCATGCCTTCTTGAGTGATGTGTTCACAATATGCATCTGCTACCCGGGCATCCAATTTTAAAATAAGTTGCAAAGATCTCAAAAGTTCATCTGCAAGATTTTCCTTGTAAGGAAGCAAACGTTGACAGATGCATAGGAGTCCAAAGACAACTTTTTCTACAAGAGCGCATGGCATAACTATTGATTGCACTATACCAGCAATATGCTCATAAACACCCTGCCACAGGAGCATAATTCTATCCCGATTGTTTAGAGTAATTGCAATTAATAATTCAAGGCAGAAAACAACAATGTCTTCATCTTTAGGTGAACTACTACCCTTCTGTGGTCTACCTGCTGCCCAAATGAGGGCCCTACGATGGAGAAAAGGGTTTTCGCCTTGAGTACATCTATGGCTATTATTTCTAGCGCCTTGAGGCAAACAAAAATGTTGAAGCCGAAAAGGATGCCGAGAATTCCATTTTGCGGGAGTTGATGGAGAAGGCCGATGAGGTCAATGCTCGGATTTTGTGCATATACATTCATCTGCCCCCCAAGCGTTGAGTTAAAATGTCTATTCTGGTTGTGGATGCTTGGTAAAGGTTTATGGTGGGTAAGTCTACTGGTGTTTATTTTGGGTCCATCTGTTAGGGTTTTTAACTGGAATACGTTTTAGATTAGTCTTTAGAAATATCCAAGATGTTGAATCTTTGGGATGTCTTTCGCAAGAAACACTTCCATGGACTTTTGTTGGCCTGCTTAAGCTTGTGTCTAGTAATCAGAAATTGTTTATCTATGGATATTAAGATTAATGGAACCTTTTTTTTTCTCTCTAAAAAAAACAATAAAAAAATAAAATAAAAACAATTAAAAACAAAACAAATAAAAAAATCAAAACAATTAAAAAATAAAAATAAAAACAATTAAAAATTAAATAAATAAAAACAAATAAAAAAATCAAAACAATTAAAAATAAAAAATAAAAACAATTAAAAAAAAAGACAAACAAACAACAAAAGAATTAAAAAAAAAATTGCAAATGGACATTTCATAACAATTGAAAACATTTTATGCTAACTTGTCTTCTTGGAGTTAGTAACTAGCGCGCAAAGGCAACAAGTAAATTATTTATTTATTTATATTATTTTTTATTTCGTTGCTAGCATTGATACTTGCATTTTATATATTTCAAAAAGCTCTCACAATTTTCATGCAAAATTTGTACTGGGCTTTTACAGGTGCGCAAACAATCCAAGTTCATGCATATGTGATCTCCATAAATCACATTCATCATTGAAAGATTGAAGGAGCTAATCATATATGTCGTGACATGTATCGCTACACAAAAATCTTTTGCCTCATGATATGTTTACCCACACTTCTCCTTCAAAGCTTCATCAGTTATCCATGTTAAAGTCCACTGGTTCATTGCCTTATCCATCATGACTTCATACATGTTTAATTTTTTGAGTCACATACATTTTCACCTTCTTTTCAGTTCATTTTTTTGCCTCACGAATAAACCATCCAACTCTCTACATTTCCTTGTTTTCCTTTCCATAAAAAATGTTTGACCATAACATCTTGTATCTATAGTCCTACCAATCATTTTGTATGAACTCGCATTGACTGATGTGGGATTCCTTAAGGCCCACCATTCAACAAGTCTTAACCCACCGACCTTAGCACCTTATCTGGGAGAAAGACCAGAGTCATTATTAGTACCTTGAGGCTTGCATGCCCTAATGGCAAGTCTTCTCGCCAACAAACAATGGGAATACATTAATGTCCCTTGTTTCTTGGATCTTGCAAGTGGCTCGACACCTTATCATTTATTCGCACTTTGCAAGATGTACTTCGTTACCTTGGCACTCGTTGACATTAATGGCGAGTTTGCCTTGCATTGGTTAACAACATTCATCAATGGACAGTAATCCAATGACTTCTTTCCATGTTCGACATTGACACATTTATTCACATGGAAAGAATTGTGCCACGATATGGGACGACATGAAGACTATATGATTCAGTAGTAGATTCAATAGTATTTTATACTTTGAACAGATTTAGTAGCAGTAATAAAGGATCCACATTCACAATTTCATCCATCATGTATGCAACCAAGACACATATCACATTATTGTATTCTTCATTCCATGTTTTAGCAGCAGGAGCTACACTTTTCTACATATACACAGTTTGTCCACTTAGGTAAGTAAAGGTATGTTAATTTCTAGTTTTTTTTATCATATAATTCCTTTAATACTAAAATTATAATTTTTGGAAAATGCTTCACCATGTTCATTTTCATACCTCATATTCACATTCATATTCCATTATCACCTTTCATATGTCATATATGTCCTAGCCAACATACTTTTCCAAACAATTACTATTGTATTATGATTCAAATGTTACATGTTTTTCAAATAATGATCGAAGAATGAATGGTTGATTAAATGTTTTCAAAGTCTTTTGATGCAACACAAAAACAATGAAAGTATTGTTACACAAGAACTAATACTAATCAAATTTTGGTTGTCACACATGTTGAAAATAGCAACAAGAAATGATAAAAATAGAATCCAGAAATTCCAATTTTAATTTGCCCTTGAATTAAAATCGAATTTAGTCTTACCAGCTACTTGGAAATAATTAATTAAGTTATTTTGACTTAATTAGTTGGATAAATTCAAGTTAAAAGTATTTCTGAAGTCATGCAAGATTTATCCCTTAAATTAAGGAGATAAGATTGAGTTATATTTGAGTTGTAATTAGTTAACTCAGTTTACTGAGTTAAGTCCAGTTAAATTAGTTCCAAACTGGTTGAGGAACTAATAGAGAGTTAACAGTCAGTTGATGCATGCATGCACCCAACTAGGGTACTCCAGTTAACTGAAGATTCCCTCATTAGAAACTCATGCATGTATATTCAGAGAAAGACCCAGTTGATATTAAAGTCAAGGACAATGTACTATCAGTTGCATGTGTTTTCCTATAAATAAAACTCATGCATGCAGAAGGAATCATTCCTGGAGGATTGCGCAGTTCTGACAGTGTGTGAGAGTGATCATCCACTAGGTAGAAGAGGTGTTCCACTTGGTTGAAGGTGAATCATCCCAGAGGAACAACGCAAGGAAATAGGAGCTTGGAGGGTAGAGAGGAAGGCTTGTGAGAAGCCAGGATTGCTTGTGAGCATATGTGAGGATTGTACTAAGAGCTGGCTAGCTGCGAGAGCTAAGGCTTTGTATAATTCCTATGTATTTCCACCTTGTATGATAATACAGATAGTGGGGTTTTTAGTTGAGGCTTTCCCCCAAGTATTTTCATGTGTATTGTGCATTGATTCTTCTTCTTCTGGTTATATTGTTCAGCTCGATCTTTAAGCTTCCAAAAATTGATAGTAGAAGTAGGTTATAATATTTTGCTTTGATCTATATTGCATTATCGGGCTAACCTGCAGTAGATTTTCTACATGGTATCAGCGCAAGATTTGTCGAGAATTTTCAGAATTTCTACATGGTATCAGAGGCAGGTTCGTCGAAGCTGTGAATAGTATACGGAGAAGAAAATTCGAAGTTTGAAGTTTGGGGTTGCAGGTGAAAATCGAATTCTTATCATACTTCAAGGTTGGCCAATGGCATTCTATGGCTTGAGACTCGAGTATGCCTTGAAAGGTAGCTTGAATTACATAGTATGGAAAGATCACATGGAGGCTGTATTAGAAGACAATGGCTTGAAGGATTTCATTGATCAAGAAATCCAAAAGCTAGCTTCAACTAATGCACAAGGGTTGGCTGAGTGGAAGAAGTGTGTGGCGAAGGCGAGACTGATCATCCTTGAGGGAGTTCGAGACCATATTGTCTCGAGTATCCATGGGAAGGATACCCCATTTTCAATGTGGAAGACATTGAAGGACCTCTACCAGAACAATAACGACCAGAGGAAATTGGCGCTCAAGGATAAGCTTCGAAGAATCAACATGGAGAAGGGCGATACTATTTCCACATATCTGAACAAGCTCACCACCTGCAGAGATGAGCTTAGCAGTGTGGGAATAACTACTACCGATGATGATACGGTGAGCCTCGCTCTCCTTGGCCTTCTAAAGAGTCGAAATAACTACCAGGACTCTGTGAATGGAAGGGAGAAACTACTGGATTGGGAACGACTATGGTTGGATCTTATGCAGGAGGAGATCAGGAGGAGCACACGAGATGGTTCTTCATCCAAGGATGATGATGCACAAAATCTGGCCTTAGCAAGTAAGACAAGGAAATGGAAGGGGAAGGCTTCCCATTCCAAATCAAATTCTTCTCATGAAGGGAAGAAGGGTGACAAGTCTAAAGTGATATGCTTTAATTGTCATGAGATGGGAAATTATGCAACTAATTTCCCATCAAATAAGTCCAAGAAGGGATCCTCAGAAGGATCAGAAGGTGAGGCATTAGCCTCTCAGTTTGAAATGGAATTTACCCTCATCGCATGCATGGTGTCATCGATGATGGGTTGTATTTGGTATCTTGACAGTGGAGCCTCATTCCACATGACCAGTGATAAAATTTTATTTAGTACCTTGGAGGAGAAAGACCTCAAGATGCGCATAGACATGGTTGACGACAAAAGGTATAGTGTTCAGTAGTGGGCATAGTTGCTTTCAGAGGAAGCATGGAGCTCCTATCACCTTAACAGATGTGAAATATGTGCCTGGACAGAAGAAGAACTTGGTATCGGTCACGGTATTGGAAGACCATGGCTATGATGTGTTTTTTAGTAAGGGAAAGGTTTTCCTTAGACACATCACCACGATACAGGTGAAATATATCGGTTCACGAGTTAAGAACTTGTATGCTCTTGAGGTTCAAGATGCACGCAAAGCCTTGAGGAGAAAGGAAAATGTTAGAGACTTAGTGGTTGAGAGGGAGAGTAAATTACCTCTCAACATGTAGCCCCAGAAGAAGTCTCAAACAATTGTGGAGGAGCCACAATTAGAGAAGCAGAGAGGAGACTGAACGAAGAGATCCACTCATCTAGATACCTCCATTAGGGGGGAATTTTGATCCAAGTGGGCAGAGGGATCACATGCAGCCATACCTCCAGGTGTGAGGTGGGGCGATGTGAATTGATAGTCTCAAAAAGGCTGAAATTGGGCAAGGTCCATTGAGAGGTTTTATCTCATGGATCGTACCTTGCTACGGGAGCCCAAAGTAAATAGTAGCAAGAGGAATCAGTGGGATTGATGCAGTCAGAGATTAAAGTGACAGAGGCTAGAGCAGTCAAATACTGAAAAGCATAGAGAAGGATTGACAAAGTGCAGAAAGGCAGAGTCAGCAAAAACGCAAAGTTTTCAGTTGACAAAGGCAATAGCAATCAGAGACTTTGATGACAGATGCATCAAACTAATTCAGGTTGGATGTTTTTTTTTTTTCTAAAGTTGCTGGAGCAACAATACTAGAGAGAAGTGTTGCATGCATAACACTCCAAAGGTTCACGATCGGGACCGAGTTGAATTCCTTTCTTGTTGAGAGGGAGTGTTGAAAATAGAAAGAAGAAATGATAAAAATAGAATCCAAAAATTCCAATTTTAATTTGTCCTTGAATTAAAATTGTGAATTAAAATTGAATTTAGTCTTACCAGCTACTTGGAAATAATTAATTAAATTATTTTGACTTAATTAGTTGGAGAAATTCAAGTTAGAAGTCTTTCTGAAGTTATGCAAGAGTTATCCCTTAATTAAGGAGATAAGCCTTAAATTAAGGATATAAGATTGAGTTATATTTGAGTTGTAATTAGTTAACTCAGTTTACTGAGTTAAGTCCAGTTAAATTAGTTCCAAATTGGTTGAGGAACTAATAGAGAGTTAACAGTCAGTTGATGCATGCATGCACTCAACTAGTGTGCTCTAGTTAACTAAAGATTCCCTCATCATAAACTCATGCATGTCTATTCAGAGAAAGACCCAGTTGAGATTAAAGTCAAGGACAATTTACTATCAGTTGCATGTATTTTCCTATAAAGAAAACTCATGCATGCAGAAGGAATCATTCTTGGAGGATCGTGCAGTTCTGACAGTGTGTGAGAGTGATCATCCACTGGGTAGAAGAGGTGTTCCACTTGGTTGAAGGTGAATCATCCCAGAGGAATAACACAAGGAAATAGGAGCTTGGAGGGCAGAGAGGAAGGCTTGAGAGAAACCATGATTTCCTGTGAGCATCTGTGAGGATTGTACTGAGAGTTGGCTAGCTGTGAGAGCTAAGGCTTTGTATAATTCCTATGTATTTCCACCTTGTATGATAATACAGATAGTGGGGTTTTTAGCTGAGGCTTTCCCCAAAGTATTTTCATGTGTATTGTGCATTGATTCTTCTTCTTCTGGTTATATTGTTCAGCTCGATCTTTAAGCTTCCGCAAATTGATAGTAGAAGTAGGTTATAGTATTTTTCTTTGATCTATATTGCATTATCGGGTTAACCTACAACATATTTTCTACATGGTATCAGAGTGAGATATGTAGAGAATTTGTAGAATTTCTACAACACAAGAACCAACCAAAATAATATGTTGCAATCGAATGTCTTTTAGAAACAACACTTTGCCAAAATAACAAAAATGTCAAAAAGAAAAATATGTGAATTTAAAAAAATCGACATCAGCCAAAGTTCATATAAAAGCAAGACAATGTAAAAAGACATGATTAAGTGAATCAATGCAATAGATTACATGAATATTGTAGAAATTTTAATAATATAACACTTATTCACAGAGATTATCCTGATTATACACTATTTGCGGAATGCATGCATAATAAATAACCTCCTCTACCATTGATCATCAATTTGCGGAATTTAAAAACAATTGCATGCGCACATTGAAACATCAATCACACATATCAACACAGTATGTAATGGGGAAAGCATATAGCTGAAAACCCCCAACTATCTGTATATTATAATGATAGAGAACATGTGACAATACATAGTACATTACTCCTCACAAGTACTCAGTACTATCTCCACATGCTACACACAAACTAGCTCAAATCTGAACAAGTCATGGGTTCAAATCTCCTCCAATGTTTGCCTGCCTCTACTATGCAATCCAAGTTGAGAATAGATTAGATACAAGTTCGAATTCCCTTGGCTTGTACTGCGCAATCCTCATTGGCAATCTCAATCAATGATTGTGCAAATCTCATGCACAGCTATAGTCACAACTGATAGTAGTCTCACTCTTTCACCCACCTCTAACACTTGTCTCCACTGAACTGTCCATGCACTGAGTTAACTGATGTATTCTTTAGTTGATTTATGAGTTAATAATTAGTGAATTAATTAATAATTAATTCACATCACTCATCACTAGTGTATTTGGCAGTTAGACTAAATACAACTAGTTCAACTAAGTCAAACTGAACACAACTCTATCAACTCCTCAATCAACTCCACCAAACTCAATCACTTGAGTTCTAACTGAAGTCCATCATGCAATAGCTCAACTAACCCATAGGATAAGCGTATTTCCTTCTGGCAGTTGCATGTGCCACATCCGTAGCTCGAACTGAAGTGCTGCAAGAGGATAAGGTAATGTTTATAGTCCAAATATTATTAAGAGCTAATAATATTCGACTGTTCAATTTATTGACTGGCAGTCTAAAAATAGACTCCGCCCATATGTCTAAAAATAGAGGTCCATCTAATTTTACCAACATGACTAATCATCCATAAATAGCATCCTGCAACTCATAGACCATGATCCATATGTCTAAAAATAGACATAGTCTAAAAATAGACTTTGCGCCAAAAATAGCCTGCGAGCTCACTTAGTGAAGGCGAATTCTTTTCACTAAGCTCCATCATCTTGTTGCATTTTCAACACTCCCTCTCAACAAGATATGGATTATCTGCAACCCCTATCCTGCCTCCGTGGTATTCGAATTTGCTCCTGGTGAGAGCCTTCGTCAAGATATCAACATCCTGATCCTCCATGGGAATGTATGAAAGTAACACGATTCTCCACTGCACACAATATCTGATATGATGGTACCTGATGTCGATGTGCTTGGATCTATCATGAAATACTGGATTAGCTGAGAGTTTAATGCAACTCTGGTTATCACAATAAATCACAGTAGGCTCCAAGTGTGACTCAAACAACCCGACTAGGATCTTCCTTATCCATATAGCCTCGCATGCAGCCAAACTTGCTGCCATATACTCGGTCTCTGCTGAACTGAGTGCCATGGATCTCTGCTTCATGTTGGACCAAGAAACCACTGTCGACCTGATAATGAAGATCCCTCCAGATGTGCTCTTTCTATCCGTTGGGCTCCCTACCCAATCTGCATCCGTGAAGCCATATAGCTTCACCTCATCCTCCTATCTGTACCACAATCCATATCCCGATGTGCCTCTGAGATAACGCAATACATGCTTGCCTACCTTCCAGAAGAGCATGGTTGGATTAACTATAGCTTGCGAAATCTGGTTAACAGCATAGCATATATCGGGTCATGTATTGACCAGATACATAAGCGACCCCACCAACTGTCGATAAACAGTGGCATCCACTACCTCCGCTGAAGTAGCATCCTCCTTCCTCCAACCTCCAAGAAGAGGAGTATCAACAAGCTTGCAGCGATGCATGTTGAACTTCTCCAGTATCTCCCGGGCATACTTACCCTGAGAAACAAATAGTCCATCACTGCGCTTCCAAATTTCCAATCCCAGGAAATAATGAAGGAGGCCCAAGTCCTTCATCTCAAACTCTCTAGCAAGATCCTCCTTGCATGAAAGTATCAACAACTCATCTCCCGTCAAAATCAAATCATCTACATAAAGTACAATGATCAGAAACTTACCCTCCACCACAATCTGGTATAGGTTAGGATCCGCCTCACTCTTGGAGAATCCAAGTCCAGTGAAATAACTGTCTATCCGTGTGTACCAAGCACGAGGTGCTTGTTTTAACCCATACAACGCTCTCTTGAGCCTGCACACATGCGACTTGCTGTTGAAGATCTCAAAACCTTCGGGTTGCTATATGTACACCTCCTCCTCAATGACTCCGTTGAGGAACGCAGTCTTCACATCCATCTGATGGATGTGCCACCCCATCTGCACTGAGAGAGCAAGAATCGTCCGTGTGGAAGAATACCTCGTGACAGGTGCAAAGGTCTCCTCATAATCGATCCCCTCTATCTATGAGAAGTCTCGGGCAACAAATCTTGCCTTGTACTTCTCCACACTCCCGTCAGCTACCTACTTCACTTTGTAGATCCATCTCGAACCCACGACTGATTTCCCCTTCGGTCTTGGGACAATCTCCCATGCACTATTTCTGACAATCGAATCATACTCTTCCACCATGGCATCTACCCATGCGGGATCCTCCACAGCTTCCTCGAAAGAGGATGGCTCAGTCATGACACATTTTCTCACAAGAGCCATGTATCCAGTGTACCGATTAGGTGACTGTCTCTGTCTATGCTCTGTTGTAGGTGGTCCTACAACCTTCTCTGCATCTTGAGCCAGTCGCTCAGCTTCTGTAGTGCACTTTCGCCCTCTGATGGTTGGTGCTGCATGAGTGGTATCTTCCACTCCATGAACTTCATCTTGTGGCTGATCCACATCCTAAAGCTCATCCTTAGGAACTAATAGCTTCTCATCTGCATGCAAGTGTGGCTCCCTCTCAAGCGAACACTTCATGGCTTTCTCCTCCTGAAATTTGATATCCCGTCGCACAACAGTCTTGCGACTGTCTGGCAAATACACACGATAGTTGTGGGGCGTATTAGTGTACCCCACAAATATCCCAACCTCTGCGGTCGGCTCCAGCTTCTTCCTGGCATCCTTCGTCACATGCATGTAAACAGGAGAACCAAAAATCCTCAAATGGGAAATATCAGGCCTCTTACCAGAATAAGCCTCTTAGGGTGTACTCATGCCAAGTATCTTGTGAGGACAACGGTTCTGCACATATACTGCAGAATTTCATGCCTCCACCCATAAGTGAAAGGGTAGGCCCTTATCATGCAACATCGCCCGTGCAACACCCACGATCGTTCTGTTCTTCCGCTCAGCAACCCCGTTCTGCTGTGGTTTATGGGGAGCTATGAGCTCTCTTCGAATCCCTTCTGCACTGCAGAAGTCCTTGAACTCGCCAGAGATGAATTCACCACCATTGTCGCTCCTAAGAGCCTTCACCTTCTTCCCCGATTCCTTCTTGACCAGTGCTTTGAACTCACAGAACTTTGAGTATGTCTCGCTCTTCTTTTGCATGAAGAAGATCCAGCACTTCCGAGAGAATTCATCAACAAAGATCACATAGTACTTGTGCTTTGTTGTCAAAGCTATTGAGAAAGGTCCACACACGTCTGTGTGAATTCTCTCAAGGATCATCGTGGCGCGACTATCCTTCTCGTGAAAGGTGGCTTTCACAAATTTTCCCAAAGTACACCCCTTGCACTGATCTAACTGTGCAAGGGTGCCTTTAGGAAGCCTAGTATAAATCTGCTGCAGTATCTTCAAGGCTCCATGGTGAAGGTGGCCCAATCTCCGGTGCCACAGTTTGCCATCATCCCGGCTCACAAATCCTTCTACCTTGCATGCCATTGCTGCGCAGCCATCTACATGCAATTGATAAAGGTTCTTGACTTGAACCCCTATCTTCCGGGTTTCTCCAGTTGTCTTACTGCACAGGAAAGCCTTTCCCTCGCTGAAGACAACATTATATCCCTTGTCTTCTAACATTGCCACAGAGATAAGATTCTTCTTTAATCCCGAAACATGCATCACTTCCTTCAATACGAAGGGTTTACCAGACTCCCTCTCAAAGGAAATGGTACCGGTACTGGTTGCACTGTATCTACCATCATCGCCCATCTCGATGTGCACTCCAAGATCTTTCTCATCCAGATCAGAAAACAAATCTCGATCTCCTGTCATGTGAAAAGGCGCACCACTGTCCAAAAACCATACTGATCCCATCACACTTGATACCAAGCATGCGATCAGCGAAAAATCCAGCTCAAACTGCGAGGCTAAGGCCTCTCCCACTGCAGATCCAACAGATTGCTTATTTTTCTTCTTTTGCGGACAATTTGTGGCATAATGTCAGTGCTGGGGACAGTGAAAGCACTTCACCTTGGACATGTCCTGCTTCTTGCCTTTCGCACCGGAATGAGAAGCTTTCTTGTTCTTCCCCTTCTTTGCTTTGGCAGCCAAAGTGCAAATTTCTTCATCAGATGCCTTTGATGAAGATTCGTCCCTGGTATTCTGCCTGATCTCCTCTTGCACAAGATCAGACCAAAGTCTCTCCCATCCTAGCAATTTCTCTCAACCATTGACAGAGTCCTGATAGGAATGCCAACTCTTTGGAAGACCAAGGAGAGCCAAGCTCACCAAGTCCTCATCATCGACAGTCACCCCCACACTTCCCAGCTCCTCTCGGCATTGGTGAAATTTGTGAGATACTTGGGCATACTGTCTCCTTTCTCACACTTAATGTTTCTAAGTTTATCCTTGAGCGCCAACTTCCTCTGGTTGCTCT
Source organism: Pinus tabuliformis (assembly GCA_031772625.1). Taxonomy (NCBI): domain Eukaryota; kingdom Viridiplantae; phylum Streptophyta; class Pinopsida; order Pinales; family Pinaceae; genus Pinus; species Pinus tabuliformis. Next base: position 651,087,210 of record CM062818.1, on the reverse strand, counting down.
TGCTTTGGAATAAATCTGTCAACTCTTTCCACATCAAGTATGGATAATCCTTTCCATGCAGGTTGGATACAATGTGATCCTTCACGCCCTCTAACAGAATCCTTCGACACTTTGTTGTCTTCTTTTGCCAAGCCTCAACTTGAGCAGCATCAGTAGGCTTTGGGACCTCAGCCTTTATGAAATCCTTCAACTCATTGTCATCTAACACTGCCTCCATCCTGTCTTTCCATGCAATATAATTCGAGCTGCCTTTAAGGGCATACTCCAATCGCAATCCGTTGAAAGACATTTCAACTTCGACACCAAGAAAACACTGCTGCAAATTCGAATTCCACCAGCTCAAAACTCAACTGCTTCTGATCTAAAATTCGTGAGAACAAAGTATTTCTCATACAGAGATTGACTGTATGGGCATTTATCGGATATCTCACCTTCCAAAAGAAGGATGAATCCACAGGCTACCTGGCCCGATTACAGACTCTGCCTGAAGAAATAAAAATGTAATCACTTTCTGAATAATAGATCTGATGATCAACTTCGCTCTGATACCATGTAGAAATTAGAATAATATAACACTTATTCATAGAGATTATCCTGATTATACACTATTTGTGGAATGCATGCATAATACATAACCTCCTCTACCATTGACCATCAATTTGCGGAATTAAAAAACAATCGCATGCACACATTCAAACATCAATCACACGTATCAACACAGTATGTAATGGGGAAAGCATACATCTGAAAACCCCGAACTATTTGTATATTATAATGATAGAGAACATGTAACAATACATAGTACAATACTCCTCACAAGTACTCAATACTATCTCCACATGCTACACACAAACTAGCTCAAATCTGAACAAGTCACGGGTTCAAATCTCCTCCACTGTTTTCCTACCTCTACTGCGCAATCCAAGTTGAGAATAGATCAGATCCAAGTTCGAATTCCCTTGGCTTGTACTCTGCAATCCTCATTGGCAATCTCAATCAATGATTGTGCAAATCTCATGCACAACTATAGTCACAACTGATAGTAGTCTCACTCTTTCACCCACCTCTAACACTTGTCTCCACTGAACTATCCATACACTGAGTTAACTAATGTATTCTTTAGTTGATTTATGAGTTAATAATTAGTGAATTAATTAATAATTAATTCACATCACTTATCACTAGTGTATTTGGCATTTAGACTAAACACAACTAGTTCAACTAAGTCAAACTAAACACAACTCCATCAACTCCTCAAGCAACTCCACCAAACTCAATCACTTGAGTTCTAACTGAAGTCCATCATGCAATAGCTCAACTATCCCATAGGAAAAGCGTATTTCCTTCTGGCAGTTGTATGTGCCACATCTGTAGCTCAAACTGAAGTGCTGCAAGAGGATAAGATAATGTTTATAGTCCAAATATTATTAAGAGCTAATAATATTCGACTGTTCTATTTTTTGACTGGCAGTCTAAAATAGACTCCGCCCATATGTCTAAAAATAGAGCTCCATCTATTTTTACCAACATGACCAATCATCCATAAATAGCAGCCTGCAACTCATAGACCATGATCCATATGTCTAAAAATAGACATAGTCTAAAAATAGACTTTGCGCCAAAAATAGCCTGCGGGCCCACTTAGTGAAGGCGACTTCTTTTCACTAATATCCATCATCTTGTCGCATTTTCAACAAAGATATGCAATAACTTGAGTTGGGGGTATGTTGGGCCACCAAAATTAACATTCACTTTCACTATTTTTCACTTTTATCCTCATTTTGTCACCTCATTCCATCACATTGTCATTACATAACCCTACATTATCATTACTACATGAGTTCACATTTACATTTTCCAAAGTTATTAATTTCATGTATTTAGAGTGAATTTATGATTAAAAGTTAGAGAAATAACATGTATTTGCTTATACCTAAAAGTGGCCTGAGTTTCATGACATGTGTAGATCATTTGGAAGCTTCCAAGGCACCCTTATGTGGCCTTCCAAGATCAAATTCGAATTTCAACTCAAGAGGTGGACCATATTCCAAGGAGAAATATCATGGAGATCTTGATGTGTCATGGGATTTGTATCTAGTATTTAGGGATAAGTTGAGACAAGTATGGATCTAGTAGATATTTAAGGGATCTAAATTTATTGATTAGATATCCTTAATTCATGTATAAATAAGAGGAACATCCTTCAAAGGAAAAAGTGAATAGTTATCAGTTATTCATTAGCATCAGATTTCTGATTTTTTATTCAACATGAATAATACCATTTTCTCCAAATCATGAGTTATGAGTGTTGTTTGATTCTTAAGGTGTGATAGTTGTTCATGCATGCTCATTGAGGAATTGAAGGATCCCAATACCAAGATAAGTGCACTTTGTTGTAGAGTAATGTTCATAGTTGTGAATATACTAGTTTTAATTCTGGATGTTCATCTTATTTCTTTGCTGTAAATACTTGTAGATAATTTCAGTATGAATTCATGTTATGGCCATGTTTTGTTGTGTGAAGATTGATCTCCTTTTAGTAGCTAGTTTTTATGTGAGAAGGACAACCAAGAACTCCTAAGTTAGGAGCCTCTTCTCCATGAGCTAGACTGAACTGAAACAAGATTTACTTTCTTATATGATTTCCTAGATTACATTTATGTGAAGATTGATTTCCTTTCAGTAGCTAGTTTTTATGTGAGAAGGACAATTAGGTCCTCCTAAGTTAGGAGACTCTTCTCCATGAGCTAAGAACTGAACTGAAAACAATATTTACTTGCTTTCATTTATATGCTTTCTTTCCTGCTTTCTTAGATGTTTGGCAATGTTATTATAGAAAGATTGTAGAAGGACAATCAGGACTCTTGAACAAGAGACTCTTCTCTATCTTCTAAAGTAAACTAATTCCATTAATCAAACATTTTTATGCTTTCATAAAATAGATCTGAATCTTTTCGTTTCAAAATAGTTTAGATTTGTAATATGCATTTCCATTCTAAACAAACATCCTACACCAGTTTCATCAGAGGTCCCATATATTTTGTTTGCTTCTAAGTTTACGAAACCCCTAGGTTGACAAATTAAATGACAGGGATTTATCATACAATTAAATCACCCAGCAAGGTCCCTTGGACATGTAAGAATACCTTGGTGTTATTTTCCCATCAAACCAATGACTTTTTGAATGAAAAAGTGATCCAACTAGCTTGCCTAGTATAAGTGGACTTACCCACCCTTTTATTGCAATTTCTACCTAACCCTAGAGCAGATTTTATCCCCATTAGGGTATTTTATTTTCCATGAGTTTAAATAGTTTCTCCACACTTTACCATGACACCAAAGTTTTCAGTGGGGACAAATTGTCTAAACACCTCAAAGAGTTTGTGTTTATTAATATTTGTAACCAAATATATCACTAGTTTGTTTGATATGTCAAATTTCCTAACACTTACTTTCATTGTCAAATTTTAGTCCATGGGATCCATGGTTGTTGGCTTATGACTTGGGGTGACCTAGAGGTGAATCTACTCACTCATATACCTTAAGCCCCTAGATATCACTAGATAATGAATGCAAGTGAAGATGTTTAGATAGTACTGCTGCTGCAATTTTTCCTTTGAAGACTTGTCTCCCAAGGCCCCAATCCCCAAGGTCACAACTACAATTAGATATAGTTAGTCATAAGGTAAGTGTTACATGCCATTTTTTCACCATTAGGAAAATGATCATTAATCCGAATCTTTCTCTATCCATCAAAGTGTTCCAAATCATTCCCCTGCAAGGCTAGAAGCTAAACAATCCCAAAGAAAATGAGAATTTTGGATTACATGGTCCAAGAACCTATTTTTGAATACTTGTATGGTTTCCTAGCCAGATTTTTCGCATACATAGATTTGACCATTAAAGTCGGCGCAAATTTGCGCTCTGTCTTTCAATGTGGATTGCGCACATGACTCAATGAAAGTAAAAATAAAAAATGAAATCTAGAAGATTTGTTGGGCGAATCTTTCCCAACTGAAAACCTTGAGTTGATGCTTACTCAATCTTGATCCCTCTCTTCATGGAGTTAATTCCCTCTCTTTTTGGAGCCCTAATCCCACCTTTTGAGGATCTCATCCCTTAGGAAGAGGATCTCAAAACTCCTACTCTTGGCTTATAAATCAAACACAGAACAGAGGATTAGGGGGGACCGCTGAAGGTAAACTTATGCTACTACAATAGGGCTAGAAGGGTTGTTTTCGAAGGAGATGATTGGATACCATTGGAAGAGGCTTGTGACATCAAGGCAACCAGGTAGTAAGCTTGTTCTCCTTTGAATTCAATGCAAAGCAATTGTTCTTTCCTAATTGAATCTATTTTGATGTTATTTGCAAGATTCCTTGATCACTCACATGGTTTATAACTGATTTTTAATTCAACTATATGCTATATGTTAAGTTAATTTCTTGATTTATCTTTGATTTTATATGGGAGATGCTTTGATCCCTTTGAATGTTTTTGTCTATGCAGATCTATTTTGGAGCATCATGGAGAAGTTGTGGAAAACATCGGGAAAGCCTCTAAGGCATTGAAGAAAAATTGATTGTGGAAAACACTGAAAGGAATTCTATAAGCACTTCACTAATATGTAAGTGATTCTTCGTGTACTACATGTTTCATGTTTCAGTTATAGGCTAAGGAAAAATAGTAATTCTTTTGATGTCTGTTACTAGGTTTTGTGGAAATTTGGGGAAATCCTTTGTGTCCACAAGAAGGATTAGTCTGCTATAAAAAATTGGTGACTGTGCCTCCTTGCTTTGAATTTTGAACCTTTTCTCATAGCCTTATCCGAGTGTCTGAAAGATATTAAAAGTTTGGATTTTGTGAATTGTTTGGTTTCTTTTTTATTTTTTCTAAAATTTTCTCTGACTACGCATTTTATCTTTAGCAATAAAGCATATATATATGCAGAGATCCTTTAGCAACAGTGCATATTCCAACTAGATGAAGCTGTTTTTGTGTTGGCATACCTGAAATTTTTGAAAATTTGAGTTTTCCTTTCACTATGTCCAGGAAATTTTGTTTTTTTATGCTTGATTACACTTGTTTACACCTTCATAAAATCTTTGTCAGTTCAATTGAGTGTTGTGAAAGAGTCTTCTTGAAAATTTCTTATTTTCATGAATTAGGGTAAAAGCTTCATCTGGTGTTTTGTAGATCTATCAAAAGAAGGATTGCTTGTTCTTGATTTTTATCTTCCTTTATTTCTTCTCTCAAACAAATTAGATTTAGTGTTTATTTTACCTATTTGTGAAAAAATATTTCATTAATGAAAAGTAATGTTTTTTTTAGAATACGTATTTTTTATGAAAATGCTTCTTTTGCTGAATTTGAAACAAAAAGCTATTCTTCTTTCAGAGCTAAAGCTTTTCAAAATTGTACTTTAGAAAACATTAAATTCATAGCATTCATTTGAAGAAATTCATTTTAAGGATTTGATTGGTTTCCTTATGCATTTTGAAAATTTTGAGTGATTGTATGTTAAAGGAAAGTTTCATGGTTTTTGAATTATTGGGTGAATTGAAATATTAAAGGTTAATTTCTGCATTTGGGTCATTCGAAACTGAAAATTTTCATTCATGAAAAGGGATATGGTGAAATTAGGAATTTTTGCATTTTCTTTGAAAATTTGAAAAGACTCTCTCTTTACCATAATTAGAAATTCATCGAAATGAAAAGATCACAATATCATGTTTGATTGCATTAAAGTTTTGGGTCAGGTCATAACACCATTAGTTTCACATCCATTTACCCATTGAGTAAGTAACAACTTAAAAAAAACAGTGCTAATAAAAGCAATTAGAATTTTTATTATTTTAGGGCTCTTTCCACCTACATTAGATCAGGTTGTAGGGATTTGGAATAGGGAAGTGAGTTAACTTTCCAAAGTTGCAAACAAACACTAGAATATTGTGATAGGGAGAAAATCCATTTATTGTTGTTTGGCATTGGGAAACTCCTCTAAAAATGAAGTTAAGTATGAGATCATATCAGACGAAATGGAGTGATCGACCCCACTTCATTGGTTATGGTAGAGTGATTTACACGTATTACAAACGGTGTCGAAAGGTGTTTGGGATTCACTTGAAGGTAAACCTCATATTAACCATGTTGAGGAACTTTCAAGGGGATTGAGCTTTGTTACTCTGCCCTTGCATGTGCGTCCAATCTGCGACTGATCCCCCAGGTTAAATTGTTGTAAGTGGTAACCTTAAAGACCATAATCTTAGGGCTATTACCGAAGGTGATGTTGGAGGGGAAGTAAATATTGTACCTAGATAGACGTTGGCTAGACTCACTTGGACCTTTTTGGAGGGTATTATTCACTTGAGATGGCATAAGTGAAGTTACTTGCACCAGATCATGTTCATTAAGTAGGTTGTCAGCATAACTGGTTCCACCTGCTCTATCTTTATTCACTTTTCACATTGATATCTGCAATGTTGGATTTCATCACCAACTAGTGATTTCATTATGAAAAGTTTGTTTGCATGGTTTGACTCCTTAGATTTACTAGCATGTGTTATTTTCTTTTTTTTACTTTTTACAGACCTTAGGTGTGGATTGTGAATATTATTTAAATTCTTAATAAAAATTCATCGTGGTTGATTCACTGAGGCATTCGCATAGAATGCAGGGTTTACCCCCTGAATATACACCTGGTCAATTGGAGAAGATTAAAGCTGAAAAGTCAAAATCAACAGGATTTGGGACCTCAAATCAACCTAAGACATCTACAATTGTAGAATCTAAGATAGTAGAAACTGAAGTGATTCAACCTCACAAAGTAGAATCAGGCTTGGTTCAATTTGGGCCAGAAGTTACCAAAGTTATTCAAAGAGAATCTGATACCGGAGAAATTTCAGACATAGAACTAACTGAACCAGACATTGAAGAACCTAAATCTGATATTTCTGAACCTAAATCACCTTCAGTTGTTATAGCCCCTACTCCTGCACCACCTTCACCTCGAAGGAGGCTTATAATCACATTTGGTCTACCTCCTGGTCTTATAAGTATTGAAGATATTACTGGAGAAGAGGAGGAAGAATCACCACATACTCCTGTTACTACTGGTAAATTTTTTTTCCAAGACTTCCTTTTGATCCTTTCTAACTAGATCCTTGGTATTTCACCCCCTTAAACTATTTAGGTCAAGGTATTCCATGTTATCACACTCCTTTCTACTTTTCACCAAGACAAAACATGTCAGAAATTCCTCCTGGGAGTCAACCCATTGATACCTCTATGTATACGAGCTCTCCAGAGTCATTATTATATGGTGGTCCTTCAGTTCCTGTTGGGTACTAGTCACTTACTGGAACTTTTTTAGGAGCCACTCCTTCCCCTCAAGTTTTTACTTAGTCATCTATTTTATCTACCTCTACTATTTAGAGCATGATTTCCATGCTTGAAGTACCTTTCGAATCATACCAATACGTTAACATGGTATTTCGTAATTTAGGTAATCCTTAAGTAACCCCAACTGGTGTTTACCATACATCTAGGGGACAACCACCTTATCCTCCATCTGAAGGACAACCTATTGCTGGGTCATATCCTATAGTTGGAGGACAACCTTATGTTGTAACTTATGCAAATTTTGGTCAGGTACCTCAGGTCAGTCCAAGTCAACATGTTGTGTCTCAACCCTTGATTGGTGCTCCTTACCCTGGGATGAATACTATTTGGAACCCCGCTTTTTCTCAACAACCTATTCAAGTTTCTCCACAAGTGCCAGTTTATCAACCTATTCAGCCTACTGGACAATCTATTCCACAAATACCTATTCAAAGTTTTTCAATACATGTCTATCAACCTATTCAAGGGATTCTGCAAACACCTATTCAACAACTTGTATAAAAGTAATCCACCAACACCTGTTTAATAACCAGTTCAACAACCTGTTCAGGGTAGTCCTCAAACACCTATTCAATCTATTGTTCAAACATCTGTTCAACAACGGGTTCCAAGTTCACCTCAAATACCTATCTCTAGAGTATCACAAATGACCATCCAAGTTATGCCTAAAATACCCGTTCAACAACCTACATAGGCTATCCCTCAAGCATCTGCTTGTTAAACAATTCCTACTTTATAATCTACAACACATATTCATGTCAGACAACCTAGTATGGGGATAATGCAAACACCGTATCAAGGTCAAGCTTTTCAAAGGTAGCCTTTACAGAGTCAATTTTTCCAAGGCCAACCTTTTCAAAGTCTATTCATTCAAAGTGAACTTTTGCAAATTCAACCTTCACAGGGGAAATACTACTTCAAATGGTTCAAAGTCCACCTATTCAGAGTCAAACATACCCTAGTCATAATTTTCAAATTCCATTTCAACCACAACTTGGTATGTCTCACCTTGGCTACCCTAGAGGAATGCAAATACCAACCGCACAAGTTACTTTATGATATCCGGGGTATCCTCCTCTAGGGGCTGGACTTAACCCTCAAGGTTATCAAAATCCACAACAATACTTTAACTGACAGAGCGTTTATCAAAAAATTATATTTTCTAGATTTATCCTAGTTGACAAATGATCCTATTTATTATTATCCATTTTGAAAAATAATTCCTACTAAGTTACCAAGTGATATATCGAAGTTTGAAGGTAAATTAGGAGAGGACCCATCAAATCAGGTTATGACATATCATCTTTGGCGTGCGTTGAATTCATTGATTGATAATTATATTAGATTACACATTTTCCAACGAACTTTAACCAGTTCAAAAAACAAATGGTACATTGAGTTACCACATGCATCTTTCCATAATTTCAACTCCTTATCAACAAAAGTTTTGACACATTTTCAATTACCAATTCGATATGATTCTAGTACTGAACTTTTAACTTCACTAAAACAATCGATATCTACCTACATTTCAAATCATACACATGAATGGATGTGTGGGCATTGTTTAGTTAAAGTTTATATTCCATATCAAATTCTGGCTGAATGGTTCAAAAAATCATTACTTCCCGATATTACTGAGGATGTCGCTAAAGGTGGTGTTGTAACGAAAGAGCAAGTAATTGGTCATGCCCAATACCTAAACCTAGTCTATACACCATCTGGCACTTTGTACAAGAAAATCCCAAGTCTATCTTGCCCAACAATTCCAGATCAAGCATAATCAACTCCTACAGGATCTCACACCATTGATGGTGTAATTGGTTATGTTAACCATCAATCTAACAGTAAAAAGAAGAATTATAAAAACACTCAGACTTTGGCTATATAAGATTCACCCAGTGAAAACCTTTCTCCATAAATTACTTCTGAAATTAATGTCGTAGAATCCTCTACTGGAAAGAATCAACCATCCAGAGGTAAAAAGAAGGGGAAAGGTAAACCAAAGAAAACTTATTCTCAAAAGGAGAAACCAACCAAAATTGAACCTTCTGATGAGAAAAAGAAACCTCATTATCCTTGTCTGATCTGTAATGAAGATCATTATACAAAGGAATTCCCAGATTGAGCAGATGCTAGTAAATTCATAAAAGGTTCTCCAACTCCTGTTGTTTTGAAGGATCCTTTCCCCTCTCAAGACAGTAAAATGATTTCACATAATCCATTTTCTTCTTCCACATCGACAGATATCTTGGCGATGTCTTCGCAAGTTATTGTAGCAACAAGATCTAAATATTATGGATCTAAGGGTCTTATAGTAAATGGAAATGATACTAGTCCATCTAATTAAACCTCCACTTAAATTCCTTCTCCTTATGAACCATTACAGATTGAGAAAAAAACTATGACATGGTGATTCGACCACCTCCCAAAGGCATTGTTTGAAAATTATCTTTTAACCCACATGCTAGAGCTGCTCATAACTACAACATTGTTGAAGATATAGTGATGTCTTATTTAGCAATGTTAGCTCTTGAAGTGCTACAGACATGTTGAACAGAAAGAAAGTTACTTTTTCTATCTATTGGATAAATTGATCATCAAGATTCTAATATTATCATCTTTGATCTTGAAATTCACATACCTAGACTCCCACATCAACTGGCATTCCAAATATTGATTTTTTGTCAAAACCAAATGAGTTTGTCATAGAGTAATTGACGAAGGATCGTCTATGTGTATCATGTCTATTGCTTGTTGGAAAGCTTTGGGTTCTCCAACTATCAATTAATTTCCTACCACTCTGAAAGCCTTTGATGGAAGAGGTTTTCATCCTTACGGGATCTTAAACAATCTACCAATAGAGGTAGAAGGTAAGAAGGTTGCAATCAAATTAGAAGTCATTGATTCCCAACTTGATTACAACCTTTTATTAGGTCAAATTTGGACTTATGTTATGTTTGCAGTGGTCTCATCACTTTTTTCGCATAATATTATTTCCTCATCAAGGGAAAATATTAAAAGTAGACTAGTTATCTTATTATACTTTCGACCCTAACTCTACATGTAGTGTACCTTTTTTGGGGAAAGCAATTACTCCCTATGAGGAAATTGGTGTTGGTTTGCTTAAGGATTCATCACTGATGGGAAATTTTGCACTCCTTCCGCCGAAATTTCCTTCTAATGTTGTTGGGTTAACATGATCTCATCATACGCTATGGAATCTTCTAATCCTTGGATTGTGCCTTTAGAATTTCAATTGACCTCATATGGAAATTAGATTCCTTTAAGACCATTCGAATTAGCTTACCAGGAAGTTCAAACGTTTTCTAATCCACCACCCTCTGAAATTGATCAAGTGAATGTGATCACTGATGATTATTCTCAATTATCTTGGTTAGAACCAATATCATTTCCTGATCCTTTTGATAATATGTTTCCAATAGATGAAAGTATCATGGAAATTATGACTTTGGATGAAATTCCATGGGACAATTATCATCATCGTTCATCTTTTCTTCCTAACCTTGAGAAAATCGAGAATGATTTTTCTACCATATTTTTACCTGAGATCGTAGATAATCCTGAATTCCCTATGTCAATTCTTCAATCCAATTCTGAAAAAAAACCTAGAAAATATATCTACAACCATCCCAATTAATATCTTAGTCAAATATGGAATTATCGAGAACATTCACATAGGTGCTTCGTGCTCACTTGAATAAATTCAAACGTACAAATCCCTATTTCAAGAATTATGTGACATTTTTGCCTGGTCTTATGAGGAAATGCCAGGAATTGACCCAAGTATTGTTGTTCACAAAATTAAGACTTACCTGAATGCTAAACCTATTAGGAAAATATTATGTCCAGTGCATCCATGAAAGGCTACTGCTATCAAAGCTGAGGTTGAAAAAATACTTAAAGAAGGTTTTATCTATATTGTTCCTTTGATTGATTAGGTTTTCAATATCGTTCCTATTAACAAAAAGCAAGGGAACATTTGAGTATGTGTAAATTATAGGGATATTAATAAATCTTGTCCCAAAGACAACTATCCTACCCCCTATATCGACCAAATCATTGACGATTGTGTCGATAACGAAATATTTTGTTTTATGGATGGATTTTCCAGATACAACCAAATCAAAGTACTCCCTTATGATTAGCATAAAACCACATTCATTTTTCCATTGGGAGCTTTTTCTTATTGTAAACTCCCATTTGGATTAAAGAATATTGGCGCGACATTTCAACGGGCCATGTCTTATGCTTTTCACAATATCAAGCATATTGTACAACCCTACTTGGATGATTTATCATCTCATTCACTGAAACAGGAGGATCATCCAATGCATTTGAGAGCTATTTTTATCAGATGTAGACATTACAATATTCATTTGAATCCTCACAAATGTTTATTTTGTGAACAATTCGGTCAATTACTAGGGTTTATCGTATCAAAATAAGGCATTCATGTCAATCTAATTAAGGTAGAGGCTATTCTGAATTTTCCTCCTTCCACTTGTGCGAAGTCCAAAGTTTGCAGGGGAAAGAAAAGTTTTTATGTCGATTCATCCCAAACTATGCTAAGCTAACTAAAGGTTTTACTCAAATTTTGAAAAGGGGCATCTCATTTACATGGGATGGAGTTGCTCAAAAATATTTTGATGCACTCAAACATGTGTTGACTCATACACCGTTATTGCATCCACCTGATTACCATCGAGATTACTTTTTGTATTTAGCTGCATTTGATGTCACCATTAGCATGGTTTTATTTCAAGAATATGAGTTGAACGATGAAAATATGATATATTATTTGAGTAGAAATCTTACAAAAATTGAGAAAAAATACGCACATGTGGAAAAATTGGCCTTGGTAGCCATTCAAGTTGTCTAAATATTTCATCGCTACATTTTGTTATGTAAAACAACAGTGATTTCAGATTGACACCTTATGGTTTACATTCTTACGAGATAGTTTCTAGGGGGAAAATATTCTAAATGGATAGCTATCTAGCAAGAATTCGATTTAGAATTCATAAAATCTAAGTCTAAGAAATCATTGGTGTTTGTCGAATTGTTATGTGACTTTTGCTATACTGAGACAGAAACCATGGTAGAGGATTCTCTTCCAGATGAAGCATTTTTTCTTATCAATACTTTAGACCCTTGGTATGAGATATTATCGTGTATATTCACACTAAGACTTTTTGGCTAGAATTAACTTGAACCAAACATCGTCATATTTAGTACCAATCCCAACAATACACTATTGTTGGCAACGCACTTTTTCGTTGTGGTGATGATTCCATATCTAGACGATGTTTGACTCATGAAGAAGCCAAAAAAGCATTGAATGGATGTCATTCTGGAGCTTGTGGCAATCATATATCAGGGTTTACCACTGCCCAAAAAATCTTGCGTGATGGGTATTTCTGGCCTTCGATGTTTAAATATTGTATAACTACGGTCTAGAAATGCCACAATTTAAAAATTTACCATTGCAAAATGTGTGCACCTCCAAATCCTCTTCACCTAATCATTGTTGTCAATCCTTTTGCAACACAGTGCATCGATTTCATTACATGTAACCCTCACTCGACCGGGGGCATGGGTATATTATCCTAGTTGTGGATTATTTTACAAAATGGGTTGAGGCGATGCCTACATATAAGGATGATGGAAAAAATGCAATTATTTTCATATTCAATCATGTGATTGCTAGGTTCAGTGTTCCATAGGCCATCATCATGGACCATGGTAGCCATTTTCGAAATTTTATGATCATGGAACTTACAGCAAATCTAGGCTTGCGTCGTGACAATTCCACTCCACATTACCCACAAGAAAATGGCCAAGTAGAAGCTGTAAACAAGGTTTTGACTACCATGATTAAACGGATTGTCAGAATTCATAAACGAAACTGGCATTTGATGTTTTTCCTAGCCTTGTGGGCATGTCGTACCTTAGAAAAACTTCAATTGGTTTTACTCCCTTCCAATTGGTTTATAGTCTGAAAGCAGTCTTCCCTCTTGAATGTGAAATCTCGGCATTTAAGCTAGCAACCAAATTATTACCAACGAATTCTGTAGAGGAGGAACATTTTTTATACTTAGCATGATTAGATGAGACTCGCCATGATGTTGCATTAGATAGTGAGACTCATAAGAAAGGAGTTAAGGCACATTTTGATAAAAAATGTAAATCCTCGCTCATATTTATAAGGTGGCCTAGTCTTGGTTTATAATCAAGAGTATGATAAATTAGGTGTCGAAAAATTTGAGGCCATGTGGCATGGCCCTTATATTGTAAAGCAGGTACAAGCAAAAGGGGCTTATGGGCTAGTTGATTATAACGAAATTTCTTTAGGAAAGCCTAGAAATGATCTTTACCTGAAGAAATAATATTCTTAATTCACTCTGTGAAGACTTTGTACATTTTTGTATCATATCTTTTATGTGTGTGTGGAAAATTTAGCATATTTTTACAATTTTCTACTACTTCTTCTACTTATATTGTGTTACACTTGATTTGCAAATGTCAACGCTCCCTCAAACTTACATTGGGTTTTCCAATGGCGCTAGTCATAGTACTCAGAATTTGTCTTCCACAGCTTGGGATATTTATTCACCCATTGATGAGTTAGTTAGTATTCATGGAATATGCCTTGGTCGACCAACAAAAAACATCGCAAAATATAGTGCAGTTATTGAGCTATTGTCTGATGCCATTTCATTTGGTATTCATCGATCGATCATTAGGTTAGATTATCAACTCATAATATTACATTTAAACGATGTCTATTTAGTAAGAAGTTCCACAATGTTAAGGATTTTTTTGCGGGTTTGTCTTTTGGAAAGAGAATTTTATTACATTGAATATCAACACATTCCAAGACATTTAAACACATTAATTGATGCATTGGCTAATTATGTTAAATCAACATTCGTAACATTTGTAAGAAATAAATACAATATCCATCCACATATTGCACAAGATAAACTAAAATAATAGTATTAGTTTCCATTAATCAAAATGTTTGTAAAAAGTGTGGCTTTACAAAATTCCATCCAAGACATATGAAGCCATCTGGCCTTTATTATTCAAACATGTTGATATATCGAAAAATAAAATCTAGACCCATGACTAGAATTTAAGCATGGAGATCATGGTAACAAACAATGGCGCGAGAAAATCATCATTACAAGCGACTGATCGACCCAAGAACTCCCACGGTATGCCTCTTGTAATAGAGAGGCAAATCATCGATCCCAACATCTAGGATATTCAAAGTCAACCTCTCTAGGTTTGTCTCAAGCTCAAATAAGGCCTCTACTGCATCAGGGTTCTATACCACAAGAGTTGTTGGCTGCTCACCATATCTATCAAATCAACATAATGTTGCTGGTCTGACTTGGCCCACATATGCATGATTATTTTAAATAGTTAGTTTTGGATGTCAGAAAACAAAAAATTCGAAAAAAACAAAATAACGGAAATGTGAAAATTTTACCTATGTCACCCCACTATATTCCTGCAGGAAGTGGGATATTTGGATCACCAATGTAATCCATGCCTACATACGGAAATTCCTCAATCATGATGATATGGCATTCCAACCACCCAAAAAAGTCAGGGATATATATCACAATTGGGCCATCACCACCTTTGTGGCATGCCATCAACAAAATCCACTGTAGCATACGAGGATCTCGAGGTCCTCCTGCATCTATAGATATATGTGAGGAAAGAAGAGGAATCCTCTCTAGAGAAAATGAGATCACGATGGCACCATACCCAATTTTTTTTAGTTTTCCAGTATTTATTCTGTTTAGTTGTCCTTTGGAGTTGACAACAACCTCCTCACATTAGTTGAAAATGGTAGGTTTTGAACGCTCTAGAAAAATTTGCATTTGGGCCTTATTGAGCAAATGAAGCGCTGCACTTCGACACAATCATGCAATAGTGAAAGCAATGGTCCTCAATGAAAGTCTCTCAATAGTTTTGATGTCAATCCGTCCATCTTTGAGCTGGGACCCTCTAAAACAATATTGTTGTAGGTAAGTTGTTGTTTTTTCTCCACTTGGTATGTGCCCATATAAATAAATATCAACCTCATGGCATGGAAGCCCAATCATGAAATATATGTCATCTACATCTATGGTAATTTTGTGGTCTCCAATTTGGAAACATTGTTCTTGAACATTCCATCTTGTTACCATCCATGTCAGCAAATATAGCTGAGCCTTCATACCCGGTATCATGAAAAATTTGTATAAACCACAATATCTCAAGGCTTGTAGTGTTACTGGATTATTTAAAGTTTCCCATCTTGATCTTAATGTTCTCTCCCCCTCCATTCCACTTTTGCAATTCAAAACCTTGAAAATAATCATGGAGGATGATTAGAAAAGAATGTGATAATTTTTTCAAGAAATTTTAGGTGTTTTATTAATTTTTTCAAAACCGTCAATGCTGTGCACGACCCTCTTTTATAAATAGAGCAAATTTACATGGTTATCATTTGAAAAACCGTGCAAATCACATTTTTCAGTATAACAAAAAGGGTCGGTGTATGCAGACTCGATGAGGAGTAACTACACACGGAGGGTGATATTTAAATTAATTAAAACCCCTTAAAATAACCAAATATATGGTGATAAAAAATTTAAGTAATCAAAATGAAGATAATGGAATGATTTCTTACCTGGAGAAAATGGTTCGTGAATTGGTCCACCAGTTTGATTGAAATCCGCCTTTGAAGTTTTTGGTAAAAATGCACTCTCAGTGGCTCTCAAACGGTAAAAACACAAATGTTAAAAGTTTTTTACTTTTTGGAATTTTATAAGCATTTTAAGCCAATTAAAATATAATTTTAAAAACCTTTAGCTTTTGAAAATTCAAAATTTTAATGTTTTTACTATGTTTCTTGAGTGGTTACGATGACTTTTGAGTTTAAATGTGCAAGACGTAGGTTTAATTACAAAAATGAATCATTTTGGACATGAGTACATTTTTATCACTTTTTTGGACTCATTAAAAATTACGAAAAAGCGAAACCCTGGAGTTATCTTTAAGCTCTTTTCTGACTCTTGAAATGTGAAAGGATTGTCGAGTATGTTTGTTTGTTTCGAACTTAAAGAAATCGAAAAAATGTTTCCTTGATATAAGTTTACCCCTCTTCAGATTATGTGGACTATTTATGAAAAAGGTATATGTTGATTAATCATGGTCAATAGAGTTCTCTCCTGCATTATTTAGCCATTTTCCGGGCTTGAGAGACTAAATTTATGGAAAAGTACATTTTGGAGTCTACTTATGTTTCTCTCCTGACTCCCTAAAAATAAAAAACACCGAGCTTTACTTTCTCCGGGCTCATTAAAACGTTACATTGAAAGAACTAAACAGGTTTTCCTTTCTTTTTTTTAAAACTCTTTAAATATGAAAACGACATCGAGTTATCCCTTCAATGGACTTGTAAAACATAAACAGTGCAAGACTCGTCCATCACGATGGGACCAAACCACTCCTTCCTAGGGTTCATTAAAAAATCTCTGAAGGACTCATCTTAAGGATTAGCTTAAAGGACAAGCATCTGTTATCCTCCCCAAGCTTGCATAAAAATAAAGAGGTACTTGCCAGTAATGGTGGGGAAAATTTAGGAAGAAATGTTTATTTTTGTATTACAAAAGGCAGTATGTCGCTCTTGAACATGAAACTCTGTCACTTTGTGTCCGGGTTTGGAAATCCATTTGTCTCACAACTAATCATACCTCATTGAAATATTTAATATGGTTTTGGGTATTATTTTTGAGTCAAATACTGCCAAGTCAAAATTTCGTGTCACTAATATGTTCAAGAGAAGTCCAACCTATGTCAAAATTACCTTTCAATTTGTAGCCTTCAATCATGTCGGCCATCCCTGAGTCAGTCTTGGATCACTCCAAATTTGTTCTTCAAAACTTGACATGAGTGTCGTGTCATAGGCCCTCCTACGAGAAGTTGCTTCCTATCGACTTCAACTCATTATCTAGGAAGTTGATATAAAAACCTTCTTCAGTACCTTGGAGCCTACATGCCTTAATGGTAGGTTTCATGCCTTCGTTAACAAGTTCTCATCGTTAACCTTCGATCGAACGATTCTATGAGTGTTCGACTTCAGGATGTAGGTTTTAACCCCGTACAGAAATTACTTGCATACAAATTCTAAAACACAGAAAATAAATAATGCGAGAGCAGAACACATAAAACACATATACACAGAGATTTCCCCTGGATCCCAAAATTGGGACTGCTAGCTTGATTATTAGTTATGTTCCTTTCAATGTTACAATACATATTTATACATGCCGAAGCATCCAATACCATGGACCGAAAAACCATCGCGTCCAAAACCATGGACCGAAAACCATTGCGTCCAAAAACATGTGCGAAAATCATGCACAAAACCATAGGTGGGTCCGCCCAACCTAACATAGGGGTTATGGGTACACCTCAAACCCCCTGTGACCTCCCCCCCTCTAACCCCCCAATTAACTACGTGGGCTAGTTGCGGAAAGAATATAACACAACCCAACATTCTCCCACGTGTTGTTTTCTTTCCACAGGGGGGCACAAGAGGGCTTAGTCATTTTTCCAGCCCTGAAACGCCCATTATCTCTCTACACCAAGAGAACTTCTTAGAGCTCACAGATTTTGTCAATGCATCTATAGTATTCTTCAAAGTGTCCACCTTTACCAGCAAAACCTTTTTGTCTTCTATCATATCCCTCACAAAGTGACACTGAACATCAATGTGCTTTGTCTTTGAATGATATGCGGGGTTCTTTGCCAAGAAAATTGCATCTAGGCTGTCACAGTCTATCCTTATAGCTCCCTGTACTAACCCCATACTTGAACACAATCTCTGCAACCAAACTACTTCCTTTCTTGCATGAGTGGTTGCCATGTATTCTGCCTCTGTAGTTGATAGTGCCACTATAGATTGTTTCTTACTCATCCAACTGACTACACCTCCAAATAGGTTAAACACATACCCACTTGTAGATCTTCTCTGATCTAGATCTCCAACCCAGTCTACATCAACAAAGCCATGAATATCCAACACTCTGTCCAATCCTGGTCTTCCTTCGTAGCACAAACCATAATCACTAGTGCCACACAAATACCTGAAAACCCGCTTCACTGCTATCCAATGCTCCTTCCTTGGTTTTGACATAAACCTGCTCAATACTCCCACTTCATGTGCAATGTCTGGTCTAGTACAGACCATTGCATACATCAGGCTACCGACTGCACTTGCATATGGAACACGGGACATGTCCTCTTCCTCTTCTTGTGTCTTGGGACACTGTTCAGCAAATAACCTCACACCTACAGGAATAGGAACCTTCACCGGTTTACTA
This sequence comes from Pinus tabuliformis, assembly GCA_031772625.1. Taxonomy (NCBI): domain Eukaryota; kingdom Viridiplantae; phylum Streptophyta; class Pinopsida; order Pinales; family Pinaceae; genus Pinus; species Pinus tabuliformis. The sequence continues at coordinate 651,068,398 of CM062818.1, read as the reverse complement.
TCCTGCATATTAAACCTCTGCAGTATTGTCTTGACATACTTCCTCTAGTTTAACCAGAGCTTCCTCTTTACCCGATCTCTTTTAATTTCCATGCCCAAAATATAGTTTGCAGCACCAAGATCTTTCATGTCGAATTTGGAGGACAATTGGGTCTTCAAATCCTGGATAATTTCTATGTCATTTCCAACCAGCAACATATCATCCACATACAAGATCAGATAAATAACACAGTCACCAATTAATTTAAAATACACACAGTGATCTACTTTGCTTTTGGTGAAGCCAAGTCCTCGTATAAATGTATCAAATTTTTGATACCACATCCTTGGTGACTGTTTTAACCCATAGAGAGACTTCTTTAACTTGCATACTAGTTCTTTCTTACCCTTCACCGCAAAGCCTTCCGGTTGCTTCATGTATATTTCCTCTTCCAGATCCCCATGAAGAAATGTTGTCTTCACATCCATCTATTCTACCTCAAAATCAAAAGCAACAACAACAGATAAAAGTAATCTAATAGAAGTTATCTTGGCAACAGGAGAAAAAATATCATCAAAATCAATTCCCGGCACCTGGGAATAACCTTTTGTTACCAACTGAGCTTTGTATTTCTCCACTTTTCCTTCTGCATTTTTCTTCTTTTTGAACACCCATTTGCTACCAATGGGTTTCCTCCCAGCCGGTAACTCTAGCAGATCCCAAGCCTCATTTTTGTGCAAATATGCCATTTCATCAACCATGGCCTCTTTCCAAAGTTTTCCATCCTTTGAATCCATTGCTTCCTTCACAGTTCTGGGATCATCATTAGTAACAGACAAAGCAAAATTTGAAAAGAAAGCAGATGGATTATACCTTTCTAGCTACCTTCTTTTGCAAACTGATCTTCTCACAGCCAGTGTTTGTGGCTCTTCATCTTCTGATTCCTCCTCTGCTATAGAGTCTGATTATTCCTCGTTTAGCTCCAACTCTATCTTCTTAGGTTCCTTTGGTTGGATTTCATGTTTAATAACATCTTTTACCTCTCTGAACACCACATCTCGGCTATACACAACCTTCCGTGAAACTGGGTTCCAAAGCTTATAACCTTTTAAACCATCCATATACCCAATAAAGATGCACTTTTTAGATTTACTATCCAACTTGGTTCGTTTCTCCTTTGGAACATGTACATATGCATCACATCCAAATACCCTCAGATGTGAAAGAGAGGGTTTCTTACCAGTACATACCTCTTGTGGAGTCTTATCCTCCAACACTGATGAAGGTGACCTGTTGACCAGGTAACATGCAATATCCACCGCCTCTGCCCAGAATTCCTGTCCTAACCCGACACCACTGAGCATATTTCTTGCCCTTTCCATCAACGTCTTATTCATTCTTTCTGAAACTCCATTTTACTGAGGTGTATATGGAGTAGTCCTTTGTTGTGCCATACCACACTTCTTACAGAATTCTTCAAATTCCTTGCTGCAAAACTCTCCACCATTATCTGTCCTTAGCACCTTTATCTTCTTCTCTGTTTGATTTTCCACAAGAGCCTTAAATTCTTTAAACCTGTCAAAGGCTTCAGATTATTCTTATGGAAATATATCCATGTATTCCTTGAGAAGTCATCTATAAATGATACATAGTACACAGACTTACCCAGTGATGGAACCTTCACAGGTCCAAACACATCACTGTGCACAAGTTCTAATATTTGTTTCACCCTCTTACTACCAGAGGGGAAACTCACCTGATTCTACTTCCCATATACACAATTTTCACAGAAATCAAAATCCAGAGAGCTATTACTCATACCTTCTACCATACCTTTGCCATGAAGTATTCAAAGGCCCTTCTCTCCAATATGTCCAATCCTTTGATGCCACAACATGATCTTCTCTCTAGAGACCACTAGATCTTCTTCTCCACTTTCAAGAATCACATAATCATTGCACGCATCAATAACAGTGCTACCTTGCAGCTTGTATAGAGTTCCAATCCGAATTCCCCACATCAATACCAGTGCTCCCCGAACCATCTTGCAGGTATCCTTCTCGAACATTGTTTTTACACCTACATCATCCAACTTGCTTATAGAAATCAGATTTCTAGCCAATGCAGGAATATGCAGAACATCTGGAAGTGTTCTAACTCTTCCATCTTGCAATTTCAACTTTACTTTTCCGCAACCAACGATTCTAGCCTTCCTATCGTCCCCTAAGCAGACATCACCACCATCGTATTTCTTATACTCGTAGAACCACTCTCTATGGGGAATGAAGTGAAAGGATGCACCCAAGTCAATCAACCATGCCTCATGATCTACATGTGTACTTGAAGAAGCCAAGTACACATCCCCACCTTCATCTGAGGTAGTTTTCGTCTCTGCAGAAGGAGCATCATCAGATCCCTTTCCTTTATCAAGAGCTTTAGATTTACAGTCCCTTTTGAAGTGGCCTTCCTTTCCTCATTTCCAGCACACCACCTTTATAGGTTTTCCTGGAGATTTAGATCTCCCTCTAGATTTAGATCTCCCACTCGATGACTTATTTTTGTTTCTATTTTGGGACCGTCCTCGTACAGATAAGGAATCACCATTCTGGCTCTCCATATTTTTCCGTCTCATCTCCTCCGTCAGCAAGGCTGAGACTATTTCATCAAACTGCAAGGCAGTTGCATTGCTACCTATTGCAATAACTAGACTATCCCATGAATCTGGTAGAGAACACAACAAACTGATGCACTTATCTTCATCTGAAATTTTAATATCAACAAATGCTAACTGACTTACCACAGTATTAAATGCATTCAGATGCTCTATCACCGAGTCTCCATCTTTCATCCTTAGGTTATACAGATTTTTTCGTGGGAATAATTTATTCACCAGAGACTTAGATTGGTACAAATTCCCTAACTTGTCCCACAAAGCCTTCGCCGTAGCTTCCCCGGATACATTCAGCAGTACTGAATCTGAGACACACAATCATATTGTGCTCTTTGCCTTCCGATCCAAATTTTTCCATTCTTCATCGGACACTCCCTTTGGTTTAGTACCTAGATCTACCGCGATCCACTGATCTTTATCCACCAACAGATCCTCCATCTTGAGTTTCCACAACTCAAAACTCTGACCATTAAATTTCTCGATCTCTATCTTTCCACTGCTCGCCATCTTCTTTCACCACTAGAATCGATCTCGCAGATCTCCCATTGAACAGGGTCTACCACAGGCCCGAGCGAAACCCCTCAGCAACAAAGGCGTCCCCTTGAAGCCAAAACTGCTCTGATACCAAATGTAGGTTTTAAACCCATACAGAAATTACCTGCATACGAATTCTAAAACACATAAAATAAATAATGCGAGAGTAGAACACATAAAACACATATGCACAGAGATTTTCCCCTGGATCCCAAAATTGGGACTACTAGCTTGATTATTCATTATGTTCCTTTCAATGTTACAATACATATTTATACATGCCGAAACATCCAATACCATGGACCGAAAAACCATCGCGTCCAAAACCATGGACCAAAAACCATCGCGTCCAAAAACATGTGCAAAACTCATGCACAAAACCATAGGTGGGTCTGCCCAACCTAGCATAGGGTCCAAAACCAAAATTTTCTAGGGCACTGCCCCAGACCCCATAAAGTGGGGTTACGGGTACACCTCAAACCCCCTGTGACCTCCCCCCCTCTAAACCCCCGGGTAACTACATGGGCTAGTTGCGGAAAGAATAATACACAACCCAACACAGGACATCTTTTCACACTTCATAGATTTTACTGGAAGTACCTTAAGAACCATTGTTATTATTGGTGGTTTCTCTCACACTTGTTAACGATTTACATCATTGATTGGTAATCATGTGGTTTCTACCATGTTCGACTATGAGACATTCACTCACATGGTTAGATTCATTCTACGGATCGGTAGAGATGAAGACCAAGACCCCGGATCTAGTTTCATCCATCCAGGCTACGTGGAGTTTTAAATATTCATGATTGTAAAAATGGATCCATATTTGATGGTTGCATCCATACTGTGTCTATTGTTGACATGGAGCTTTGTGTATTTCCCTACTGATTCATTGAGATATTTATGCTTTGAGTATGGGAATTACTACCTCAGTGATGATTATATATTGCATTGTAACCCTTGATTGATTGTTTCAAGTCTCCAACCATGGTCTCTAATCTGAAATTTGGCATGGTAGAGCACTTTAGTCCTCAAACATTTTTTCTGACTTTTCACTTTAGGGGGAAATCTGTTACACATTATTTTGTCACCATTAGGCAAATGATCGTCAATCCATATCTTTTGCTATCCATCAAAGTGTTCCAAATCATTCCCGTACAAGGCTAGAAACTAAACAATCCCAAAGAGAATGAGAATTCTGGATTACATGGTCCAAAAACTATTTTTGAGTACCTGCATGGTTCCCTAGCCATCTTCTGCGCATACACAAATTTGACCATTAAATTCAACGAAATTTGTGCTTTGTCTTCCACTATGGACTGCACACATGACTTAACAAAACTAAAAATAAAAAGTGAAATCTAGAAGCCTTGTTGGGTGAATCTTTCCCAACTGAAAGCTTTGAGTTGATGCTTAATCAAGCCTGGTCCCTCTGTCCATGGAGCTAATTCCATCTCTTTGTGGAGCCCTAATCCAACCTTTTGAGGATCTCATCCCTCAAGAAGAGGATCCCAAACCTACTCCTCTTGGGCTATAAATCAAGCACATACCAGAGGGTTAGGCAGGACCACTAAAGCTAAACCTATGCTGCTAAAATAGGGCTAGAAGGCATTTTCATACAAGGAGAATATTGGAGACCATTGGAAGAGGCTTATGACATCAAGGAAACCAGGTTGTAAGCTTGTTCTCCTTTGAATTCAATAAAAATCAATTGTTATTTCCTAATTTCATCTATTTTGATGTTATTTGCAAGATTCCTTGATGACTTGAATGGTTTATAATTGATTATTGGTTCTAGTATATGCTTTATGTTAAGTTAATAACTTCATTTACCTTTGATTTTATATGCGATATGATTTGATCCCTTTGAATGTTTTTGTCCATGTAGATCTCTTTTGGAGCGTCATGGAGAAGTTGTGGAAAGCATTAGGAAAGCCTCCAAGCCATTGAAGAAAAGATGGTCGTGGAAAGCTGTTGGGTCCCTATAATACTAGTGATTACCGCATTAATATTGTAGTTATACCCCTTATTTATATTGTTGTGCCCCTATTACCCCCATGTTGTTATTTCTGTGCCCCATGGAATCCCTCTATTGTTATTTTTGTGGCTTTATATTATTATTGTTAGGTCGGCTGGATTATATTGTGACTCCTTAGACTCCTATATATAGAAAGGAGGTTTTGTCATTTGAATCATCCAAGAATTGTTCATTTATGTAATGTAAAGGAGGTTTCCCCACGAAGAGGCTGAATTCTAAAGCGTTGATCTATCTTTTCTATCCTTTCTTGAGCTAGTTTCATAACATTTGGTATCAGAGCTTTGGATTCTAGGGTTTCGCTGCTCCAAACAGGTCATTGTGGAATTTTCGCTATAACTTTTTTTTCGTGACGTTTCAGAAGTTGCAAAAAAACCCCATTTGAGAAGAAATCACGCTGAACCTTGGGTCTAAATTTCAGAGCTTTTCGTGCAATAATTACGGAGATATGATCTGAGGAAGTTGGTCTTTTTGCAGACTCCTGAATTACATTCAAAACAGGTGACCTGGGGAAAATCATCATAACTTTCTCTCTGGGGATCGGATTGAAATTTCGTAAGAAGGTACAGAAAGAGGATGGACTGTAGTTTCTTATATGCATGTTTTAGATCCAAAGGTTGAAACAGTGACTCGTGGCACGTCGTACAAGTTCGCTCTACTGAACTAGTCTAGAAGCAAGTCACTGTGGGAGATTTCACATAACTCTTCCTTGGAGAATCCAATTTGGGTCAGACTTGTGGCATTGGAAAGGGGACGTAGAAGGCTACTATAGGTCACAATTTCAGAACTGGATGATCTGAAATTACAGAGATACATCAAACTCAATATCAGGCTTCTACAAAGTGAAAAAAGGTGTGTAGTTTTTTTTAAATTTTTGTGTAAGCTTGGTTTAACAGAATTCAAAGGGCATAGTAAAGCATTATTATCGGTAACTGATGCCCCAAGGAAAGAAAATGCAAACACCTAGTAAGGAACCTGAAAGCTCTAGCATGACTCATGAAGAAGAGGAAGAAATGCTACATGACATATCAAAATTACAAGAACAAGTGCAACAAATGTCAATCTCACAAAAGCTAACAGAAGCTAAGATAAATGGTGTGGAATCTAAGATAAATGGCGTGGAATCTAAGATAAATGGTGTGGAATCTAAGATAAAGGGCATGGAAGCTAAGATGGATGATTCAAAGACAGATTTGAAGAGAGACATGGTAGATTTGAAGACAGACATGGCAGATTTGAAGACAGATTTGACAAATTTTCTACAAGAAATACTTACTAATGGTGAAAAGGTTGTAAAGGAAACTCATGATGTGAAAAAAAGTAATGTTAATCATGATTCCATAGACTCTAATTTTGGATCGAAGACCCACCATATTCCAAAAATCGATATGAGATTTTTTGATGGCAAGGATCCCGCCACATGGATATTATAGATGGAGCAGTTCTTTGATCTCAATAATGTGAAAAACACACAAAAGGTACGTATGGAAACTATATATTTGGAACCAAATCAGTTTGTATGGTATCAATGGCTTTTCTCTTGTAAAAATTTTATCACTTGGGCAATTTTTACGGAAGAATTGATAGCACATTATGAAGATACAAAAAGCAACACTTTTTTTAGCCAATTGATAAGTCTCAAACAAAAGGGTTCAGTAATGGAGCACATTGAGGATTCCCAAAAATTAAACATAAGGGTAAAAGATATTCCAGAGGAGCATAGGATGATGTGTTCATAGGGTCTTTAAAGGATAATATCCAACATGATGTTCGCCTTTGGAAACCTGATTCATTAGAGAAGGCATTCAGGTTAGCAAGAAAAATGGAAAGCAAAATTATGGCAACCAGGAAGCATACCACTCACAACTATAAAGACGGAAGTGTTGTTGCCCCTAGTCTTCCACAACCTATAAGGTTTACACCACAACAATTGGAAGAAAAAAGAGCAAAAGGGCTTTGTTACAGTTGTGATAGCAAATACACTAAAGGTCATAAGTGTGCTGAGAAGAAATTATTCTACATAGATTGTGAAGAGGAAGAAGAAAAGGAGCAAGAAAGGTCAAAAGAAGAAGATATACTCCAGGAACAAAGCCTATATGAAGAACAAATAAATCTGACCATATCTTGTAATGCATTGGCGAGAATTACCACTCCTCAAACCATCAAGATAGAAGGACAAATCAAGAAGAAAAAGGTAATAGTGTTGATTGATTCAGGAAGCACCCACAATTTTATTCATTGTAGGGTAGAAAAAGAATTGAATTGCTTCCTATATCCAGCACCAGAGTGTCAAGTGATGATTGCAAATGGAGGAACAATAAATTTCTCTGGAAGGTGCCATAATATCAAGCTATCCATGGGAGAATATGTATTGACTAGCCCAATGCTTTCCATTCCAATCGGAGGAGTTGATGTTGTACTAGGAGTCCAATGGCTGCAATCCTTGGGTACAATAGCTTTTAATTTTCAAGAACTTTTCATCAAATTTTCTACGGAAGGAAAGGAAGTTGAATTAAGGGGTATTGCAAGGAAACCAGGAAAGATAATCAGCTCTAATGGTATGACAAAGCTTCTAAAAAAGGAGCAAAGAGGTGTAATTGCACAATTATGTTCACTAGATGTTTCCACATCGGAATCATCTATTTCTCCAGATCTCCAAAAAGTCTTGGACAATCATTCCAAGGTATTTGAGACTCCCAAAGGTCTCCCACCTATGCGTGATCATGATCATGCTATCCATCTGATTCCAGGAAGTGTTCCTCCAAACATCAGGCCGTACATATATCCCTATGTCCAAAAAAGTGAAATTGAACGTATGGTTGCAAAAATGCTAGAGGCTGCTATAATTCAACCAAGTCAAAGTTCTTTCTCTACTCCAGTAGTATTGGTGCACAAGAAGGATGGATCATGGCGCATGTGTCCGGATTATATGGAGCTCAACAAGCTCACTATTAAAGATAAGTTCCCCATTCCTGTCATTGATGAATTACTGGATGAATTTCATGGATCAATTTACTTCACCAAGTTGGATCTTCGTTTGGGATATCATCAAATCAGAATGAAGATTGAAGACATTCCGAAAACGGCATTTAGAACTCATGAGGGTCATTATGAATTTTTGGTCATGCCTTTTGAACTTACAATGCACCTTCAACATTTCAAGGTTTGATGAATTTAATTTTCAAACCATTCCTTAGAAAATTTGTGTTAGTATTTTTTGATGATATACTAATCTACAGCAAGTCTTGGAAGGATCATGTTGAACATGTTGACAAGGAGCTACAACTATTGGAGGAGAAACAATTATATGCAAAAAGATCCAAATGTTTCTTTGGAGTCCAGGAGGTGGAATATTTGGGTCATATTGTATCTCATGAAGGAGTTAAGGTAGACCCTAGCAAAATTAAAGCCATTAAGGAATGGAAAATCCCCACATCCATAAAGCATCTGCGAGGATTTCTTGGGTTGACAGGTATTATCGCAAATTTGTTAAGAATTATGGGAGAATAGCAGCACCTCTAACAACATTATTGAAGAAAGATGCATTTTCATGGACTCCGGAAGCAACAAAGGCCTTTGAACATCTTAAAGAGGCAATGTGCCAAGCACCGGTCTTAGCTACACCTGACTTCACAAAAACCTTTATTGTGGAATGTGATGCTTCAGGAAATGGAATTGGTGTTGTTCTAATGCAAGATGAAAGACCCATTGCTTTTGAAAGTCGTTCAATCAAGGGAAAGTTTTTAAGCAAAGCTATTTATGAGAAGGAAATGTTGGCAATACTCCATGCACTTAAGAAATTGCAACCCTACCTAATGGGAAGACACTTCAAGGTAAAAACGGATCATGATAGCCTTAAATACTTTTTAGAACAAAGATTATCCTCTGAAGAGCAACAAAAGTGGGTCACAAAGATGTTGGGTTATGACTTTGAAATCATCTACAAAAAAGGGAAGCAAAATGTGGGGCAGATGCACTCTTAAGAAAGGATGAGGATGTGGAAGCATTGTTGAGCACCATTTCTATTATCCAACCAGATTGGATAAACGAAGCAAGGGAGGAATGGAAGAATGATGAAGAAGTGTGGGCACTTATTCGAAAGCTACAACAAGATTCCAGTACGTCTGATACATTTAGCTGGAAAAATGATTCATTATGGTACAATGATCGCTTATACCTCTGTAAGAATTCCCAGCTAAAACAAAAGATTCTTATGGAATTGCACACTTCTCCCTTAGGAGGGCACTTAGGATTTTTAAAAACTTACCACAGGGTTAAGAAGGAATTTTTTTGGGATGGCCTTAAATCAGATATTCAAAAGTTTGAGGCGGAATGTTTGGTTTGCCAACAAAACAAAGTTGAAACAATTAAGACACTGGGTCTATTACAACCTTTATCCATTCCAAGCCAACGTTGGAAGGAGGTTTCAATGGATTTTATGACAGGTTTACCCAAGTCTGAGGGAAAGAGTGTAATCATGGTGGTAGTTGACAAACTTACCAAGTATGCACACTTTTGTGCATTATCACATCCATTTAAAGCCAGTACAATTTCTACTGCATTTATGGAAACAATTCAAAAGCTACATGGAAACCCAAAGATTATTGTAAGTGACAGAGTTCCCATTTTCAGTGGAAATTTTTGGACAGAATTATTTTCTTGTCTTGGTACTCAGTTAGCTCATAACTCATCTTATCATCCTCAATTTGATGGGCAAATTGAGATAGTAAACAAATGTTTGGAAGGATATCTTCGTTGCTTTGTATCTGATAAACAGACACAATGGGTCAAATGGTTGCCTCTGGCTGAATGGTGGTAGAACACTTCCTTCCATACAGCAATAAAAATGACCCCATTTATGGCACTTTATGGGTATCAACCACCATCCATCACATCATATTTAAGAGAAAATTCTAAGGTTCAGGCAGTGGAACATCACATCGAACATCAACAACAAGTCCTCCAACTCTTAAAGGATAACCTCGTGTTGGGAAAAAATAGAATGAAACAACAGGTAGATCAACATCACAGTGAAAGAAGTTTTGATGTAGGTGATTAGATATTCCTATGGCTACAACCATATAAGCAAATGTCCCTAAAGCAAGCTAAGAAGGATAATAAATTATCACCAAAGTATTATGGTGCGTACAAGGTGTTGCAAAAGATTGGTACTATGGCATACAAATTGGAGCTTCCTACAGCTTCTCGATTGCACCCAGTTTTCCATGTTTCATGTTTAAAGAAGGTTATAGGCGACAAGCTCCTAGTTCAAACAATGTTGCCAAAACTTGATGAGGAAGGAAAAATTATATTGGAACCGGAAGCAATCACAGAAACAAGAACTCGACAGTTACAAAATCGATCAATTTCAGAGTATCTTATCAAGTGGAAGAACTTATCCGCTGAAGATTCCACATGGGAGGATGAGAATTTTATGCAGAAGTATCCAAAACTACTCAAGCGTTTAGGACAACACTTTTTTTGAAGGAGAGGGGCATGTTGGGTCCCTATAATACTAGTGATTACCCCATTACTATTGTAGTTATACCCCTTATTTATATTGTTGTGCCTCTATTACCCCCATGTTGTTATTTCTGTGCCCCATGGAATCCCTCTATTGTTATTTTTGTGGCTTTATATTATTATTGTTAGGTCGGCTGGATTATATTGTGACTCCTTAGACTCCTATATATAGAAAGGAGGTTTTGTCATTTGAATCATCCAAGAATTGTTCATTTATGTCATGTAAAGGAGGTTGCCCCCTCGAAGAGGCTGAATTCTAAGGCGTTGATCTATCTTTTTTATCTTTTCTTGAGCTGGTTTCATAACAAAAGCATTGAAAGGACTTCTACAAGAACTTCGCTAATAGGTAAGTGATTCTCCACGTACTATATGTTTCATGTTTTAGTTACAGGCTAAGGAAAAATAGCAATTCTTTTGATGTTTGTTACTAGGTTTTGTTGGAAATATATGGAGATCCTTCTTGTTTTCAAGAAGGATTAGTTCACTATAACACTAAGATAGCATTGAAAATTGGCACACAACACCATGATTCATCTACTACAATTGGGGATGAAGATCACACTTTCCCTCTCCACCCCTAAGAAAATGAAGTCATGCATGATTTCAAGGGCCATCAAAAGTAGCTACAAGAATGAACTATTGGTGATTATTGGTTGGATACATTTCCTACTACTAGATGCTTCCATGTTCTCCAAGACCTCAATAATATTGAGACAAAGATGCATGACACCAAGGGGTTTCAATGAAAGTGACTTCATTGTATGTTAAAGGCTTATTTCAAAGGTCTAAATGACCCTTTAAGGAAATATACTAGGGCTTGTGCATGAAAATGCTACCCAATTATGAAAGGTTGGTTGCAATGGAAATCTGGAAAAGAATAAATTTGATTTCTAAAAAGAATTATTAGAGGTACTTACACAACTTTTTAGGACATCATGTAAAATGATGAAATATAGAGAATCGTCTTCATGAATACATAACTTTTATTCAAGAAAAAATGTTGTAACCTAAAAAAATGGTGCTTTTCTAAGATTGGTATGCTATTTTTTCTCTAAAACATAATGCATATTTTCGTGTTAGGCCTTGATTTGGCATGTAAATGATGGATATTTTTGAAACAAAGATGTATTTGTGCATCATTATTTTTCCATAATTTTTAATGTTGATTTTATATATATTTTTAAACTAAGAAACAAAATGAAGCCTTAAAACGATAAGGTCAATTACTAGGCCTTGCTATGAGGGTCTTAACATATTCATAATTTTATTTTTCTATGTGGGCCTTCATTTGTTCATTTATTCCAATGTGGGATTTGTTTTTAAATTTCAAAGTAAGTCAACCAATAAAAGTTATAGTGGAAATCAAATACCTGTGTTTTTTTATAATTTTTATATATGTCTAAAAAAGATTAAATTAAAAAAAATTAACCAATTTTGGAAAAAAAATGTATATTTAGAATCTACACATGGATCTCTATAACTGTGTTCAGTTTCATTAGAAACTAGCACTTATATCATATACAAAATCATGGTTGAAAATTAATAAGTTTTAAAAATGGATGTGTTTCTTCTTTGTGTAGACCAAACCAAGGGGTTTGTCAATCTAAACTTAAAACCAAAGTAGCCACCTCATCCACCACATAATTGAAAAATGTATTCTCACCAATTTTTTTATGAAATCAATAGTGTGTGTTTGTTATTAATGTGCATGCATTGTAGAACACACACACACACATTCTGTAATGTGCATGCTCTCTTTTTCCATCTTCCCTCCCTCTCTCTACCTCTCCCTCTTTCCTCACTCAGACTCCCTATTCATCATTTTCTCTTTTCTTATCCATTTCACTCTCTATCCTTATGTGTTCATCTTATATCGATCTCTCTCTCTCCTATTCGCTAAGCCCACCCTCTCTCTCCCAATACCTTTCACTCCATCACACTCCCCACATTTCCCTCCTCTCTATCCCCATTTTCTTATCCATTTGTTTTCCTCTCTCCCCCTTTCCCCGTTTCCTCCTCCTCCTCCTTTATCTCTCTTCCTTCCACCTCCCTCTCTCCCTCCATCTCATCCTTCCTAACCCCATACTCCCTTCTCTTTATTTTCCTACATCCCTTTTTCTCTCTTTCTCTCCCTATGTTTCCCTCCTGTCTCTCCCTTTGGACCTCTCTCTCTCTCCCCTCCCATCCCTTTTTATTCCCCTATCTCTCTCTCCCTATCTCTCACATTCACCCATCTCTCTCTCTTTATCTCTCCTCTCTCTTCCTTATTGCATCTCTCTCCCTTCCTTTTTACATTTCTCTCCTCTTCCTTTTATCTCTCTCTCTCTCTCTCCCTTAAGCTTCCCTTCTCAACCCATTTCTATATCTCCCCTATCCCTATCCATCTTTCTATCTCTCTTTCCCTTTCTTATTCACTTGTCTCTCTATTCCTTTCCTCATTTATCTCTCTCTCCCCTTATCCCTATCCCTCCTCACCCTCCCTATGTCTTATTTTTTCTATCCTTATTATCTTATTTCTCTTTTTTTGATGTATTTCTATCTCACTTCATTCTCCCATATCTATCTCCCCCTTCCCTCATGAGTCTCCCTCCTATATCCCTCTATTTATTTATGTCTCTCTCTACCCCTATATGGCTCCCGCTAAATCCCTCTCTCCCTCTCTCTCTCTAAACCCCACCTTTCCCCTTTTTCCTTTGTCTTTGTTTGTCTCTCTAACCGCCCTTATCCTTTTCCTTCTATCTCCCTTGATCTCTTTCTACATTTGCCTTCCTATTATCAAGGAATTATGGAATAACATATTATCCATCAAGAATAGTATGACCAAGACTTCTTCAAAGGATGAAGGGTTATTCTTAGCACTTCCTGAAACATTTGAAGATGAGAATATTTGGGTAATCGATAATGGAGCATCAAGACATATGATAGATGAATACAAGAAACTAAAGACATTATCAAGAGAAAAATCTTCTTACTTATTTGAGTTTGGTGACAAGAAGAGATATCATGTAAGGGGAATTGGATCAACCTCTTTGGAGCTATAGAATGGAGGAAATATTCTGTTGGCATTATGATTCAAGTGTTGTCCTTGATGGCAACTCACTCAGTGGATGGTACAGGTGCTCAGAGGTTAGTACAGGTGATGGCAACTTAATCAGAAGACAGATCTCAGTACAGCATGCCAAGGAAGCTCATACACGCTGTTTCGTTAAGCCCAAGTCGCGTGTACACGCTAGTTCGATTCAGAAAAAGCGCGTGTATGTGGAAAGGTTCCTTTGGTTCATGGTGATTAGTCCTTGGAAGTTGTGCCTATGATTTCGGACCATTATGTCTCGACGGGCGTGTCGATCCCTAGTTTTAAAGTTGATGGTATTGTGTTACTATGGTTTTGGCTCTTGGTATTGAGAAAGGCCTAAGGCTATATAAGGAGAAGAAGATCATTAGGCAAAATCATCTTTTCGACAAGGCATGAATATCTAAGAGAGAAAGAGATCTGATATGCAGGTTCTGAGTTGCATGATCTAAGCCAAGGAGAGATCACATCGGTTAATGGAAGACTAGATCTAAGGATAGATCGGGATCTAATGGTTTGAAATGCACTATCATGATATGGTTGATTATGCGTATTTCTAGATCTGCATATTGTCGCAATGTTACGTTCTGAGTCTAACTAATGTCTGGTACAGCTGCAAATTGAGAAAGTTTATTTTTAGATCTGTACGCAGGTTGGCTTCGGTAAAAGAGCGTGTATACGCGGGTTCTGCTCATTAAAGTAGCGTATATCTTTTGAAGCTTGATTTGGGTTTACAGTGGGGTCTGACTGTTATTGCAGAGTTCTGTAGTCTGCTCTGTGTTCTGGTAACTGGTGATTGACAGGGTTCAGTGGTTCAGTGATTCAAAGTTTGGTTGTTTTATGCTTCAATGATCTGTTGTGGAAATTGAATGAATTGTGGTCTTCAGATTGTAATGTTGTGCTTCAGGAATATCCAAGTCTGAAAATGTATGAAAAGTGATACCTGGAAGAAGGAAGATTGTAGGTCAGCACCTACGTACTAGTATCTTGGCTAGTACAAGAGCAAAGGGGGTTGGAGCTCCCTTCCAAGGAAGTTTGGAGAACGAGAGAAGGTTGAAGCCTTCTGCAGGTTGTAGCCTGCGTACTGGTATAAGGCTGCACCAGTACAAAAGATTGTAAACTGAAGTTTCATATTAAGAAAGATAGAGACAACTTGCAGCAGGTGGTTTTCACCCACATTGGGTTTCCACCTTATATCTTGGTGTTCATGTGTGTGGCTTTTTATCTGTTCTGTTATACTGCACATGTTTACTGTTAATATGATGAATAATGTCCTGATGCACTTAATTGAAGAATAAGCTAACTAAATTGTGAGTTTTCTGCTTATACGCTGTTTTACTTCGTCACAGTAGCGTGTACACGCTGGTTCACTTAACTGAAGTAGCGTATATGTTTCTGGGCATTTGAAAAGTTTGATTAATCTGATAATACTGATTCACCCCCCCTCTCAGTATTATTTCCAACAATTGGTATCAGAGCAGGTCCTTCAGAGAAGCTTGATCGCTTGAAGGAAGATCATTCATCATGAGCAACTACGAGAAAGAAGCATCAATCAGGCCACCAGTTTTTGATGGAACAAATTTCAATTATTGGAAGGTAAGAGTTACTGCATATCTTCAATCTCTTGGTACAGAAGTTTGGGACATTGTAGAAACAGGCTATGCTTTTCCTTCAGCTACTCCTACAGATCCAGCTGAGAAAAAGGCATATGAAACAAATGCAAAAGCAGTCAGTACTCTATTAGGAAGTATATCTCAAACAGAATTCATGAAGGTCATGCACTTCAAATCAGCAAAAGAAATATGGGACAAAATGATCACTAGCTATGAAGGAGATGAACAGGTAAAGCAAGCTAAACTTCAAACACTCAGGATTCAATATGAGACTCTCAAGATGTATAATGATGAAAGTGTGGCTAATTATTTTCTTCGGGTAGATGAGATTGTTAATTGTATGAAAAATTTGGGTGAAGAAATAAGAGAAACTATAGTAGTTCAAAAGATTCTAAGATCTTTATCCCCCAAGTTTGAATCTAAAGTATCTGCAATAGAAGAAAAAGAAAATCTCCGTGTTCTCACTATGTCTCAGCTACATGGAATTCTAACCGCTTATGAAATGAGAAAGGGAGGTCCATCTGACAGAAGGGAAGCTGCTTTTAAGGCATCAGGAAAAGAAGATTACTATGAAGCAAGCCATGTTCCAGAAGAAGAGGAAGAAGAATCAAATTTTGTCAGAAATCTTCAAAGGGGTTCTGGAAGGTTCAGAGGTAAGCTACCTTTCAAATGCTTTGCTTGTGGGAAAGTAGGTCATTATGCTGCAAAATGTCCTTATAAGGATAAAGGAAAAGAACCTGCTAGATGGAACAAGAAACAAAGTGCAAATAGGAAAAGCTACTACACCCATGAAGATAGTGATGGCTTATCAAACAGTGATGAAGATGAACAAGGTAATAAATATAAGCTGTTAATGGCATTTGAAGATGATGATTATGAGGATGCTATAGATGTGGATAATCTCTATAATGAAATCACTAGACTCAAGAGAGGCATAGAAGAAAAGAATGTGATCATTGATACTTTGCAATTTCAAATTGATGAAAAGGAAAAACATCTTGAAAAACTAGAAGGTGAAATTGTTGGTCTCAGAAAAGAAATTGAGAAAACAAAAGCTATTAATCTTAAATTTGTCAAAGGATCTGAAACTTTGGATGAGATTATCAGTGTGCAGCGGTCTCCTCTAAACAAGACAGGTTTGGGCTATAATGGAGAAACCTCTCAAGCATCCACCTCAAAAAGTTATCTTGATGCAGCAAGAGGAAATGAGCGGAAGAACAATGAAGATAATCAGGTAAAGCAGGGACGAGTTACAAACAGAAACTATCAGGGACAATCCTCCTTAAGGATGAACAAAAGCTACAACCAACCACAGGTAAAATCTTCTCAGTTTGGCTCAAGAATAGATGAAAATAGAAATTACAATCAGTTGGCTGGTAGATTCAATAACCGCAGAAGCTTCTTCAATGGACAATGCTTTTCTTGCCACAACTTTGGTCACAGAGCAGCTCAATGTGTTGCATATAAAACAATCATGACTAGGGAAGCTCAAAAACAAAGAAGTATGACAGGGATTACAAAAAGGACCTATAACAACTTTTCGGTGCTTGAAAATGAAGTTGAATGTTCTATTTGCAATAATTTTGGTCATAAAGACTCTGAATGCAGGAGCAGGTTTCAGGAGAAAAAGGAACAAGCCACAAGCACCAAAACATGGAGAATAAAGGAACCTCAAACAGAAAGATGTGGGATAGCATTTTATGCAGAAGGACAGGAAAATCTATGGTACATTGACAGTGGATGTTCGAAACATATGACAGGTGATAAAGAAAAACTTGAATCTTATTCTACTTTAGAAAAGGGAAAGAAAGTTTCTTTTGGAAATGATACTCCTGCAACTATAAAAGGAAAAGGTATTGCTCCTTTGAAAGAAAAGGTCAAGGCTGGAAATGTTTTGTATGTTGATGGATTGAAGCATAATCTTCTAAGTGTCAGCCAGATGTGTGATCAAAAAACAGAGGTTATTTTCAGATCGAATGGATGTCTTGTTCGTGATCTTGATACAGGTAAAACAGTTCTCAAAGGCAAAAGAACTCCAAATAATCTGTACATATTTGAAGAAGGACAACAACAATGCTATCTTAGCAAGGATGAAGAGCACTGGTTATGGCATCGAAGGTTGGGACATCTAAGCTTCTCACAAATAAGGAAAGCATGCAAATATCAGGCAGTTCGCGATCTTCCAGATATCAAAATTCCAGACAACACCATATGCAAATCTTGTCAGTTTGGAAAGCAAACCAGAACTAACTTTCCAGAGAAGGAAGGATCAGCTAGCTTGCCTCTTGAGCTAGTCCATACAGATGTATGTGGTCCATTTAGGAAAAGGACACCTCGAGGAGAAGAATATCTGATATTATTCATTGATGATTTCTCAAGGTTTGTTTGGTTAGGGCTTATGAAGCACAAAGATGAAGCATTCGAAAAATTCAAATCCTTCAAAGCATTGGCTGAAAATGAATCAGGACACAAAATCAAGTGCCTCAGATCTGACAGAGGTGGGGAGTTCACATCAAATGAATTTTTTGATTTCTGCGATGAACATGGGATAAGAAGAGAATTCTCTACAGCTAGAACTCCTCAGCAAAATGGGGTTGTGGAAAGAATGAACAGAACTATCCAACAAATGGCTCGTGCTATGCTCGATGAATCAGGTACTCCTGCAACCTTCTGGGGAGAAGCCGCACATGCTGCTGTTATCATTCTTAACAAAACAAATGTCCGAGTAAACAGCACTCAAACACCTCATGAGCTTTGGAGTGGTAAAACTCCTTCCGTGAAGCATTTCAAAATCTTTGGGAGCAAATGTTATATTAAGAATACTGATGAGCAACTTGGCAAACTTGAACCTAGAGCAGATGAGGGCATTCTTCTTGGTTATTCTCCACATAGCAAAGCATACAAGTGCTACAATAAAAGACTTGGCAGAATTGTTGACAGTATTGATATAGTGGTTGATGAGAAGGGATATATTCCTAGGCAAGTTCATCATGAAGAAGATGAAGGTTACTCTCAAAGGCGAAATGATGAAGAAGAAGAACCTCAAGAAGAAGAAGAATCTCAAGAAGAACCAGAGGAGCAGACAAGAATAGAAGAGAAGACTCCATCCAGATATGTCCAAAAGAATCATCCAGAAACTCAGATTGTGGGGCAGAAAGAAGCAGGAGTACAAACAAGAAGGACACTTGCAGAAGCTTCAAGCTACTTGGCTCTACTCTCCTCCATTGAACCACAAAATGTGAAAGAAGCATGCAAAGATGAATGTTGGGTCAAAGCAATGGATGAAGAACTTGAGCAAATCGAAAGGAACAACACTTGGGAATTAGTTCCTAGACCAAAAGATAAGAATGTAATAGGAACAAAATGGGTCTTCAAGAATAAGTTAAATGAAAATGGAGAAGTAATTAGAAACAAGGCCAGACTTGTTTGTAAAGGGTATGCACAGCAAGAAGGAATAGATTTTGAAGAGACCTTTGCTCCTGTGGCAAGACTAGAGGCCATCCGAATGTTCCTTGCTCTCTCAAGCTTTCAAAACTTCAAGGTATTTCAAATGGACGTGAAATCAGCCTTCCTGAATGGAGACTTAGAAGAAGAAGTATATATTGAGCAGCCAGATGGGTTCATTCTTGGGAATGATCCAAACCTTGTATGCAGATTGAAAAAGGCTCTCTATGGGCTCAAACAAGCTCCAAGGGCTTGGTACTATCGGTTGGACAAATATCTTCACCAACAAGGCTTTTCAAAAGGATCAGCAGATAGCAATCTCTATATAAAAGTTGAAAATAACAAATTGCTAATTCTTGTTGTTTATGTAGATGATATTATTTTTGGCAGCAATGAAGAGACTATGAGTCAAAACTTTGCCTTGGTTATGCAGAAAGAATTCGAAATGTCACTTCTTGGAGAATTGACATATTTTCTTGGATTGCAAATCCAACAAAATGAAGGAGGTATCTTCTTGTCTCAAACCAAATACCTCAAGCAGATCTTGAAGAAGTATGGCATGGAAGAGTCAAAACCAGTATGTACACCCATGGTTACAGGATGCAGCCTCAGTGCAAATGATGAATCAGCAGCAGTCCACCAACCCACTTATAGATCCATGATTGGGAGTTTGCTTTATTTGACAGGTACTCGACCAGATATTACACATGCAGTAGGAATGGTTGGAAGATTTCAAGCCAACCCAAAGGAAACTCATCTTCAGGCAGTCAAAAGAATCTTCAAATATCTTCAAGGGACCCAAAACTATGGCTTATGGTATCCTAGAAATACAGATCTCACTCTTCATGCTTACACAGATGCAGATTGGGCTGGAAGTGTGGATGATAGGAAAAGCACAAGTGGAGGTGCTTTCTTCATGGGTTCCAGATTAGTATCTTGGTTCAGCAAGAAACAAAGTTCGATTGCCTTATCTACAGCTGAAGCAGAATATGTGGCTGCAGCATCTTGTTGCACACAACTTCTTTGGATGATGCAGACCTTGCAGGACTTTCAAATCACTTGCACTCCACCTGTCTCTATCTTATGTGATAATACAAGTGCAATCAGCATTTCAAAGAATCCAGTCATGCACTCAAAGACCAAGCACATACCAATCAAGTACCATTTTCTTCGGGAACAAGTGCTTGAGCAGAAGGTCAAGTTGGAGTATGTTCCTTCTAAGGAGCAAGTTGCTGATATTCTCACAAAACCACTGCCCAGGGAAACTTTTGAATATCTCAGACAAAAGCTGGGAGTAGTTAATGCTTCATCCTGTTGTTGAAATTTGTTTGTTCTACAGAAAAGTTGGTATACGCAGGTTACGGAAGGGATATGAGCGTATACACGCGGATTCATGCTGGGTAAGTCGCGTATATGCTGGACGCTTGTTGCAGAAAGAATATCCGCGTACATACGCTGTTTTATACAGGATAAAACGCGTATATGAAGTTCTGAACAGCAAGGGAAAACTCTGAAGTTCTGAACAGCAATAGGAATGTCAGAATTATTCAGGCACAGGTTCAGGGGGAGCAGCTCAAAAGTCTCATAAAGCATTGTTGGCATTCAGATGTTTTTGGTTGTTGGTTTCAGGAGAAGGAGCTCAGAAAGAAATTCTAGTTGCTGATCTAACAAGATGTTTATCAGATGCTGCTGATGTCTTTCCTAAGTCTTGGTCTAGATCTGTTGTCTCTATGTCATGTATCTCTCTTGTCTCTTTTATGGTGTCAAGGTCATGTAACGGCCTTTGTTGGTTTCCCCACTATGCCTGGGATGAATGCTGTAATATAATTGGTTGTTTCTGATATGTTATGGTTTTATGTATTGAGTCCTTTGGTGATAGAAAGGTCCCATATGGTGTATAAGTCTTGGTTCTTGTTGAAGAACATCTTTTGCAGATCTGGCCTACTGTCAGGGGGAGCACGAGTCAGCACAGCCAAGCAGAGGTATCAGCATGTCCTCAGGGGGAGCATAGCCCTTTGCCCTTGATGTCAAAGGGGGAGAGTGACTTGGTGTGGTGGTTGCCATCAAGTTCAAAGGGGGA
Organism: Pinus tabuliformis; assembly: GCA_031772625.1. Classification (NCBI taxonomy): domain Eukaryota; kingdom Viridiplantae; phylum Streptophyta; class Pinopsida; order Pinales; family Pinaceae; genus Pinus; species Pinus tabuliformis. The sequence continues at coordinate 651,047,446 of CM062818.1, read as the reverse complement.
GATTGTTGGCATTATGATTCAAGTGTTGTCCTTGATGGCAACTCACTCAGTGGATGGTACAGGTGCTCAGAGGTTAGTACAGGTGATGGCAACTTAATCAGAAGACAGATCTCAGTACAGCATGCCAAGGAAGCTCATACACGCTGTTTCGTTAAGCCCAAGTCGCGTGTACACGCTAGTTCGATTCAGAAAAAGCGCGTGTATGTGGAAAGGTTCCTTTGGTTCATGGTGATTAGTCCTTGGAAGTTGTGCCTATGATTTCGGACCATTATGTCTCGACGGGCGTGTCGATCCCTAGTTTTAAAGTTGATGGTATTGTGTTACTATGGTTTTGGCTCTTGGTATTGAGAAAGGCCTAAGGCTATATAAGGAGAAGAAGATCATTAGGCAAAATCATCTTTTCGACAAGGCATGAATATCTAAGAGAGAAAGAGATCTGATATGCAGGTTCTGAGTTGCATGATCTAAGCCAAGGAGAGATCACATCGGTTAATGGAAGACTAGATCTAAGGATAGATCGGGATCTAATGGTTTGAAATGCACTATCATGATATGGTTGATTATGCGTATTTCTAGATCTGCATATTGTCGCAATGTTACGTTCTGAGTCTAACTAATGTCTGGTACAGCTGCAAATTGAGAAAGTTTATTTTTAGATCTGTACGCAGGTTGGCTTCGGTAAAAGAGCGTGTATACGCGGGTTCTGCTCATTAAAGTAGCGTATATCTTTTGAAGCTTGATTTGGGTTTACAGTGGGGTCTGACTGTTATTGCAGAGTTCTGTAGTCTGCTCTGTGTTCTGGTAACTGGTGATTGACAGGGTTCAGTGGTTCAGTGATTCAAAGTTTGGTTGTTTTATGCTTCAATGATCTGTTGTGGAAATTGAATGAATTGTGGTCTTCAGATTGTAATGTTGTGCTTCAGGAATATCCAAGTCTGAAAATGTATGAAAAGTGATACCTGGAAGAAGGAAGATTGTAGGTCAGCACCTACGTACTAGTATCTTGGCTAGTACAAGAGCAAAGGGGGTTGGAGCTCCCTTCCAAGGAAGTTTGGAGAACGAGAGAAGGTTGAAGCCTTCTGCAGGTTGTAGCCTGCGTACTGGTATAAGGCTGCACCAGTACAAAAGATTGTAAACTGAAGTTTCATATTAAGAAAGATAGAGACAACTTGCAGCAGGTGGTTTTCACCCACATTGGGTTTCCACCTTATATCTTGGTGTTCATGTGTGTGGCTTTTTATCTGTTCTGTTATACTGCACATGTTTACTGTTAATATGATGAATAATGTCCTGATGCACTTAATTGAAGAATAAGCTAACTAAATTGTGAGTTTTCTGCTTATACGCTGTTTTACTTCGTCACAGTAGCGTGTACACGCTGGTTCACTTAACTGAAGTAGCGTATATGTTTCTGGGCATTTGAAAAGTTTGATTAATCTGATAATACTGATTCACCCCCCCTCTCAGTATTATTTCCAACATATTCATCTCAACAACATCCTATTAGTTCCAGGTTTGCAAAAGAATCTACTTAATATTTCATGTCTAGAAGATAAGGGAGATAGAGTCACTTTTATATACGGAAAGGTTGTAGTATGGGATAAAAAATCTAGTATAAAAAATGAAAAGATCATTGGGATTCATGAAGGAATACTACAAATTGCTGACTCCTCTCTCTTAATATTTTGTTCACATTGAAGTAAGTCCATGTGAACTTTGGCATATAAGGTTTGGTCACCTTCAATACAAAATCTTTTCAACTCTAAATTCAATGGTGAATGGCGTCCCTAAACTCAATGAAGATCATGAAGGAGTATGTAAGGGATGTGAATTAGGTAAAAATGTAAAGAGACCATTTGGAAGAAGTGCTTCAAGGTCAAAAGAAATCCTGGATCTCATCCATTCTAATGTATGTGGTCCTATGTATATAAAGTCTCTTGGAGGTCATCTATATTATGTAATGTTCATTGATGACTACTCAAGGAAAACTTGGATTTCTTTGCTAAAATCCAAGCATGAAGTATTCGATACATTTCAAGAATTGAAATTTGTAGTAGATAACCTTACAGAAAAAGAATAAAGATTATAAGATCTACAATGGAGGAGAATAAACTTAAAAGGAACTCATATCTTTCTCTAAGGATGTTGGGATTAAGATGGAGATGATAGTCCAATATAATCCTGAACAAAATGGAGTTGTTGAATGAAGGAATTGATTTATTAAAGAAAGTGTAAGAACCATGTTACATGATCAAGACTTACCAAAATTTATGTTGGGAGAAGCAACAAATATTGTTGTATATGTTCAAAATCGAAGTCCTCACAGGTCACTACACAACATGACTCCTGAAGAAGCTTTCACTGGGAAGAAACCAAGCATGGACCATCTTCGAATATTTCATTATCCTGTCTAATTTCACATTATGAAGGATATAGGAAAGAAGTTGGATTCTACAAGCATGAAGGGAATACTTTTTGGCTATAGTAATACTTCAAAGGCATATAATATCTCCATAAAGGAAGGACACTAAATAGAAGTAAGCTGAGATGTGATCTTTGATGAAAGTATTACATTCAAGAAATCAAAGGACCTCTCGATGGACTCTGATAATGAAGAACTTCCAATATTTGAATCAGAGTGCAGAAAACTAAAATCATGAAGATGAAACTCCCAATGAACCTTTGCAACCTGTGATCATCTTTGAAATCAAAAGAGGCCTAGTTCATTAAAGTCTACCCTTCTAGATGCAGAAGGAGATGGAGCATCCAAAGGCACATTTAGTGAAAGTAAGAAGCCCAAAAGATATTCAGGGTATGAAGCCTATATGACAAAGTTAATAGAAATTGAACCATCCACCTTTGAAGAGGTTGTCAAACATCAAGAATAGAAAGATGCCATGAATGAGTAGTATCAATTTATAATGAAAATGGAGTTTAGGAAATCATACCTAGGCTTGAAGACAAATATGTGGTAACTTCCAAATGGCTCTACAAAATTAAACATGCAGCATATGGAAGTATTGACAAAAATAAGAAAACATTTGTGGCTAGGGGATTCTCTCAACAGGAAGGCATCAATTATGAAGATACATTTACACCTACAACAAGATATATAACTACATATTCATTGGTCTCTTTGGCAACATTAATGGGATGGAACATCCATCAAATGAATTTCATGATTGCATTCCCGAAAGGCATAATCGATTAAGAAGTATATATAGAACAACCCTTGGGATTTGAAGTAAAAGATAAAGAGACTTATGCTTATCAAAAGAAGGCATTGTATGGCCTTAAGAAGGACCAAGGGCATGGTATGCAAGGATGGATGTATACCTACGAAGATTGGGCTTCTCAAAGTGTTCTGATGATCTGAATCTATATATCAAGGTTGTGAAGGATTAATCTATAATAATTCTTCTATTTTTGGATGATCTTCAGGTGTAGAAGGTCGTATTTAAGAATGCAAGAAGAATCTAGCAGCATAATTCGATATTAAGGATCTAAGAATGATGCACTATTATTTGGGGTTGGAAGTTTGGGAAGGACCTGATGAGATTTATCTAGGTCAATGAAAGTATGTGAATAATATGTTGAAGAGGTTTGAAATGATGGATTGCAAACCTATGACAACCCCTATCATCACAAACTTGAATAGCTTAAAAAGTTTTGAATCAAGCTTGGTGGATCCGACAAGGTATAAATAATTGATTGGTTCACTGATGTGTTTCTTAAATACTCAAATAGACATTTGATTTGTAGTGACTGTTCTCTTTCAGTTCCAGGTAGAGTCCAATAATGATCATTGGGTAGCAACCAAGAACATTCTGATATATCTGGAAGGAACAATCCATTACTGCTTGAAGTATGATAAGAGGAATGATGTCCACTTAATTAGATATACAAATTTCGACTAGGGAGGCAGTTAGACAGATGGAAGAAGCACTACTGGATGATGTTTTAGTTTGGGATCCTCCTTGATTTCCTGGATGAGTAGAAAACAAGAACCAATTTCTTTGAGTAGTGTTGAGGTTGAATATATTACAACAGATGAAGTAAGTAGAGAATATTTTTGGTTGAGGAAGTTGTTGTTTGACTTTTTTGAAGGAAAAATGGACCCTATGGTGATACATTGTGACAACACCACCTGTATAAGGTTTTTTGAACACCCAATGTTTCATGGAAAGACAAAGCACATAAATAACAAGTATCTCTACATTCGAAAGATGGTGCAGGATGGAGTATTGTAGCTATGGTATAGCTCCACTGATGAACATGTAGCTAACATATTGACAAAATATCTTCCTAATAAGAAGCTTGTGTATTTGAGAAACAAGCTTGGATTGATTGATATATACTCCATATTTGAGAGGGAGAGATAAATACATCAATCTTGTCTTCACTTCATGAAGAAAGAATGGAGGATTAGGTAAGCATATGGAATTCGATACTCTTTGAGGATGAGGTAGGGCATCCAAGATAAGAGTAATCGTAGGGGAAATTCCTTTATGATGTGTCATTCCAAGATAGGAATTTTCCTAGAAGGACATACCCTATGAACATTTGGGTGGGGTATGTACCTTGAGAGACAATGATTTATTGGTATCACTAGCATTGTGTTTTGATCTTGTGGAGAGATAGAGTTGTTAGTCAAGGCCTTATTATGTGACAATGTTGGTTGGTATGATGCAAAGAGATAACTTACCAATCTTATGCTTCTTATGAGATCTCTTTATTTTGAGAATGTCCATGTACCATTTAAGAATATCTCCCTAGTTAAGATGGAGTGTTGAAAAATGTGTAACTAGGTTCAATCTTCATAAATATGAAATGTGCTTTTGAGTATTGTATATTTTAAAATGAAAGAGAAATTATTGTTAATTTTATAACATTGGTTTCATCCTCAAGGTCTTTTATTTTAGAGGTTAAGCACCCACTGAGTGCTTCTAGGGTTTGTCCTAGGGTTAAGAAGTCAAAAGAGTAATTTTCATATGAAAAATACTCCATCAGGAACATTGTAACTTGTAAAAAGAATTATTTTATATTTAAAAGTGTCGAAATATCGTGCAAGACCAAGTGGTACTAGAAGCCTAGAAGTCAGCCTCATACGGGGGATTTCGTCTACCTTAAAAGCCTATATAGAGGAGAGAACTCAACTTCCTATGGACATCATTCATCCTCTCATCATTTAAGTGAAGGAGAAGATGAATAAGGCCAATGAATAAGGAAAACGGATGAAGGATAAGTTTTGGGTTATTTCTCTCTCTCTCTTTTCACATGTGCGAAGGAAGGATGCTAGGGTTTTTCTGCTAGAAGATCGAACTTGGAGAAATTGTTGAAAGAAGGTCGAAGGAAGGTTTATTAGGTCATCCTCAAGCCCTAGAAGAAGGAAAAGCTCAAGCGAAGGTCAAAGGAATTCTTGGAAGCCCTATATTTTCTCACACGTGTGGAGGCAATAGTTGTTGTAGGGGCCAAAAATTTCAGACCTATAGTAGAGGCCAAAATTCTATAGCTGGGGGTCGAAGTTCTGTAGCTGGAAGAGATTTGACTGGGTTTGACTTGGAATCAAGAAGCACATAATCAAGAAGGTCATACTTGGTCTTGGAAGGGTATTGGTATTGGTCTAGAGGTCTTGGAATTCATCATTTGAGGAATCTATAAGAAGATAATAGATTTGTCAGTTTTCCTCTCAAGTGGAGAGATTTGGCCCTAGCTTGCATCCTATTTCTTATGTTCCTATGTACTGTTGATCTTATTGTTTTGGGAGATGTTTGATGATAATAATAACATAATAATAAGAGAATAAGCTAATAAGTAAGAAAAAGTGAAAATCACAAGCAGTTATCAAGTTTAAGAGAAATCATCCTAACTATAGCCCTATAGATTTTTCAATAGACTAGAGACTCAGAACATAGTTCATTTTTCATTTTTTTTTTAAACAAGGGAAACTAAAGAGCATCTTATGCCCCAATGGAGTCACCAAATTGCTTAGTGGAAAAATATTATCCTATTGATAGGAAAAATCTTCGTAGACTCTGAAACCAAGTCTAAAAACAAACAAACAAACATATGAAAACGTTCCCTAATTTATCATAACAGCATAGATGTAAATAGAATGCATAGCTCATACCTTTTTTTGAAATGCTTGATGACGATCCTTGTTGTTATCGTTTGTATATTTCAAAATTTTTCTCTCGATTCTCCAAGAAGAGAGCTGCAAAGGCAAAAACAAACAAATGATCAAAGCATATAATACATGAAATATTCAATCATAAACTATGTATGTGATCAAGGAGTCTTACAACCAAAATGATGAAAAATGAGTGTGGGAAAGAAACATATATTTGTATTAAGAATGAATAAAAGGAGAATTAAAACTGGGCCTTGGCGTTGGAAGCCTCCTTCCAATTACCCTCAATCCAAACCCTTGTAATGAAAAGGTCTCAAAAGGATACTTGGACAACATGTATGTATAGTTCAAATGTCAAAAATGGAAACCAAATTATCTTTGAGTGCATTGCACTTTTAAGGGAAGGGTGGAAATTGAGATATCCATAAAGGGAGGAAGTAGATCCACAATGAATGGGATGGATCAACTATGGTAGGAAAGATGTCTAGGATAAAGGGAGCTCAATACCAATCTCGACCACTTCATGATATATACCAATCTCGAGGCTTCTAGAATAAGAATCTTCTTTTACTTTTTATTTTTTACCTTTTTAAGAAGACCATCGCACCTTTAACATAGGAAAAGTATTATGATATTTCTCCGTGTTTACTCTGTAACATGCGACATTGTAGGTTGTGATTTGAAGAACCACGATGACCTCCAAAATTAGGGTTTTAAAGTATTTGATCTAGGATTATTATACTTTATGGAGAGGTAATTCTTCCTTGTTTCTTGGGGATTCATGACGATAGTTCATCATATAGAGAAAGATTCAGATTTGGTATCATTTGCATGGATGTGACAAATTGATGTATAAAACTTTGGGGTAGTTTCCTCCAACAGATTATAGCTTGTGAATATATGTAATAAATTGAAGCATATTAAGAAGAATTTGTCGTTTTCTCCCGTATGGGTTTCCACATAAAAAATTTTGTATCCTTAATGTGATGGTCTCTTGATTTACTTTTAATATGATGATAGCTTCATGATGCATTATTATGTTTATTAAGACACTACAAGTGGTTATGCTTCAATGCTACATTGCTAATTGATGAACATTTGTAAATTGGTAAAAAAAAATACACACTGATTCACCGCTCCCTCTTAGTGTGCTTTTGGGTCTAACATCAATAACATTTTGAGGCATCGAATGATGCTTTTTTTGGGGTAATGATGTCTAGAACATCTGCACTCACCGACAAACTTGATCTACACATTAATACCATTCTAATAGCGTGAAAATTACCTCAATTAGAGCTCGTAGATTAAGGTTATTCCTCCCAAGAGTTGGCCTACCTTTTTTGAACACCGTGGTCTGAGCATATGCCACATTGTCCCCACATTTTTCACACTTGTAGGGATATCTACATGTTCAATTTCAAGAATTTTATAGAAGGTAAAAATCCTTATCACAACCAAGTGTTCACGAGAAAATTCCCTAGGGCTAAGGTTGAAATCTCCATCAGAGAAGAACATCAACTTCAACAAACAGACTCAAACAATCATATTGACAACATGATTGACAAAAAATAAAATGTGGGACAGGATTGACAACAATTTCAATACTTTTGCACTTTATAATCACAAACTTCTAGTTTTTGGCTTTTTCTCCAGGTTATGTTCATATACATGTCCAAAAGTACTCTTTGTACATATTCCCATTCAATAACATATTCTTCATAAACTTCACGTTCCATGCATAAGATGTTGTACACATTTTTCCTTTCCCCTTCATCTCTTTCCATGTTCATATAACAAACCTAATATAGCTTATAAACCATAGTTTCCTTTGCACTATATGTATGATATGTGTGTCAAAGATAAAAGCATGAATGGTAAGTGAATTACATGAAAAATCCATAAAAAATAAAAAACATTATTCACAAGTACCAATTAGACAATAACCATTTCATTATAAATGTTTATTTTCCCACTACGAAAACTAAAATATGGGACCATATTGAAAGTTATTTTAATACTTTTGTAGTTTGTCATCACAAACTCCCCTTTTCACCCTATTCTTAACACATAGACTATGAATGCATAGTTAATGCTTCTATATGTAGTCCTTGGCACCTCCATTTATGTCATTCTAATTGATCTGAACTAATATTTATTTGTGTTGTGAACAATTTATCATAGAGAGACGACCTGCATTGTGAAATTGTGCTCCATGTTCTTACCCAAAATATTTTATATTGTTGTAGTACTACACCTAAACCTAACTTTTCTTCTTGCTCCATAAAGCTTCTTCCCATGATGATGCTTTACATGTTGTCACAACTCCATCACTTGGTCGTAAAATCTCTCGAGTGTTCTACTCATGAAATTATTTTGGAGGTTACCTATGGCAAACATTTTTATGCTTCATGCACCCATAGGGTTAAGTTGCTTTATTAAGAAAATGATTATCTTACAACATTTTAATCTCTTTCATAGGAAAAATGTACATTCACACCTTGCATTGGAATCACACATAAAATGAACCCATGAACCATAATTCATGATTATCTACAGTCTGAATTCATGGCCTATTTGTCTCATACTTATGGTTCATGGGTTTCGTTCCTAGCCTAAAACACCGATAGGAACATGGCTGTTAGATATATTGCCTTTAGAATCCATGAAGAACATCTAAACTTATACTTGAACACCTTATTTGGTGCAAATGTATTAAAAAATATTAATCAATTGATTTTTCATCATATTATAGATCAATTTATATGTCATTTTATATATATGCACATAATAAATTTTCCTAACGAATGGTTGATCTTTGTGTGCCTAAGACCATTAAATGCCACAAATCATAGGGAGATGTTCCTAAGTGTGGGTTTAGTAATTGCATTGTGGGAGAACTAATATGCATCTAAAATGTATATCAAAAGAAAAAAAGTGCACTATATAATGCATGTGGGGTCATAAGAGAGGCATCATGTTACTGTACTAGGGATACAAATATAAAGGGGTACAAAAAATGTTAATGAGAAAATGGATACCTACAATATCTAGTGAAAGTAGGGTTTTTTTTAATTGGGAAGGTGTATTGGGGGTGTAGGGCAAGGGGTTACATAAAGTGATTTTTAGAGGTATTTTCCAATATGTAGTCAAATTAATGGTATTGTTTAGTATGTCATGAACGCACGTGCTATGTTAGAGGTTCATTGAGTGAAGTCCCCATGCTTCAATTAGAAGGATATGATAGGGAGTATACCTTTAATATTGAGATTGTAGGTTATAAAATGCTCTTAGATTTAGTCTATCTTCCTCCATGACTCTTTGGAAATACTACAACCCCAAGCCTCACACAATATAAAATAAAAATATTGACAAGTGTCAAAAAGGATTCTTTTTATCCCATATCCAAACATCTATTGGCACACAATTATTTTCGTGCCCATAATAAGCTTTTCATCCTCCATTTATCCCTTTCTTAATTCTATAATTTTAATTGAGTTTGTGGTGGATATAAATTCTAAGATATTTATAAGAGGGAAATTCCTCCAAGTATTTGTTGTCAAATGTGAAAGTATCATATGCGATCTTTTTGGATTTAATTATCATAATTTTAGTTTTGTTAGTATTAACAGTTATACCCGTCTTGGAGGATTCTCAATTTCTTGCCAAGATTGTAATGGCTCCTCGCTAGAAGAATGGTATCATTAGCATAAAGGAGAAGAGACATGAATATACCAGTGAGCTTGGGGCCAACATAGTCCACATATTTGAAACACTCTTATATCTTATCAATGTATATTCCAAAAAGGGTAAGGGATAAGGGACAACCTTGCTTGATTTTGATATTCCATTTAATTTCTTTCAACCATCAATGGTTCTAAATTTGGTAATAACATTTTTGTACAACCTTGTCACAACAACCCCCCACTTAAGAGGAACCATTGTCTCTTCTAGTCTCTTTCACAGTTTTGTCCTAGGAATGATGTCATAAGGTTTTCCAAAGACAACAGAACAACAAAAAATATCAGTTTTATTATTGTGACATTCCTTTGCAACGATCTTGAGAGTAACAAGGTGGTTCACAGTTGAATAATATCTACTAAACCCAACTTGGCCTTTAAAATCTTTTACCTTGATTTTCTAGTTGAAGGCTAATCTTCTTTTCCAAAATAATTCTATACAACTTGGATAAAATGTGTCTGATCACAATGGTCCTATTATAAGAGAGAATGCTTTTATACTCATTTTTTGAGGACAATAAGACTCTAAATCTAAGGGTCGGGGAAGCTTGCTTCAATTGCAAATTGAAGAACTTGTATATAAGAAAGGTGAAGATAAAACTTTCTATTTTAAAATTTTTAACTTAATAACCTTCAATATTCTAAGTTTTAACTACAATAGTTAAAACATATTTTAATACATCATATATTATTAAATCTAAAAATAGAATTCTAATAAATTTATATTTTATTTTATAAGTTTTAAAGCATTTTCTCTAAATCTCTTTTCTAAATAAAAAACAAAGTTCTTTTATTTATACATGTGATATTCAACCCAAAAAATCTCAAATTTCTTTTCAAAATATTATTACATTCAAATCACATTTAAAACAATCCAAAATTTGAGTTGTATTTGCTCACTCCAAAATTGTTCAAAACACTTTTATCACTGTGAACCATTCTTAAGAAATAAAAATGCATAGTTATATGGTGATTTGTTAAATTTATTGTAATTTGCAAAAGATAAATTTATAGAAAAAAATAAAATTCATATATAAATTTTGAAAAATCTTTTTTTAATAGTTAAAATTTTGAACATCATTTTATATTTGTAAAATTTATTAAAGTATTTTGAAAAATTAAATATTAAATTTTAAAATTAATTTTTGAATTTTTAAAATTTGAATTTTTAATTTTTGATTAGTGAGAATAATTGATTAGACTAATTTTATCAACTTTAAAATCAATTTGTAAAAATTAAAATTATTTTAAAAAATAAAAAATAACCCAAAAAAACCTCTCAAAGCCTAATATTTTCATTCCAAACAATAATTAATAATAAACTATCTCATTTTCACCTTAAGCATCTTTACAATTAATATGTTAATAGGATATCTGGATTTAGTTTGTTATTAGTGCGTGGATTACATTTAATGTGTTTACACATGGCTTTCATAATGTTTTGAATCTTATGGGATTTGCAATTGATGTTTATTGTTATGTATTATATGTTTAAGGGTGTTTTCTACTAGTTAAAAAAATATTTATAATTTAAGGTTTTTACATGAGTTTAAACTTGATATTATAATTTTTTTATTTCTTTGTTCTTTTATTTATTTTATAATGTTTAAAATGATAAAAATAATATTATATATTTGCTTTTACCCAATAATAAAAAGTGTATATATCTTATTTACAGATTTATATGTATTAACAATGATAAAATCTTTTCATATAATTTTTTAAGTCAAAATTTTACAATCTTTATGAAGCTTATGAAATCATATTTCAAAATCTTGTATGTATAATTTGAAGAAACAACAAATCAAATCCATACATATATTTACATTATGAATATTCCAAAAAAATTAATAAATAAAGAAACAAATATTTATCTTAATTCATGATAAGAGATTTACCATTCAATTCTTAATAAATTTGAATTAGGGATGGATTTATATTTTTATACCTTTCTACATTTTGTGTTAGTTAGACAAGGTAAACCTAATCATTTCTTTTAAATATTATTATGTTAAAATTTGTTTGATATAAAGGTTAATTATATTTTTAAATAAATAATTTTGATTTAAATAAGTATAATTTTTTTTTTTTAATTTAGAAACTTTAACATTACAAATTTGGTGATAAAATTGATGTCTTTTGCTAAAGATACGGGTTATTTAAAAACATTAAAAAAATATTGCAACACACTGTTTATTTTAATTTCAAAATAAATTTAAATGGACTTTCCAAATATACCATGTTGCATATAACTTGTAATCTTTCTATATTTCCTCAATTCTCTAAATTGATAAGTGATGCACACCAAGGCTCTCCTTGAGATGAGGTTGACTCAAAAACACAACAAATAAACACTCAACAACAAATTAGATCATATATTCTTTTTGGTTGATATGATTTCTAAAATCCCGAGGCTACTTCTACATCAAACTCAGTTGGTTAATCAATGAGGATATTGCTTATAGGGTTGATCATCAACAACTATGATAGCATTTTTGGTCATAATTGACCATTAGTCATTGTATTAGCTATGATATATCTAGTGTAGTATGCTTGCTCCACTTAATTCAACTTTAAAGAGAGTTTCACTAGGTACACATGCTTTCCCTTAAGGGAAGACATGTTTCATACATACTTTCCTTTCATGTAAGGTGTGTATACATTCTAAAAATTACAAATTTTAAAGTCTGCATTAATTGTGCACTCCAATGTAGAAATTATGAGTTTCTTACTATTGTAAAGCCCTACTTTCTATTTCCAATGAACTTCACTAACTTTTAAGAATATAAAGAATGCTCATATGTTGGATAATAGACCATTAACCATTCCGATAACCATATACCAGAGCATTGATTAAGACCCAACCTTTGCACTAAGCCACTCTGCAGATTACACTTATTTATTGATAGTTAAAATCATGAATGTCATCTTCCATTGGCTCTAACTAAATATATCATTGAATCATTAATTCTTTAATTAAATATTTAATCAATAAGGTATATCTTTGGATGGGCCTAGTTAGTAAGGCAACTCAGGATCAAACCTATGGGTTGATAGTTAAAATCATGAATGTCATCTTCCATTGGCTCTAACTAAATATATCATTGAATCATTAATTCTTTAATTAAATATTTAATCAATAAGATATATCTTTGGATGGGCCTAGTTAGTAAGGCAACTCAGGATCAAACCTATGGGGGTGGTTGTGCCCTCTGCTAGGGAGAGGAGACATACTAAAAAATCTCAATCAAGGTGCGATCCCCAGGTAATTTTGAGGACTTAGATGCCCGTGAGTCTAAGCTCCTCAAACCATAAATCAAGCTTGGAAAATCACAAACGATTTGATAAAAAAAACCTTTCTAGTCCAACACAATATATTGAAATGAAACAAAATTTTATTAAAACAAACTAAATAACTTATATTACTTTCAAGTTTTAAAAATAAAAATCTTTAAAAAACCATCCATAATTATTTATATGGTTAATTTTATTTATATGGTTAATTTAATCACTTTGTATGATATAAAAACACAAATCAAAATATAAATGAAAAAAAAAAACAACAACAAAAACAAAAAAAAGCAACGAGTTAGAATAGGTTTCTGCCTGCTTAAAAAAAATAAAATTTACAATTAAAAAACCTATCAAATCAAAACATAAATGAAAAAAATAAAAAAACAAAGCAACCGAGTTAGGATAGGTTTCTGCCTGCTTAAAACAAATTAAAAGTCAAAGATGCCAAAATTCGTGCGCCCATAATTATTTATATAGTTAATTTTATTTATATCGTTAATTTAATCACCTTTTATGATATAAAAACACAAAATAAAAATAAAAAAAAGAAGGCAACCGAGTTAGAATAGGTTTCTGCCTGCTTAAAAAACAATAAATTTACACTAAGAAAACCTATCAAACACAAACCAAAACATAAATGAAAGAAATAAAAATAAAAAAACAAAGCAACCGAGTTAGTATAGGTTTCTGACTACTTCAAACAAATTAAAAGTCAAAGATGCCAAAATTCGTGCGCCCATCTCAGAGTACGCCGATCAATTTTTGGGACGCACACAAATGCCGTGAAAGTCCTGCCCTTCAACCTTACCACTAAAACTGCACCAAACCCCAAACTCTTCGGTGCAGTTGCAGTAGACGCCCCTTCTGATTTAATGGAGAATACCTAAGGCTTAGCGGAGTGTTGGGCGGATCTGCCTGAACGGACTGCGGATCGTGGGTAATTTTTACCTGGGAATATATATTCTCATGCCAAACTGGAGCGGTTGGGGCGCAATTCGGATCTAAGACCTGCTACCTGCGTTACCAGGTTTATGAAAATTTCAACGTCACTGTTCTATAGCCACCACCAGAAAAGGCCTGTGTCCTCAGGTATCTTTTTTATCAGCATCATGAATATAGGGGATTTCTAGGGTTTCTTTTATTTGGGTTTTGTAGGGTTTCATTTATTTCTAGTGAACTAAAACAGAGCTTCCTGGTTACTGACACTTTTTGTGTAAATTTTCAGAGGGTAAAAGATTTAGAGCGTTGGGCATCAGTCTGGGCGTAGTAGCCACTATGATTGTATTAATTGCAGTCATGGGAATTTGGAAACGGAATATTTGCTCTCCTCTGAAATGTTGGGAAGGGATTTCTCCAACTGGAGGCCCTGAACTTGCAGGTAAATCTTTCAGTGTTAAGGATCTTTGATGTGTCCGATTATCTTTGCGCAATACAAATAGACAGCTTGTAATTGTTTTCGCAGGCCAGGAGGAAGATTCTATTCTAACGCCGACTATAGCGAATCCAGAACTCATTTTCAAGGACAACATTCTGACAGAAACTACCTCCAATTTTGAAGCAGAGACCAAACTTGGCAATGGAGGGTTTGGATCCGTCTTTAAAGTGAGAGCTCAATATTTGTTTCAATTATTTCATATAGAACTAGATATTTTAAAGTAGCAGCTCCATGTAGAAATGGAGAATAAAAATGATTTCTAAGTGAGTGGATCTGCAGGGGGTTCTCCCTAATGGCAGAGAGGTTGCAGTTAAACGGCTGTATATGGGTCCAAGGCGAGCAAATGCTGAATTATTGAATGAAGCAAATCTTATCAGTCGTGTTCAGCACAGGAATCTAGTGAAATTGCTTGATTGCTCTGTTGAAGGTTCCAGGAAGTCACTAGTTTAAGAATACCTCCAGAACAGTAGTCTCGACAAGATTATATTCGGTATACACTTGTTCTTAATTGTTGGATGGACATTGCTTTATTTTTATTTTTTGTGTAAGTTGGAAAAAAAACACCATTTTTTCATTAAATACAAGTACTTACAACATTATGCTTCTCCTCAAACACTTCAAGGATCTACTATCATTGTACCTCTATAAAAAGATAAAACAAATTTTTACTTACAGATAGTATTTCTCATATCGCAAAAGATTGCTTTATTTATTTATATATGGAGCTTGCCGATAATATATTTATGGTCTGTGATGCATTGCAGATACAACAAAACGCAATCCACTTGAATGGAAAGAGAGGTATGAAATCATAGTTGGAACTGCACGTATCTGGCCTATCTTCACGGGAATCTCATATTCGGGTAGTCCACAGAGATATTAAAGCAAGCAATATTTTACTAGATTATAAACACAGACCCAAAATAGCAGACTTTGGGTTGGCCAGATTCTTTGCAGAAGATCAAAGTCACGTTAGCACTCGAGTTGCAGGAACTTTTCGTAATGTTCCCCACTAATTGTTTTAAAAACTTAGAGCAAATGAAGCTATTACAACTCATATATCTGAATCTGGATCATGCAATTTTGAGGCTGCTAGGTTGTGGGGATTCGATTGCATAAGAAATTGTGCAGAGTTTACATGGTGCCCGAGTACCCCTTACGCGGACAGTTGAAGGAAAAAGGCAGGCTACAATTTTGCCCGGAAGTTATTTTCAGTGATAATTTAGAATTTTTTCATAAAATTTGATTATGGAGTGGTTGAATTGTTTTTGGCTGGAAATAGATTTAGTATCAACATTGTGTACAAAGGCTACAATTTTGTCTAGCAAGTTATTTCCATTAATAATCGAGATTTTTTTTTGTCAAAAAATTTGATCAATAAAGTGTTTGAATTGTTTTTTAGAGTGAAAATAGATTCAGCACCATCAAAAACTCTTGATACTCAAAATCATGAATTTTGAAACTTGATAACTGTAACTGTAACCAGGATTTTCTAAATATTTTGCCAAATTTTATCAAAATCATTCCAAATATCCATTATTTTACTTATAAAATTAGTTTTTTTTGGTAAATAAAATTTATTTGAAATGGATTCAGCACTAGCATTTTTACCAAAGCCACAATTTTGTCCAGAAAATTATTTTCAGTGGTAATCAGGGCTTTTTTTGTCAAAAAATTTGATCAATAAAATGTTTAAATTTTTTAATAGTATTGTGGAAATAGATTCAACACCATAAAAACTCTCATGAAATTTAATAACTGTACCTGTAACCAAGATTTTCCAAATATTCTACCAAATTTTATCACAATCATACCAAAAGTTCAATTATTTTATTCATAAAACTACTTGCTTCTTTCTTTTCTTTTTTCGCATGCGAGTGCATGGCTTGTTGGTTGTGGCTGTCGGATGCCTCGCACCCCACCAACATTCGATCCCGATATATTCCAGCTGAGCTGCAGCATATATTTGCCTATATGTGATTTTAATGTGAAAAGTCCTGATATGATGACTATCAGCTTGTTCTGATACATATAATGTTAAAAAAAAGAACCCATAAATGCTTCTCAAGACAAATAAGCCCTCCCACTAAAAAACTACTTGCTTTTTTTCATTTAAATAAAATTTATTTGAAATCTGGTTAGGTGAAAATCAGTCAATACCTTTTGGGATTATTTTTATTATAATATGGCACCATCCTATCTGTCATAAAACTACTTGTATTTTTTTTCATTTAAATAAAATTTATTTGAAATCCGGTTAAGTGAAAATCAGTCAATACCTTTTGGGATTATTTTTATTATAAGATGACATCATCCTATCTTGTCACAGCATCATTTTTCACAATGCTCTTTGGTTGCAGAGTGTAATCTTCTGAGTGATGGTAGAATGATTTTTTAAATCCCGGAATTATTGAGATATGTGTACCTACTCTTCTCAGCCATGAAAAATGCTTTTAAAATCTGGGAATTATTGAGAGATATATATGTATATGCTCTTTGACTATTAATCAAG
The DNA here is from genome assembly GCA_031772625.1 of Pinus tabuliformis. Taxonomy (NCBI): domain Eukaryota; kingdom Viridiplantae; phylum Streptophyta; class Pinopsida; order Pinales; family Pinaceae; genus Pinus; species Pinus tabuliformis. The sequence continues at coordinate 651,030,338 of CM062818.1, read as the reverse complement.
TGCTGTTTATGACGAGGCATGAGTTGGCTTTGGCTTTATCGAAGCTACTTCATTCCAACAAGTATCTTCCGAATTGTTTTTGTCGCATCTTACGGTTGAGTTGTCTTGGTCAAGAATGATGTGTCCAATTGCATCATTCTAACGATGGTCTTTGTCAAGCATAATCCGTCCGAGTATAGGATGGTATCTCTCATCCTGTACTAGAAATATTTAATACCATCCAGATTTTTTTGGCAAACATTTTAAATATGTGTAATTTTATTGGAATACATATTTATAAAATAATTAAATATTTAATATTATTTATAATATTTTCTATATATTTTAATTAGTATAATTATATTAAAAAATACTAATGTCGTTGATATAGGGTAAAGTTTCATTAAAAAAATAAAAATAAAAATTATTGTAATAAAAATGTCTTACTAATGTATATATCTATTTGATTAACCATTGTATAAAAAGGTTATGGATAAACTCACTTACAAAAAAGAATTATAAATTAATGTTATAAATGATAATGAGGAATTTATCATGGATGAATTTATTAGAATTGAAATAATTTCAAATCCCTAAGAAATTGGTGGGTGGGGAGCCACGCACAAATATAATTTTTTGAATTTATTAAAAGTGAATGCAACCTAAAAAACTCTTTAATACACTGCACACGTTGATTAGCATTAAGACTAAGCATATGCCGATCATATTCCCTTGAAAATCAATCTATGTATTCAATTAAGAAAATTTTAAAAAAATCAACACATCCTCATCCACCTTAAGTTGAAATAAGAAGTCTTCCCCAAATATGTATAATTTTAATGTAAATAAATATTTATAAAAGAATTAAACATTTATTTGATACAAATAAATTAAATAGTTGGTATGCATTTTCTATTATAAAAAATTAAAAAAATCATAAAAATTAATTAAATTATAATTTTGTTTTATTATTATTATTATTAAAAAAAATCAATAGATGAGTTATATATATATATTCTTTAACCATGGAGATTCATCCCACTTTACCATAAAAAAATTGTAAATAGAGTTTGTTACAATACTATAGATTTTCCCAAAGATTAAAAATCCAATTATCTACTTATTAATTATTAACAATTAAATTAAAATTCTAGAAACCCTTTTTTAAAATAGACACTAAAAATGAGTCAACATTTCTAAAAAGAGTGCAATAATTGTTTTTTACCTAACAAAATTTTAATTAAAAAATTAATATAATTAATAGAAATATAAATCATAATTCTTTTAAATATTTTATTTATTCGAAAGTAATATGTAATAACAAATTTCTGGTATTTGTAACATACTTGACCCCTCAATTACTTTTTGAGGAATGGGGTCATTCATATTTTTTTGTTTGTTTAATTATCGAGTTAGTGTGTGTATGTGTGTGTAGATACTTTTATTATGTCGTTGATTACCCAACGAGATTTCACTCTTTGCATTAGACGACACCTTCTAGGTGGGTTCCACTAGATATGTGACCTCACTCATCCTCTCCTAACGGTTCCCAAACTACACGTTTGGTTACCTACCAACTTCTTTGCTCTAGGCTTACCTGGACAGAGGGCCCCTTTGCTGTCTTATCATTGGCCCCAACCCTGATAGCCAACTACCGTTGCTACTGGCTCGCATCACCTCGACCCTAATAATTTGACACCCTCACTTGTGACACTACTCTATCTCTTTGGCTCACTGTCAAGCTGACCTGGCTGTGAGCCCTCACTCCGCCAATGAAAACCTTGTCGGGCTTGCGTGGATGGTGGGGTGGTATGGCCCTCTTTCCAAATAAACAGTAGCTCCAACTCTCCTCAACCACCATGTCCAACTCTCCGCACTTCTGTTAATGTTTTGAGCTGTGACTGCCAGGATGACATCATCTGCGACACATGTTGACCACTAGTTGATCTACGTGTCACTCTAAAATAGGCCCCTTGGGCGACCAGAGATGTTGAAACTTCATGGCACATGTCCATCCCTAGTTAGACATGTCATCATTGATGTCATCTCCAAGATCCACTAACATACTGCCATTTGTCCCATCAGAGAGGAGAAAGAAAGGGCCCCTGATCTTTGGTTTTGCGAGCACTTTTTTGCTAAAGTTGTTTATCAAAAAAATTGGGTTCAAAAACTTGATACCACTCCATTATAGTTTGTGGTATTTGGAGGAGAGGTCTTGGGTTAATTCTTCATCATTGATTTATGCGATCGACGATTTGGGAAACCAGCTCCCATGGCTTCCAACCCTGACAAGAATGCCATCTAAAGGCCCGTTGGAATGCCACCATATAGCTCGATGCTTCCATTTTGTTCCCCCTTTCCAATTCTCCAGGATGCACCGATCGTGGTAAGTCTGATGGGATGACATCACCACCTAGTGTCATCTCGTTCCATACAACTTGGTGCTAAAGACTTGTGCGCCATATCCATTCTGCTGGGGTGACTTTGTTGGGTGGGCTCCACCACACCCAATAGAAATGCTCCCTGCAACCAACTCCCCCTTGCCAAAGCATTACTATTGGGTACACGTGATTTGGTGGTCGTACCCCTACACGATGCTTGCTCCCAATTGGGATAGGTGGTAGCATTGCCACATCATCTCGCCTACGCGTCTCGCTCCCTTCTTCCTACACCCCTTGACGAATGCTTTGGGTTGGGTCTAATGGGATGACTTGTCAAGTGGGGTCCATCATTGACCAACCACATGATTCCCGGGCTGGAATGGCTGCCAACACATCTTGGTTGGTTCCCTTTGCTTACCTTGACCACCATTGAGGATATCCCTTCAGGGCCATGTTAACAATTTCCTGACTAATCACGTTAGGGGGAAATCTGGTTGTGCCATTGGGGAATCTCCACGTCTAGGGTTATGTTGATCTAAAGATGATCTGAGGTTGTCAATGATGTCAACCCAAGCAGCACCAGGCGTCCCTGATCTTGCAAGGGAATTTTGACTTGAAGACTTACTCTATTTTGAGTCAAGGATCTTCTAGATGGATTCTACTCGTCGAGATGTTTCTGTTGATATATGGCAGGTCAAGTAATTCTTCACGGTTTGAGAGATATTCATGTTTGAAGTTAGTAACCCTAGTTAGTGGGCTAAAACCCTATGGGGTTGTAGCATGGCACTCATAATTTTTTTGGTCATTGAATAGTCAATAATTAATAATTTTTTAAGCTCCTAAAATCCCTCCAACATTCTCTATAGAAGCCCCTCTCAACTCTATAAAAAGAAATCTCATATATCCTCCAAATGAAGTGATCGTGGCATTTTCGCTATAACTTCATTTCTGCGAAGTCTTAGATTTGGAAATGAAAACCCATTTGATTCGCAATCCTGATGAACGTCATGACTGAATTTCAGATCTTGGTTCACTATATTTTCAGAGATATGATATGTGGAAGTTAGGGTTTTTGCAGGCTCCCGAATTTCATCTCAAAGAAGTGACCTTGGGAAAATCGTCATAACTCTCTCTCTGAGAAGAGGATTGGAATTCTGTAAAAAGTGGTGAATAGTGCATGGACTGTGGTTTTATGTATATCAGTTTTAGAGCCGAAGGAGGAAACAGTGACACGTGGCACAACATACAAGTTCTCTCTACTGAACTAGTCTATAATTAGGTCATTGTGTGAGATTGGACATAACTTTGTCTTGAAGAGTCCAAATTGGGTCAGACTTGTGGCATTGGAAAGAAGACTCAGAGGGATACTACAGGACCTAAGATCACATATTGGAGACCTGAATCACATAGATACATCAGATTAAATATCGTGCTTCTAGAAGGAAATAAAAACTAGATAAAGTGTTGTCAAGGGGTGCAAAGGACTAGACTTTCTAGGGTAGCAAAGAGCAAGGTACAACAAAATGATGTAGAAGAGGTAAACTACAAGTATGTATCTTCTGTATATGCATGTTCATTTTGTTGAAATTTGGTACCGGAGGACAGGTGGTTCCCTTAGGCTTTGATCTTTGGCCTAGGGAATAGTGTCCAAAAGAATTTAATTTTTCTCCTAAAGTGACTCTATAATTTTATAAAGTTAAATCTAATTTAAAAGTGACTTTAAGTGATAAAGTTACTAAGTCTAATTTTAAAGTGACTTTTATAAAGTCAATGAAAAATTAGAAATGAAAAGTGACTTTGGAAATAAATGACTAAGTGGGTCTTTATTAAAGTGGGGTGAATTAAAAAATAAAAAGTGAGATTTAAATGAGCATTTAATCTTAGCCATTGATCTAAATCTATTTCAGCTATTGGATTTAGAGATCACTCAAAAGTCACTTGGATCACCCAAAAGTCACTTGGAGTTATATTAAGGGAGGAAAAGGAGGAAAAGATCACATTCGATTCAATTCTTTCATGAGCAGATTGAGAGAAGGAGAGCAAGAGAGCAAGGGAGATTTCTGGGCGGTGTAACAGCTGCGGAGTATCAGCAGCGGTGTATCAGCAGCGGTGTAACAGCAACAGAGTATCAGCAGCGGTGTATCAGCAGCGGTGTAACAGCAGCGGAGTATCAGCAGTGGTGTATCAGCAGCGGTGTAACAGCAGCGGAGTATCAGCAGCGGTGTATCAGCAGCGGTGTAACAGCAGCGGTGTAACAACAGCGGAGTAACAACAGCGGTGTAACAACAGCGGAGTAACAGCTGTGGAGTAACAACAACGGTGTAACAGTTGCGGAGTAACAGCAGCGGAGTAACAGCAGCGGAGTATCAGCAAGGCTGAGATAAGTTGTAAAAGTCTGTTTGCTGATTTTTTGCTGAACATTTCTCTTACTGTAAAAAGGCATTTTCCAGAAATAAAGAAGAGCTCTCAAACTGGTTTTCCCCAAGAGTTGTAGGGGGTTTTTCCAGGGTCACATTGACCAAAAATATCAGTGTTTAAATGTGTTTTAATGGTTGTTTATTACTGCTGATTTTTATTTCTGCAATTTCCAGCATTCTGTAAAATTTCCAGAATTTGTGTTTTCAGCAAATTTATTTTTTTCAGCTTGTTAAATGTATGGTTATGGGAAAGGGCATTTAACTATATGGGAGAAATAAGGAGAAACTGAAAACCGGGGTGGGAAATGAGAAATTTCTACATGGTATCAGAGCTTGAGTGCTGAAGGGCAGTTTGGGACAGCAAAAGGAAAAAAATCAGCTTGCTGGAATTTTCTCTGTAAAATTTCCAGAATTTGTGTTTTCAGCAAATTTATTTTTTTCAGCTTGTTAAATGTATGGTTATGGGAAAAGGCATTTAACTATATGGGAGAAATAAGGAGAAACTGAAAACCGGGGTGAGAAATGAGAAATTTCTACATGGTATCAGAGCTTGAGTGCTGAAGAGCAGTTTGGAACAACAAAAGGAAAAATTACAGTTGCTGATTTTTCACTCAAAAAATTCCAGCAAGCTGATTTTTTTCATAAACAACAGTTTTATCTTTACTACAACAGTGCTATTTTTCAGTTTTAGGACAACAGGATGTCATTGGGATTGAGGGTGGAGGATAGGCTGGATGGGCATATAAATTACAACGTTTGGAAGGAGAGAATGCAGAGTATCTTTGAGGAGGCAGAAGTCTGGGATATCATAGTGCATACCACACAGAACCCTTTTGTTGTGCCTACTGATACTACTCAGTTGACAGCTTATAATAAAAAGAACAACAAGGGTAAGAGGCTGATTCTAGACGGAATCAAAGACCATTGCATTCCTCATGTGAGAGAAAAGAGCAATGCCCATGAGATGTGGACAACATTGTCCAATCTCTACCAGAGTACCAATGAGAACCGGAAGATGGTCCTGAAGGAGAAGCTGAAGAACATTAAGATGGGTAATGATAGTGCAGCTGGATATCTCACAAAGATTACTAATGTGAGAGATGAGTTGGCAGCGATTGGAGAGGCCATTCCACCCACTGAGTTGGTACGGATTGCAGTGAATGGCATCCCCCGTTCATGGTTGAACTTTGTTGATGGGGTTTGTGCACGTGAGACCCTTCCCACATGGGAGAGGTTTTGGGATGATTGCATTCAGACAGAGATTAGGAAAGGTTAGCTTGGGGCAGCCAAGCCAGTTGAGTAGGATGAGGATGTAGCACTGGTGGCAGGAGGCAAGAAAGGCAAAGGGAAGAAGTAGGCTTCCACAAGCAGTGGTGGGGGCAAAGGCAAAGGTAAAAGTAAACAGGGGAACACACAGAAGGACTATTCCAAGGTGAAGTGTTGGAATTGTCAAAAGATGGGACACTATGCAGTTGTGTGTCAGGAGAAGAAGAAGAAGAAGGGGAAGAACCAGGAAGTGGCAGCTTTAGCAGATATTGAGGACTTTGCTGGTCGTTTTGACCAAGAGTTTGCATTCACTACGTGTGAGTCCTCTAGTGCAGGATCACCTGCCACATAGGTTCGGAGGGAGCATGCTTTTCCCTCGATTAGCGGAGCATCTTCAGCTATCTGGTATGTGGACAGTGGGGCTTCACGTCATATGATAGGAGTCCGTGAGTACTTCTCAGAGCTTTCAGAGAGTGGCACTGATATTGAGGTAGTACTCGGTGATGACAGAGTTGTTAGAGCAGTCGGGGTGGGGACAATGGCATTTCAGAGGGAGTCCAAACCTCCCTTGAAGGTGTCAGAGGTTCTTTATGTGCCAGGGATGAGGAAGAACCTCATATCCGTCTCAGCTTTGGAGGACAGAGGATATGAGGTACTGTTCAGGGGAGGACAGGTGTTGATGTATCCCAGGGGCACTCCAGCTGATTCAGCTAGAGTGATAGGTGTACGCCATGCAAAGGTGTACAAGTTTGCATTCCAGCCCCTTTTGGCATTGAGCAGTAGTACCGACAGCAGAGCTAGCAGTTCTGAGCTATGTGAGATTTGGCACCGCAGGATAGAACATATGTATCATGGAGCCTTGAGGACATTGCAGGAGATCACTACAGGTGTGCCAGATTTCAGTACTGATCACTTTGATACTTGCAGAGGTTGTGCGATGGGCAAGTTTGCCAAATCCCCTTTTCCCAGCAGTGACAGCAGAGCGACGGGGATACTTGATTTGATTCATTCCGATGTGAGCGGTCGGATGTCTCATGTTTCCTTGAGTGGATATGAGTACTATGTTTTATTCATCGATGATCACTCCAGGAGGACCTGGATTTATTTTTTGAAGACCAAGAGTGAGGTCTTCAAGCGGTTTCAGGAGTTCAGAGCTCTTGTGGAGACATAAACAGGTCGAAAGATCAAGTCCCTGAGGTCAGACAATGGAGGAGAGTACATCCTTGGAGAGTTTGTTGACTATTGCATGGAGGCGAGCATTAGGAGGGAGTTCACTGTTCCTTACAACCCCCAGCAGAACGGGGTTGCAGAGAGGAAGAACAGATCCATCATAGGGGCTGCCAAAGCCATGTTACATGATCAGGGGTTGCCATTGTTCTTGTGGGCAGAGGCCTGCAACACAGCTGTTTACTTGTAGAACAGGAGTCTGCATCGTGCCTTGGGGCACATGACTCCGGAGAAGGCTTTCTTTGGGAAGAAGTATGATATTGGTCATCTTCATATCTTTGGATGCATTACATACTCCTATATACCCAAGGAGAAGAGGACCAAACTAGAGCCCACCGCAGAGAAGGGTATCTTTGTGGGCTACAGTGAGACCTCAAAGACCTTTCGGATTTACATTCCTGCACAGAGGAGAGTTGTTGTCAGACGGGATGTGAAGTTCGAGGAGGACAGGGCCTTTAGGAGGTCATGGGAGTTAGAGTATCTGGATCAACCAAACCCTCAACAGCAGTTGAGTCAGTCGCAGGGATCCAATGGGGAGGGATCAGAAGGATCCAGAGGTACATCTGTGAGGATGTCAGGTCCGTCAGTGAGCAGTGGCTCACCGAGCCAGAGGGGTGGTGCTCCGGGCAGCATGCAGAGCAATTCACAGAGCAGTTCACTAGGGAGTCCATTGATGGACAGTTCACACGATGCCTCAGCTTCTACAGGTTCAGGTGCAGACAGGAGGACAGCAGACAGACAGTCAGGAGTTCAGGCTATTGATGGTGATGAGGAGGAGGAGTTTCATTCTCCTATGGGAGAAGCATGCTCAAGGAAGAGAAAGCCCAAGTGGCTTCAGGACACCTTGAGAGATGCCACATCTGTTCCTGAGCCGAAGAGGCCGGTCAGAGAGAGTAGACCACCTGAGAGGTTTTGTAGCTATATGGCGATGGTTACCAGCATCCTTGACTCTGAGCCTTCTAGCTATGAGGAGGCAACTAGCCAGTAGGTCTGGAGAGAGGCCATGCAGGAGGAGTATTCTTCTATCATGAAGAATGATGTTTGGGAGGTGGTGCCGAGGCCTGAGGGCAAATCCGTGGTTACTTCCAGATGGCTTTACAAGGTAAAGCATGTTGTAGATGGCAGCATTGAGAAATTCAAAGCGAGGTTTGTGGCTAGAGGGTTCTCCCAGGTAGAGGGAGTTGATTATGAGGAGACCTTCGCTCCCGTGGCTCGATATACTTCGATCCGCTCCATTATATCGATAGCAGCAGAGATGGGTTGGAAGATCCACCAGATGGATGTGAAGACCACATTTCTCAATGGCTTCATACAAGAGGAGGTGTACATTGAGCAGCCACAAGGCTTTGAGGTGCATGGGAAGGAGTCCTATGTGTGCAGACTAAAGAAGGCCCTTTATGGCCTGAAGCAAGCTCCCAGAGCTTGGTACTCCAGGATAGATACATATTTGCAGGGGATGGGTTTCACAAAGAGTGAGGCAGATCCGAACCTTTACTTTATTGTGATTGGTGAGGAGCCTCTCATTCTGGTGTTGTATGTGGATGACTTGGTCATTACAGGTGCAGAGAGACTCATAGAGCACTGCAAGAGAGATCTTGCGGCGGAGTTTGAGATGAAGGACATCGGCTAGATGCATTACTTTTTGGGTTTGGAGGTGTGGCAGGAGGAGGGGCATTTCTTCCTGGGGCAGGGGAAGTATATTATGGACATCCTTAGCAGATTCCACATGGAGGATTGTAGACCCATGTCGACACCGATGATCACCAACTGGAAGAAGCTTCATGCTTCGGATTCCGAATTGGTGGATCCCACATTGTACAGGCAGGTGATTGGTTCTTTGATGTATTTGGTCAACACTAGATCAGATATCTGTTTTGCAGTCAACACGATGAGTCAGTTTATGTGTGAGCCTAGGAAGGTTCACTAGGTAGCTGCAAAACACATTTTGCGGTACTTGCAGGGGACAACGGATTATGGTCTGGACTACAGGCAGGGAGATGGAGTGAGATTGGCAGGATACACTGGTTCTGATTGGGCAGGTTGTGCTTCTGATAGGAAGAGCACTTCAGGGTGCTGTTTTGGGTTGGGTTCAACAGTAGTGTCATGGTTCAGCCAAAAGCAGCAGTCAGTAGCACTGAGTTCAGCGGAAGCAGAGTATATGGCAGCCAATCTAGCTAGTTGTGAGGCTATCTGGCTTCGCAAGATGTTGTTTGGCTTATTTGGTCAGCCGTTGAGACCTTCAGTGATTTACTCTGATAATCAGAGTTGCATTAAACTCACGGAGAATCCAGTATTTCATGACAGGTCAAAGCATATCGGGATTAGATATCATTTCATCAGAGACTATGTTCAGAAGGGAGCTGTGAAGCTTGAGTATATTTCCACTGATGAGCAGGTTGCAGATATTCTTACCAAAGCCTTACCATGGGGCAAGCATGTCTACTTCAGAGACAAGATGGGTGTGGTGAGGAACACCTTCCTCGGTAAGAGGGAGTGTTGAAATTTGGTACCAGAGGACAGGTGGTTCCCTTAGGCTTTGATCTTTGGCCTAGGGAAAAGTGTCCAAAAGAATTTAATTTTTCTCCTAAAGTGACTTTATAATTTTATAAAGTTAAATCTAATTTAAAAGTGACTTTAAGTGATAAAGTCACTAAGTCTAATTTTAAAGTGACTTTTATAAAGTCAATGAAAAATTAGAAAGGAAAAGTGACTTTGGAAATAAATGACTAAGTGGGTCTTTATTAAAGTGGGGTGAATTAAAAAATAAAAAGTGAGATTTAAATGAGCATTTAATCTCAGCCATTGATCTAAATCTATTTCAGCCATTGGATTTAGAGATCACCCAAAAGTCACTTGGATCACTCAAAAGTCACTTGGAGTTATATTAAGGGAGGAAAATGAGGAAAAGATCGCATTCGATTCAATTCTTTCATGAGCAGATTGAGAGAAGGAGAGCAAGAGAGCAAGGGAGATTTCTGGGCGGTGTAATAGCTGCGGAGTATCAGCAGCGGTGTATCAGCAGCGGTGTAACAGCAACGGTGTATCAGCAGCGGTGTATCAGCAGCGGTGTAACAGCAGCGGAGTATCAGCAGCGGTGTATCAGCAGCGGTGTAACAGCAGCGGAGTATCAGCAGCGGTGTATCAGCAGCGGTGTAACAACAGCGGAGTAACAGCAGCGGTGTAATAGCTGTGGAGTAACAACAGCGGTGTAACAGTTGCGGAGTAACAACAACGGAGTAACAACATCGGAGTATCAGCAAGGCTGAGATAAGTTGTAAAAGTCTGTTTGTTGATTTTTTGCTGAACATTTCTCTTACTATAAAAAGGCATTTTCCAGAAATAAAGAAGAGCTCTCAAACTGGTTTTCCCCAAGAGTTGTAGGGGGTTTTTCCAGGGTCACATTGACCAAAAATATCAGTGTTTAAATGTGTTTTAATGGCTGTTTATTACTGTTGATTTTTATTTCTGCAATTTCCAGCATTCTGTAAAATTTCCTGAATTTGTGTTTTCAGCAAATTTATTTTTTTCAGCTTGTTAAATGTATGGTTATGGGAAAGGGCATTTAACTATATGGGTGAAATAAGGAGAAACTGAAAACTGGGGTGGGAAATGAGAAATTTCTACACATTTCTTAATTGCATTAGGTTCTTTGTATTCTAATTTGTTGTTTTTGTTTAGCACTAACATATGCTCTGTAGGATGAGGTAAGTTTTTTTATTATCATGTCATGGGTATTTCCTTAAAGACTTTTTGCAGGTATTATATATTCATCAAGAAATGACTCAATACATAATCTAATGCTCTAAAGAGTGGGAAAGGGTAGCATGACAAGAGCAACAATCAAGGTGCAGAACAGCAGCAGGAAGTTTACCATACGAAGTCTTCAAGTGGGAGGCATTGCATACAATCATTGTAAAAGTATCATTGTACAAAGTCATTGTAAAATCATCATTGTAAAAGTTATACAAGTTTCTATCTTCCAAGAGTTGAAGAGGCAGTGTTGGGAGGGTCTAGGATCATCATTAAGTGGTTATGTCATAGTTGGGGTTATGGTCTAGTGTGTCTTCTTCTTCTACATCATTCTATATCATTGTAAAGTGGACCATTTTCCTTAGTACAAGAATCCATTATTCTTTTATTCTTCTATAGGGTGGTAGGGTGGTGCTAGGCTGGGGCATGAAGTCACCAACAAGTTCAAGCCTGTGAAAACTTCAGGGCGGTAGGGTGGTGCTAGGGTGAGTTGTAGCTCATTGGATGTTGGGGCATCCATTCAGTTGACTATTGAAGAATCTCGAGCGTTGGAGTGTCCATCCAGTGGGAGTTGGAGAATAATGATTTTCTAGACTTATAGGAAGCTATTGCTTTCGTTTCAGTTGAGGCTGAAGATTAAAGAATTTATTAGAAAAATGTTTGGTGGTTTTTGACCCGGAGGGGGTTTTCCACCTAAAATCTTTATGCCTCCTGGGTTGTTTTATTTACTGTTATTACTGCATAAATGTTAATAATAATTGAAGATTAACTAATGCTCTAAAACTATTTAAAAGTGCTAATTGCTAAGGAATACTGATTCACCCCCCCTCTTAGTATTTTCCAACAATTGGAATCAGAGCTTGGTTCCTTCAGTAACAGCTTAACCGATGGAAGTCAATTTTTAGAGCATAGAGATGGGAAAGTCAAAGAAGTGGGTTACAAGGATTTCAAAGGAAGGTACAGGTACAAAAAAACTCAAGAAAGTGAGTATTGTGTACTAACCCCTGATTTTGAAGTAGATAATTATTGGATATGGGAATCCAGGATGGAAGTATCTTTGCAGGCACATGGAGTATGGGAATCAAATGTTTCTGGAGACACATCTACTGACGAAGCTAAAAGGTACAATTGAAAGGCCATGAATGTAATTTTGAATGTTTTGCGAAATTTCTTGAAAACAAAAGTTGGTCAATGTTCAACAGCTAAAGCTCTTTGGGAAAAGCTTCATAATCTCTATTCAACAAAGAAATCACGTCAAGATGTTATTGAAAACTCGGATCCTTCTGAGTATGATGAATAAGGGTTGACCATAGAAGAATTTTCTAAGGAGGCAATCAAGCTTATAAAACAGCTCAAGGCTGATAAGATCCATTCCAATACTCTTGAAGAACAAGTTCAAGGTCTCAAAATTGAATTTGAAGAAGTTGGAAGAAATCAATAATACAACAACACGAGACCTCAAGAGAGAAGTCCAACAGAAGAAACAAGAACTCGACACAGCATTTGCAAAGATTAGCATGATCACACAACAGATGCAGGAAGCAGAAATTGAAAGGAAGGAATCTGATCAAAGATACATATTCGCCATTGACCAAAAGAAAAAGGAATTAGAAACATATTCAATAGAAATAAGCAGGCTCAAGATTGAAAATGAGACGCAGAAGGAACAAATACAGGTTCTCAACAGAGAAGTAGAGAATACCACTCTTCTCAAGCTACAGGTTGAGGAGGCAGAAAAAAGAAGGAAGATCTTGAAAATATGGTTTCAAGAAGATCTTGCTCAAAAGCAAGTATAACTTGATGCAACTCGTGATGAGATCAACAAACTCAAGGGATCGCAAAAATAATACTTACAAGATAAGACAGATGAAGAAGAGAAAATGAAGGCAATTAAAGATGGTAAAGCTCCAGTTGATGGAGGTACAAGCTCCACAGCTTCGTAGGATGATTCTAAGAAGGAAGTTGATCAAAGTGAAAACCCAAAGAAGAATGTTGCAACTCCAAAGAACAAGACCAAAGCAATCAAGAACAAAGGACTACAAGGAACTACAACACCACCTCCAAAGAAGAATGAAAAATATTTAAGGTATGTTCGTTTATTTAATGGTTATTGCTTTTTATGTGCTAACTATGGACATATGGCTAGGGATTGTGAAGTTTTTGACATGTACAATCATTATCTGCAAAACCCTAGAAGCAAGTTTGTAGGATCACGAGACAAGTTCCACGATGATTTTTTGAGAAGAGAATACGTGCTAGTTGGGCTAAATATTGAATGTTTCAAATGCCATAAGTATGGCCATAGCACTCGTGGTTGTAGATATCATATGGAATCGCCTATGGAAAACATTGAATGATTCAAGTTTCATAACTATGGGCACATGGCTCGAGATTGCAGGAATAAGAAGGTTTGGAAAAGGAAACAGGTACAAGAAGACAAAGCACATAACAAGGTTTCAACAATTATGCTTTTAGGATTTGTAAAAGCAAAAGGTCATTAGGAATTAGCAGTTGCTTCAGATAATGACTCAAGTCAAGATGGCCCGTTAGGTGACTCACTATTTTGAACAATCTGGCTTGTTGACTCCTTAACGTTTGTACAAGAGGAGTCTATGCAGCAGTATATGGCACAAGTCTACGATTGATAGGAAAGTAGTTTGAACAAGATGGTAGTTTCATTAAAGGTTCAGGGGGAGCAAAACAGTTGAAGGATTATAGCTTACCAGGAACAAGACAAGATTAGTCTGCAAAGGATATGCACAAGTGGAAGGAATCGATTTCGACAAAACATTTGCACTACTTGCTAGAATGGAAGCCATCCGGATGTTTTTCGCCGATTCATGTTTAAGAAAAATAAAAGTCTACCAAATGGATGTTAAGTCAACATTTCTGAATTGAGAATTAGAAGAATAAGTTTACATCGAACAAACTGAATGTTTTCTACTATCAGAAAAAGAAGATTATGTTTGTAGGTTAAAGAAGGCTCTGTATGGTCTCAAGCAGGCTCCCAGAGCATGGTATGCTCGTCTTAACGGATACCTACTTCAACAAGGGTTCAAGAAAGGTACTGTTGATAGCAATCTTTACGTACAAATAGATAAAGGTAATTTAACAATTGTTGAGGTATATGTGGATGATATAATCGTTGGTAGCAATGATGATCGACTAAGTAAGAACTTTGCTACAAAGATGCAAAGTGAGTTCGAGATGCATTTACTTGGTGAGTTGACATACTTCTTAGGGCTTCAAATATCTCAGCAAGAGAAAGGAATATTTATATGTCAAGCCACGTACATAAAGGAAATGCTCAAGAAATTCAAAATGGAATATTGCAAACCCATCCTTACTCCGATGGTAACAGGTTGCAAATTGAGCATAGACGATGCATCTAAGGATGTGGATCAGAGGTTGTATAGATCTATGATTGGTAGTCTTCTATATGTAACAGCCTCTCGACTAGATGTTATGCAAGCAGTTGGACAAGTATCAAGATTCCAAGCAACACCAAAAGAATCACATATTATTGCCGTCAAAAGAATTCTTCGATATCTAAAGGGCACAATAGAATATGGCTTGTGGTATCCCAAGGGCAACAATATCATTATTCAAGCCTTTACAGATGCAGATTGGGTAGGAAGCATTGATGATCGTAAGAGTACTAGTGGAGTAGCATTTTATCTAGGTGGTTATCTCGTATCATGGTTGAGCAAAAAGGAAACCTCAATATTTTTTATCTATAGCAAAAGCAGAATACATTGCAGCGACAGCTTGTTGTACTCAAGTTCTTTGGATGAAGAAAACTTTTCAAGATCTTCAGGTCAAGTTTGATGAGAATATTCCCATATTTTTTGATAACACCAATGCCATTAGTATCTCCAAGAATCCAGTGATGCATTCCAAAACGAAGCACATTTTGATTAAATATCATTTCGTTAGGGATAAGGTCGCCAAAAAAAATATCAAGCTTGAATATGTTGGTACAAAAGAAAAAATCATTGATATATTCACTAAACCTTTACCTCGTGAAGCATTTGAATATCTTCGCCAGAAGGTTGGGATTCTCCCAAGTTCTCATTAGATTTTCGTTATTCAGAAAATAAAGGGGGAGTGGAAGTGTGTACAGGTCCGCAGGATGGTTATGTGTTAGGGGGAGTTACCCTTTGCCATTGATGTCAAAGGGGGAGAGAAGGCATTAGGAAGAGGTGCCCTGATTGTAGGGGGGTTACTTGTGTTGCCATTAATGCCAAAGGGGGAGATTGCTGATCTAAAGATGATCTAAGGTTGTTATTAATGTCAAGCCAAGTAGCACTAGGGGCTACCCTAATCTTGCAAGAGAATTTTGACTTGACAACTTACTCTATTTTGAGTCAAGGATATTCTAGATGGATTCTACTCATTGAGATGTTTTCGTTGATATATGGCACGCCAAGTAATTCTTCACGGTTTGATAGATATTCATGTTTGAAGTTAGTAACCCCAGTTAGTGGGCTAAAACCCTATGGGGTTGTGGCATGGCACTCATAATTGGTTTTGGTCATTGAATAGTCAATAATTGATAATTTTTTAAGCTCCTAAAATCCCTCCAACATTCTCTATAGAAGCCCCTCTCAACTCTATAAAAAGAAATCCCATATATCCTCCAAATAAAGTGATCGTGGAATTCTCGCTATAACTTCATTTCTACAAAGTCTTAGATTCTGAAATGAAAATCCATTTGACTTGCAATCTTGATGAATGTCATGATTGAATTTCAGATCTTGGTTCGCTATAGTTTCGGAGATATGATCTATGGAATTTAGGGTTTTTGCAGGCTCTTGAATTTTATCTCAAAGAAGTGACCTTGGGAAAATCGTCATAACTCTCTCTCTGAGAAGAGGATTGGAATTCTGTAAAAAGTGGCAGATAGTGCACGGACTATAGTTTTTCATTATCAATTTCAGAGCCGAAGGAGAAAAAAATGACAAGTGGCACGCCATACAAGTTCGCTCTACTGAACTAGTCCATAATTAGGTCATTGTGAGAGATTGGGCATAACTTTGCCTTGAATAGTCCAAATCGGGTCATACCTATGGCATTGGAAAGACGACTTAGAGGGATACTACAGGACATAAGATCTCATATTGGGGATCGGAAATCACAAAGATACATCATATTATATATCTTCAAACCTTAGTGATTAAGAAATAACTAAAAATATTCTTGGGGCACATAGGATACTATTGAAATTCAAATATAAGTCACTACTCTGATATTACTTTCACCATCAAGAATGTTCTCAACAAAGATGTTGAGTTCATATGGAGTCAAGAGTGGATTGAATCCTTTGAATTATTAAAATAAAAATTTGTGGAGGCACTTATATTAAGGTTTCCTGATTGATTGAAGGAGTTTCAGGTCCATGTCAATGCATTGGACATTTAAGTTATGGAAAATATTAAGGATGGAAATATATCGTAAAGTGTAGAAACCTCACCCTATCTTACTAATGATTAATAAGGACTAGAAAAAAATCAAAATTTTAAGGATAAAATGTGCGCTCCTAGAAGGCGAGAAAAAACTAGATCAAGCGCTGTCAAGAGGTGCAAAGGACCAGACTTTGTAGGGCAGCAAAGAGCAAGGTGTAACAAAATGATGCAGCAGAGGTAAGCTACATGTAAGTATCTTATGTATATGCATGTTCATTTCTTAATTGCATTAGGTTATTTGTATTCTAATTTGTTGTTTTTGTTTAGCACTGACATATGCTCTGCAGGATGAGGTAAGTTTTGCTATTATCATGTCATGGGTATTTCCTTGAAGACTTTTTGTAGGTACTATATATTCATCAAGAGAAGACTCAATGCATAATATAATGTTCTGAAGAGTGGGAAAGGATAGCATGACAAGAGCATAAATCAAGGTGCAGAACAACAGCAAGAAGTTCACCATATGAAGTCTTCAAGTGGGAAGCACTGCATACAATCATTGTAAAAGTATCATTGTATAGAGTCCTTATAAAAGCATCATTTTAAAAGTTGTACAAGTATCTATCTGCCAAGAGTTGAAGAGGCAGTGTTGGGAGGTCTAGGATCATCATTAGGTGGATGTATCATAGTTGGGGTTATGGTCTAGTGCGTCTCCTTCTTCTACATCATTCTATATCGTTGTAAAGTGGACCATTTTCCCTAGTACAGGAATCCATTCTTCTTTTATTCTATAGGGTGGTAGGGTGGTGCTAGGCTGGTGCATGAAGTCACCAACTGGTTCAAGCCTGTGAAAACTTCAAGGTGGTAGGGTGGTGGTAGGATGAGTTGTAGCTCATTGGGTGTTGGGGCATCTGTTCAGTTGACTACTAAAGAATCTCGAGCATTGGAGAATCCATCCAGTGGGAGCTGGAGAAGAATTCTTTTCTAGAATTATAGGAAGTTGTTGCTTTAATTTCAGTTGGGGTTGAAGATTAAAGAATTTATTAGAAAAGCGTTTGGTGGTTTTTGACTCGGAGTGGGTTTTCCACCTAAAATATTTGTGTCTCCTGGGTTCTTTTATTTACTGTTATTACTGCATAAATGTTAATAATAATTGAAGATTACTTAATGCTATGAAAATATTTAAAAGTGTTAATTGCTAAGGAATACTGATTCACCCCCCCTCAGTATTTTCCAACAGGTTACCCTCCGAAGGTAGGACGAGATTTAAACAGAATGCACTATAAGTTATGGTGTCCCTCTCCATGCCTCATTGGATTAGCACCCAATCTCCGCCATGGATCGACAAAGGGATCTCAGCCCCGCCATCTGTGATCTACTAGTTGGGTATCTTCATGATCACCTAGAAAACGAGCTCTGCTATTTCACAAGCTTCCACAAGAAAGTCTTTTTGACTATGGATTTGTCTCAGAGGTCTAACCAACCTCCAGATCAATGATAAGGCTTCATGTCAATACCAATGGTTTATTAAGGTGCATCATGCTTCTACCCCTCCTGATCTTGGGTGATAGATACTCTAATGAGTTCCCGACCTGCTTGAATTCCCTTTCTCAGACAGGGGATTCCCGTCATGGAGGTGTAGCTGCCCCTATGATTCTTACCTTTGACGGGCTTGGCTTGGAATCCTAAGTGGTTCCCACCTCTCTTGCTACATGCCAATCATGCCAGAATCCATGTCAAGCCTGTAATAATCTCTATGACATTAGGTAGAGCCTTCAAGTGCCTTACTAGCAACACAAGGGCGCTAATGGAACATATCCAAGCACCATTGATACATGGCTAAGTGGCCATTTAAATAAAGATTATGGGTTCAATGAGCTCGAGGGAAATGAACCTCAAAATCAATGCAATTATTTCCATGCGACACAACAACTTGTAAAGTAGGCCAATAAGTTGATATAAGAAAATGTTCACCCTCATAAGTAGATGGTCTTTTATGTGATGGTTTCATATTAGTAGTAAAAAGGGTCTCCGAGCCCACTATTTTCAAATTTTAGTTCAAGATCTTATGGCTTTTCTATGACCTATAACATGGCCTACTATTTCTCTTTTAATTACTTGTGAACTTCTTACTTCACAATTATACATTTATTAAAAGTAATGTTCGACTCATCGGCATAGCATGGTCCTTATTATCATGTGTTTTATTAGCACCAACAAGTTAATCACACAACATTTTTCCAATCAATGCATTGTTGGGTTTATACATCAATGTCATTCATTCAAGAGATAACACACACACAAACACATTCAACACAACTATTCGTGACATGTCTGCATAAATATTTAACCATATGCTTAAGCATATACAACTCAAATATAGTCACAACATCCAAAACCATTCCAAACAACAATGCATCGTGATTCGTCAACATGTAAAAAAGCATACATAGATACTTATCTTGAACTTGCAAAGAAATAGAGTTGGGGACACGGGCTCTCCACCCAACCATAGACAGTTGCAACCATACTTACTTGCAACTGTCACCCTCGAGTTATATTCCAGAGTCTTAAGGGGATACTTGCTTGGGAACTTGAATACTCGCTAGCAACCGAAATAGGGACTCCAAAGTATCTCCTTCCTCAATCCCACCAACTGTATGCTACTTCTTTTGTCAACACGTAGAGTCTAGAGATATTCTACCTCACCCCAAGTGTACACTCAATGATTCGCACCCTCCTAGGGATTCCATAATCTATTGTAACAACAATGCAGTAACCACAAGTCTTGAATCATTTCTTCCTTTGATACTACTTTGGGATGGCCTCTTCCCAAGCTGTTACAGGGCTCCAAAGTCTGCTATCTCATCCCACAACCTCCAGGGGACCCAAGTTGTTATAGGGCTCTAGATATTCCATCCACTACAAGGAAAATACCTTCTAGCGGAGGTTATAACAAATGTTTTTAGTATTATAAAATTGGAAAAAATTGTAAAAAAAATCCGCTAAAATATCCATTTGTGATAGTGTATGTTTTAGTGGATATTTTAATGGAACTTCATCACAATTGAAAAAATCTGGGCAACCAAAGGTTTTAGTGGATGTTTATTTATTTATTTATTATATATTTTTTTTTTCCAGTGCACTTCATGGAACAAATAGCGCTGGTGCACTACATATATAAACACAAAGAGGTGCATAAATAACTAAATGCATTGAGGCATTGAGTCCAAATTACACTAGTGTGTAATATATATTGCATCAGTTGCGATAGTGTATGTTTTAGTGGATATTTTAATGGAACTTCATCACAATTGAAAAAATTTGGGCAACCAAAGGTTTTAGTGGATGCCTTTTTTTTTTTATCAGTGCACTTCATGGAACAAATAGCACTAGTGCACTACATATATAAACATATCGAGCTGCATAAATAACTAAATGCATTGAGTCCAAAGGTTTAAGTGGATGCTTTTTTTTTTTTTTTTTTTTTTCTTTTTCAGTGCACTTCATGGAACAAATAGCACTAGTGCACTACATATATAAACACATAGAGCTGCATAAATAACTAAATGCATTGAGGCATTGAGTCCAAATTACACTAGTGCGTAATATATATTGCATCAGTTGCGATAGTGTATGTTTTAGTGGATATTTTAATGGAACTTCATCACAATTGAAAAAATTTGGGCAACCAAAGGTTTTAGTGGATGCTTTTTTTTTTTTATCAATGCACTTCATGGAACAAATAGCACTGGTGCACTACGAGCTGCATAAATAACTAAATGCATTGAGGCATTGAGTCCAAATTACACTAGTGCGTAATATATATTGCATCAGTTGCGATAGTGTATATTTTAGTGGATATTTTAATGGAACTTCATCACAATTGAAAAAATTTGGGCAACCAAAGGTTTTAGTGGATGATTTTTTTTTTTTTTTTTTTTTTTTATCAGTGCACTTCATGGAACAAATAACACTGGTGCACTACGAGCTGCATAAATAACTAAATGCATTGAGGCATTGAGTCCAAATTACACTAGTGCGTAATATATATTGCATCAGTGCTAATAGATAAAAAAAAAAATCCTCGGAGCTTTCATGTAAGGAATGAAACCAAGGCACACAAAAAAATAATTGTTGTGCTGGTGCTTTTGTTTAAACTTGCAGTGTTGATGCATATAGTTTGTATAAACGCCTCGATGCATTAGTGATATAAAAGGACCAATTTTTTTATGTTTCAAAATGCACCGGTTCTAATAGATAAAAAAATCCCTAGGCGTTTGTGTAAGAAACGACATCGGGGCACTCAAAAAATAATTGCAGTCTGATGCTTTTGTTTAAATTGACAGCGCCGATGTGTATCATCTGTATAAACACACCGATGTGTTTGTTATATAAAAGGACTGGTGTTGTTAATTTTAATAATGCACCGAGGCTAGAAATAATATTTTGTAGGACTGGGGTGTTAGTTCTATGAAAGCACTAGTGCGTTAAGAATTACAATGCATGACGGTGTTAAATGCAAACAAAACAGGTGTTTGAAGAGATAAACACCTTGGTCTAATCGTTTTCTGAAAAGACACCCATCATGTAAAATGATGTCATCATGGTTTTTTTATATAACATAACGCACTGGTATGCTTTTATGTTATGGAAGCACTAATTTTTTGTATGAGATTTTTTCTTTTTTAAAAATATTGAGCTATAATAGCGCAATTATTATTATTATTTGAAGAAAAAATCGAACTTTTTATTAATTGAAATAAAAAGTTACATAGTATATGCATTAAGCATTCTTTTTTTAGCTGTATGATTTTCAGATCATAGAGCTCACAGGATGAAAGATATATTGTCATCTGTCAAAAGCCTGAAGATAAGACACTAATATGATGTACAGGCCTCCTATTTAAAAGGAAAACAACCCCTTTGATCAGTTCATATCAGGAAAAACAAGTATGTTCAGTTAGGTTGGGGAATTAAAGATCTCACTGCCTTCGGGCCTTCGCTAGCAGCGAAATCAGGATGGAGGATTATAAAGATGGAGAACTTGTGGACAATGGTGGTTAAGAGGAAATATATCGACCCTATTCCCTTGGAAGATTGGATAAGAAGCCCCAACAACAAAAAAAGGGAATGCATCAGTAGTGTGGAAGGCCACCATAGATGCTTTCAAGATCATAGAGCAAGGGTTGTCCTGGCAGGTAGGGAATGGGGAGAAAATCTAGATAGGGAAGGACTCGTGGGTAGGCTGTAACGAAAATTTCACTCTATCCCCGGGCCTCATAATTTAGCTTGATTCAAAAGGCATTCATTTCCTCAATTAGATCGAGAAGCAAGGACACTCCACCATTTGGGGACAAGCTTGGCTTTTAGGGATGGACCTAGAGTTAATGCCTCAGTGGTGGGAAGAATGGAATGTCTTTATCAAGGAACTTTCCAGATCTAATGTGAGGTTGAGAGAGAGGCCGATTCCTTAGGCCTTGCCACATTCTCCCATGCCACCCATTGAAGAACTGATTCCTCCTTAGATCCTGCCCATAGGAATCTGCTTCATATCCTTCTTATTTTTTCTAGTATGCCTTTCGGAACCCAAGTCAAAGCTGCCCAATAAACTGGAATTGCCAAGATAACAGATTTAATAAGGGTCAGTCTTCCAGCTCTCGAGAGCCACTTGAAGCTCCAATGTGTTATTCTGGCTTCAATTTTTGCTATTAGCCAATGCCAATCCTGCTTCCTATATGCATTTGGTTTCAGCCAAAAGCCCAGGTATTTAAAAGGATCATCGAGCTTACGAACTTCAAAGGGCAGAGCAGCTGATATTTGATTTGTTTCCTATCTATTGAAACCTTCCAGGATCAGTTGAGATTTATCCTTGTTCACTTGCATTCCTGTAGCCTTCATAAATAGGTCCAAGATCCTCTTGAACTCCTTAATTTCATTGATACTTCCATTACTGAAAAGAAGAATGTCATCTACAAATAAAAGATGAGATATAAACAGATTTACAGCCACTTCCAGCCCTCTTATGGCTCCTTCCCTTCTGGCTTCTAGCACTAACTGGCTGAGCCCTTCAGCTGCCAGTAGAAAGAGGAGTGGCGATAGGGGGCATCCTTGTCTCAGGCCTCTTTGTCCTTGGAAAAAAGAAGAAGCAGCCCCATTGATAATCACCACAAAACTAACACTTGTTAAGCATCCCATGATCCAATTTATGAAATCAACTTGAAATCCCAGGTGTGTAAGCAACATACATATATATATATATATATATATATATATATATATATATATATATATATATATATATATATATATATATATATATATATATATATATATATATATATATATATATATATCCAACTTATTCTGTCGTAAGCCTTTGAGAGATCTATTTTCACGACTGCTCCTTTCCCCTTCTTCTGTTTGACACTATGAATCGTTTCCTGTGCAACCCCAATTGCTTCATGGATCTGTCTACCATCCAAGAACCCAAACTGTTCTTTTGAGATACTTTTGGATAAGATAGGTTTTAATCAGACAGCTATCACCTTTGTGATTATTTTGTAAATGCAATTGCACAAGGAGATTGGTCGGAAATCCTCGAAAGAGATTGGGTCTTCCTTCTTTGGAATAAGGGCTATGAATGTTGCATTAAAAGGGGCATAAATAGCTCCTTTACTTCTGGATTCTTCAACCACATCTGTCACTTCCTGTCCAATTTGTTAGAAGAAGTGTTGAAACAGTTCAACTATCCATCCGTCTGGACCAGGACTCTTGTCTCTTGCCATTGATTTGATGATGTTCTCCACTTTCTTCTTTGAGAATTCTCCCATAAGATCCACTGCGTCTTCCTCATCCAGATAATGAGGTAAACTTTGGGCTGTCCTGATTACTTCAGCCAGAGAAGCTTCCGCTTGTCCTATGAAGAGATTTTGGAAATGGATTATCCCCATTTGTGATAGGTTTTCAAAGGAGTTTGCGTCTCTACCTTCTTCATCCTTCAATTTCCAAATTAGGTTTGTATTCTTCCTTCCTCTTGCATAATTTTGAAAAAACTTAGTATTTTCATCCCCTGCCTTTAGCCATATAGCTCTACTTTTCAATCTTCATTGTTCTTCTCTTGCTAGAAGGATTTTACTCCTTTGACCTTCCAATAACAATATTCTATCCCTTTTTTCTTGAGTTTCGTAGCCATCAGCTTCAGGACTTTCCAGATCCTGTAGCTCCAGCCCTATTTTGATTAACTCTTCATCTTGTTTTAGTTTCTTAGCCTTAGCCCATTCCACCGTTGCTTTTTTCAGACGCTTGAGATTCTCCATGAAGAGGAAAGCTTTGTCCTCTGAATCACTGGCCCTCATAGTTCTCCAGGTTTCTTTGAAGAGTATGTTATATGAGTCCTCCAACAGCCAAGTGGGATTAAATTTGAAAGGGGCTATCAGCTTTTTAGGAGGATTGGTGAGCTCAATCAAAATAGGAAGGTGGTCTGAATTCCCTCCCTCTCCCACCCATTGACAAAAGGCTGGAACCTTTGATGCGACCTCTTCACATAAGAGAAACCGATCCAATCTTTTTGCTATCCTATTTTCCCCTGTTCTTCGATTCCTCCAGGTGGGCCTTACTTTCAACAGGTTTATATCCAACAATTTGTTGGTACCAAGGATATTGTAGAAGAAATCTGATAAGGGGTCTTCTCTAGCAGAGGGACCCCATATTTCAGCAGCTCCAATTGAGAAATTTAGATCTCCTCCTATCACAAGATTTGGGTTAATCATTACAGATTTTGAAAGCAAGGAATTCCAGAACAGAGCTCTCCCCTGGCAAGGCCCATATATGTTTACTATCAGTAAAAGGGAACATAATTCTATGGAGTAGACTTCCATTCCCATTACATGATCCATCCCCCATGAATTTTGAACTTTAAACCTCCCTTCTCTGAATCCCATGGCTAACCCCCGAGAGTGACCTTTGGAATCCATAGCCTGAAAATTCCACCCCGGCAAAAGGATTGCCAGGGAATTAGTGACATCTTCTCCCCTGCCCAAGGTTTCCTGCAAGAGGAGAAAATCTGGATTGTATTGACAGATAACCTCTTTGAGAGCCAGTTTTTTAGGTTTACTGGCTAAACCCCTACAATTCCAGGAAAGGATTATCATTTTCAACCCTAGGAGAGGGCTTCACTGCTCTAAGCACCCCAAAAATAGACATTTGTTTTCCATCTGCAATATCTATCTTTGCTCGAATCTGAGCCTTTGACAATTTTGTTTTCCTACCTCTCGCCTTCCGCTCACTAATCTGAGCTAGGTCCATTCCCAATCCCCCCACAGCCCCCCAGGGTGGAGGTTTTTTCTCACGAGGTCTGAGGTTATAGTGGTTTGAGACAGCCAATAGATCTTCCCTCACACCCTCCTCTTCACCCCTAGCCAACTCACGGTTCAGATCTAGATTAGGGATAGAAGTAATAATGCTTTCCACATGTGTGTTTTCAGTACAAGAAATAGGAATAATAATATTCTGAGCTCTGGAAGGACCAGACAAAAGACCAACAGATTTTAAAGAAAAAGAAGGAGAATGAGAAGGTATGTTTGAGTCCAGGCCCATACCCTCAATGTCGGCGGAGCAGAGATCAGCATATGCCTCTAAAGGAGCCGGGGCCTGCTCTTCCTTTTCTTGCAGCTGAGCTGATATATTTCCAGGCAAATGATCTTCCTGAGTCTTAGAGCCATCAGCTGCACCCTAAAATACTTCAGATATTTCACATGGATAGTTGTAAGTCTAGGGACACACCTCTAGCTACAAACTGGAGGAAGGAGAATTTGACTTTAGGTGAAGAGGTTGATGTTACCATTTACATGAAGCTTGTGGGGTCTTTGACATATATTGTGAACAAAAGACCTGACATGTGCTATGCAGTGAACTAGCTTAGTCAAGTTATGGTGATGCCTACCAAGCTATTGTTACGGGAATAAGTACCCTAGGGCTTTGGGTTGAAACCCCAACAGAGTAAGAGAAAACTATAGTAAGAAATACTCATACAACTCAGGCAAAATTCTTATATAAACAAACCATGTGATAGCGACCATACCCGGATGTCCTTCATTTGGGTAGTTCCAGCAGGGTTCAGACCCTCTGCAACTCTTGATGATCTTCGAATCTGCAAATCAACTAATTGAAACATAGTACATAACAGTGTATAGATAAAGCATTTTAATGAAACTAAATTTATATCATATAAGCAAAATGATTAGTTATACATCAAAATAACATTCATACATGAATTACAACAATATTTGATGCATAAACAAAGTTAATCTTAGGAACAAGACAACATTTGTTTTTATTCTAGAAAGCTCTAACCAACACAGAGAGAATTCACCTGAGTCTTCTTCTTCTGGCTCCAAGCGGAACCGTCCTCCAAATCTGTCCAATCCCAGTCTTCAACAGCCTCCTCCCATAACCAACACCATGATATCTCAAGCAAGTGGGAGAACATCAACACTCAAGGAAACAAGGGTTTCCTGAAACTTGGGGAAGTGCTTGAAGCACAGGGATACTTCAGACTCAGTGAGGGATAATATCAGTATAATAATTCTATCTCTTCTCCTCCTTAAGGCCTTCCCATAGAAGTCTATTTATACTTATCCCAATTAGTTTTTTAGTTGGGAAACAGTTGGGAAATAGTTGGGCCACGGGCACTAGGAGGTAAACAACAGGGAAAACCCGTAAAATTTTCCCATAATTAAGGAAATTTAATTTTTTAAAGTGTTTTAACACATATATGCAAGTTGGGCATTGACTAACCCGTGTGTACACACTTTTATCTCAGGGAAAAGTAGCGTATAGGGAATAAAACACTGTTTTAAAAATATTTGGACCAAGTCTGGAAGGAGGGGTTGCCCTAGGCCATAAACCAAGCATCACAAATACCAAGGGTGGTAAATGGAGCTATAACAGATGCCCCCTAATATATGAGGTCAGAAGGGGTACATGATGGCCGAAATGTATTAAGTATATGGAAAGGAATCCTGTCGAGACTGAGAAGGACTTCACTAGAATTCAGCCTGCTAAGCCATCAAAAAGAGATCAGAAAGAAACTGTTGTCTGAGGCAGGCATACCCATGCTTAGAGAAAGTAAAGCATGTCTACATATCAAGTACAAGTGGATCCACTATGTATACAAGTATAAAGAACTAAAAGTAAATGATGGATCATTTAATCGTGATCGAAAAATTAGTACATGTCTGAATATCACATATAAGAAGATGATCAATGAAGCTGAAAGATGAAGCTGATCATTGATGTCAAAAACTGATCCCAATAGTACCAAATGAACATGATGGAATAAAATGATACTACATCGTAACTCGGATGCCAGCATATAAGATGTCGTTGTGAAGGACTGCAACATATAGGGTGGATGGCTTCAACTAGCAGTAACATGAGCAACTGACAAGTGCACCAAAACATGCTGATGCAACCTGAGGTCTTCATCGACCGCCATGGTACATTGCTACACAATGGGAATAAATGATCTGAGGTTGACTATGTGAGAAATCGTTTGAATACCGGTCATTGATGTATACTGTTAACAAACGGGAGACTACTCACTAATAATGATAATGAGAGTCAAGGTACCCAGTACAATCTAACAAGTGCGAATGAATGAGCTGAAGTTGAACACCTGGAAGAATCTATCAATTAGGGGACAATGATGGTTTCCCATTTTCGATAGCGAAGGAATCTACCACTGATGACTGCAAACCCCAAGGTGCTGCCAAATGGACTCTAGATCTTTGTCCCAGAGCAGTGAATCATAGTCGATAGGAAAAGATCCACTAGAAGGAAGGCAGTAAGGAATCCTTCATCAATCTAGTGCGAGTGTAACCCGAAGTCCAATAATGTGGAAGGAATCAAACGAAAAAGATGTAGTAACCCAACCGAAGCACGTTTCTTGTGTATACAAGGTGTAGCTAGCGCACGATAGAAACCCTCTGAACTAACCAATAATGAAAGCTGACACAAAGGTGAGGAATCCACCAATAGGGTCAAATGGAAACCAAGGCACTGCACGAATCCCAATGTGTGATAATGAAAGTTGATTTCGAACACAAGGGAAACCGCTTAGTCAAATACCCATGATACTGATCGATGTTGAGCACAAGGTGACCTATCAATAATGAAAATAGGGCCAGGGTGCGGCTCTAGGCCTACCCTCAGAGCAATATGTCGTCATTGATAAGGACAAGACCCGCCATCAAGAACTCAATGGAGACCTTCTCAAACCAGCACGAGAAAAGGACCAATCTAACTGATGTGATGACAAACATGACACTGACAACCAGGGATGGCCGACTGAAAAATAGGTCAAGAGACAATGCAAAGAGGCAAACTCAGGCTTACTTCCCTTGAACAAAAGCATGACTCAATGATGACTATATGGCAGCATATGATAACTCTGTATAAATTCGTCATGCAGGAGGCATGAGCAAACTCTCCACATCATTGGAAGAGGTAACTAATTGGAGGAGAATTGACTCAATAACAAGGTTAAGGTGTACCTAAGTCAAACTAAATCCCTCCCAAAATGGAGGAGAGACTTTCTTTTGAGTGCTTTGTTCAAGGGCAACATGACTAACTCTAGCTAGAAACAATATATGGAAATGTTGTCCCATTCCGACTCTTTTTGGAATATATAATTTTTTTGTCTTTTTCCATAAGACAAAAAAATTATATATTCAATTGGTTTTACTCCCTTGTAGTTGGTTTACAGTCTGAAAGCAGTCTTCCCTATTGAATGTGAAATATCGTCATTAAAACTGGCAACTGAATTATTACCAATGACTTCTGTAGAGGAGGAACATTTTTTATACTTAGCACGATTAGATGAGACTCGCCATGATGTTGCATTAGATAGTGAGACTCATAAGAAAGGAGTTAAGGCACATTTTGATTAAAAATGTAAATCCTCGCTCATATTCCGAAGGTAGCCTATTCTTGGTTTATAATTAAGAGTATGATAAATTAGGTGTCGAAAAATTTGAGGCCATGTGGCATGGTCCTTATATTGTAAAACATGTACAAGCAAAAGGGACTTATGGGCTAGTTGATTATGACGAAATTTCTTTAGGAAAGCCTAGAAATGGTCTTTACCTGAAGAAATAATATTCTTAATTCACTCCGTGAAGACTTTGTACATTGTTGTATCATATTTTTTATGTGTGTGTGTGGAAAATTTAGCATATTTTTACGATTTTCTACTACTTCTCCTGCTTATATTGTGTTACACTTGATTTGCAGATGTCAATGGTCCCTCAAATTTACATTGGGTTTTCTAATGGCGCTAGTCATAGTACTCAGAATTCGTCTTCCACAGCTTGGGATATTTATTCACCCACTGATGAGTTAGTTAGTATTCATGGAATATGCCTTGGTAGACCAACAAAAAACTTTGCAAAATATAGTGCAGTTATTGAGCTATTGTCTGATGCTATTTCATTTGGTATTCATCGATTGATCATTAGGTTAGATTATCAACTCATAATATTACATTTAAACGATGTCTATTCAGTAAGAAGTTCCACAATGTTAAGGATGTTTTTGCGGGTTTGTCTTTTGGAAAGAGAATTTTATTACATTGAATATCAACACATTCCAAGACATTTAAACACATTAACTGATGCATTGGCTAATTATGTTAAATCAACATTCGTAACATCTGTAAGAAATAAATACAATATCTATCCACATATTGCACAAGATAAACTAAAATAATAGTAGTAGTTTCCATTAATCAAAATGTTTGTAAAAAGTGTGGCTTTACAAAATGCCATCCAAGACATATGCAACCATGTGGCCTTTATTATTCGAACATGCTAATATATCAAAAAAGAAAATCTAGCCCCATGACTAGAATTTAAGCATGGAGATCATGGTAACAAATGATGGCGTGAGAAAATCATCATTACAAGCGACTGATTGACCCAAGAACTCCCACAGTATGCCTCTTGTAATAGAGAGGCAAATCATCGATCCCAACATCTGGGATATTCAAAGTCAACCTCTCTAGGTTTGTCTCAAGCTCAGATAAGGCCTCTATTGTATCAAGGTTCTATACCACAAGAGTTGTTGGCTGCTCGTCATATCTATCAAATCGACATAATGTTGCTGGTCTGACTGGGCCCACATATGCATGATTATTTTAAATAGTTAGTTTTGGATGTTAGAAAACAAAAAATTCTAAAAAAACAAAATAACAGAAATGTGAAATTTTTACCTATGTCACCCCACTATATTCTTGCAGGAAGTGGGATATTTGGATCACCAATGTAATCCATGTCTACATACAAAAATTCCTCGATTATGATGATATGGCATTCCAACCACCCAAAAAAGTCAGGAATATATATCACAATTGGGCCATCACCACCTCCGTGGCATGCCATAAACAAAATCCACTGTAGCATATGAGGATCTCGAGGTCCTGCATCTATAGATATATGTGAGGAAAGAAGAGGAATCCTCTCTAGAGAAAATGAGATCACGATGGCACCATACCCAATTTTTTTTAGTTTTCCAGTCTTTAGTCTAGTTAGTTGTCCTTTGGAATTGACAACAACCTCCTCACACTAGTTGAAAATGCTAGGTTTTGAACACTCCAGAAAAATTTGCATTTGGGCCTTATTGAGCAAATGAAGTGCTGCACTTCGACACGATCATGCAATAGTGAAAGCAATGGTCCTCAATGAAAGTCTCTCAATAGTTTTGATGTCAATCCGTCCATCTTTAAGCAGGGACCCTCCAAAACAATATTGTTGTAGCTAAGTTGTTGTTTTTTCTCCACTTGGTATGTGCCCATATGAATAAATATCAACCCCATGACATGGAAGCCCAATCATGAAGTATATGTCATCTACATCTATGGTAAGTTTGTGGTCTCCAATTTGGAAACATTATTCCTGAGCATTCCATCTTGTTACCATCCATGTCAGCAAATCTAGCTGAGCCTTCATACCCGGTATCATGAAAAATTTGTATAGACCACAATATCTCAAGGCTTGTAGTGTTACTGGATTATTTAAAGTTGCCCATCTTGATCTTAATGTTCTCTCCCCCTCCATTCCATTTTTGCAATTCAAAATCCTGAAAATAATCACGGAGGATGATTAGAAAAGAATGTGATAAATTTTGCAAGAAATTTTAGGCATTTTATTAATTTTTTCAAAACCGTCGATGCTGTGCGTGACCCTATTTTATAAACAAAGCGAATTTGCATGGTTATTGTTTAAAAAACCGCACAAATCACGTTTTTCAGTATAACAAAAAGGGTCGGTGTACGTGGACTCGATGAGGAGTAACTACACATTGAGGGTGAAATTTAAATTAAATAAAACCCCTTAAAATCACCAAATATATGGTGAAATAAAAAATTTAAGTAATCAAAATGAAGATAATGGAACGATTTCTTACATGGAGAAAATGGTTCGTGAATTGGTTCACCAATTTGATCGAAATCCGCCTTTGAAGTTTTTGGTAAAAATGCACTCTCAATGGCTCTCAAATGGTAAAAACACAAATGTTAAAAGTTTTTTACTTTTTGGAATTTTATAAGCATTTTAAGCCAATTAAAATATTATTTTTTGCCTTTAGCTTTTGAAAATTCAAAATTTTAATGTTTTTACTATGTTTCTTGAGTGGTTACGATGATTTTTGAGTTTAAATGTGCAAGACATAGGTTTAATTACAAAAATGAATCATTTTGGACATGAGTACATTTTTATCACTTTTTTGGACTCGTTAAAAATTACGAAAAAGCGAAACCCTGGAGTTATCTTTAAGCTCTTTTCTGACTCTTGAAATGTGAAAGGATTGTCGAGTATGCTTGTTTGTTTTGAACTTAAAGAAAACGAAAAATTGTTTGCTTGATATAAGTTTACCCCTCTTCAGATGATGTGGACTATTTATGAAAAAGGTATATGTTGATTCATCATGGTCAATAGAGTTCTCTCTTGCATTATTTAACCATTTTCTGGGCTTGAGAGACTAAATTTATGGAAAATGACATTTTGGAGTCTACTTATGTTTCTCTCCTAACTCCCTAAAAATGAAAAACACTGAGCTTTACTTTCTCCGGGCTCATTAAAACGTTACATGAACTAAACTGGTTTTCCTTTCGTTTTTTTTCAAACTCTTTAAATATGAAAACGACATCGAGTTATCCCTTCAATGGACTCGTAAAACGTAAACAATGCAAGACTCATCCATCATGATGGGACCAAACCACTCCTTCCTAGGGTTCATTAAAAAAACTCTGAAGGACTCATCTGAAGGATTAGCTTAAAGGACAAGCATTTGTTATCCTCCTCAAGCTTGCATAAAAATAAAGAGGTACTTGCTAGTAATGGTGGGGAAAAATTGGGAAGAAACGTTTATTTTTGTATTACAAAAGGCAGTATGTTGCTCTTGAACATGAAACTCTATCACTTTGTGTCTAGGTTTGGAAATCCATTTGTCTCACACCTAATCATACCTCATTGAAATATTTAATTTGGTTTTGGGTATTATTTTTGAGTCAAATACTTCCAAGTCAAAATGTCATGTCGCTAATATGTTCAAGAGAAGTCCAACCTATGTAAAAAATTACCTTTCAATTTGTAGCTTTCAATCACGTTGACCATCCCTGAGTCAGTCTTGGATCACTCCAAATTTGTTCTTCAAAACTTGACAAGAGTGTCGTGTCGTAGGCCCTCCTATGACAAGTTTCTTCCTATCGACTTAACCTCATTATCTAGGAAGTTGATCTAAAAACCTTCTTTAGTACCTTTGAGCCTACATGCCTTAATGGTAGGTTTCTTGCCTTCGATAACAAGTTCTCATTGTTGACCTTCGATTGAATGATTCTATGAGTGTTTGACTTCAGGACATCTTTTCACACTTCATAGATTTTACTGGAAGTACCTTGAGAACCATTGTTATTATTGGTGGTTTCTCCACACTTGTTAACGATTTACATAATTGATTGGTAATCATGTGGTTTTTACCATGTTTGACTATGAGACATTCACTCACATGGTTAGATTCATAATACGGATCAGTAGAGATGAAGACCAAGACCCCAGATCTAGTTTCATCCATCCAGGCTGCGTGGAGTTTTAAATATTCATGATTGTAAAAATGGATCCATATTTGATGGTACATCCATATTGTGTCTATTGTTGACATGGAGCTTTGTGTATTTCCCTACTGATTCATTGAGATATTTATGCTTTGAGTATGGGAATTACTACCTCAGTGATGATTATATATTGCATTGTAACCCTTGATTGATTCTTTCAGGTCTCTAACCATGGTCTCTAATATGAAATTTGGCATGGTAAAGCACTTTAGTCCTCAAACATTTTTTCTGACTTTTCACTTTAGGGGGAAATCTGTTACACATTATTTTGTCACCATTAGGCAAATGACCGTCAATCCATATCTTTCTCTATCCATCAAAGTGTTCCAAATCATTCCCCTACAAGGCTAGAAACTAAACAATCCCAAAGAGAATGAGAATTTTGGATTACATGGTCTGAAAACTATTTTTTAGTACCTGCATGGTTCCCTAGCCATCTTCTGTGCATACACAAATTTGACAATTAAATTCAATGCAAATTTGTGCCCTATCTTCCACTGTGGACATCATACATGACTTAACAAAACTAAAAATAAAAAGTGAAATCTAGAAGCTTTGTTGGGTGAATCTTTCCCAACTGAAAGCTTTGAGTTGATGCTTAATCAAGCCTAGTCCCTCTGTCCATGGAGCTAATTCCATCTCTTTGTGGAGCCCTAATCCCACCTTTTGAGGATCTCATCCCTTAGGAAGAGGATCTCAAACCTCCTCCTCTTGGGCTATAAATCAAGCACAAACCAGAGGGTTAGGGAGGACCATTGAAGCTAAACCTATGCTGCTAAAATAGGGCTAGAAGACCTTTTCATACAAGGAGAATATTGGAGACCATTGGAAGAGGCTTGTGACATCAAGGAAACCAGGTTGTAAGCTTGTTCTCCTTTGAATTCAATACAAAGCAATTGTTATTTCCTAATTGCATCTATTTTGATGTTATTTGTGAGATTCCTTGATCTCAAATGGTTTATAATTGTTAAGTTAAGAACTTCATTTACCTTTGACTTTATATGCGATATGATTTGATCCCTCTGAATGTTTTTGTCTATGCAGATCTCTTTTGGAGAATCATGGAGAAGTTGTTGAAAGCATTAGGAAAGCCTCCAAGCCATTGAAGAAAATATGGTCGTGGAAAGCACTGAAAGGACTTCTACAAGAACTTCACTAATAGGTAAGCGATTCTCCACGTACTACATGTTTCATGTTTTAGTTCAGGTTAAGGAAAAGTAGCAATTCTTTTGATGTTTGTTACTAGGTTTTGTTGGAAATATATGGAGATCCTTCCTGTTTGCAAGAAGGATTAGTTCGCTATAACACTAAGATAACATTGAAAATTGTCACACAACACCATGATTCATCTTCTACAATTGGGGATGAAGATCACACTTTCCCTCTCCACCCCTAAGAAAATGAAGTCATGCATGACTTCAAGGGCCATCAAAAGTAGCTACATGAATGAACTATTGGTGATTATTGGTTGGATACATTTCCTACTACTAGATGCTTCCATGTTCTCTAAGACCTCAATAATAATGAGACAAAGATGCATGACACCAAGGGGTTTCAATGAAAGTGACTTCATTGTATGTTAAAGGCTTATTTTAAAGGCCTAAATGACCCTTTAAGGAAATATACTAGGGCTTGTGCATGATAATGCTACCCAATTATGAAAGGTTGGTTGCAATGGAAATCTGGAAAAGAATAAATTTGATCTCTAAAAAGAATTATTAGAGGTACTTACACAATTTTTAGGACATTGTGTAAAATGATGAAATATAGAGAGTCGTCTTAATGGATACATAACTTTTATTCAAGAAAAAATGTTGTAACCTAAAAAAAATGGTGCTTTTCTAAGATGGTATGCTATTTTTTTCTCTAAAACATAATGCATATTTTTGTGTTGGGCCTTGATTTGGCATGTAAATGATGGATATTTTTGAAACAAAGATGTATGATTGTAGATAATAGATGGATATTGTGCATCATTATTTTTCAATAATTTTTAATGTTGATTTTATATATATTTTTAAACTAAGAAACAAAATGAAGCCTTAAAATGATAAGGTCAATTACTAGGCCTCACTATGAGGGTCTTAACATATTCATAATTGTATTTTTATATGTAGGCTTTCATTTGTTCATTTATTCCAATGTGGGATTTGTTTTTCGATTTCAAAGTAAGTCAACCAATAAAATTTATAGTGGAAATCAAATAACTATGTTTTTTTATAATTTTGATATATCTTTAAAAAAAATTAAATTAAAAAAAACTAACCAGTTTTGGAAAAAAAAATGTATATTTAGAATCTACACATGGATCTCTATAAATGTGTTTAGTTTCATTAGAAACTAGCACTTATATCATATACAAAATCATGGTTGAAAATTAATAAGTTTTAAAAATGGATGTGTTTCTTCTTTGTGTCGACCAAACCAAGGGGTTTGTGAATCTAAACCTAAAACCAATGTAGCCACCTCACCCACCACATAATTGAAAAATGTATTCTCTCCAATTATTTTATGAAATCAATAGTGTGTGTGTGTGTTATTAATGTGCATGCATTATAGAACACACACACACATTCTGTAATGTGCATGCTCTCTTTTTCCATCTTCCTTCCCTCTCTCTACCTCTCCCTCTTTCCTCACTCAAACTCCATATTTATCATTTTCTCTTTTCTTATCCATTTCACTCTCTATACTTATGTGTTCATCTTATATCAATCTCTCTCTCCCAATCGCTAGGCCCACCCTCTCTCTCCCAATAACTTTCACTCAATCACCCTCCCCACATTTCCCTCCTCTCTATCCCCATTTTCCTATCCATTTGTTTTCCTCTATCCCCCTTTGCCTATTTCCTCCTCCTCCTCCTTTATCTCTCTTCCTTCCACCTCCCTCTCTCCCTCGATCTAATCCTTCCTAACCCCATACTCCCTTCTCTTTATTTTCCTACATCCCTTTTTCTCTCTTTCTCTCCCTATGTTTCCCTCCCCTCTCTCCCTTTGGGCCTCTCTCTCTCTCTACCCTCCCCTCCCTTTTTATTCCCCTATCTCTCTCTCCCTATCTCTCACATTCCCCCATCTCTCTCTCTTCCTTATTGCATCTCTCTCCCTTCCTTCTCACATTTCTCTCCTCTTCCTTATCTCTCTCTCCCTCTCCCCTTAAGCTTTCCTTCTCAACCCATTTCTATATCTCCCTATCCCTATCCATCTTTCTATCTCTCTTTCCCTTTCTTATTCACTTGTCTTTCTATTCAATTCCTCATTTATCTCTCTCTCCCCTTATCCCTATCCCTCCTCTCCATCCCTATGTCTTATTTTTTCTATCCTTATTATCTTAATTATCTTTGTTTATCTATTTGTATCTATCTTCATTCTCCCATATCTATCTCCCCCTTCCCTCATGTGTCTCCCTCCTATATCCCTCTATTTATTTATGTCTCTCTCTACCCCTATATGGCTCCCGCTACATCCCCCCCCCTCTCTCTCTCTCTCTCTCTCTAAACCCCACATTTCCCCTTTTTCCTTTGTCTTTGTTTGTCTCTCTAACCTCCCTTATCCTTTTCCTTCTATCTCCCTTGATCTCTTTCTACATTTCCCTTCCTATTATTAAGGAATTATGGAATAACATATTATCCATCAATAATAGTATGACCAAGAATTCTTCAAAGGATGAAGGGTTATTCTTAGCACTTACTGACACATTTGAAGATGATAATATTTGGGTAATCGATAATGGAGCATCAAGACATATGACAAATGAATACAAGAAACTAAAGACATTATCAAGAGGAAAATCTTCTTACTTATTTGAGTTTGGTGACAAGAAGAGATATTATGTAAGGGGAATTGGATCAACCTATTTGGAGCTATAGAATGGAGGAAATATTCATCTCAACAACATCCTATTAGTTCCAAGTTTGCAAAATAATCTACTTAATATTTCATGTCTAGAAGATAAGGGAGATAGAATCGCTTTTATATACGGAAAGGTTGTAGTATGGGATAAAAAATCTAGTATGAAAAATGAAAAGATCATTGGGATTCGTGAAGGAAGATTACAAATCGTTGACTCCTCTCTCTTAAGATTTGGTTCACAGTGAAGCAAGTCCATGTGAACTTTGGCATATAAGGTTTGGTCACCTTCAATACAAAACCTTTCCAACTCTAAATTCAATGGTGAATGGCGTCCTTGAACACAATGATGATCATGAAGGAGTATGTAAGGGATGTGATTTAGGAAAAAATGTAAAGAGACCATTTGGAAGAAGTTCTTCAAGGTCAAAAGAAATCCTGGATCTCATTCATTCTAATGTATGTGGTTCTATGTATATAAAGTCTCTTGGAGGTCATCTATATTACGTAATGTTCATTGTTGACTACTCAAGGAAAACTTGGATTTCTTTGCTGAAATCAAAGCATGAAGTGTTCGATACATTTCAAGAATTCAAAGTTGTAGTAGAGAACCTTACAGAAAAAGAATAAAGATTATACGATCTACAATGGAGGAGAATAAACATAAAATGAACTCATATCTTTCTGTAAGGATGCTGGGATTAAGATGGAGATGATAGTCCAATATAATCCTGAACAAAATGGAGTTGTTCAATGAAAGAATTGATTTATTAAAGAAAGTGTAAGAACCATGTTACATGATCAAGACTTACCAAAATTTATGTTGGGAGAAGCAACAAATATTGTTGTATATGTTCAAAATCGAAGTCCTCACAGGTCACTACACAACATGACTCCTGAAGAAGCATTCACTGGGAAGAAACCAAGCATGGACCGTCTTCGAATATTTCACTATCTAGTCTATATTCCCATTATGAAGGATAGAGGAAAGAAGTTGGATCCTACAAGCATGAAGGGAATACTTGTTGGCTATAGTAATACTTCAAAGTAATATAATATCTCCATAAAGGAAGGACACTGAATAGAAGTAAACTGAGATGTGATCTTTGATGAAAATATTACGTTCAAGAAATCAAAGGACCTCCCGATGGACTATGATGATGAAGAACTTCCAATATTTGAATCAGAATGTACTATGGAGGAAGAAAACTAAAATCATAAAGATGAAGGTCCCAATGAACCTTTGCAACCCGTGATCATCTTTGAAATAAAAAAGATGCCTAGTTCATTAAAGTCTACCCTTCTAGATGCAAAAGGACATGGAGCATCCAAAGGCACATTCAGGGAAAGTAAGAAGCCCAAAAGATATTCAGGGTATGAAGCCTATATGACAAAGTTAATAGAAATTGAACCATCCACCTTTGAAGAGATTGTCAAACATCAAGAATAGAAAGATGCCATGAATGAGTAGTATCAATTTATAACGACAATGGAGTTTGGGAAATTGTACCTAGGCTTGAAGACAAATATGTGGTAACTAAAAAATGGCTCTACAAAATTAAACATGCAGCATATGGAAGTATTGACAAAAATAAGAAAATATTTGTGGCTAGGGGATTCTCTCAACAGGAAGGCATCAATTATGAAGATACATTTACACCTACAACAAGATATATAACTACACATTCATTGGTCTCTTTGGCAACATTAATGGGATGGAACATCCATCAAATGGATTTCATGATTGCATTCCTGAATGGCATAATCGATTAAGAAGTATATATAGAACAACCCTTGGGATATGAAGTAAAAGATAGAGAGGCTTATGCTTATCAAAAGAAGGCATTGTATGGCCTTAAGAAGGAACCAAGGGCATGGTATGCAAGGATGGATGTATACCTACGAAGATTGGGCTTCTTAAAGTGTTCTGATGATCTGAATCTATATATCAAGGTTGTGAAGGATTAATCTATAATAATTCTTATATTTGTGGATGATCTTCTCATGACAGGTGTAGAAGGTCGTATTTAAGAATGCAAGAAGAATCTGGCAGCATAATTTGATATTAAGGATCTAAGGATGATGCACTATTATTTGGTGTTGGAAGTTTGGGAAGGACCTGATGAGATTTATCTAGGTCAATGAAAGTATGTGAATAATATGTTGAAGAGGTTTGACATGATGGATTGCAAACCTATGACAACCCCTATCATCACAAACTTGAATAGGCTAAAAAGTTTTGAATCAAGCCTGGTGGATCCGACAAGGTATAAATAATTGATTGGTTCACTGATGTACTTGGTAAATACTCGAATAGAAATTTGCTTTGTAGTGAATGTTATCATTCAGTTCCAAGTAGAGTCCAATCATGATCATTGGGTAGCAACCAAGAACATACTGATATATCTGGAAGGAACAATCCATTACTACTTGAAGTATGATAAGAGGAATGATGTCCACTTGATTGGATATACAAATTTCGACTAGGGAGGCAGTGAGATAGATGGAAGAAGCACTACTGGATGATGTTTTAGTTTGGGATCCTCCATGATCTCCTAGATGAGTAGAAAACAAGAACCAGTTTCTTTGAGTAGTGTTGAGGTTGAATATATTACAACAGATGAAGTAAGTAGAGAATATTTTTGGTTGAGGAAGTTATTGTTCGACTTTTTTGAAGGACAAATGGACCCTATGGTGATACATGGCAACAACACCAACCGTATAAAGTTTTCTGAACACCCAATTTTTCATGGAAAGACAAAGCACATAAATAACAAGTATCTCTACATTCAAAAGATGGTGCAGGATGGAGTATTGTAGCTATGGTATAGCTCCACTGATGAACATGTAGCTACCTATTGACAAAATATCTTCCTAATAAGAAGCTTGTGTATTTGAGAAACAAGCTTGGATTGATTGATATATACTCCATAGTTGAGAGGGAGAGATAAACACATCATTCTTGTCTTCACTTCATGAAGAAAGAATGGAGGATTAGGTAAGAATATGGAATTCGATACTCTTTGAGGATGAGGTATGGCATCCAAGATAAGAGTAATCGTAGGGGAAATTCCTTGATGATGTGTCATTCCAAGATAGGAATTTTCCTAGAAGGACATACCTTATGAACACCTGGGTGGGGTATGTACCTTGAGAGACAATGATGATGGTGTTTATCAGTCATTGGTCTCACTAGCATTGTGTTCTGATCTTGTGGAGAGATAGAGTTGTTAGTCAAGGCCTTACTATGTGACAATGTTGGTTGGTATGATGGAAAGAGATAACTTACCAATCCTATGCTTCTTATGAGATCTATTTATTTTGAGAACATCCATGTACCATTTAAGAATACCTCCCTAGTTAAGATGGAGTGTTGGAAAATGTGTAACTAGGTTCAATCTTCATAAATATGAAATGTACTTTTGAGTTTTTTATATTGTAAAATTAAAGAGAAATTATTGTTATTTTTGTAACATTGGTTTCATCCTCAAGGTCTTTTATTTTAGAGGTCAACCAGCCATTAAGTGCTTCTAGGGTTTGTCCTAGGGTTAAGAAGTCAAAAGAGTAATTTTCATATGAACAATACTCCATCAAGAACATTGTAACTTGTAAAAATAATTATTTTCATATTTAAAAGTGTCAAAATACTGTACAAGACCAAGTCGTACTAGAAGCTAAGAAGTCAGCCTCATATGGGGGATTTCGTCCACCTTAAAAGCCTATATAGAGGAGAGAACTCAACTTCCTATGGACACCATTCATCCTCTCATCATTTAAGTGAAGGAGAAGAAGAATAAGGCCAATGAATAAGGAAAAAGTATGAAGGATAAGTTTTGGGTTATTTCTCTCTCTCTTTTCACATGTGCGAAGGGAGGAGGCTAGGGTTTTTCTGCTACAAGATCGAACTTGGAGAAATTGTAGAAAGAGGGTCGAAGGAAGGTTTATTAGGTCATCCTAAAGCCCTAGAAGAAGGAAAAGCTCAAGCTAAGGTCAAAGGAATCCTTGGAAGCCCTATATTTTCTCACACGTGTGGAGGAAATAGTTGTTGTAGGGGCCAAAAATTTCAGACCTGTAGTAGAGGCCAAAATTCTATAGCTGGGGGTCGAAGTTCTATAGCTGGAAGAGATTAGACTGGGTTTGACTTGGAAAAAAGAAGCACATAATCAAGAAGGTCAGACTTGGTCTTGGAAGGGTATTGGTATTGATCTAGAGGTCTTGGAATTCATCATTTGAAGAATCTATAAGAAGATAATAGATTTGTCAGTTTTCCTCTCAAGTGGAGAGATTTGGCCCTGGCTTGCATCTTATTTCCTATGTTCTTATGTACAGTTGATCTTCTTGTTTTGGTAGATGTTTGATGATAATAATAACATAATAATAAGAGAATAAGCTAATAAGTAAGAAAAAGTGAAAATTCATCACAAGCAGTTATCAAGTTTAAGAGAAATCATCCTAACTATAGCCCTATAGATTTTTCAATAGACCAGAGACTC
The DNA here is from genome assembly GCA_031772625.1 of Pinus tabuliformis. Taxonomy (NCBI): domain Eukaryota; kingdom Viridiplantae; phylum Streptophyta; class Pinopsida; order Pinales; family Pinaceae; genus Pinus; species Pinus tabuliformis. Next base: position 650,989,407 of record CM062818.1, on the reverse strand, counting down.
AGAACATAGTTCATTTTTTTTTAAACAAGGGAAACTGAAGAGCATCTTATGCCGCAATGGAGTCACCAACTTATTTAGTGGAAAAATATTATCCTATTGATAGGACAAATCTCCGTAGACTCAGAAACCATGTCTAAAAACAAATAAACAAACATATGAAAACAATCCCTAATTTATCGTAACATCATAGATGTAAATAGAATGCATTGCTCATACCTTGTTTTGAAATGCTTGCTGATGATCCTTGTTGTTATCCTTTGTATATTTCAAATTTTTTCTCTCGATTCTCCAAGAAGAGAGCTGCAAAGGCAAAAAAAACAAATGATCAAAGCATATAATACATGAAATATTCAATCATAAACTATGTATGTGATCAAGGAGTCTTACAACAAAAATGATGAAAAATGAGTGTGGGAAAGAAACATATATTTGTATTAAGAATGAATAGAAGGAGAATTACAACTGGGCCTTGATGTTGGAAGCCTCCTTCCAATTACCCTTAATCGAAACCCTTGTAATGAAAAAGTCTCTAATGGATACCTGGACAACATGTATGTATAATTCAAATGTCAAAAATGGAAACCCAATTATCTTTGAGTGCATTACTCTTTTAAGGGAAGGGTGGAAATTGAGATATCCATAAAGGGAGGAAGGAGATCCATAATGAATGGGATGGATAAACTATGGTAGGAAAGATGTCCAGGACAAAGGGAGCTCAAGACCAATCTCGACCACTTCATAATATATACCAATCTCGAGGCTTCTAGAATAAGAATCTTCTTTTACTTTTTATTTTTTACCTTTTTAAGAAGACCATCGCACATTTAACATAGGAAAAGTATAATGGGAAGGGCTCCCTGTGACCGAAAGCGGATGCGGTGGCGCTAGGGTTTGCAGGCTAGGGTAAGCCATCGGCGCAGCGCTTCGGAGCTGCAGACGAAAAACGCGGAGCAGAAGACGAAGGGAGGCACGACAGGTGGAGTGAGTTAGGTGAGCTCGTAGCAGAAACGAGTTAAGTAATAAGTTTTCATGCCAAGAAACGTGGTTAAACATTAAACGTATCACAGCTGAGTAGGAAATGGAAAATCGGCAGGGGAGGGGAGAGATCCCCTCCTACAAAAATGTTGTAGCAGGTGAAACCAGTGCAAGTGGAATGCAGCGAAATCTGAAGGAAAACTATGCACCAGTGATGGGTAACCTATGGCAAAAGAGGATGGGTGGGAAATGCCTTCCAAGGGCACAAAAACAACCTAGATATGTCATTCCCTGCAACAAACTTGAGGAATATAACTGCTACATGAAGGACCATGCGCTGATTTGCAAGTTCGTAGGGTATTGGCCATCTGAGAAAGAACTGCATAGGTGGATCTATCAAAGGTGGAGACCAAAAGGACATATAGATCTGAAACTGGGAGCAAAAGGGTTTTTTACAGCCATCTTTGCGAATCTGGAGGACAAAGACAGGGTTTTTGAGGAAGGACCGTATTTTATGAACAATGCGGGTCTGTTTATGAAATACTGGGAAGAAAGATATAACCCTGAAAAAGAAAAAATACTAGCTGCCCCTGTCTGGATTAGATTGTTTGGTTTACCAGTGGAATTTTGGGACCCTGAAATACTCGAGGGGATTGGAAAAACAATCGGGGGCTTTGTCAAAATAGCAGAAGCAACGAAGCGAGGCAAGTATACATCATATGCAAGGCTCTGTGTATACATGAATATAGCAGAACCCCTTCCAGAATATATTGAGCTGGAATATCATGATGAAATCTGGCAACAGCCAATAGACTATGAACATATTCCATTTAGGTGCCGAAAATGCCATGAATACGGCCATTTATATAGACAATGTCCATTGAATAAAGAGGAAGGGTTAAAAAGAAATCAAGAAGAATATCAAAGAGAATCAGGAAAAATGGAAGAGGTAGATAGGGACTTTCAACAGGTTACAAGGAGGAAGAAACAAGGCAAAGATGGCTCCAAAACTCAGACACAGGAAGAACCCCTTAATACAGCGAGTCAAAACAAATTTCAAATTCTCCAGAATGAAAACGAGGATTATGAAGTGAACCTGGAGGATGACGAAGATCCTGGAAATACGCCAATGGAAATAGTTAAAGATATAAAAGGAAAAGAAGCAGATATAGGGAAAGCAGCTGAAGAACGACCTGTAGGAGAGTCAGGAACAGTAACAAACCAAACCCAGATGGAGGTGGAAGACCAGACGGAAAATGAGGTGGAGGAGGAAAAAATCATGAAACAGTTAATTCAGGAATGGAAAAACCTGGATAGCAGATTCATACCAGAGAAACAGAAACAACTATACAAAGAAGCATTTCAAAAATACAAAGAAAAAAAAGGGGAGAACATGGACAAACAGATAACCATAGCAAGCGAACAGGAGAATGGTCAAATGGGAATGGACGGCTCTGGCAAAAACAGCAGGAAAAGAGGACGGAAAACGTTGTCTGAAACCATTCAGACTGTGGGAGAAACGTTGATAAATTCAGGTAAAGTGATACCTCTGTCAGAGGTATTCTTCCCCTCCTATCAAAAGTTTTAAATGATTATTATCAGTTGGAATATTAGGGGTTTGAACAGTAAAGGGAAATAGAGGTACATGAAAGAGAAATTGAAAAAGGACAAACCGAGTATTATGATTCTTCAGGAAACGAAAATTACAGTGCAGCAGCTGGAAGTAATAATCAACAAGAATAAGCTTCAATACGAAGTTATGGGACAAGATGCTATTGGATCTGCGGGAGGAATTGCAATTTTGTGGAACCCAAACGACATAATCCTAGAAGGCTGGACTAGTATGGCCAGAATCCTTACAGGTATGGGTAGAATAGTAGGTACAAATGAAAAGGTAGTCATTTCAGGGGTTTACGGCCCACATACCCCAGGAGAAAAAGAAAGCTTTTTGAAAAATATGAAAGCCATTCGCAGAATGTATCCAGAGTCTGCTTGGGTTATAGGAGGCGATTTTAACCTAATCCGATCCCTAGGGGAGAAAAAGGGAGGGATAAGAAAATCAGATCAATACATGGATAGTTTCAATGAGGTAATAGATGAGTTAAGACTTGTAGATATTCACACTATCAATGGAATCTACACCTGGAATAATAGGAGAGGGGGTAAAAATCAGATAGCATCGAGACTTGACCGCTTCCTAGTTTCAGAAAGCATTATGAATAAGGATGTTTTTGTTGAAGCAAAGATCATGCCTTCTCTTGGTTCGGACCATTGGCCTATCAGATTGGAGGTGGATATTAAACGGAATCTTGGAAGAAGACCTTTTAGATTTGAAACCTTTTGGTTAAGGGATCCGGAATTTATAAAGAAAATGGAAGAATGGTGGACGCAGAGTACAGTGAAGGGCAAAGGAAAAATGCATACCTTCCAATTGAAACTTAAAGAGCTAAAAGGAAAAATCAGAAAATGGAACAAGGAAGAATTTGGTAATATTTTGGAGGAAAAACAAAAACTTGAAGGAGAGATGGAGGCTCTGCAACAAAAAATTATAGTAGAAGGAAGGACAGTGGAGAGCATTCAGGAAGAAGGGATAATTCTTGGGAAATTGGAGGAAAGGAGGAAACAAGAAGAAATCCTCTGGAGGCAGAAATCAAGAATAAAATGGCTAAGGGAAGGTGAACGAAACACAAAATTTTTCCATCAGGCTATGGTTCAGCACAGGCAAAGAAATAGGATATTGTCCATCAGAGACCAAAATGGTGAAAGAATAGTGGATCAGGAAGGAATAGAGCAAGTGCTGGTGGATTACCACAAAGACATTGTAGCGGAACCCTTAGTGGATAGAACAGAAGCAATAAAAGAAATATGCTCAGCCATTCCTCGACTAGTTACAGAGGACCAAAATAACGCATTGATGCGAGCAGTCAATATGGAGGAGTTAGATGAAATTGTAAAATCCATGAAAAAGGGTACAACTCCAGGTCCTGATGGTTTTACGATTGAATTCTACCAAGCGGGATGGCATTTCCTGAGAGAAGAAATTCTGGATCTGATAGAAGAATCTCGGATGAACCAAAAGGTATGGCCTGCAATTAACTCTACCTTTTATGCTTTGATTCCTAAGAATGAAAATTTGGAAGATGTTAAGGGTTTCAGACCCATTGCATTATGCAATGTAATTTATAAGATAATAACAACTGTAATAGCCAAAAGATTAAAGCCCATGCTGGACAAGTTAATTTCCACGGAACAAACTGGTTTCGTTGAAGGTAGACAAATCCTGGATGGGCTGGTAGTGACTCAGGAGGTTATCCATTCTCTCAAAATGAAAAAACAGAGGGGTATGATGATTAAATTAGATCTGTCGAAGGCCTATGATAGATTGAGCTGGAAATACTTAGAAGAAGTCCTTGAAAGTTTTGGTTTTTGTAAGAGGTGGATTAACTGGATTCACAGTCTAATCTCAACTCCGAATTTTTCGATCCTTGTAAATGGCTCCCCATCAAAAGCCTTCAATGCTTCTAGAGGCATTAGACAGGGTGACCCGATATCCCCATTTCTTTTCATTCTGGCTGCAGAGGGCCTGGGTAGATACATTAAGAAAGAAAGAGCAGCGAATAACATTAAGGGATTGAGACTTTGGGGTAATAACCTGCCAATAACTCATCAACAATTTGTTGACGATATCATGTTATTTGGGGAGCCAACGGTTAAAGAAATAAGGCAGTTGAAGAGGATTTTAGACTTATTTGCAGAAGCCTCGGGTCTGGAGATTAACAAAGATAAGTCTTGTGTGTTTATATTTAATACTATAGAACAAATCAGAATCCATCTCATAAGATTGCTGGGCTTCAAACAAGGAGAGCTACCTACGAAATATCTGGGAAATTTACTTGACTTCACTTCCAAAAAGTTGAAAAATTGGCAAGGAGTGTTGGATAAATTAAAGAATAAAATGATGAATTGGGCCTTCAGAACTCTGAATATAGCAGGAAGGGTAGTACTGGCAAAATCGGTTTTACAAGCCATTCCCATCTATCCACTGTCAATAATGGCAGCCCCATCAGGAGTCTGTGCAAAGATTAGGGAGATCATGAGAAAATTTATTTGGGGAGGGACAACACAACGTAAAAAATGGGCCTTAGTTTCCTGGAATCACTTAACAGAAAGAAAGGAAAAAGGAGGTCTAGGTCTGCGGGATCCAGAAAAGCTGAACAGAGTGTTAGGTGCAAAGCTCTGGTGGCGATGGTTAAGAGGGGGCAATGACTTATGGAAAGCTATATGGACACACAAATACAACATGCCGAATACAACTGAGGACATCCTGAGATTGAAAGAAACTCCGAAGGGGTCAACAATTTGGGATTTAGCTTGGCAGAATAGAGATATAGTAGAAAGACATGCGTTCTGGGAAATACGAGGAGGTGAAGAAGCCAACTTCTGGGAGGAGAGATGGCAGCAAAAGGAAAGGATGAACAGAATTCAGAATGTCCACCAATTACAGGACAAAATAGGGAGAAATCGAAAATGTGTTAAAGACTATTGGAAGGCAGATGAATTAGATGGAATCTGGAGGAAATGGATAGATCCAAAAGAATGGGACAATGAGCTAAATAGAGAGCAACAGGAAGCTTTCATGAAAGAGGTTAACTCCAGGAAGATAAAAGCTAGAATAGGAAAAGACATTCTGAGATGGGGGAACTCTGCGAAAGGATCCTTCACAGTCAAAGAGGCATACTACTTAACTGACGCCTAGGTTATAAATGAGGAGAATCAAGAATGGATGATAATCTGGAAAAGCAACTGGTGGCCGAAAATATCCCTGTTCACATGGCTTGCAGCCAAAAATAAGATCCTAACATGGGACAGAATTCAAAAAAAAGGTTTTAGCGGTCCTTCTAGATGTTGTCTTTGTAAAAAGGATGAGGAAACGCGAGATCATCTCCTTATTAATTGCATGTTTACCAGAAAATTATGGCTGGACACTAGAAAGATATTCTGTAAAACCGAGCTAGTCCCCGGGGATATCAAGGCAATAATCTTTCAATGGCATAAGGAGAAATACCAATGTAAAGTGGTGCGCAGAGCTTGGGACCTTATTGCGGGATTTGTGTTATGGATGATATGGAAGGAAAGGAACCGGCGGATTTTCCAGGACAAAGTGAAGAAGCCGGAAATTGTATGGAGAAGAGCGATTAATCTCATGAGAGAAACAATCCTATCTGAGAAATGGGAGGCGGAAGATTGGAAGACTGATTCAATAGAGGGAGTAATCCTAAACAATTTAAGTTTAAATTATGAAATGGTTTATCAGAAGCAGGAAAAAAGGCATGGAGAGCGAACTCAGAGTTCAGACAAATTCAGCTATCCCAAGGAAAATTTTATCAAATTGAACTTCGATGGTGCTTCAAAGGGGAATCCGGGGAATGCAGGATTCAGAGGAATTTTCCGTGATGACAAGAAGAAGGTCAGATGGATTTATGCTGAATGGGGTGGGGAGATGACGAATAACGAGGCTGAACTCTGGGCGATTCATCAGGGGTTAAGGATCGCAATCAGAAATGGCTATACAAATGTGGAAATTGTAGGCGATTCGCAGATGGCGATTGAGATCATGAAAAAACTAAATAACGGTAGAGACTGGGAACAAATTACCAGCAGTTGGAGAACCGCCGGAATTGTCCAGGAGATAGCGGAACTGCTCAAACGACTGGATTACAAAATTCTCTACCACGTCAGAAGAGACGGGAATCGTGCGGCCGATTACCTGGCGAACTGGGGTTGCAGAGGTCAGGGTAGTTTGGTGGACAGCCAATGGACAGCGGTGCAATACAAGAGGGAGTGGGCGGACCTGGCAAACATAATAAAAGATGACCATGATCAAGCCACGAACGAGAATTCTGGAGGTAATCAATTGGAATGATGACTGGGTTGGGAAGTCCCAGATTATAAATGCAGGTAGGTACAGTCAGAGGAGTGGTATGATGAAAGCGCAGTGGACATCACCCCGGCGGCCCGTGCGAACGGTATTACCGGATCAGCACTACCGCTCCATAATTAAACAGTGTGATCGGAGAGGGTGGTCGAACGGCTTGTCAGAGCCTCGAATCAGGAAACGAAATCTAAGTAGGATGGATAGGAAAGGTAACAGCAGGGACAATAAATGGCGATGGTACAGCACCAATATAGAAACTCACCCCGAAATCGGAAAGAGAATAAGTATTCAGAATGTAGAGGTAAGACATCAATTCAGACTGTTTGATACCCAGCGAGACGAGATCAGAACAACGCGGAGGTTACGATACAGGAGAGCTTCTCTATCGCTGTGGTATCTTCCTCGTGACAGAACTAGAGCTGACATGGAGACCCGAATGAAATCCAGGGTGATGGAAGAGCAGACGCTAGCAGATGAAAGTAACAGAGATAGGAAGGGTAAAATGATTGCAAAGGAGGAGGGGCCGGCAGAGATCCTGGAGATAACTGACGACTCGGAAGATGAATATCCTTGTCGGGAAAGGAACAGAGCCTATTCAGCAAGAGGCAAAGCCACAGGAGGCTCGGTTAACGCTCAGCTGGTGGAAGATCAGCCAACATTACCAGGTGAACGGGTCAGGCGGTATGGCAGAGGAACGGGTAACAGAGGAAGGGGTGGTAGAAGAATGGGTGACAGAGGAACGGGTAACAGGAAGGTCGCGGGCGGCAGGAGAGGCCGGAATCAGAGCAGAAGCGAAGAGGACAGAGAAGAGAAGACGGAGCAGGAAGCGGGGCCCGCAAAAAAAGCCAGAAGGTCGATGGAAAAAAGGATTCGTCAGGCGGAGAGAGCCTACCAGCATAACACTAACCCACAAGTCAGGCGACTCATACAGAATTTGGAGGAGGAAGCTCTGCAGGGTCAATCTGACTCTGAAATGGAGGATTGGGAATTCCTGCTGCATGATCCCGGAAACACCAGAGGAAGGATGTCTCTGTTTAAACAATCTCTGCATATTTACTGGGTTATGAAGCGGTTATTGGCGAAGGCCCTTGAACAAGTTGCTACTGAAATGGAGGAGATAGCTCAGGGAGGACAGGAATGGAGAAGAGAACTGAGATTCATACACATTTCCTTAGAGATGCAGGAAAGGAAGTTGGATGAATTACGACAGATGCTGAAGGGAGAACAACGAGGCGCAGATGGAGAAGCTAGCCAGCAACCAGGAGCCGAAGACGATTGAGGAAAGATATGTATAATTTTGAGAATGAATCTACATAGCTTAGTTAACTGCAGATTTTTGAATGCTTTAGATAAGGAAAACTGTTATCTGCAAACTAGTAGAATCAGGAACTCTCAGGACTGTATAGTTTATCTTGCTGCGATATTTAGACTCTGGACTTTTTACTTTTGGTCTGCCATAAAAAACTTGAGATGGCAAAATACTCGGTTTCCCCAAGAGGGCGAGTTATTAATTTTTGATATCATGTACTGCTATGATTTTATATAAGTAATAGAAAGAGAACCACCCTAGCTTACAAAAAAAAAAAAACATAGGAAAAGTATAATGATATTTCTCCACGTTTACTCCGTAACATGCGACATTGTAGGTTGTGATTTGAAGAACCACGATGACCTCCAAAATTAGGGTTTTAAAGTATTTGATCTAGGATTATTATACTTTATGGAGTGGTAATTCTTCCTTGTTTCTTAGGGATTCATGATGATAGTTCATCAGATAGAGAAAGATTCAGATTTGGTATCATTTTCATGGATGTGAAAAATTGATGTATAAACTTTGGGGTAGTTTCCTCCAACAGATTATAGCTTGTGAATATATGTAATAAATTGAGGCATATTAAGAAGAATTTGTGGTTTTATCCCGTATGGGTTTCCACATAAAAAAATTTGTCTCCTTAATGTGATGGTCTCTTGATTTACTTTTAATATGATGATAGCTTCATGATGCATTATTATGTTTATTAAGACACTACAAGTGGTTATGCTTCAATGCTACATTGCTAATTGATGAACATTTGTAAATTGGTAAAAAAAAATTACACACTAATTCACCGCTCCCTCTTAGTGTGCTTTTGGGTCTAACATCAATAAAATTTTGAGGCATCGAATGATGTTTTTGTTGGGGTAATGATGTCTAGAACATCTGCACTCACCGACAAACTTGATCTACACATTAATACCACTCTAATAGCATGAAAATCACCTCAATTAGAGCTCGTAGATTAAGGTTATTCCTCCCAAGAGTTGGCCTACCTTTTTGAACACCGTGGTCTGAGCATATGCCACATTGTCCCCACATTTTTCACACTTGTAGGGATATCTACATGTTCAATTTCAAGAATTTTATAGAAGGTAAAAATCCTTATCACAACCAAGTGTTCACGAGAAAATTCCCTAGGGCTAAGGTTGAAATCTCCATCAGAGAATAACATCAACTTCGACAAACAGACTCAAACAATCATATTGACAACATGATTGACAAAAAATAAAACGTGGGACAGGATTGACAGCAATTTCAATACTTTTGCACTTTATAACCACAAACTTCTAGTTTTTGGCTTTTTCTCCAAGTTATGTTCATATACATGTCCAAAAGTACTCTTTGTACATATTCCCATTCAATAACATATTCTTCATAAGCTTCACGTTCCATGCATAAGATGTTTTACACATTTTTCCTTTCCCCTTCATCTCTTTCCATGTTCGTATAACAAACCTAATATAGCTTATAAACCATAGTTTCCTTTGCACTATATGTATGATATTTGTGTCAAAGATAAAAGCATGAATGGTAAGTGAATTACATGAAAAATCCATAAAAAATAAAAAACATTATTCACAAGTACCAATTAGACAATAACCATTTCATTATAAATGTTTATTTTCCCACTACGAAAACTAAAATATGGGACCACATTGAAAGTTATTTTAAGACCTTTGTAGTTTGTCATCACAAACTCCCCTTTTCACCCTATTCTCAACACATAGACTATGAATGCATATTTAATGCTTCTATATGTAGTCCTTGGCACCTCCATTTCTATCATTCTAATTGATTTGAACTAATATCTATTTGTGTTGTGAACAATTTATCATAGAGAGACGACCTGCATTGTGAAATTGTGCTCCATGTTCTAATCCAAAATATTGTATATTGTTGTAGTACTACACCTAAACCTAACCTTTCTTCTTGCTCCATAAAGCTTCTTCCCATGATCATGCTTTACATGTCACAACTCCATCACTTGGTGGTAAAATCTCTCGAGTGTTCTACTCATGAAATTATTCTGGCGGTTACCTGTGGCAAACATTTTCTGCTTCATGCACCCTTAGGGTTAAGTTGCTTTCTTAAGAAAATGATTATCTTACAACATTTTAATCTCTTTCATAGGAAAAATGTACATTCACACCTTGCATTGGAATCACACATAAAATGAACCCATGAATCATAATTCATGATTATCTACAATCTGAATTCATGGCCTATCTGTCTCATAATTATGGTTCACAGGTTTCGTTCCTAGCCTAAAACACCGATAGGAACATGACTGTTAGATAGATTGCCTTTAGAATCTATGAAGAACATCTAGACTTATACTTGAACACCTTATTTGGTGCAAATGTATTAAAAAATATTCATCAATTGATTTTTCATCATAATATCGATCAATTTATATGTCATTTTATATACATGCACGTAATAAATTTTCCTAAAGAATGGTTGATCTTTGTGTGCCTAAGACCATTAAATGCCACAAATCATGGTGAGATGTTCCTAAGTGTGGGTTTAGTAATTGCATTGAGGGAGAACTAATATGCATCTAAAATGTATTTCAAAAGAAAAAAATTGCATTACATAATGCATGTGGGGTCATAAAAGAGGCATCATGTTACTGTACTACGGATACAAATATAAAGGGGTACAAAAAATGTTAATGAGAAAATGGATACCTACAATATCTAGTGAAAGTAAGGTTTTTTTTTAATTGGGAAGGTGTATTGAGGGTGTACGGCAGGGGGTTAAATAAAGTGATTTTTAGAGGTATTTTCCAATATGTGCTCAAATTAATGGTATTGTTTAGTATGTCATGAACGCACGTGCTATGTTAGAGGTTCATTGAGTGAAGTCCCCATGCTTCAATTAGGAGGATATAATAGGGAGTATACCTTTAATATTGAGATTGTAGGTTATAAAACGCTCTTAGATTTAGTCTATCTTCCTCCACGACTCTTTGGAAATACTACAACCCCAAGCTTCACACAATATAAAATAAAAATATTGACAAGTGTCAAAGAGGATTCTTTTTATCCCATATCCAAACATCTATTGGCATACAATTATTTTCGTGCCCATAATAAGCTTTTCATCCTCCAGTTATCCCTTTCTTAATTCTATAAGTTTAATTGAGTTTGTGGTGGATATAAATTCTAAGATATTTATAAGAGGGAAATTCCTCCAAGTATTTGTTGTCAAATGTGAAAATATCATATGCAATCTTTTTGGATTTAATTATCATAATTTTCGTTTTGTCAGTATTAACAGTTATACCCGTCTTGGAGAAAAAATCTTGGAGGATTCTCAATTTCTTTCCAAGATTGTAATGGCTCCTCGCTAGAAGAATGGTATCATTAGCATAAAGGAGAAGAGACATGAATATACCAGTGAGCTTGGGGCCAACATAGTCCACATATTTGAAACACTCTTATATCTTATCAATGTATATTCCAAAAAGGGTAAGGGATAAGGGACAACCTTGCTTGATTTTGATATTCCATTTAATTTCTTCCAACCATCAACGGTTCTAAATTTGGTAATAATATTTTTGTACAACCTTGTCACAACAACCCCCCACTCAAGAGGAACCATTATCTCTTCTAGTCTCTTTCACAATTTTGTCCTAGAAATGATGTCATAAGCTTTTCCAAAGACAACATAACAACAAAAAATATCAGTTTTATTATTGTGACATTCCTTTGCAATGATATTGAGAGTAACAAGGTGGTTCACAGTTGAATAATATCTACTAAACCCAACTTGGCCTTTAAAATCTTTTACTTTGACTTTCTAGTCGAAGGCTAATCTTCTTTCCAAAATAATTCTGTACAACTTGGATAAAATGTGTCTGATCACAATGGTCCTATTATTAGAGAGAATGCTTTTATATTCATTTTTTGAGGACAATAAGACTCTAGATCTAAGGGTCAGGAAAGCTTGCTTCAATTGCAAATTGAAGAGCTTGTATATAAGAAAGGTGAAGATAAAACTTTTTATTTTAAAATTTTTAACTTAATAACCTTCAATATTCTAAGTTTTAACTGCAACAATTAAAACATATTTTCATACATCGTATATTCACACAATAGTATTAAATCTAAAAATAGAATTCTAATAAATTTATATTTTATGTTATAAGTTTTAAAGCATTTTGTCTAAATCTCTTTTCTAAATAAAAAGCAAAGGTCTTTTATTTATACATGTGATATTCAACCCAAAAAAAACTCAAATTTCTTTTCAAAATATTATTACATTCGAATCACATTCTAAAACAATAAAGAGATTCATTAGTTGTAATAGCTCCCTCCAAAATTTGAGTTGTATTTGCTAACTCCAAAATGGTTCAAAACACTTTTATTACTTTGAACCACTCTTCAGAAATAAAAATGCATAGTTATATGGTGATTGGTTAAATTTATTGTAATTTGAAAAAGAGAAATTTATAAAAAAAATAAAATAAAATTTCATATATAAATTTTGAATTTTTTTTTTAATAGTTAAAATTTTGAATATCATTTAAATTTATTAAAGTATTTGAAAAATTAAATATTAAATTCTAAAATTAATTTTTGAATTTTTAAAATTTAAATTTCTAATTTTTGATTAGTGAGAATAGCTGATTTGATTAATTTTATGAACTTTAAAATCAATTTGTCAAAATTAAATTATTTAAAAAATAAAAAATAACAAAAAAAACCTAATATTTTTATTCTAAACAATAATTAATAATAAAATATGTCATTTTCACCTTAAGCGTCTTTACGATTAATATGTTAATAATATAACTGGATTTAGTTTCTTACAATTAATATGTTAATAATATAACTGGATTTAGTTTGTTATTACTGTGTGGATTACATTTAATATGTTTACACATGGCTTTCATAATGTTTAGAATCTTATGGGATGTGCAATTGAAACAACACCTTAAGTTTCTTTATGTAAGGTTTTAAGCCAAGGCAGGATGTTTATCGTTTTGTATTATATGTTTAAGGTTTTTTTTTTCACTATAATTGTTAAAAATATATTTATAATTTAAGGTTTTATCATGAGTCTAAACTTGATATTATAATTTTATTTATTTATTTGTTCTTTTATTTATTTTATTTTTTTGTAATGTTTAAAATAATAAAAATAATATTATATATTTGCTTTTACTCAATAATAGAAAGTGTATGTATCTTAATTATGGATTTATACGTATCAAGAATGATAAAATCTTTTCATATAAATTTTTTAGTCAAAATTTTACAATCTTTATGAAGCTTATGAAACCATATTTCAAAATTTTGTATGTATAATTTGAAGAAACATCAAATCAAATCCATACATATATTTACATTATGAATATTCCAAAAAAATTAATAAATAAAGAAACAAATATTTATCTTAATTCATGATAAGAGATTTACCATTCAATTCTTAATAAATTTGAATTAGGGATGGATTTATATTTTTATACCTTCCTACATTTTGTCTTAGTTAGACAAAGTAAACCTAATACCATTTCTTTTAAATATTATTATGTTAACAATTTTTTGATATAAAGGTTAATTATACTTTTAAATAAATAATTTTGATTTAAATAAGTATAAAATAACTTTTTAATTTAAAAACTTCAACATTACAAATTTGGTGATAAAAATGATGTCTTTTGCTAAAGATATGGGTTATTTAGAAACATTAAAAAAATATTGCAACACAATGTTTATTTTAATTTCAAAATAAATTTAAATGGACTTTCCAAATATACCATGTTGCATATAACTTGTAATCTTTCTATATTTCCTCAATTCTCTAAATTGATAAGTGATGCACACCAAGGCTCTCCTTGAGATGAGGTTGACTAAAAAACACAACAAATAAACACTCAACAACAAATTAGATCATATATTCTTTTTGGTCGATATGATTTCTAAAACCCCGATGCTACTTCTACATCAAACTCGGTTAATCAATGAGCATATTGCTTATAGGGTTGATCATCAACAACTATTATAGCATTATTTGGTCGTAATTGACCATTAGTCATTGTATTAGCTACGATATATCTAGTGTAGTATGCTTGCTCCACTTAATTCAACTTTAAAGAGAGTTTCACTACGTACACATGCTTTCCCTTAAGGAAAGACATGTTTCATACATAATTTCCTTTCATGTAAGGTGTGTATACATTCTAAAAATTACAAATTTAAAAATCTGCATTAATTGTGCAATCCAATGTAGAAATTATGAGTTTCTTACTATTGTAAAGCCCTACTTTCTATTTCCATGATTTTCACTGACTTCTAAGAATATAAATAATGCTCATATGTTGGATAATGGACCATTAACCATTCCGATAACCATATACCAGAGCATTGATTAAGATCCAACCTTTTCACTAAGCCAATCTGCATATTACACTTATTTATTGATAGTTAAAATCATCAATGTCATCTTCTATTGGCTCTAACAATAGTTTTAAAAAACGGTCGTTTCGAAATGGAAACGGCCGAGTTGGTCCGTTTTGATGCCCTCAGGAGTGACTCGGTTGAAGAAACGACTCGTTTGGCCGAGTCAGCCATGACTCGACCAACTCGGCCATTTCCGTACTGACTCGGCCGAGTCACAAACAGCGGCTCATAACCCAAATAAAATAGTGATTTAACATTATTTTAATGAAATTTTAAGGTGTTTTCTGAATGGTTTGGACTCCAAGGTGTTTTATGAATTAGCTAAATGTTATTTGGGGTCCATTTCCCCCTCCCAAACCCTATTTAACACACTCAAATGCTCTCACTCTCACAACAATCTCATGCATTTGAGTGAGAACTTCTTTGAGAGTTAGTGAGCAGTTCTTGAGTTTGTTTTTGGAGCAGCAGTGAGGAGTCTTGGGGGAGCATTGTAGCTGGAGTGAGGAGCTTCTTGGGCAGCCATTTGGAGCAGCATTGAGGAGCTGATTCTTGGAGCAAGCTTGAGGAGGCAGTTTGTGCTTGGAGGCATTTTTTTCACCTCTATAAATCTGTTTTTGCTTATTAGGTGCAT
The DNA here is from genome assembly GCA_031772625.1 of Pinus tabuliformis. Lineage (NCBI taxonomy): Eukaryota > Viridiplantae > Streptophyta > Pinopsida > Pinales > Pinaceae > Pinus > Pinus tabuliformis. The sequence goes on along the minus strand of CM062818.1, from coordinate 650,974,138 downwards.
ATCTAGAAAGCCTAGAGAGTGGTTTTTGTCAAAGGAATGAACATTGAATCAATGTTTTGTTTTTTTTGTTTTGTTTTGTTTTTTTTTGTTTTGTTTTGTTTTGTTTTTTGTTTTTGTTTTTGTTTTTGTTTTTTGTTTTTTTTGTTTTTTGTTTTTTGTTTTTTTTTTGTTTTTTTGTTTTTGTTTTTGTTTTTTGTTTTTGTTTTTTGTTTTTGTTTTTGTTTTTTTTTTTGTTTTTGTTTGTTTGTTTGTTTTGTTTTTTTTGTTTTTTTCTCAGATTGTTTGCTTTCATTTCCTTGTCAAAAAATGGCACCTAAAGCGAGATATGCTTGGGCATATGGCTAGGCAAAGAGACATACAGGGTGAAATTGGGAGGAAGAGGGATATACAAAAAATGATGGCTACCAACCCCATTATGATTTTGAGGGTTCTTTCTCTATCCCTCAAACTAATACATCCAACCCTTTCCGATATGTTCCTCCCTCTTTTGGTTCTGTTCAAGATAAGGGAAAGGGTAGAATGAAAAAGGGTGATGTGACTATCAAAATTTATTTCACTCCCTCCTCTCCATCAGATGCACATGGCCCTGAAGTTAGTAAAATTCAAATGCAACCCACTTTAGATGACCATTGGAAGAAAGAATTGAGGGAGACTGCTTATGAGTACATAGCTAGATGGTGGTATGATGCTGATATCCCCTTTAATGCTGCTTGTTCACCATATTATGAGCCTATGTTTGATGCCATACATGCTACTGGAAAAGGCTTCAAAGGCCCTACTATGCATGAGCTAAGGGGGTATCGTTTGCAGAAAGAAATTCAATCCATTAATGAGTATTTGAAAGAGTTCAATGACTCATGGGCAAGAACAGGATGTACCATCATGTCAGATGGATGGACTGATCAAAGAAACCGTACCATCATAAACTTTCTTGTCTTCTGCCCACAAGGAACCATGTTTTTAAAATTAGTTGATGCATCTGATAAGGTAAAATATGGCCACTTGTTGTTTAACCTATTGGATCAGGTTGTTGAGGAGGTGGGGGTGGCTAATTTTGTTCAAATCATCACAGATAATGCCTCTAACTATGTTCTTGCTGGTAAACTATTAGAGGAAAAACACAAGACCATCTTTTGGACCCCATGTGCTGCAAATTGCATAGACCTCATGCTTGAGGATATTGGAAAAATAGATTGGGTCAAAAACACTATAGATCATGTCAAAAGCATAACAAAATTTATCTACAATCATACATTGATTTTGAGCCTCATGAGGAAACACACTGGGGACAAGGATATTATTAGGCCTGCCATCACTAGATTTGCTACACATTTTTTAACATTGCAATCTATGCTTTCCCAACATAGAAACTTGCAAAAGATGTTTTCCAGTGATGAATGGAATCAAAGCAATTGGTCTAACAAACCGGAAGGCAAAGAATTGAAAAGGAAAGTCTATGAAGAAACTCTTTGGAGAAAGGCAACAAAGATTGTGAAGCTTGCTGAGCCACTAGTTAAGGTGTTGTGGTTGGTGGATGGGGAAAGGTTGGCTATGGGCTTCATTTATGAGGCTATGGATCAAGCAAAGGAGCAAATAAAGACGACATACAAGGATAGAGTGACAAAGTATGGGCCCATTTGGGCAATCATTGATGAAATATGGAACAATCAACTCCATCGCCCTATACGTGCAGCTGGGTATTTTTTGAACCCACGGTATCATTATAAAGCTAAGGAGTCAGGAGCTTTGAGGGGGGAGGTCAGAGATGGACTGATTTATTGCATTGATCGCATGATCCCATTGGAGTCTGATCAGCTGAAGATACACCGACAGGTCACAACCTTCAGCAATGCATCAGGTACCTTTGGGAAGAACCTAGCAAAGATTGCAAGAGAAGCAAATGAGCCAGGTAAACAAAAATTTCAATTTTCAAATTCTTAATAGTTTTTTTTTTTTTTTAAGTTTGTTAAATCGTTTATAAGTTGAAAGTTAGATATAATTTGTAATTTTGTTGAGCTAACTCATTACACTCCTATGTTTTTTGCAGCACAATGGTGGGAGGCCTTTGGTGTCCATTGTCCTAAATTGCAAAGGTTTGCAATTCGTATTTTGAGTCAAACTTGTAGTGCATCTGGGTGTGAGTGCAATTGGTCTATCTTTGAGAGGATTCACACAAAGAAGAGAAACCGTTTGGATAAAAAACGGTTAAATGATCTAGTTTATGTCCAATACAACCTCCGGCTCAGATGAAACCATTTGTTGAACAAAAGACATGATTCAGGTCCCATTGTGTTGGAAGACATTGATCCAACATTAGATTGGGTAGTGGAGAGTCGTCCAACAGAGTTTGATCCTGATGAGGATATTGATTTAGATTTAGATATCGAGACATCATTTGAACTTGAACATGTTGTTCAGTTGAATGCAGATCCCAATCCACCAGCCTTAGCCTCACAGCCAGCAAGGACTCCAGTTGTAGGTGCTTCCTCTGCTTAGCCACGACAGAAACACAGCCGCATATCTACTCTATCTCATCTTGCATCTGCTGCAGTTGCACAGTCTGCTAGTGGTACCACTTCTACAGTTGCAGTTGGAGATGATGATGAGGAGGAGGAGCCATGGGGCCCCCTGTCTGACTCTGATGATGATCCAAAGATTGATCGACATGATCTTGGCTCCTTTGGCAGTAGCTACTAGCCAGTAGTACTAGTACTGGAGTCTGGTCACAGTTTAATTTTGTTGTAGAGGCCATTTCTAGCCTCCTTGGTTATGTGTTTTTTGTTTTGAGTCTTTGATCATGTATGACAGTTGACTATGTATTACCATTGGGTACCATTTTGATATAATGGATTGGTTCATGAGCCTACTTTGATCATATGTTGTCTTCCATCTATATTATAATGCTGTGTGTTTGGAAACATGAATGAAAATCTTTAAAATTATGTTTAAAATCTTTAAAATATTGTTTTCTTATAAAAAAAATAAATATTTAATGTATGTTTTACAACGACCGAGTTATTGAAATTGAGCCGGCCGAGTCATTACCGTTTTGGAGTTGGAGTCGGAGTCGATCCTTGGCCGAGTTGAAGTCGGAGTCGGAGTTTTAAAACTATGGCTCTAACTAAATATATCATTGAATTATTAATTCTTTAATTAAATATTTAATCAATAAGGTATATCTTTGGATGGGCCTAGTTAGCAAGACAACTCAAGATCAAACCTATGGGGGTGGTTGTGCCCTCTGCTAGGGAGAGGAGGCATACTAAAAAACTCAATCAGGGTGTGATCCCCAGGTAATTTTGAGGACTTAGATGCCGGTGAGTCTCAACTCCTCAAGCCATAAATCAAACTTGGAAGATCACAAACAATTTGATAAAAAAAAACCTTTCTAACCCAACACAATATATTAAAAAGAAACAAAATTTTATTAAAACAATCTACATAACATATGTTACTTTCGAATTTTAAAAATAAAAATCTTTAAAAAACCATCCATAATTATTTATATCGTTAATTTAATCACTCTGTATCATATAAAAACACAAACCAAAATATAAATGAAAAAAATAAAAATAAAAAAACAAAGCAACGAGTGAGAATCGGTTTCTGCCTGCTTTAAAAAAAAAAAAAATTTACAATTGGAAAACCTATCAAACACAAACCAAAACATAAATGAAAAAATAAAAATAAAAATAAAAAAACAAAAACAAAGCAACCGAATTAGGATAAACACAAACCAAAATATAAATGAAAAAAATAAAAATAAAAAAACAAAGCAACGACTTAGAATCGGTTTCTGCCTAAATTTACAATTGGAAAACCTATCCAACACAAACCAAAACATAAATGAAAAAATAAAAATAAAAATAAAAAAACAAAGCAACCGAGGTAGGATAGGTTTCTGCCTGCTTAAAACAAATTAAAAGTCAACGATGCCAAAATTCGTGCGCCCATGATTATTTATATAGTTAATTTTATTTATATCGTTAATTTAATCACTTTGTACGATATAAAAACACAAACCAAAAAAAACAAAGCAACCGAGTTAGAATAGGTTTCTGCCTGCTTAAAAAAAATTAAAATTTACGATTAGAAAACCTATCAAACACAAACCAAAACATAAATGAAAGAAATAAAAATAAAAAAACAAAGCAACCGACTCAGTATAGGTTTCTGCCTGCTTAAAACAAATTAAAAGTCAAAGATGCCAAAATTCGTGCGCCCACCTGAGAGTACGCCGATCTTTTTGGGACGTAACACAAATGCCGTGAAAGTCCTGCGCTTCAATAAAACTGCACCAAACCCCAAACTCTTCGGTGCAGTTGCAGTAGATGCCCCTTCTGATTTAATGGAGAATACCTACGGCTTAGCGGAGTGTTGGGCGGATCTGCCTGAACGGGCTGCGGATAGTGGGTAATTTTTACCTGGGAATATATATTCTCATGACAAACTGGAGCGGTTGGGGCACAATTCGGATCTAAGACCTGCTACCTGCGTTACCAGGTTAATGAAATTTTCAGCGTCACTGTTCTATAGTCACCACCAGAAAAGGCCTCTGTCCTCGGTATCCTTTTTTATCAGCATGAGGAATATAGGGGATTTCTAGGGTTTCTTTTATTTGGGTTTTGTAGGGTTTCATTTATTTCTAGTGAACTAGAACAGAGCTTCCTGGTTACTGACACTTTTTGTGTAAATTTTCAGAGGGTAAAAGATTTAGAGCGTTGGGCATCAGTCTGGGCGTAGTAGCCACTATGATTGTATTAATTACAGTCATGGGAATTTGGAAACGGAATATTTGCTCTCCTCTGAAATGTTGGGTAGGGATTTCTCCAACTGGAGGCCCTGAACTTGCAGGTAAATCTTTCAGTGTTAAGGATCTTTGATGTGTCTGATTATCTTTGCGCAATACAAATAGACACCTTGTAATTGTTTTCGCAGGTGAGGAGGAAGATTCTATTCTAACGCCGACTATAGCGAATCCAGAACTCATTTTCTCAAGTACGACATTCTGAGAAAGACTACTTCCAATTTTAATTTAAAGAACAAACTTGGCTCGGGAGGTTTTGGATCTCTATAAAACATAAAACAAATTTTTACTTACAGATATTATTCGTCTGTGATGCATTGCAGATACAACAAAACGTCATCTACTTGGCCTAAACGAATAATGATTTCATAGTTGGAACTGCACGTGGTGCGGTGGGTATCTCAGTAATGATTTCATAGTTGGAACTGCACTTGATGCGGTGGGAATCTGGCATTCGGGTAGCCCACAGAGACATTAAAGCAAGCAATATTTTACTAGATTATAAACACAGACCCAAAATAGCGGACATTGGGTTGGCCAGATTCTTTGCAGAAGATCAAAGCCACGTTAGCACTCGAGTTGCAGGCACTTTGTAAGAAACTTTTCGTAATGTTTCCCGTTAATTGTTTTAAAAAATTAGAGCAAGTGAAGCCATTACAACTCATATATCTGAATCTGGATCATGCAATTTTGAGGCGGCTAGGTTGTGGGGATTCGATTGCATAAGAAATTGTGCAGAGTTTACACGGTGACCGAGTAAGCCTTACCTGGACAGTGGAAGGGAAAAGGCAGCTACAATTTTGCCCGGAAAATTATTCTCAGTAGTAAATTAGAAATCTGATTAGAGAGTGGTTGAATTGTTTTTCTGTGGAAATAGATTCAGTGCTAATATTATGTAGAAAGGCTACAATTTTGTCTAGAAAGTTATTTTCAGTGATAATTGGGATTTTTTTTTGTCAAAAAATTTGATCAATAAAGTGTTTGAATTGTTTTTCAGAGTGGAAATAGATTCAGCGCCATCAAAAACTTTAGAGACTCAAAATCATGAATTTTGAAATTTGATAACTGTAACTATAACCAGGATTTTCCAAATCTTTTGCCAAATTTTATCAAAATCATACCAAATTTCCATTATTTTACTTATAAAAATAGTTTATTTTTTTTATTTTTTTAATTTTTTTTTAATTTTTTTGCCAATTTAAATAAAATTTATTTGAAATGGATTCAACACCAGCATTGTCTACCAAGGCCACAATTTTGTCCAGAAAATTATTTTCAATAGTAATCAAGTCTTTTTTGTCAAAAAATTTGATCAATAAAATGTTTGAATTTTTTATTATTATTGTAAAAATAGATTCAGCACCATAAAAACCTTGAACACCTAAAATAATGAAATTTAATAACTGTAACTATAACCAAGATCTTCCAATTATTCTGCCAAATTTTATCACAATCATATCAAAATTTCAATTATTTTATTCATAAAACCACTTGCTTTTTTTCATTTAAATAAAATTTATTTGAAATCCGGTGAGGTGAAAATCAGTCAATACTTTTGGGATTATTTTTATTATAAGATGACATCATCCTATCTGTCAAAAAATTTATTTGAAATCCGGTTAAGTGAAAATCAGGCAATACCTTTTGGGATTATTTTTATTATAAGATGACATCATCCTATCTTGTCACAGCATCATTTTTTCACAATGGCATCCTGCTCTCTTGTTGCAGAGTGTAATCTTCTGAATAATGGTAGAATGATTTTTAAATCCGGGAATTATTGAGATATGTGTACCTACTCTTCTCAGCCATGAAAAATGCTTTTAAATCTGGGAATTATTGAGATATATATATATATGTATATGCTCTTTGACTATTAATCAAGTGCTGTTTATGACGAGGCATGAGCTGGCTTTGGCTTTGGCTTTATCGAAGCTACTTCATTCCAACCAGTATCTTCTGAATTGTTTTTGTCGCATCTTATGGTTGAGTTGTCTTTGTCCAGCATAATTCGTCCAAGTATATGATGGTGTCTCTCATCCTTGATACTAAAAATATTTAATACCATCCATAATGTTTTTGCAAATATTTTAAATATGTATAATTTTATTGGAAATACATATTTATAAAAAAAATTAAATATTTATTATTTATAATTTTTTTTTTATGCTTTTTAACTAATATAATTACATTAAAAATATTAATGTGGTTGATATAGCCTAAAGTTTTATAAATTAATAAAAACTATTGTAACAAAAAGAATGTCTTATTAATGCATACATGTACCTGATTAACCATGTATAAAAGAGTTACGGATAAATTTTGACAAAAAAATAATTATAAATTAATGTTATAAATAATAATGAGGAACTTATTATGGAGGAATTTATTAGAATTGGAATAATCTCAAATCCCTAGGAAATTGGTGGGCGGGGAGTTAGGTGGCACGAATATAATTTTTTAAATTTATTAAAAGTGAATGCAAGCTAACAAACTCTTTAATACACTACAACTGATGATAAACATTAAGACTAAACATATGTTGAGCATATTCCCTTGAGAAACAATTTAGGCCCTCAATTAAAAAATAAAAAAATCAACACATCCTCATCCACCTTAAGTTGAAATAAGAAGTCTTCCCCAAATATGTATAATTTTATTGTAAATAAATATCTATAAAAAAATTAAACATTTATTTGATACAAAGAAATTGAATAGTTGGTATGCATTTTCTATTATCAAAAATTTTAAAAATCATAAAAATTATTTAAATTATAAATTTTATTATTAGTATTATTATTAAAAAATCAATAGATTATATATATATATATATATATATATATATATATATATATATATTCATCCGACTTTACCATAAAAAAAATTAATTTGTAAATAGAATTTGTTACAATACTATAGGATTTCCCAAAGCTTAAAATTTCAACTATCTACTTATTAATTGTTAACAATTAAATTAAAAATTTAGAAACCCTATTTTAAAACAAACACTAAAAATGAGTCCATAAAATAACTCATTTTCATTATTTAAACATTTCCAAAAAAGTTGCAATATATATATATATATATATATATATAATTTTAATTAAAAAATTAATATAATTAATAGAAATATATGTTGAAAATAATTAATATTATATTGTATTAATGGAGAAATGGTTACATGGTTGTAAAGTAACTCCTTAAGTTAGGATTAGTTCCTAGGTTGTAGGAGTTTATTTTCACCTCCCTATTCTTTTGAGATGTATTTATTGTCTCATCTTTGATTAATTGAATATGAGAGTATACTGGAAACTCTAGGCTTGCTCACCTGTGAGTTGCTAGTTAATTCAATTCATGTTTTTCTTTCCAGTTTTCTAACAATATAAATCATATTTTTTTAAAACTATTTTATTTATTCGAAAGTAATATGTAATAACAAATTTCGAGTATTTATAACATACTTGACCCCTCAATTACTTTTAGAGGAATGGGGTCATTCAAATTTTTTTGTTCATTTATTTAATTACCGAGTTATGGTGTTCGTGTGCGTATATATATAAACTTTTATTATGTCGTCGATTGCCCAAAAAGCTTTCACTCTTCACATTAGCCAACACCTTCTAGGTGGGTCCCACTAGATAAGTGACCTCGCTCATCCTCTCCTAACGGTTCCCAAACTACGTGTTCGGTTACCGACTGACTTCTTTGCTCGAGGCTTACCTGGACAGAGGGCCCCTCTGCTATCTTATCATTGGTCCCAAGCCTGACAGCCAACTATTGTTGTTACTGTCTCGCATCGCCCCGACCCTAATAACCCGAAACCCTCACTTGTGACACTACTATATCTCTCTGGCTCAACGTCGGGCTGACTTGGCTGTGGGCCCTCACTCCGCCAATGAAAACCTTTTTGGGCTTATGTATATGGTGGGGTCGTATGGCCGCCTTTCGAATTAGATAGTAGCTCCAACTCTCAACCATTATGTCCAACTCTTTGCACTTCTGTCAAGGATTTTGAGTTGTGACCGCTAAGATGACATCACCTGGGACACATGCTGACCACTAGTTGATCTATGTGTCACTCTAAAATAGGCCCTTTTGGTGACCATAAATGTTGAAACGGAATGCCACATGTCCACCCCTGGTTAGACACGTCATCACTGATGTCATCTCCAAGAGCCACCAACATATTGCCATTTGTTCCATCAGAGAGGAGAGAAAAAGGGTCCCCAGATCTTTGGTTTTGCAAGCAATTTTTTCGCTAAAGTTGTTTATCAAAACAATTGGGTTCAAAAAATCGACACCACTCTAGTACAGTTTGTGGTATTTGGAAGAGAGGTCCTGAGTTAATTCTCCGTCGTTGATTTACGCGATTGATGGTTTGGGAAACCACCTCCCATGGCCTCCAAGCCTGACAAGAATGTCGTCTAAAGGCCCGTCAGAATGCCACCACATATCTCGATGCTTTCATTTTTTTCCCCCTTTGCAATCCTCCAGGATGCACCCATCGTGGTAAGTCAGCCAGGATGACATCACCACCTGGCGTCATCCTGTTCCATAAAACTTGGTGCTAAAGACTTGTGTGCCATATCCATTCCGCTTGGGTGACTTTGTTGGGTGGGCTCCACCACACCTAATAGAAATGATCAGCGCAACCAAATCCCCCTTGCCAATAACATTACTATCGAGCACACATGATTTGGTGGTCGTAACCCTACACGATGCTTGCTTCCAATTGGCACAGGTGGTAGCATTGCCATGTCATCTCGCTGTACTCGTCTCACTCCCTTCTTCCTGCACCCCTTGATGATTGCTCTGGGCTGGGTCTAATGGGATGACTTGTCAAGTGGGGTCCATCATTGACCAACCACATGCTTCCCAAGCTGGCATGGCTAGCAACTCATCCTGGTTGGTTCCCTTTGCTTCCCTTGACCACTATCCAAGATATCCCTTCTGAGCCATGTTAATAATGTCCCGGCCAATCATGTTAGGGGGAAATATGGTCATGCCATTGGGGAATCTCCACGTCTAGGGTTACCCTCCAAAGTTAGGATGGGATTTAACTGGAATGCACTATAAGTTATGGTGTTCGTCTCTATGCCTCATTAGACTAGCACCCAATCTTTGCCATGGCTCGACAAAGTGATCTTAGCCCTGCCCTTTGTGATGTACTAGTTGGGGATCTTCGCAATTACCTAAAAACGAGTTCTTCTACTACACAAGCTTCCTCAAGCAATTCTTTTCAACTATGGCTCTGTCTCAAAGGTCTAACCAACCTCCAGATCAATGATAGGGCTTCATGTCAATGCTAATGGTTTATTAAGGTGCATCATGATGCTACCCCTCCTGATCTTGGGTGATAGATTGTCCAATGAGTTCCTGGCCTGCTTGCATTCCCCATTCTTGGATAGGGGATTCCAGTCATGGACGTGTAGGTGCCCCTACGATGCTTACCTATCATGGGCTTGGCGTGGACTCCTAAGAGGTTCCCATCTCTCTTGCTACATGCCAATTGTGCCAGAATCCATGTCGAGCCTGTAAGAATCTCCATGGAAATATGTACAACCTTCGGTGCCTAACTAACAATGTAAGGGTGCTAGCGGAAGATATCCAAGCATTGTTTATAAATGGTTATGTGGCCATATAAGTAAAGCTTATGGGCTCAATGAGCTCGAGGGAAATGAACTTCAATATCAATGCAATTCTTTCCATGCGACACAACAACTTGTAAATCAAGCCAATAAGTTGATATAAGCAAATGCAGACCCTCATAAGCAAATGGTCTTCTATGTGATGGTTTCATATTAGTACTAAAAATGGTCTCTGAGCCCACTATTTTCAAATTTTAGTTTAAGATCTTATGGATTTGCTATGACCTGTAACATGGCCTACTATTTCTCTTTTAATTACTTGTGAATTTCTTACTTCACAATTATACATTTATTCAAAGTAATGTTTGACTCATCAGCATAGCATGGTCCTTATTATCATGTGGTTTATTTACTCATTTATGCATCAGAGATTTTGCATTTAGCACCAAACAGTTAATCACACAACATTTTTCTAGTCAGTACATTGTTGGGTTTATACATCAGTCTCATCCATTCAAGAGATAACAGACACACAAACACGTTCAACACAACTATCAGTGACATATCTGGATAAATATTTAACCACATGCTTAAGCATATACAACTCAAATACAATCACAACATCCAAAAAAACAATGCATCATGATTCTTCAACATGTAAACAAGCATACATAAATACTTATCTTGAAATTGTAGGGAAACTGAGTTGAGGACAAGGACTCTCCAGCCAACCATAGATAGTTGCAACCACACTTCCTTGCAACTATCACCCTCGAGCTAGATTCCAGAGTCTTAGGGGGATACTTGCTTGGGAACTTGAATACTAGTTGGAAACCGAAATAGGGACTCCATAGGATCTCCTACCTCAATCCCACCAGTTGTATGCTACTTCTTTTGTCAACACATAGAGTCCAGAGGTATTCTACCTCACCCCAAGTGTACACACAGTGATTCACACCCTCCCAGGGAGTCCATAATCTACTGTAACCACACGTCTTCAATCATGTCTTCCTTTGATACTACTTTGGGATGGCCTCTTCCCAAGCCGTTACAGGGATCCAAAGTCTGCTATATCATCCCACAACCTCCAAGGGACCCAAGTTGTTATAGGGCTCTAGATATTCCATCAACTATAAGAAAAATACCTTCTAGCAAAGGTTATAATAGATGTTTTTAGTGTTATAAAATTGGAAAAAAATGTAAAAAAAAATCCACTAAAACATTCATTTGCAATAGTGTATGTTTTAATAGATATTGTTGGACACCTAATCCTCTAAGGGTTGGTGTGGAAGCCAAATAGACTAAGGAAGTCCAAGAGACCTTGGAATATGAAACCAAAGGTCATATGAATGTACTATAAATGTATATCATTTGTTAATAATAGATGCACTCTCATGTTTATCTTTCCTATTTTGTCTCTGCCATGTGTGTGTTTAACATGGTATTAGATCTGCAAGTGTATTCCTACACTGCATAATTAATGTGAGCCTAATTTTACATATATGTTGGTCTGCCATTTTCCATCTCGTCGGAACTGTCCTTCTCAGGTCTTGTAGTTCTGCCACATTGAATAATTTTCAGCGTTTATTTATATTCTGAAACCTGCATGTCTTAATTTACACTTCCTTAGTCTATTCGCTCTCCAGCTCTGTACCTGGGTGCTCTGTCATCTTTTCATGTCAAAACAACTACCAAGAGCGTTTATTTTTCTGGATGAGAAACTGCCTTCTGTAGTCTGCGAATTTCCTTGTAAAGAACTATCATTCTTATTTCTGGATTGAATTTGTCTTAGACTGAATTTGGCTTTGCCACCTGTTTAACGTGATTAGTCATTTGTTGCATCTCTGGCTTGACCATTTATTATTGTTCTATTCGCTTGTCATGAGTATTCTTGGATGTTACCCCTGCTGTCACTCAATAGGGACGATACAGATTCCCTGTTGCATCACCAATCCTTACCGTGTACTCTCCTTACCTCGACTCAACATTACCTACGATCCCAATTATCGCTTCCAACTCCCTTGACAACTTTGCTGCATCAACACCACTATTTCTATGCCTGAACCACCTTGAACATGCGATTCCATTCCAAAGGTGATAGCGTGATATGATCTCCAGGTAGCAGAGTCATTACAAGAAAATGGAGTTGCGACTATATGGTAGATAGCAACGTGCTCCTGATATATTCACAAGTAAAGTTGCAGGAATCGGTGGATACCTCCCAGTTTTGAACGCTGCTCGACAGGCAGGTTATATTCCATGACCTCCTCCATACATAATCAGCTCCCATCGCCTCTATTCACCTGCATACTATATCCTACCCACCGGGCTACCATACACAGTCTATACCTCAGCCCTTGACATATGTGAATCTGCTCACCATACGCTTCTAGCATTTGGAACAATTCTTTCCTTCATTACGACAAGTTAACACAGTTGGTAGAAATAGTATAACACTGTCTGATCCAGGTGGATATTGGTGACCACCTGCTAATTCCACTTGGATCCCCTCTAGTGCTTCTTACAGTTTTTTCAGTTTCCTTAATTATAGCACAGTTTACTATTTTTAGCAGTTTTTGGGTCCTAAACTTCTGGAGCCGTTTTGAGGCCCTAAACGACGTTTTTTGGGAAATCTAGCGCCAACGATTTTTCTAATAAAAATCGTCTTTTCCGTTGTAGTCCTCGGAGAGATATTTCCAACGGGCTATCATGCATGTCAAACGGAGATAGTATGACCAATTCGCAACCCCGGGAAGTTGATGTACCAACTTACCCAAAAACGGGGCCCATAATTTGGCGTTTCATCTTCTAGGGTTAGGTTTTGGAATGTGAAGGGTTTTCCATTGTTTCTCAACAATAAATAGGCTTTTGACCCTCATTGTAAGACAGTTCAGAGGCATGTAGCCACCACATCTCTTCTCAGAGATAAGCTACCATTGCCCTAGCTGGTTTATTTCCATTTCTGTTTGTAAGCATATTTCAGTATTTTACAGTAATGAATTGAGGTATTATTTCCGCTGCATATCTGTCTTTATGGTTATCTCTGTATTTTATTACGTTCCTATTTAAATCCGGATCAGTGGTATCAGAGCGGTCTGCTTTTCTTCTTTGTTTTTCTCTGCATGTCCTCAACGAGGTCGGGATATAAGGAGTTAGGGCTTGAACTGGTCGAACCTTTGCAAGACCAGCCTCGAAAATCCCGACGGCCTCCCATGGCGGATGAAAAGAAAGACGAGGGGGCAGGAGATCTTATCAAAATCTTGCTCGAAGAAGCCCTCGAGCGACAAAGGAACGCGATGATGGACAACTTTGCCCAAATCCTTCAGTGGCTACCCAGGGGCGATGCATCGGCTTCCAACAGCAACTCTGGAAATGCCACACCATTTAAGGTACAAGTTAATTTTGAATCCCCATATTCGAGGGTCAGATAGATGCAGATGTTGTCGATAAATGGTTAAATGTGCTAGAGGGTTCTTTTTCTGTTCATGATTTTTCTAGTCGGGAAAAGATTATTTTCGCTCTTCTCAAAGAAGCCCCCCATGTCAAGGATTGGTGGGAAACCTACTACGAGCAGAAGGATGAAAGTACAGGCTCACTATTTTCAGTCACACTGACTTGGGATTCATTTCGAGATGCCATGAAGGAGCAGTACTACCCTGTCGGAAGCTATGAGGATCAATACATAAAGTGGACCACGCTACGGCAGGGAAGGGACCAAGACGTACCAGAGTTTACCAATATTTTCCATACCCTTCGCACAAAGTTGGGTATCAAGGATACATAGCAGCATTTGGTACTCAAATACTGTGGCTGCCTGCACAAGTACATCCAAGAAGAAATAGAATTTCTAAACATCTCCTCACTCGGCACGACATACTGATATGCCGTCAAGGTCGAGAAAAAGTTTAAACAGAAGAAGCGAGACTTTGGGTCTGCGAATTCGAAACAAGGGAAAGGTGCCCCCAAACCGCAGAACAAAGGACAAAGCCAAGGTGGGGCAGCCCAAGACAACCCGCCAAAGCTGCAAGCAAAGAACAACGCCGCGAAGCCGAAAAAGGACACGGGAAAGTGGTGTGAGTTCCATAAGAGCTCCACTCACAACACAAGTGAGTGTCGGGCCAAGCAGTCACTGGTGGCCAAGCTAAAGGTTTCAAAATCAGATGCATGTTCTGACTCTGAGTCAGAACCTGATAAGGGGAATGACAAAGGGAAGTAGATTATCGATGCGGAGCCCAACGCCACCATTGCCACCACGAAGATCCAGAAGGAGGAACCTGAAGATCCAGAGGAGGAGGAGCATCTCTTCCACTCCCAGATGTGGGTAAAGGGCTCACCACTACAGTTCATTGTCGACATCGGGAGCCAAAAGAACCTCATTTCAGCAGAGGTCGTGAAACGGTTGGGCTTACCGACCACAGCACATCCACAACCATACACCATTGGGTGGCTGCACTAAGGATGGGATCTTCGCGTGAGCCAACAGTGTCGCCTTCCATACAACATCAAGCCCTTCACGGATGAGGTATTGTGTGACATTGCTCCCCTTGAAGTTTGTGATGTGTTATTAGGACAACCATACTTGTGGAAGCGACATGCTCTGTATGAGTCAAGGCCCCATGCTGTTATTGTTACTTTGGGAGATAAGTTGTACAGGATACCAGAGGTAGCACCGCCTACCGCCATCTCTTTGGTTACTGCAAAACAATGCAGTAAGCTCATTTCCAAAACCGGGAAGTTTGTTTTCCTGATGATACACCCTCAAGAAAAGAAGAAGACGGTGGCCACGACCTCTAGACAGGGCCCCTCCGCACGACAACTACAGGTGGACAAGGTCGTGGAGGACTATGAGGACATCTTCACCTCCCCCGCAGGGGTTCCTCTGCACTGTCAGGTCAAGCACTCCATTGATCTGACCCCAGGTTCGCCACTGCCCAATGGACCAATCTATCGGCGCTCTGTTCTGGAGAACGATGAAATCAAGAGGCAGAATCAGGAGCTGCTACAAAAAGGTCACATCCGTCCGAGTTCATCACCTTGTGGGAGCCCGATCGTGCTGGTACAAAAGAAGGATGGGACTTGGAGACTCTGTATTGACTATTGGGCGCTGAACAAGATCACTGTCCGTAATAGGTACCCAATCCCACGGATTGATGACCTCCTGGACCAAATAGAGGGGGAAAAATATTTCAGTAAGATCAATTTGAAGTCAGGATATCACCAGGTACCAATCGAACCCTCCGATGTGTGGAAGACTGCCTTCAAAGCCAAGGAGGGCCTTTTCGAATGGTTGGTTATGCCTTTTGGATTGACGAATGCTCCTGCAACCTTCATGAGGATAATGGACGACATCTTGCGGCCATTCACTAACTCATTTGTAGTGGTATAGTTGGATGACATCTTGATCTTTAGCAAGACTTGGGAAGAGCACCTCCACCATATCCGACAGGTTCTCCAAACACTGCGACAACACAAGTTATGTGCCAATTTGGAGAAATGCACTTTTGGCATGACCCAGGTTCAGTATCTGGGATACATTATTGATGAACGGGGGGTGCATGTGGATCCAACCAAGATCCAAGTAATTCGGGATTGGCCATCTCCAACCACTCTGACAGAGCTTCGCAGCTTTCTAGGCCTTGCCAACTTCTACCGCAGGTTCGTGTTGGGATTTTCTCATATCACTTGGCCCTTGAGTCAGGTCACCAAGGGAGGAGCGAAAGCAAATTTTTTTTGGTCTGAATCTCAACAGAAGGCATTCACAGAGTTGAAAGATCGACTCTGCACAGCACCGGTTCTTGCATTACCAGACTTGCAACAACCATTTGAGGTCGTGACAAATGCCTCTGACTATGCTATTGGGGCTGTTCTTACTCAACACGGGCATCCAGTGGCATATCACAGTGAGACACTTTCAGACATAGTCCGGAAGTATCCCACTTATGACAAAGAGATGTATTCCATTGTGCAGGCCTGCCGACAATGGAAGCATTACATTTTGGGGAAGGAAACGGTCATCCACATGGACCACCGACCCCTGCAGTTCATACAGACCCAAGGGAAATTGCAGAATGATCGCCATCAGAAGTGGTCCACATACCTGCAACAGTTCCATTTGAATATCAAGTATAAGAAGGGCATCACCAATAATGTTGCAGATTACCTCAGTCGACCACCGATCATGGCGTTAACCACCGTGCTCAACTCTTGTGGGCACGAGACTTCTGATTGGCCACTGCTCTACAAAAGCGACTTGGAATTCGGCCACACATACCAGACACTCTTGGAGGGTCAGCATGTTCCAGATTTTCACCTCCAGGATGACCTGTTATGCCACCTGGGTCACCTTTGTGTTCCTTCAAGCGAGCGTGCCAAGATGATCTGGGAAGCACACTACAGTCGGGTCGTTGGGCATTTTGGGGTCGAAAAAACCATGGCAGTACTGCAGAAATATTTCTATTGGCCGAATCTTCGACAGGATGTCGGGAAGTACATCAGATCATGCACTGCTTACGCCATTGCCAAACCGACCATCAAGAAGCAAGGCCTCTATACCCCGCTGCCTACCCCTAGTCGACCTTGGGAATCCATCTCCATGGATTACATGTCAGGCCTCCCTTCCACTAGGCATGGAAATGACTGTGTTTTTGTGGTCGTCGATAGGTTCTCGAAGATGGCCATTATGGCGACCTGCAAGAAGAATATCACAGCAGAAGCCACTGCTAAACTCTTCTTTGAACGAGTATGGGTACACTTTGGGATCCCACAGTCTATCATTTCAGATCGGGACAGCAGGTTCCTCAGTACATTTTGGTATAGCCTCTGGTCGATGCTGGAAACCAAACTCACTAAGTCCACAACCTTCCATCCTCAAACTGATGGCCAGACTGAGGTTGTCAACAGGATGATCGTACACATTCTGCGCATGTGAAACTCAAAGCATCCACGCACATGGGACGAGAGCCTCCCCTATGTTCAGCACTGCTACAACCGAGCTCTCTACAGCTCGACTAGCCACAACCCTTTCCAGGTGGGATTGGGATTCCAGCCACTATGTCCCATCGATGTGGCCATGCCATTTGCAGCTACTCACACAGATTCTGCTCATGTCCAGTCCGAAACAGATAAGGCAAACAGCTTCATTGAGCACATCCAACATATTCGCCAGCAGGTCCATGACATTCTGGAGAAATCAAATGCCAAGTACAAGCAGCGACATGAACAACATCGGGTGCCACACAAGTTTCAAGTGGGCGACAAAGTCTGGTTGCATTTGCAAAAGGAACGCCTTACCAGAGCCTATCGGAAACTCAGACCACTCCGATATGGCCGTTACACCATTACCAAGGCTATGGGAGACGATGCATTTGAGCTCAACATTCCCCCATTCCTTGGCCTGCACCCGGTGTTCAATGTCGACCGCCTTCGGCCATACTTTCCACCATTACTAGACACGTCTGACATTGGAGAACAACTCACACCCACAGAGTTAAATCCAGCTTGCATGGAATAAGTTGCAACTGATCGGATCATGGACACATAGATCAAGAACACTCGCCAGCAGAATATCCAACTGTATCGAGTTGTCAAAGCAGGACAACTCCTTCACCAGGGCAAGTGGCTCACCAGGGACCAAGTGCAGCAGAAGTTCCCTCATCTCACGGAGGAACTCAACGCAATGGGGACCATTGCTTCCTAAGGGGGGAGGAATGATCCAGGTGGATATTGGTGGCCACCCGCTAATTCCACTTGGATCCCCTCTAGTGCTTCTTACAATTTTTTCAGTTTCCTTAATTATAGCACAGTTTACTATTTTTAGCAGTTTTTCGGGTCCTAAACTTCCGGAGTTGTTTTGAGGCCCTAAATGACGTTTTTTGGGAAATCTACCGCCAGCGATTTTTCTAATAAAAATCGCCTTTTCTGTTGTAGTCCTCGAAGAGATATTTCCAATGGGCTATCATGCACGTCAAACGGAGATAGTACGACCAATTCGCGACCCCGGGAAGTTGATGTACCAACTTACCCAAAAACGGGGCCCACAATTTGGCGTTTCATCTTCTAGGGTTAGGTTTTGGAATGTGAAGGGTTTTCCATTATTTCTCAACAATAAATAGGCCTTCGAGCCTCATTGTAAGACAGTTCAGAGGCATGTAGCCACCACATCTCTTCTCAGAGATAAGCTACCATTGCCCTAGCTGGTTTATTTCCATTTCTGTTTGTAAGCATATTTCAGTATTTTACAATAATGAATTGAGGTATTATTTCCGCTGCATATTTGTCTTTATGGTTATCTTTGTATTTTATTGCGTTCCTGTTTAAATCTGGATCACTGTCCAGATTGCAGGTGTCATTGTTTGTCTTCATATACATAGAACACCGATATACATTATATTGTTTCAAAATTTCATTGTCTTTGAATTATAGTATAATGTTGCTTCAAACTGTTGGTATTGTTTCAACTGTGTTTCCCTTTTGGTATCATAATATGCTGCTGTCATATTTCGCTCATAACGTGTGTGCTTCTCCATCGTAATAACCTTGTCTGGCATAGTATCACCCCTTATTCACCCTTCCACCTACGTTCAGAGTGTTGACTGTCACCTCCAGTCCCATATGCATTAATAGCTCCAATACCACACATACTCCCTCCGCATCCACTCCTCTCCCACTGCTCTGGTCCCTTGACATATAACATGTCTAGTTTGAAGAGAGGGGGAGACAGATTGAAAGGTTGAATCATGATGCAAAATAAATCTCTAGCTATCCACCTTAGAATCGAATGGACAGTTGTGATTCCTTGTGTGGAGACTGTCAACAGAAGAGATTCTAAGGCCTCTGCGTGATTTGAACCACAGGTCTGACTTGCCAAATTGTTTAACAAGACTTGTCAAGAAGCGTTATGACAATGTATGGAAGGTGGAGTGTTATAACAACCTCCGGAGTGGTCAAACCCTCGACATTCAGCTTCGGATAAACAATCCGTTGTGTATCTTAGGTAGTTGTTCCAACTTTGCCTGTGTAATCAGATTGAAGAAGCTGTTGCCTCTGATCATCTTCTTTGTTCATCATTGCAATCTTGTTGTCGAATTAGGGCTTAAGAATTCACAAAGGATACAAAATCAGAGAACAATTCACAAAAAATCAGTCTATGTCGATCGAAATACCTGTTATCGTATTACTCTGAGCACCCAGTCACACTGTCAATTTGGCATTCAAAATGCCTTTCTTCAGATAATTATTCCCACGTACTTCAAATAATTATTTTATTAATTTTGATACTTTCATTTTTATAATTCGGAAGGAAGATAATCAACAAGGGTATTGCCTTTTCAATAGCCATTTCCTTGGTCATATCATTTTTGAGCTTATCAACTTTCCTTGCGTCTCAAACAATTGGAGGGCTGAGTAACAAGAGTAATTGGTAGTGATATTATTTGGAGTCTTTATTGATATTGTTTTGAGATCCTTGCAAAGCAGAGCTAGAATTCTTTTAAAGGTTTTGAAAGCTCTAAAGGAGCATATTTAGACAAAGATATTTGTTGGACAAGAAAGTCATTTCACAAAAGGAAGTAAAATTTGGCTGAAGAAAAATGGTTCCAATTGGTGAAATATTAGAGTTACTGGAAAATCTGATACTCTCTACTATGGGTAATACAATCAAAATTAGCAAGGATTTTCTCACCGATATTCACAGTTGTTTACAAGCTGTACATGACAAGATTGATTTTTTGCAGCTTGAATCTCAGCTACAACAAGCAGAATTACAACAATGGAGTCGTCATTCTGAACCTATTTTTGTTTAGAACAATGAAACAAACTCCCATAAACAACAAGTCAATAATGTTAAAAATTTAGATCCAGTGCTCAATAAAGCAACAGTTGTACATGCAAATGCAGAAATTCAGTTTGCACTTCCCAAGTCGGTCATCAGACCTTGGGAAGAGCTTGTCCACCAACAAGCACAAAACTGGTCTTGGATATGACAAGGACGTGTCCTTTAATATTCCAGATTACTCAAAGCCCATTCATTTTTAGAGTGCTGGATTCCTTCATGACAGTTCACCTTCAGCTGTTCCAGATTCTCCTCCTCTTCCACAACAACAACAATAGATTCTGAAATGCCAACACTGTGACCGAGTTGGCCATCTGAAAGATCATTGTTTTGATCTTCATCCATGTAAGCATTGTCATAAAACCATTCATTCTTCAAATAGACCTCCTGCAAGAACAAAGATTCATCTTGGATGGATCGCTTCTTGGCAATGGGCATCAACAAGCAAGAAGATTTTCCAGTCATATGTTAGAACTTGTTCTAGAGTATTGAAAAGTCTTGCAGTTGAGTTTTCCCCATCATCTCACCTTGTATCTGACAGGGGGGGAAATGATGGTCATCTACAAGCTTCAAAGCCACATCAAGTGAGCCTGAGCCACAACCTGCCATACCAGATTCAGAGTTGTAGCCAGAGACAAATATGCCCCTGAGCATGCCTTTAGTCAGTGATACCTCTTCAAAGAATTGGGGACACTTCCTCTAGCATAAGACTTCATCTTCTTGCCAGTTTTGGAAGAGTTCCAAGAATTTCATTAAGCATTCCAGAGTTGGTGGTAATCCTTAAACCATCATAGGTTGAGACCTCCCTTTTCAGTTTGAGGTTCTCCCTTTTTTGCAGGGTGAGACCTCCCTTTATTGGTTGAAGGTTTCCCTCTTCAAAACATCAGGAGCACTTCCTCTAGTAGAAGACCTGAGCTTCATGCCAGACTTGGAAGAGTTCCGTGAACTGCACTAAGCATTCCAGTGTTGGTGGTCATCCTTAAACTACCACCCTTTATACCAACATTTCAGAGAGCACATTCAGCCTAGTGTTGCCATACATTTTTGCACATTTTGTATTACATCTCTCTTCTTGGACTCATACATAACCCTTCGAATTAAAGGGGGGAATGTTGGACACCTAATCCTCTTAGGGTTGGTGTGGAATCCAAAGAGACTAAGGAAGTCCAAGAGACCTTGGAATACGAAACCAAATGTCATATGAATGTACTATAAATAAATATCATTTGTTAACAATAGATGCAATCTCATCTTTATCTTTCCTATTTTGTCTCTGCCATGTGTGTTTAACAAATATTTTAACAGAAAGTCATCACAATTGAAAAAATCTAGGTGGCCAAAGGTTTTAGTGGATGTTTTTTTCTTTTTCTTTTGGTGCACTTCATGGAACAAATAGCACTGATGCACTACATATATAAACACACCGAGTTGCATAAATAACAGAAAGCATTGAGGAATTGAGTCCAAAGTACACTAGCGCGTAATGTATATTGCTTCAGTGCTAATAGATAAAAAAATCCCCTGGGCTTTCATGTAAGGAACGACATTGCGGCACACAAGAAATAATTGTTGTGTTGGTGCTTTTGTTTAAACTTGTAACACTGATGCACACAGTTTGTATAAACGCCCGATGCTTTAGTGATATAAAAGGACCAATGTTGTTATGTTTCATAATGCACTGGTTCTAATAGATAAAAAAATCCCTAGGTGTTCATGTAAGAAACGACACTGGGGCACACAAAAAATAATTGCAGTCCCGATGCTTTTGTTTAAACCCGCAGCGCCAATGCGTATCATTTGTATAAACAAACTGGTGTGTTTGTTATATAAAATGACTGGTGTTGTTAATTTTAATAATGTGCCGAGGCTGGAAATAATATTTTTTAGGACTGGGGTGTTAGTTCTATGAAAGCACCGGTGCATTAAGAATTACAATGTAGCAGGGTGTTAATTGCAAACAAAATCGGTGTTTGAAGAGATAAACACCTCAGTCTTGTCGTTTTCTGAAAAGACACCCAGAATGTAAAATTATGTAGTTCGAACCCATCCGTCAATCCAACTCAACCAAAACATGAGAGCCCCATCACACCATCGCTATCTGGAAATGGTAAGGCTAGGCTGAAAACACTGTCACACCTGGAAAAACCCATGCCATAACAACAAAAGAACCACATGCAATACCATGCATGTCAAATATAGCAAGGATAACACGCATGCATATTGATACCTACAAAGAACATTGTTGTATCTCCTTGATCGTGCTCTTCCTTGCTTGCTCCTTCCAAGTATGCCAGACTCCTCCAAGAGTACTCCAAGAAAACTCTAAGTGTCCAAGAGTATGATAGAGAGAGCGAATAATGAGAGAGCTCCAAAATTAAGAAAAAGATTGCCAATTGATCCTCAAAAGCCTTTTTTTATCAATGAGGCCTCTATTTTCTTCATTTTACATTATTTTCCTTCAATTTCCTCCTCACATGCAACCTGTCACCTTTCACCTTCCTTTTCTCCTAATTTCCATTATTTTCATAAATAAATATGCCAAAAAGGCCATATTGCCTTTCAAAATCCTTCGTCATTTCATTTGCCAATTTCCTTAGCCATAATAACCAAAATGAACACCCACTAGGATGTCTTTCCCATCATCCATGTTGGAATATGTGTCCCATCACTGTGGTGTTATATATTTTTACATGAATTTTTAACCGGGGTTGTTACAGAACCCTCCCCCTTGGGGGAACACTTTCCTCGATGTTCAATGACACCTATAACCAACAAGACCTCTAAAAACAAAACATACTTCCCATGGATCTTTATAAAGCTCGTTGCAGTATTTACAATAACCATCTGATGAAAACATGACAACATACCACATACTGGAGCTTTATAACATAGCTCATTACGGTATGTACAATAATAACTACATATACACACATACACATTTTCTTCAACCAAAAAATAACCATGGTGGAAAAACCCATGCCATAACAACAAAAGAACCACATGCAATACCATGCATGCCAAATATAGCAAGGATAACACGCATGCATATTGATACCTACAAAGAACATTGTTGTATCTCCTTGATCCTGCTCTTCCTTGCTTGCTCATTCCAAGTATGCCAGACTCCTCCAAGAGTACTCCAAGAAAACTCTAAGTGTCCAAGAGTATGATAGAGAGAGCGAATAATGAGAGAGCTCCAAAATTAAGAAAAAGATTGCCAATTGATCCTCAGAAGCCTTTTTATCAATGAGGCCTCTATTTTCTTCATTTTCCATTATTTTCCTTCAATTTCCTCCTCACATGCAACCTGTCACCTTTCACCTTCCTTTTCTCCTAATTTCCATTATTTTCATAAATAAATATGCCAAAAAGGCCATCTTGCCTTTCAAAAGCCTTTGTCATTTCATTTGCCAATTTCCTTATCCATAATAACCAAAATGAACACCCACTAGGATGTCTTTCCCACCATCCATGTTGGAATATGTGTCCCATCACTGTGGTGTTATATATTTTTACATGAATTTTTAACCAGGGTTGTTACAGAACCCTCCCCCTTGGGGGAACACTTTCCTCGATGTTCAATGACACCTATAACCAACAAGACCTCTAAAAACAAAACATACTTCCCATGGATCTTTATAACATAGCTCGCTGCAGTATTTACAATAACCATCTGCTGAAAACATGACAACATACCACATACTGGAGCTTTATAACATAGCTCATTACGGTATGTAAAATAATAACTAGATATACACACATACACATTTGCTTCAACCAAAAAATAACCATAGTGTCTATGGAGCTTCATAAATCCAGCTTCATACAATATTTACAATAATAGACACATATGCACATATGCACATTTGCTCAACGAACAAATAAAAAGGACACGATGACTGCATCTGCACCAAGTGAATCCAGAAGCTCACACCTCCACCCTTAAAGTAATACCAGGATTCACTTTCTTCTGAGGAAGTCCAGAATCCACTTCAAAGTCAAATATGCATCCAATGTCCAGTGCTAAAATCATGCGCCACTTGTCCTCTCAGTGAACAATTACTAGATCATTGTTCCAAGGCATACTCCCAATGTACATCTAATTCCATCTAGCAATGCTAATGACAAAAAAATTTCCATCCCTGACCTCCCCTTCTTTGCTACATAGTCCCTCAAGCAATCCAGTCACCCCCTTCCGTGCAGTCACACACCTTCCAAGTTCCGCTGGCACCCCCATCTCAGGGAGTCCATCCCTTGGCAAGGCTTCCTTGCATTAGAAGATACAAAAACCAAGTCATATTCCTACCTCAAACCATCATACTAGTCATAGCATGCTCATGGAAATCAATAACCATTATTAGGTACCAATGTTCCACAATGGCCCTACTCTTGAATACTTTACCAACATACTGTTGTATTTTCTAATTCCCTTCACTATTACTGCTAATTCTTGTAGTTGATTTCAACCACCCAAGCAGGAATTTCATGCTTTCCTATAACAACCACATAAATTCCATTAGATTTAAAATAAATTGAGATAAATTCACATCATACCTCATTGGTAGCTTGTCAATAAGGTACACTTGAAATCTTGTTTACTTCCTGTTACAATAAGTCAATCTAGCATCTTTGACCAAATCATCATGTATAAACATATCTCATTAGGTTATCTCAAAACAAAACCATCATAGATCAAAGTCATAAATCACATGTAATCATCATAAACAAGAATCATAGATCACATGTAATCAGCATAGACTAGAATCATAAATCACATGCATAATTAAACTGAAATAAAATATTGATACATATTCTTTAGTCGATCGTTAGCTTCTACCTTTGTCCTTATTCTATACATACTACAGGTCGGTTGCCAAACCTGAAAAACACCTAGTGCCTTCTCCTCAACCATGTGCACATACACATGGTGTGCATCACACACGTACAACCATGCATGGCATACAACACCATGCAATACATGCATCTACACATGACATAAAAGACATACACCTACACCCAGTGTACACCATAACACAATACATATACGTACACAAGGTACAACACAACGAATACACATGTCATGATACTGTGACTACACAATGCACATACATAGTACCACATGCCTGCAACACAACATGTATGACATGCACACAATACCACACGTACACTAGTACGATATGTACAACACGTACACAATGCCACTTGTACAAAGCACCACTTGCACAATGAGTGCACAACATCACATGTACACAACACCACCTGCACAACATGTACACAATGCCACATGTACATCATACCACCTATACAATGTGTGCATAATACCATATGTACATAGTACCACATGCATGAAATGTACATGACACAACATGTACAGATCATCACATGCATGACATGTACACAACACTACAGGCACACAACACCACATGTACAACATATACACAACACCACTTGTACAATCATGCACACAACACCGTATGTACATAGTGCCATATGTACAACATGCACACAACACCATATGTACATAGAACTGCATATGCAACATGTACATAGCACCCTATGTACACAATGCTCCATATCCAACATGCGTATATCACTATATGTACACAACACCGCATATCCATCATGCACACAGTACAATATGTACACAACATTGCATATCCAACATGTACATAACACCACCAATACCCAACATTGCATATGAAACATTCACACAACACTATTTGTACCACCCTATACATAACATTGCATAAACAACATGTACACACACTATATATACACAACACTGCATGCGTACAACATCACAAAAACAAGATGTACAACATATGCACAACAGTAGTACCACACATACCAAAACCACACTGTCTCTACCAAGCAACCTTGCTTCTAATGTCTTATCCATGCTTGTCAAAGCATGTTGCAGACCACACTGTTTTCAATTCATTGATGTATCCCTTGGTATATCCTGTTCATAACATAGACATAACATAATCACATAATATCAACTCATAACCACATGATATTGACCTCATAGGTTTTTCAGGGCTAATCCTCCCAATTGATTCCGTGTAAGACAAGAAACCTCTTCATGCCATTCACTTGCATAAGTAATCATTCATCCACAAGAACCATCCATGATGACCCTATTAGATAACAGAATGCATACATACACATACATACATATAAACATCAACATAAGATAATAATGATCTATTCAGTCAATGACATACATACAAACATATGTACATGTAAATATTAGCATAAAATAATCATGATCCATGATGACCCTATCAGACATGACATACATACAAACATATGTACATATAAGAATTATCATAAAATAATCATGATCCATGGTGACCCTGTCAGACATGACAGACATACATACATGTATACACATATAGACATCATCATAATCATGATCATAACATAATTACCAAATATCATAAGTTCACAATTAAAAGAACTCCCTTTATGCGTGCAACACATGTGCTACATCGAGAACAATAGTTCCCAGCATAGCCAAGGCATATGACACCTCAAATCCATTTACTTCACCTTTCATGTTACCTTTCCCATGACAATCATGTCATCGTCCATTTACACCAATGGACCAAACCAGTCCAACTGGCTGTCATACCCTTACCTTCAACTTCCATTACACATGTACCGAGCTTCATCTAGGTCTTACGTTAGCTGCTAGGTTTCATTTAGCTCTCCCAGAGCTCCACTAACTTTCCTCTTTCCCAACCAATTACCAAGGCTCAAAACTTAAAAGGAAAGCACAAGAAACAAACAAGAATAAAACCAATAACAACACGACTCTGAAAGCAAAGTGGTACGGCCATACACTAGACATAAACAATGTCACAAATCAAGTGCAACAAATCACAAAATAACAAACAAATCACAAAATACCAAACAAATCACAAAATACCAAAAGCACAATACTGACAAAAAAAATCATGACTCAATCCCCATGATTTCTAGTTCTTCCAAAGAAAAGCTCAACCTGAGCCTTCTTCAATATTTCATGGTAGTCTCTTTTCCATGCAATCCCTTGCATTATATTTCCATTAACGCATACTTGTAAGTGCATAAATAAACATAACAACATACTAGTTACCTTACCTTGTTGTGCCAAGCACATTGCCTTGTAACTGAACACCATGCCATCTCTCAAGGGGCTCCAACTCCCTTGACGAAGTAATCCATAACTGGAAACTAGCTGATATACCTGTCAAATACAAGTTCATGAATCTAGCACATGTCAGACAAGATTAAGGTTAAGAAGACTTCTTGTATGCAAAGCACTAATTCGTTTGGAATCAGGGTTTCCAAACATAGCCAAAGGAAGTCTTCCCCAATTCCTTTCTTTGACCTTTTCCTTGCTGCAATCGAGGCTTACTATCATTGTACTATACCATCACCCAACTGTTAGTTATATATATACATCAATTGTTACCTTGTCACGCTAATACCAATCATGTTTACTGCAACTGCGTGTACACGTCAAACACATGTTACAAATATCGAGACAAACATATCTATCAATTCGAAATCAACCTTTACCAAGACTAACAATCATGTCATAATTCATAGTCATTGGACATAATACTACAACTGTCACCTATTTCACTCAAGTACATATCACTTGTCTAAACACATATATGGTAGTATAATCATCTTAAAACAAGATCATTTGAAAACATACTTGTATTATGCAATTAATCAAACATTCATCAAACTATAAACGTACTAGGTTAGATAAATCAACTAGATGACATAATAGACACCAAACAATCACACACCAACTAGACGACATAATCAAACAATGAAGAAAAAAGTAGATGGCATAAGAAATTTCATACCTTAATGTATCTCAAGGGAGGCAATCTTATCTGCACAATAAATCTATATTAGAACGATATAACTTCACAACATATCAACTCAAATGTAAATAAGGTCATGATATCCATAATAGTTACTATGTAGCATGTTCACATCATAGACTCATATTTATTTATTTATTTATTTTTTTATGCATAACAATCACATATGAAAAGTCAATCTAGATTAGTACAACACCATATCACAAGATGTGTTAGCTCATACTTGAATATCATAACCATAACCATATGCATAGGCCAATCCATGTTAGCACAATACTTATAACATCAAGATCTTAAATGCAATAACCCTAATCATCAGGTTACTAGCATATAACAACAAGAAGTTGCATATCATGCTCATTAACAACATATAACCTAATCTTCAAGTTATCTAACATAAAACAACAATAGCAATGCATACAACCACAATTTACTATCACTCATGACTCTCTAACACGTGTATATGACTATACTAATCAACTATCATCTATCATCCTGGAAAATTTTAGGGGCTAATATTCGCCCAGTGGGCTAATTTTCCATGATTTTTCCAAAAAACGATTCGCCAATTTCCAATTTTTATAAAAGATGATTCGCCCAAATTTTAGAATATAAAATTATTTTACCTTAAAAATCGCCAACATTATATAGAGACTATATATAAAATCATTATAAATTTGAATAATTTTGCAAATATATCATTAAAAATTTTATAGTTTGCATATTAGGGATTAGTGAGATTCGCCAATGTTTTTAAACTTCAAGAAAATTTTCCATCCTTAAAATTTTCCTTGTTAATGTAACCATAACATCAATAGAATGAAAGACATACACATAACCATAATGCATATAACAATCCTTAACCTACATACCTGCGTGCCCAACATACAAACTTGTATGATGACATGTTCTTGCCTCGAGGTCCAATGTTTCAACTTCACTTTAATGATATGCATCTCCTGCTCTATCTAAACCAACACATTAGCATCATGACATACTAATATCATCAAGATGACCTAATTTCATACAATGACCTCACAATGCATGTCTAACCTACCATACATGCATAACCATAACTATGACAATGTAAGCTTATAGACACTGACATACATAATAATGCATATAAATCCATACACTCATGATGACACATTCCACAATAACACCATCAACCATTACATGGCGACATCACTACTACCATGATCAACATCATGCAAATGCAGAAAGAACATGGATTACAAGCATAAGGGACACATATGAAACCGACATGAATGCATGACCAACACACTGCTCATACAGTCTGAGCGGTGAACCATGTTATGATACCACTCTGTAGTATTAGATATGACCCAAACAGAGTGAAACCCGCTATGATACCACTTTGTAACACCCTCCTTCCACATCTACCCAAGTAACCGACCAACCGGGGTAAACATGTGATGAAAGGCTACTCTGATCAGATTCAACCTCCTATGTGACCTTAAGGAAATGGAATCAATGGAAACACAACATACAAACCTTCCACATCAGCTACAGGACCCCTAAGAACCATCCCAACACTTCAAGCAACTTTCCCATGGGTCCCACTGAAGTTTTTGATCACTTAACCTCTGAACACTCTCATGACATAGGCCTGCCAACGTCCAGGAGGCTCTGGACACTCTCATGCTACAGGCATGCGATCGTCAAGGGAATATTTTGTACAATTTTTTGCCAGCGTCCCCGGGATTAAAGCCGCCTTTTCATGCTCAAAGCCCAGGTCACTGCCCATAATTGCATCACATCTTCAAAACAATAAAATAATTGGGAAACAATGATACTAAAGCAAATAATTGAATAAGGCTCCCTTAACCAGACCCCTACTAGCCATGACAGGCATTTCGTCAAACATATCACAAATATGTAATCTATAGGTGTAAACAACAGATTAAGCATAGGGATCTCATACTTATTTGAGAATCGCTAAGAACCAGTGTTCCCTCATACTTTTGTTGCATTATCATCTATTAGGTCATAGAGACATTGTCCATTCATTTATAAGTAAAAACATGATGAGAGACATACATAGCCATTTTCATACCAATGAAATCACATCCATATGATCCACATACAAATTAGTATGATACTCATAGAAAAACAATGAGAAATAACCTTTCAGTGATGATGCAAAATCCAAACCCAAGATGGGACTACCACATTCCACCCAACCATAGAATGGCTGAGCCAAATATCTCTTTAGCCATTCACCCCCATGCGATATTCCAAGCATGAATGTGGGACTTAGACCAAAATAACCAGCTAGGGCATTTCGAGGCTAAACCACCTCACCCTCATCAATAGAAACTAGGCTTTACCGTAATCCATCCTGAATCACTAGGCCAACATAATAAACATTTCCTAACAGGCTTTACCATGATCTCCACCCGATCATTAGGCTGAACAAGAATGGATGCCACTGGATTTCTCCACCTACACTGAGGAATTTTTATGTCTCCTAGTCTCTCAAGATTTACCACAATCCACAACTGGATCACTAGGCCCTATAAAAAGACTCACTCTCCAGGTTTTACCACATATCCCAAACCTTGGATTACTAGGCCCAACAGAGATCAAGATACCTCTTGGCTTTACTATATATCCTACCATTCAACAATAAGGATTCCTAGGACCACCAAGGAAACACAATCCTAGATTTACCAAACCCATAGTTTGGCTCAAGGGTCAGTATGCTAGTGGCTTTACCGTGATCCATAGTCCAGTTTAGGGACAACTAGGCCATGTTCTCTATTATTCGGAGATCCACCTCACTCAGCTTTGAATCCATCCGAAAGTCCAAATCAACCAAAACATGAGAACCCCATCACACCATGGCTATCCAGAAATGACAAGGCTAGGATGAAAACATTGTCACACCAGGAAAAACCCATGCCATAACAACAAAAGAACCACATGAAATACCATGCATGCCAAATCTAGCAAGGAAAACATGAATGCAAATTGATACCTACAAAGAGCACTATTGTATTTGTTTGAACCTTCTCTTCCTTGCTTGCTCCTTCCCAGTATGCCACACTCCTCCAAGAGTGCTCCAAGAAAACTCTAAGTGTCCAAGAGTATGGGGGAGAGAGAGAGAGAATAATGAGAGAGCTCCAAAAATGAGCAAAAGCTTTCCAATTGATCCTCATAAGCCTTTTTATTAATGAGGCCTCTATTTTCTTCATGTTCCATTATTTCCCTTCAATTTTCTCCTCACATGCAACCTATGACTTTTCACCTTCATTTTCTCCTAATTTCCATTATTTTCATAAATAAATGTGCCAAAAATGCCATTTTTCCTTTCCAAAGCATTTGCCATTGCCTTTGCCAATTTTCTTATCCATAATAATTGAAATGAACACCCACTAGGATTTTTTTCTCACCATTCAGCTTGGAATACGTGTGCCACCACTGTGGTCTTATATATTTTTACATGAATTTTTAGCCAGTGCTATTACAACAGACCATCCACCTCCTTCTCCACCTTAGCTGAGTTTGACTGACATTGAGGGAGTAGTTGACCATCCATCATCTTCTACTACAGACCAGGCTGTCACTACTACATTAGTTGTATCGACAAATATTTGATAGCACTTATTTAAATTGATGTAGTCATTTGACATTTTGTATATATATATAATATTTATTTCATGTTTATGTACTTATTTTATATGTTGGTGTTAATGTGTATACTGCTAGGTGATGTTAGATATGTTCCTTTAATGTGCTTGTAGATAGATGTGTATGTGATAACAATTATTTGAAATGAGATTTATATTAATTTGAGGATGTGTTTGGTGATGATGTTAGATTACGATGTTTGTGTTTTGTTAGATGTGATCACGATGATGATGCCCTGTTAGATTATTAGATTTATGTGCTCGGTAATGATGTTTATATGTGCTAGAGGTCTATATAATTAGATGATGGTAGTGAATTCAAATGATATTAGATGATTTTTATGTTTGTTAAATGGTTATCATCATGATGTTTATTTTTATGAAATAATATTTATGATAGATTATGAATTGGTGAAATTGTATCAAACTTTTATATATGAAATTGCATGCAAAATGACTTATTTTTTTATAAATTACAATGTTTAGTATGGTTGAAACTATGATCATAAAATTACTATAAATATGCTTAGATAGTTCATTGATATTCAATCTAACTTAATTAGTAAAATATTTCAATACTCACAAGGAAAAAATAATTAAAGGTAAAATAATTACGCTGTAAGGCATTCCCCTCTGAAAAGAACTCTCCTAGTTGCCTTCCTGTCATAATTTGTGCAATTGAATACTTTGTTAGATGATTGAGTTATGATTATCCGTTGATTTGAATTGAATGACGGTTTCTACTCAAACCATTTCCCAACCGCACAAATGACTCTCATGCATCTTTGACGAATAGTTCTTTGTGGTTAACTACCTCTGTGGGTGAAAGTTTAGAAGCCTCCATGGCTGCGAGACTATTGAACCTGGAGGTCGTCTAGAGCTGCGTGGGCAAGAAGTTCATGGTTTGCATGCTATTCTTCGCAATTTCGCTGATTTTTGTGTCTGTTCTCTACACCATACACGACACCGCACCTTGTACCAATATGTTTGACTGCTTAGATAATTTCATGGTTGATTTCACCCGTTCTCATTACAAAGTGTCTGACTACATAATTTCATGGTTGATTTCGACCGTTCTCTTTGCAAATCGTATGAGATGAGGTGAAACTCGAGATATGTCGACCCAAGTTCAGGCCATCCGAAGGTATAGGGATCGAATCTTTGTCCCAAATCAAGATCTGGGTAAGCAAGACATGGAGAGAGAAGGTATAATTCTATTTAGTCGAAGAGGGTTTTCAGAGCTTTTTGCCAGAGAATGGATTCCCCACCTTTTCCTATTACAATGATCCTTACCTTTATGGGAAATCCTCCTTAGAATACCCCATATTGCTCAAGGTCTCAATTCATGCAGGTTACCCATGTGACCCAGACAAGAGGGCCTTGTTGCTTAATCTGGATGCATTAAGGTAAGCCCTTGGTTGGCTAAAAGTTTAAGAGGAAATGTTATGTCAAAAAGCCCTATTATCATCGAGGCTTACATCTATTCAATATAGATATGTTCCCTGATGAGGATTTCATCATTTATTTATTTCCATTGACAAAGATTGAGATGTCAACAACATCCAAGTCCCCTATTTTAATCACCTCTGAATTCTCTAGCCACGGGTTCAAGATGGGTCCTTTGATAGGATGGATAATGGTTGATCTTGCGCTCATAAGACAAGCTCATAGCGTCCTCCATTGCTACGAGACTGTTGAAGTTGGAGGTCATCTACAACTGCATGGGAAAGAAGGTCATGGTCTGCATGCTCTTCTTCACAATTGCCCTGGTTGCTGTGTTTGTTCTCTACAACGTACATGACATCACACCATGTACTAATTTGTTTGACTACTCAGGTCTCAAGTGTAGCCTGAGATAGATGGACCCAAGGTCAAGCCATCTGGAGGTCTAGGGATCGAATCTTCGCCCCCAAATAAATATATGGGAAAACAAGACATGGATAGAGAAGGTATAATTCTATTAAGTCGAAGAGGGTTTTCATAGATTTTAGACTCATCTCGTCATCAATGTGAGTAGTCCTCTAGCCTCTCTTTTCTTCACTCCTTAGCCCAACATCATGCCAATGTATCTGAAGCCCTTAAATTGTCCCAACAATGATAAAAGTAGTGCCCTCATGCACACTGATCCTCTCTGCATTTTGAACCAGGCTAAAAAGTTTGGTTTCATATGGAACACCAACGCTTAAAAGCCCAACGCCATCATACAGGGGTTGTTTCCCGAATAGAGGGTGGTTCGGTTGACACCCTTATCTGAGCGCGATCTCCCATTACCCTTTTCTATTACCTTTCAAAATATTCCTATCCTTCCATGTTGAAAAAGTGAATCTAGAGATGGATTCAACTTCTGCTATCTAGATGCAAAGGGTGATTGTCTATTTATTATGTTTTTTATTATAATAATGAAAATGTATCTAGTTATTTCAAGAAGGGTTATTAAGGTAATATGCTAGAGGCTTTTCCTTCAATTCACTATTAGAGGAGGACAAACAACTCTTCTCATAAGATGGATGGGCAGGCCAACCAACCAGCGTCTTATTCTTTATTAGAAGAAGATGCGAATTTCTTGCCATTGATAAAGACTGAGATGTCAACAACATCCAAGTCCCCTATTTTAATTGCCTCTGGATTCTATGGCCACGGTTTCAAGATAGGTCCTTTGAGAGGATGGATAATGGCTGATATTTCTCTCATAGGAGAAAATCATGGGGTACCCCTGCAGTATTTTTCAATTAAGCATTTTCTTCAAAATCCGCAGGGTAATCCCAAAGAATATGAGAAACAATTGTCTCCTTATATGTGTACCACATCGTCATAAAGGTACAAATATACCGAAAATAATCATAACACTACTTGAATTTGATATTGTTCATTTTAGCTTTCCTTGTTGAACTAGCATTTTCTGTGGGTTAGGTTCAGAGTGAATGGAAATATATGTCAATGTTTATAAAGATCACTACTCTTCTTAAGATCAGAGTCACAATGGATATACTAGCTCTCCTTTCTTATATGGTGGAGAGTATTTTGTGAATGTCCTTTGGCTCTATGATATACATGTTCTTCCAAAAATAAAGATCATTATGCCTTTTTTCTCTGTTGAAGCTAGCAACTACATACAATGCTTGTCTATGTAAAAGAATCAAAGGATCTTAGAGTGCTTGTTATTTTAATGGAAGAAACAACAGATTAGTATGTTCGACATATTTTCATTCAGGATCATTATTATTATGTTCCATGATGATTGAAGATGGAAAATTAGCTTTGTTTCTATGGTTTTTATTTTCCATTATCTAACAAAGCATTGCAGTACATGCTTTTAAATCAAATTTTCAAAGAGATAAGTTTAAACATGCCATTTTTGGGATTTGTAATTGCATCTATTATTAGAATCCAACCATGTAATTGTTGGTGAAATTGCAACCTTTTTAATGTTGGAATTGCATTTTTGAGTGTATAAATGTGCTCAACTTTTTGAAAAATCCCTTTAAACCTGGATTGTGCAATCCCAATCACTAATATTTACAATTCTAACAATTCTTCTAAGATTTCACCAAATTTTGAGAAAAGAGATCAAAACAATGTTCCCAAAAAAAATAAAAATAAGAATGTTTACTCTGCTTCTTTTCAAACATTTACCAATAATATTCCTTGTTGAATTTTGTCTTAGAAGCATCCTCCTTACATTTTATGGATTGAATGAAGTGTTCAGGTTGTATCCTTTCAGGTTCTAACAAAGTTGATTTCTGTAAATGAATATTGTTAAATGCTTAAGGTCCAAATCACATGTCATTAAAATTAGATTTTGTGTTATTGCACCTCTGCCACTCTATATAGAAGAGATGTTGTAATGTCATGTTCTGTTTTGTTTATGTTGTAATGTCATGTTATGTCCTATTTTCCTTTGGCGCTCATTATTGTTGGAATTGTAGTCTTATTGGCTTAAATCAAATATATCATGAGGGAAACTCTTGCCACTTTAATTTGAAATTCAATTCATAAAAGACTATCCCCATCTATCCATAAAGTTGCAATCCATTTCTCTAGAACCTAAGTGGATAGCATATTTCCATTAAATTACCAATGACATTGAAGATGGACACAAATATCGTAGCTGGAATTTTTTCCTTTTTCATCCTTTGAACTTCAAATTTAAAAAATAAAACAATTCTTGAATGAATCTAGCAACTTTGGGTAGTGTTCATGTGGCATACCCAGTTCCGTCTGTTTACTTTTGATTGGAGTTATAAGACTGATACAATTCCATGCAATAGTCGTTGGTCCATTGCTCCTAACTTTAAATTCCCCCTCTTGGGTAGGAGGAGAGGAATCTGTTGTGAACCTCACACCTCTAACATACATTGTGGTATTCATCATACACTCCACACTAATGAAGGAGTAGTCAACAAATATGTCTACTCAATCGCAATATTTTTTTCCATAATGCTTTTCTCAATCTATTATGCTCACATCTACAATGCTTAATGGATTTGCATTTTTGGATTTTCCAATATTTAATACCGACCAATTTATACAAGTTTGGAAACAAACATTGCCTTGTGAATGTGACAATGGAATGTTCTAGGGCCTGTCAGCATAATATGGCTCTACATGGAGGAACCACAAGGGTATGTACATAATCCATCTCTTGTATGCAGACTTTGGAAATCCACCCAATGGCCTCTACCAGACACCTAGAGCTTGGTATGAAAAAATGGATTTTTATTTACTCTCTCAAGGTTTCATTTGATGAAAATATGTCCCTAGTGTTTATATGTCGAAAACATTTGATTCTCTGTTTATCATAATGCTCTATGTAGATGCTCTACTAATAATAGGTAGTTCAACCTCATCCATTGTTGTACTCAAAATTGATTTACATGGCAATTTTCCATGATGAATATGGGTCTCTTACACTTCTTCCTTGGAATAAAAAACAATCTTTCTATGCTTGGAGCCTAGTTTCTCCATTCCAAAGAAAAGAATAGTCTTGAACCTTTCAAACTTGAAGCTCCGCCCATGAGCGAATGCAGGGGGTTGTTTCTCGCATAGAGGGTGATTCGGTTGATGCCCTTATCAGAACACAATCTCGCATTACCCTTTCTATTACCTTTCAAAATCTTCATATCCTTGCATGTTAAAAATGAAAATCTAGAGATGGATTCAACTTCTGCTATCTGGATGCAAAGGGTGATCGTTTATTTATTATGTTTTTTATTATAATAATGAAAATGTATCTGGTCATTTCGGGAAGGGTTATTAAGGTAAGATGCTGGAGGCTTTTCCTTCCATTCACTATCAGAGGAGGACAAACAACTCTCCTCATCAGATGGATTGGTGGGATGGCTAGCTAGTGTCTTAGTCTTTATTAGAAGAAGATGTGAATTTATTGCCATTGACAAAGACTAAAATGTCAACAACATCCAAGTCCCCTATTTTAATCGCCTATGGATTATCTAGCCATGGGTTCAAGATGGGTTCTTTGATAGGATGGATAATGGTTGATCTTTCCCTCACAGGAGAAACTCATGGGGTGCCCTTGTAGTATTTTTCGATTGAACGTTTTCTTCAGAATCCATAGGGTAATCCCAAAGAATATGAAGAACAAGTTTCTCCTTATCTATGTACCACATTGTCATAAAGGTACAAATATAATGAAAATAATCGTAACACTACTTGAATTTGATATTGTTCATTTCAGATTTCCTTGATGAACTAGCATTTTCTGTGGGTTAGATTAAGAGTGAATGGAATTCTATGTAAATGTTTATAAAAATCACTACTCTTCTTAAGATCAAAGTCACAGTGGATATGCTAGCTCTCCTTGCTTATATGGTGCAAGGAATATTTTGTGACTATCCTTTGGCTCTATGATATATATTTTCTTCCAAAAATAAAGACCAGTACGCCTTTTTTCTCTATTGAAGCTAGCAAATACATCAAATGCTTGTCTATGTAAAAGAATCAAAGGAGCTTAGAGTCCTTGCCATTTTACGGCAAGCAGTAGTAGATTAGTATGTTAGACATATTTTCATTTAGGATCATTATGATTATGTTCCATTATGATTGAAGATGGAAAATTAGCTTTGTTTCTATGAATTGTCATTTTCGATTATCTAATAGACCATTGCAATAGATGCTTTTAAATCAAATTTTCAAAGAGATAGGTTTAAACATGCCATTTTTGGGATTTGTAATCACAACTATTACTAGAATACAGCCATGTAGTTGTTGGTGAAATTGCAACCTTTTATTGTTGGAATTGCATTTTTGAATGTATAAATAGGTTCAACTTTATGAAAATCCCCTTAAACCTAGATTTTGCAATCTCAATCACTAATATTTACAACTCCAACAATTCTTCTAAAATTTTACCAAATTTTGAGAAAACTGATCAGAACAATGTTCCCAAAACAAAAATTAAAAATAAGAATTTTTACTACGTTGCTTTTCAAACATTTACCAATAATATTCCCGGTTGAATTTTGTCCTGGAAGTATCTCCCTTATATTTTATGGATTGAATGAAGTGTTCTAGTTGTATCCTTTCAGGTTCTAACAAAGTAACGTATGTAAATGCATATTGTTAAATGCTTAAGGTCCGAATCACATGTCATTAAAATTAGTTTTTGTGTTATTTCACCTCTGTTGTTCTATATAGAAGAGATGTTGTGATGTCATGTTCTACCTTGTTTTCCTTTGCCACTCATTATTTGTGGAATTGTAGTCTTATTGACTTAAATCAAATATATCTTGAGAGAAAATCTTTCCATTTTAATTTGAAATTAAATTCATAAAAGACTATCCCCATCTATCCATACGGTTGTAATCCATTTCTCTAGAACCCAAGTGGATAACATATTTCCATTAAATTACCATTGACATTGAAGATCAACACATATATTATGGCTGGCAGATTTCCTGTTTCATCCTATGAACTTCGAATTTAAAAATCCCTTTTTATGTCCCAAATCATTGCACCTGGTGTGTTGTCAATCTTCTTGATGTATTCACTGGCATAATAGAAAGACTAATATGATATATACCCCTCTGCCATAGACCCTCGAGTTTTTCCTTTTTTCAAACAAAATCTTTCAATTTCTTCATGTAACTCTCTAAGAAGAACATCCAACGACAAGATGAATGAGAAGATGAACCTGAAAGTCCATGAAACTTGTCTACAGTTCCTTCTCAAACATACAAACAATCTCAGCTATCTCTTGATGCCACCATGGCATGATAGCCATATGAATCTTCTTTGATGTGATCCAATGTATAAATGTAGATAATTTAGATATGGAACATCATAGGTATTGGGGGAAGTCATGGTTCACACATGCACACACAAGAAGAGGATAATGACATTGCATAGTAAATAATACCTTACACAAAAATTAATTATAAAATATCCCATTACATAAAAATAAAATAATAAAATCATGTTTTTGACATGCATACTCTTAGAAGGTTCAAATATCATGAAATTTCAACCTTGACAAATGGTCTTCCATAGTGAAGCAACGTCATAATGAATACCCATATAAAAAAGGCACCCTCATGCTCATTATAACTTCCTTTGCCAAAGAAATATCATCTTTCTTTAAATCCATTGGACATCACCTTCTTTGAAAGACCAAGAGGGACCAACCTCTCCTCTAGTTTCTTGTCTTGGTCAATGTTTCCTTTTAGTTTTTTAAGAAATAATATATCTCCTAACAACCAATGTGTCACTTTATTTTGATGATATGTTGTATAAATTTTATAGAAATTATAACTTCTCAATATTAAAATTGAAAACTAGAGACACAATTCTACTCTATTGATATGTGGAAAGGAAATCACAATTTAGAACATCATGAATATACATGCAACAAGAAAACCCACAAATACACAACGCTTTCTAGGGAAACCCTACTAGGAAAAGCCCCTCAATCCTCTTTACATTAATTAGTTGAAAAGATAAACTATTACAATTGCTAGATCCAGCTCTGAGCTTGACCTGCAAAAGAATAATTGTTCTCTTTTCTCAATTAGAAACTATGGCCAACACTTAGCGAATTATTTTCTCACCAAGCCTCCTATTTCCTTGTACAATTACTAAGGAAATTAGCCCATAAAAGTTATGAATTTCCTCCAAATTGATTGTGCAATTCCCAAGGATTGATCTTCTGACTCATGCAACACCTGTACACTCCAAACTAGTCTACAATTTATGTAACACTGCCTTGTAGTCTCCACTTCATCTGAGGAATTCGAATTCGTCACATGAAATAGTTATTTTGGGCCTATTTATTAGTTAGCTGACATATCTATGAGTTAGATGACTATCC
The DNA here is from genome assembly GCA_031772625.1 of Pinus tabuliformis. Classification (NCBI taxonomy): domain Eukaryota; kingdom Viridiplantae; phylum Streptophyta; class Pinopsida; order Pinales; family Pinaceae; genus Pinus; species Pinus tabuliformis. Next base: position 650,934,049 of record CM062818.1, on the reverse strand, counting down.
CACTGCTCAACTAACATTCCACTGATTCTATCAATAGTCAGAGGTTAGTTAACTGAATACAACTAAAAATAACTGAACTAGATTGCTAAAATTTAGCAATCAGACATGCATAATTAAACTCCAAGCCCTCTAACTCAAATTTAATAAAATAACTAAGTGACAAGAGCCATGTCACACTATTTAACTACCTCCAGGTTGTCCTGCTGATGTGGAAATACAATTTACTTAATTTGACTAAGGCTAAAGTCAAATTGAGCCTTTCTTGCTACATTGTCTAACACTCCCTCTTAGCAAGAAAGATATTTTTCACCACCCCTATCCTACACCTATGGAATATGAATTTACCTCTTGAAAATTCCATTGTCAATATGTCATCATTTTGATCCTTAGTTGGAATTTATTGTACCAACATAATTCTCCTCTACAAATAGTCCCGCAAATGATGATACCAGATATCAATGTGCTTGGCCCTATAATGAAATACCATATCCTTAGAAAACTTAATGCAACTTTGATTATCACAATATATCACTATCAGATCCATCTGTTGACTGAAAATCCCCACAAGTATTTTCCTCATCCATATGGTCTCACATGTTGCTTGACATGTAGCCATGTATTCAACCTCTACTGAGCTTAGTGCTAGAAGACCTTTCCTACTTGTTATACTAAGAAATAGATATGAACTCAACACTGAAGGTAGCACCTAAAGTACGTTTCTTGTCTGATAGACTCCTTGCCAAATCTGCATTGGTGAAGCCTTGGCACTTCGCTCCCTATGTTCTCCTCTACTATAATCCATACTTAGTAGTGCCTCTGAGGTATCATAACATATGTCTTTTCACCTCCTTATATAGATTGGTAGGCCTCACCATAACTTGACTAATCTAGTTCACTACATAGCACATGTCGGGTCTTGTGTTCACAATATACATCGAAGGCCCCACAAGCTGCCTGTAAATGGTAACATCAACCTCTTCGCCTAAAGTGGCATTTTTCTTCCTCTTGTTTGTAGGTAGAGGTGTGTCCATGGGCTTACAACTCTCCATGTGAAATATCCGAAGTATTTCAGAGGCATACTTCCCTTGAGACACAAACAATTCACCATCACCTTTCCATACTTCCAGCTCGAGCAAGTAATGCATTAAGCCCATTTATTTCATCTCAAATTCCCTTGTAAGATCCTCTTTGCAAGAGAGGATTAGTTGTTCATCACCTTTCAATATTAAATCATCAACATACAAAAAAATAATAAGAAACTTATCATCTACCACAATATGATAGAGGTTTGCATCTGCTTCACTTTTTGTGAAGCCCAATCCAATGAGATAATTGTTGATCCAAGTGTGCCATGCTTGGGATATCCATTTGAGACCATACAATGCTCTCTTGAGTCAACACAGGTGACTCTCGATCATATGTCTCAAATCCTTTTGGCTGCTCTATGTAAATTTCCTCCTCAACAACACCATTGAGAAAGGTGGTCTTCACATCCATATGGTGGATTTTACACCCCATTTTCACAACCAAAGTTATAATGGATCTGATTGAGGATTATCTTGAAACTAGTGCAAAACATTCCTCATAGTCCACTCCCTCTACCTTAGAGAATGTTTTGGCCGCTAATTTGGCCTTGTACTTCTCGATGCTCCCATTAGCTGCATGCTTCACTTTGTAGATCCATCTGGAACCAACCACTAATTTCTCTTCTGGTCTCAACACCACTTCCCATACATTGTTCTTCATGATGGACTCATGTTCTTCCACCATGGCATCAACACAAACAGGTTGAGAAATTGCTTCCTCGAATGAAGAAGGCTTTGTCTCAATGAGCTTTGTCATGAGAGCCATGTAACCAGTGTACCTATCAAGTGACCTCCTCTACCTACGCTATGATGTAAGGGCTCCTGCATTATCCGTAGCATCTTGTAACAATCGATCAACTTCTATGGTTATCTTTTTCCCCTCTCTGAAATATTCTAGTTGAGTGGGTGCCTCCACCCTTCCTCCTGTCTGCTCCCTTGCATGTGGCTACTCTACAACCTCCTGGAGCTCATCCCGAGGCTCATCCTTTGGAGATATAAGCCACAAATCTGATGGGATACAGAGCTGTCATTCCAGAAAAAATCTCATCGCCTTCTCCTCATCAAACTTGACATATCCCCTCATGATTTTCATCTTCAGTAAAGGAAAATACACCTGATAATTGTGTGGAGTTTCAGTGTATCCTAAAAAAACTCCCAATTTGGTTGTAGGCTCAAGTTTCCTCCTCTAATCCATGGAGACATGAAAATAAATAGAAGCTCAAAACATTCTAAAATGGGACACATCAGGCTTTCTCCCAAAGAAAGCTTCCTCCGGTGTGATCATACCAAGTATCCTATGAGGAATCCAATTTTCCAAGTAGACTGTTGTGTTACATGCTTCTTCCCACCCCTGATCATGTAGCATAGCTATTGCATCTCCCACTATCCTCATGTTTTTCCTCTCAACTACCCCATTTTGTTGTGAGTGATGGGGTACTGTTAGTTCTCTTCGAATACCTTCTTTGACACAAAAACCATTGAAGGCATGAAAAACAAATTCAACTCCATTGTCACTCCTGAGAGAATTCACTTTCTTCCTAGACTCCTTCTCAACTAATGTCTTGAATTCTACAAATTTTGAGAAAACTTCATCCTTCTTCCGCATGAAGAAGATCCAATGTTTTCTAGAGAAATCATCAATAAAAATTACATAGTACTTATGTTTTGTTGTGGAGGTTGTAGAGAATGGTCCACAAACACCAAAGTGGACTCAATCCAAGATTGTATCTGCTTTGTTGTCTCGGACATGGAAAGTGGAGTTGACATATTTCACCAATGTGCAACCCTTGTACACATCTTTCTAGTCAAGGGAGATTTTAGGGAGATTGGTAGTAATTTTCAGCATGCTTTTTAAGGCACCGTGGTGTAGGTGACCCAATCTCTTGTGCCATAGTTCTCCAACATCTCAAGTCTTCACCTTTCTACCTTGTTGGTCAATGAAACATAATCTCCCACCTCAAATTTTTATAGGTTCTTCACAATGAACACCAATCTTCTTCACTTGCCTGCTAGTTGTGTCTTAAAAAGGCTTTCCCTTTACCTAAAATAACATCATAGCCACGATCCTCCAATACTTCTACAGAGATCAAGTTCTTCTTCAGCCCAGGTACAAACATAACATCTTAAAGGCAAAGAGGAGAGGCTTCCTCCCTCTCAAAGGTTACAATACCAATTCCTACAACAATATACCTCCCATCATCCCCCAATTCAATATGCATTTGGAGATATTCTCCTCCAATTTGATGAAATTTCCTTAGACCTTGTCATATGGAACAAGGCACTGAAACAAAGGTACTAAAAACTCCCCATAACAATGATGGTCATGCATGCTATTAGGGTGAAGTCTAACTCGAATTGTGAAGTCAGTGATTCACCTCCTACTCCCCCTGAAGAACTCTTGGTAGAATTATCATGTGGACATTTTGTTGCATAGTGCCCATATTCATGGCAGTGGAAGCATTTTATCTTCCTCAAGTATTTCTTCATGCCATTATTTTGGCTAGATCGAGGTTTTCTTTGGGTCTTCTTTCCTTTTCCCTTCCTCCCCTTTCCAACCAATGCAAAATTATTGTTGGGTCCCTATAATACTAGTGATTACCCCATTACTATTGTAGTTATACCCCTTATTTATATTGTTGTGCCCCCATTACCCCCATATTGTTATTAATGTGCCCATAGAATCCCTCTATTGTTATTTTTGTGGCTTTATATTATTAGTGTTAGGTCGGCTGGATTATATTGTGACTCCATAGACTCCTATATATAGAAAGGAGGTTTTGTCATTTGTATCATCGAAGAATTGTTCATTTATGTAATGTAAAGGAGGTTGCCCCCTCGAAGAGGCTGAATTCTAAGGCGTGGATCTCTCTTTTCTATCTTTTTGTGAGCTGGTTTCATAACATTTGGTATCAGAGCTTTGGATTCTAGGGTTTCGCTGCTCCAAACAGATCATCGTGGTATTTTCGCTATAACTTTTTTTCTGTGACGTTTCAGAAGTTGCAAAAAAAAACCCATTTGAGAAGAAATTGCGCTGAACCTTGGGTCTGAATTTCAGAGCTTTTCGCGCGATATTTTCAAAGATATGATCTCAGGAAGTTGGTCTTTTTGTAGACTCCTGAATTACACTCAAAACAGGTGACCTGGGGAAAATCGTCATAACTTTATTTCTGAGCATCGGATTGAAATTTCGTAAGAAGGTACAGAAAGAGGACGGACTGTAGTTTTCTTTTATATATTTTTCAGAGTCAAAGGTTGAAACAGTGACACGTGGAACTTCATACAAGTTCACTCTACGGAACTAGTCTATAATCAGGTCACTGCGGGAGATTGGGCATAACTCTTTCTTGGAGAATCTAATTTGATTCAGACTAGTGGCATTGGAAAGAGGACATAGAAGGCTACTATAGGTCACAATTTCAGAACTGGATGATTCGAAATTACAGAGATACATCAGATTCAATATCAGGCTTCTACAAAGTAAAAAAAGGTGTGTAGTTTTTATTTTTTATTTTTGCATAAGCTTGGTTTGAAGGAATTCAAAAGGGCATAGTAAAGCATTATTATGGGTAACTGATGCCCCAAGGAAAGAAAATGAAAACACCTAGTAAGGAACCTGAAAGCTCTAGCATGACTCATGAAGAAGAGGAAGAAATGCAACACGATATATCAAAATTACAAGACCAAGTGCAACAACTGTCCCTTGCACAAAAGGGAACAGAATCTAAGATGGATGGTTTAAAGAAAGGTGTAGAAGCTAAGATGGACTGTTTAAAGAAAGGCGTAGAAGCTAAGATGATTGACGTGGAAGCTAAGATGGATGATTTGAAGATAGATTTGAAGACAGACATGGACGAATTGAAGATAAATATGAATAAGTTGCTACAAGAAATCGTCCCTAAGGGTGAAAGGGTACTAAAGGAAACTCATGATGAGAACAAAATAAATGTTAATCATGATTCCATAGACGCTAATGTTGGATTGAAGAATCACCATATTCCAAAAATTGATATGAGGAAGTTTGATGGCAAGGATCCCGCCACATGGATATTACAGATGGAGCAATTCTTCGATCTCAATAATGTGCAAAACACACAAAAGGTATGTATGGCAACTTTATATTTGGAACCAAATCAGTTTGTATGGTATCAATGGCTTTGCTCTCGTAAACAATTTATCACTTGGGCAATTTTTACGGAAGAATTGATAGCACATTATGAGGATACAAAAAGCAACACTTTTTTTAGCCAATTGATAAGTCTCAAACAAAAGGGTTCAATAATGGAGCACATTGAGGAGTTCCAAAAATTGAACATAAGGGTAAAAGATATTCCAGAGGAGCATAGGATTGATGTGTTCATAGGGTCTTTAAAGGATAATATCCAACATGATGTTCGACTTTGGGAACCTGATTCATTAGAGAAGGCATTCAGGTTAGCAAGAAAAATGGAAAGCAAAATTATGGCAACTAGGAAGCATACCACTCACAACTATAAAGACGGAAGTGCAGTTGCCCCTAGTCTTCCACAACCTATAAGGTTGACACCACAACAATTGGAAAAAAAAAGAGCAAAAGGGCTTTGTTACAGTTGTGATAGCAAATACACTAAAGGTCATAAGTGTGCTGAGAAGAAATTATTCTACATAGATTGTGAAGAGGAAGAAGAAAAGGAGCAAGAAAGGTCAAAAGAACAGGATATGTTCCAGGAACAAAGCCTAGATGAAGAACAAATAAATCCGACCATATCTTGTAATGCATTGGCGGGAATTACCACTCCTCAAACCATCAAGATAGAAGGACAAATCAAGAAGAAAAAGGTAATAGTGTTGATTGATTCAGGAAGCACCCACAATTTTATTCATTGTAGGGTAGCAAAAGAATTGAATTGCTTCCTATATCCAGCACCAGAGTGTCAAGTGATGATTGCAAATGGAGGAACAATAAATTGCTCTGGAAAGTGCCATAATATCAAGCTATCCATGGGAGAATATGTATTGACTAGCCCAATGCTTTCCATTCCAATGGGAGGTGCTGATGTTGTACTAGGAGTCCAATGGCTACAATCCTTGGGTACAATAGCTTTTAATTTTCAAGAACTTTTCATCAAATTTTCTGTGGAAGGAAAGGAAGTTGAATTAAGGGGTATTGCAGGGAAACCAGGAAAGATAATCAGCTCTAATGGTATGACAAAGCTTCTAAAAAAGGAGCAAAGAGGTGTAATTGCACAATTATGTTCGCTAGATGTTTCCACATTGGAATCATCTATTTCTCCAGATCTCCAAAAAGTCCTGGACAATCATTCCAAGGTATTTGAGACTCCCAAAGGTCTCCCACCTATGCGTGATCATGATCATGCTATTCATCTGATTCCAGGAAGTGTTCCTCCAAACATCAGGCCGTACAGATATCCCTATGTCCAAAAAAGTGAAATTGAACGTATGGTTGCAGAAATGCTAGAGGCTGGTATAATTCAACCAAGTCAAAGTTCTTTCTCTGCTCCAGTAGTATTGGTGCACAAGAAGGATGGATCATGGCGCATGTGTCCGGATTATAGGGAGCTCAACAAGCTCACTATTAAAGATAAGTTCCCCATTCCTGTCATTGATGAATTACTGGATGAATTGCATGGATCAATTTACTTCACCAAGTTGGATCTTCGTTCAGGATATCATCAAATCAGAATGAAGATTGAAGACATTCCGAAAACAGCATTTAGAACTCATGAGGGTCATTATGAATTTTTGGTCATGCCTTTTGGCCTTACCAATGCACCTTCAACATTTCAAGGTTTGATGAATTCAATTTTCAAACCATTCCTTAGAAAATTTGTGTTAGTATTTTTTGATGATATACTAATCTACAGCAAGTCTTGGAAGGATCATGTTGAACATGTTGACAGGGTGCTACAACTATTGGAGGAGAAACAATTATATGCAAAAAGATCCAAATGTTTCTTTGGAGTCCAGGAGGTGGAATATTTGGGTCATATTGTATCTCATGAAGGAGTTAAGGTAGACCCTAGCAAAATTAAAGCCATTAAGGAATGGAAAATCCCCACATCCATAAAGCATCTGCGAGGATTTCTTGGGTTGACAGGGTATTATCGCAAGTTTGTTAAGAATTATGGGAGAATAGCAGCACCTCTAACAACATTATTGAAGAAAGATGCATTTTCATGGACTCCGGAAGCAACAAAGGCCTTTGAACATCTTAAAGAGGCAATGTGCCAAGCACCGGTCTTAGCTACACCGGACTTCACAAAAACCTTTATTGTGGAATGTGATGCTTCAGGAAATGGAATTGGTGCTGTTCTAATGCAAGATGAAAGACCCATTGCTTTTGAAAGTCGTCCAATCAAGGGAAAGTTTTTAAGCAAAGCTATTTATGAGAAGGAAATGTTGGCAATACTCCATGCACTTAAGAAATGGCGACCCTACCTAATGGGAAGACACTTCAAGGTAAAAACGGATCATGATAGCCTTAAATACTTTTTAGAACAAAGATTATCCTCTGAAGAGCAACAAAAGTGGGTCACAAAGATGTTGGGTTATGACTTTGAAATCATCTACAAAAAAGGGAAGCAAAATGTGGTGGCAGATGCACTCTCAAGAAAGGATGAGGATGTGGAAGCATTTTTGTGCGCATTTCTATTATCCAACCAGATTGGATAAATGAAGCAAGGGAGGAATGGAAGAATGACGAAGAAGTGTGGGCACTTATTCGAAAGCTACAACAAGATTCCAGTACGTCTGATACATTTAGCTGGAAAAATGATTCGTTATGGTACAAAGATCGCTTATACCTCTGTAAGAATTCCCAGCTAAAACAAAAGATTCTTATGGAATTGCACACTTCTCCCTTAGGAGGGCACTCAGGATTTTTAAAAACTTACCACAGGGTTAAGAAGGAATTTTTTTGGGATGGCCTTAAATCAGATATTCAAAAGTTTGTGGCAGAATGTTTGGTTTGCCAACAAAATAAAGTTGAAACAATTAAGACACCGGGTCTATTACAACCTTTATCCATTCCAAGCCAACGTTGGGAGGAGGTTTCAATGGATTTTATCACAGGTTTACCCAAGTCTGAGGGAAAGAGTGTCATCATGGTGGTAGTTGACAGACTTACCAAGTATGCACACTTTTGTGCATTATCACATCCATTTAAAGCCAGTACAGTTTCTACTGCATTTATGGAAACAATTCAAAAGCTACATGGAAACCCAAAGATTATTGTAAGTGACAGAGATCCCATTTTCACTGGAAATTTTTGGACAGAATTATTTTCTTGTCTTGGTACTCAGTTAGCTCATAGCTCATCTTATCATCCTCAATCTGATGGGCAAACTGAGATAGTAAACAAATGTTTGGAAGGATATCTTCGTTGCTTTGTATCTGATAAACAGACACAATGGGTCAAATGGTTGCCTCTGGCTGAATGGTGGTATAACACTTCCTTTCATACAGCAACAAAAATGACCCCATTTATGGCACTTTATGGGTATCAACCACCATCCATCACATCATATTTAAGAGAAAATTCTAAGGTTCAGGCAGTGGAACATCACATCGAACATCAACAACAAGTCCTCCAACTCTTAAAGGATAACCTCGTGTTGGCACAGAATAGAATGAAACAACAGGCAGATCAACATCGCAGTGAAAGAAGTTTTGATGTAGGTGATTGGGTATTCCTACGGCTACAACCATATAAGCAAATGTCCCTCAAGCAAGCTAAGAAGGATAATAAATTATCACCAAAGTATTATGGTCCGTACAAGGTGTTGCAAAAGATTGGTACTATGGCATACAAATTGGAGCTTCCTGCAGCTTCTCGATTGCACCCAGTTTTCCATGTTTCATGCTTAAAGAAGGTTATAGGCGACAAGCTCCCAGTTCAAACAATATTGCCAGAACTTGACGAGGAAGGAAAAATTATATTGGAACCGGAAGCAGTTATAGAAACAAGAACTCGACAGCTACGAAATTGATCAATTTCAGAGTACCTTATCAAGTGGAAGAACTTATCCGCTGAAGATTCCACATGGGAGGATGAGAATTTTATGCAGAAGTATCCAGAACTACTCAAGCATTGAGGACAACACTTTTTTGAAGGAGAGGGGCATGTTGGGTCCTTATAATACTAGTGATTACCCCATTACTATTGTAGTTATACCCCTTATTTATATTGTTGTGCCCCCATTACCCCCATATTGTTATTAATGTGCCCATAGAATCCCTCTATTGTTATTTTTGTGGCTTTATATTATTATTGTTAGGTCGGCTGGATTATATTGTGACTCCATAGACTCCTATATATAGAAAGGAGGTTTTGTCATTTGTATCATCGAAGAATTGTTCATTTATGTAATGTAAAGGAGGTTGCCCCCTCGAAGACGCTGAATTCTAAGGCGTGGATCTCTCTTTTCTATCTTTTTGTGAGCTGGTTTCATAACAATTATCTTCACTTTCAACCTTGGATGATGTTCCATCTATATTATTTCTCTAGAACTCTTCTTGAACCAAATCAAATGATCTATAAACTATCATAATATTCCACTGGATAGTTCGTTACAAAAGATCTGATAATATTATTAGAAAATAGAAATTCAACATTATTACAACTTTATTAAACTTTAATATTTGTAGATTTAACTGTAATTAGTGCATGCATGAGAATGGAATTATGAAAAAAAATAGAGAACAACAAAATAAGCTCAAACACACACATAAGACACAAAATATGCTCTAGGAAATCCTTTCGGGAGAAAAACTAGCGGGAAGGTGAGGTCACTTCACTCTCTTTCTTTGTCTAGAAATATGGTTGCATGTACAAAGAAGTAAGTCATGTGGCTTGTGGGCTGCTACAGTGCATAAATCGTTTCTACTCTACTTCCTATCCCTCTTAGTTATATTTTCTCAACTATGGAACAAAATGCTATCAAAATAATTGAATGCTTCTTCCTCCTAGTGGCCCAATTATAACACATCCTGATAGCCTACTATTCGTTAAGTTTGACTATGTTAGGTCCCTATAATACTAGTGTATTCCCTTATTATTATTTTCATTGTACCCCTTATTGTTATTGTTGTTGCCATGTTGTCCCCATATTGTTATTATTGTGGCCCATAGAAGCCCATTATTGTTATTGTTGAGCCCTTACATTATTATTTTTATGTCAACTCTGATTATATTGTGACCCCTTAGACTCCTATATATAGAAAGGAGGCCTTGTCATTTATATCATCCAAGAACTATTCATTTGTGTAATGTAAAGGAGGTTTCCCTCTTGAGGTGGTTATGTTTTTAAGTCGTTTATCTATATATTTCTTATATTTTGTGAGTTGGTTGCATAACAATTAGTATCAAAGCTTTGGACTCTAGGGCTTCGTTGCTTCAAATAGGTCATCGTGACATTTTCACTGTAACGTTTTTTCTACGAAGCTTTAGAAGCTGAAATTAAAACCCATTTGAAATGAAATTGTGATGAACCATGTGAACGAATTTTAGACATTTTCTCACTATATTTTCAGCGATATGAACTAAGGAAGTTAGAGTTTTTGTAGGATCCCGAATTGGATCTCAAACAGATCACCTTGGGAAAATCGTCATACATTTCTCTCTGTACATCTGATTTAAATTTCGTAAAATGTGATAGAAATAATATGCACTATAGTTTGTTGGATATCATTTTCAGAACCTAAGGTTGAAACAGTGACACGTGGCACGTCGTACAAGTTCGTTCTACTGAACCAGTCTATAATTATGTCATCGCGGGAGATGGGGCACAACACTTTCTTCTAGAATCCAATTGCGATCAGACTTGTGGGGTTGGAAACAAGACTCATAAGGCTATCACAGGATGAAATTTCAGAACTTGGAGATATTAAATTATATAGTTACAGGAAATTCAAGATCGAGCTCATACAAAGCGGAAAAAAATAAAAAGGTGTGTAATTTTTTTTTTTTTTTTTGCATAAGCCTTGTTTGAGAAAGTAGTTTGAAGTGATTCAAAGGGAATTGTGAAGCATACTCATCATTCATTGATGAACCAAAGAAAGAAAATGGAAACACCTAGTAAGAAACCTGAAATATCTACTATGACAGATGAAGAAGAGGAAGAAATGCAACATGATATATCAAAATTAGGAGACCAAATGCAACAAACTTCGCTCTCACAAAAAGTAACTGAAGCTAAGATGGATGGTTTAAAGAATGGAATGGAAGCTAAGATGGATGGCATAGAAGCTAAGATGGAGGGTATAAAAGAAAAACTTAAAGGCAACATGGAAGATTTGAAGATAGATTTGATAAAGTTGCTACAAGAATGTCTTACTAATGATTAAAGGGTAGTAAAGGAAACTTGTGATGAGAACAAAAGAAATTTTAGTCATGATTTCATAGACTCTAACATTGGATTGAAGACCCACCATGTTCCAAGGATCGATATGAGGAAGTTTGATGGAAAGGATCCCATAACATGGATACTACAAATGGAGCAATATTTCGATCTCCATAATGTGCAAAGCACACAAAAGGTACACATTGCAAGTTTATATTTGGAACCCAATCAGTTTGTATGGTATCAATGACTTTGCTCTTGTAAACAAATTGTCAGTTGGGAAATTTTTATGGAATAAATGATATCACATTATGAGGATACAAAAAGAAACACATTTTTTAGCCAATTGATAAATCTCAAACAAAAGGGTTCAATGGTGGAGCACATTGAGGACTTCCAAAAAATGAATATAAGGGTAAAAGATATTCCAGAGGAGCATAGGATTGATGTGTTCATAGGGACTTTAAAGGATAACATCCAACTTGAGGTTCGCCTTTGGCAACTTAATTAATTGGAGAAGGCATTCAGGTTGGAAAGAAAAATTGAAAGCAAAATTATGGCAACAAGGAAGCCTACCACTCACAACTATAAAGATGGAAGTGTTGTTGCCCCTAGCCTTCCAAAACCTACAAGGTTGAAACCACAACAATTGGAAGAAAAAAGAGCAAAAGGGCTTTGTTATAGTTGTGATATAAAATACACTAAAGGTCATAAGTGTGTTGAGAAGAAATTATTTTACATAGATTGTGAAGAGGAGGAAGAAAAGGAATAAGAAACATCAAAAGAAGAGGATACACACTAGGAACAAACCCTAGAGAAAGAAGAAATGAATCCGACCATATATTGTAATGCATTGGTCGGAATTACCACTCCTCAAACTATCAAGATAGAAGGACATATCAAGAAGCAAGAGGTAATAGTGTTGATTGATTCGGGTAGTACCCATAATTTTATTCATTGTAAGATAGCCAAGTAATTGAATTGCTTCCTATATATAGCACCAGAGTGTCAAGTGATGGTTGCAAATGGAGGAACCATAATTTTCTCTGGAAAGTTCCATAATATCAAGCTATCCATGAGAGACTATGTGTTGAATAGTCAAATGATTTCCATTCCAATAGATGGTGTTGATCTTGTACTAGGATTCCAATGGCTACAATATTTGTGTACGATAACTTTTAATTTTTAAGAACTTTTCTTGAAATTTGTTTCGAAAGGAAAGGAAATTAATTTTAAGGGGTATCATAGGGAAACCAGGAAAGATAATCAACTCTAATAGCATGACAAAGATTCTAAAGAAAGAACAACGAAGTGTAATTGCACAATTATGTTCGCTGGAGGTTCCCACATTGGAATCATCTATTTCTCTAGATCTCCAAAAAGTCTTAGACAATCATTCCAAGGTATTTGAGACTCCCAAAGGCCTCCCATATATTCATGATCTTGATCATGCTATTCATTTGATTCCAGGAAGTGTTCCTCCAAACATCAGGCCTTGCAGATATCCCTATGCCCAAAAGAGTGAAATTGAACATATGGTTGCAGAAATGCTAGAGGCTGGTATAATTCAACCCAGTGAAAGTTCTTTCTATGCTCCAGTATTATTGGTGCACGAGAAGGATGGATCATGGCACACGTGTCCTGATTATAAGGAGCTCAACAAGCTCACTATTAAAGATAAATTCCCCATTCCCGTCATTAATGAATTATTGGACGAATTCCACAGAGAAATTTACTTCACCAAGTTAGAACTTTGTTCATGATATCATCAAATCAGAATGAAGACTAAAGACATTCCGAAAACAACATTTAGAACTCGTGAGGGTCATTATGACTTTTTGGTGATGCCATTTGGCCTTACCAATGCTCCTTCAACATTTCAAGGTTTGATGAATTCCATTTTCAAATGCTTCCTTAGAAAATTTGTGTTAGTATTTTTTATGATATACTAATCTACAACAAGTCTTGGAAGGATCATGTTCAACATGTTGACATAGTGCTCCAACTATTGGAGGAGAAACAATTATATGAAAGAACCTCAAAATTTTTCTTTGGAGTACAAGAGGTGGAATATTTGGGTCATATTGTATCTCATGAAGGTGTTAAGGTAGACCCTGGAAAAATTAAATCCATTAAGGAATGGAAAAATACCCACATCTATAAAGCATCTGCGAGGATTTCTCGGGTTGACAGGGTATTATCTCAATTTTGTTAAGAATTATGGGAGAATAGTGGAACCTCTAACAACATTACTAAAGAAAGATGAATTTTCTTGGACTCCAGAAGCAACAAAGGCCTTTAAACATCTTGAAGAGGCAATGTGCCAAGCACCGGTCTTAGCTATGCCAGACTTCAAAAAAACCTTTATTGTGGAATGTGATGCCTCAGGAAATGGAATTGGTATTTTTTTAATGCAAGAAGAAAGACCCATTTCTTTCGAAAGTCGTCCAATCAAAGGAAAATATTTACACAAAGCTATTTTTGAGAAGGAAATGTTGGCAATACTACATGCACTTAAGAAATGGCGATATTACCTAATGGGAAGACACTTCAAGGTAAAAAAAGATCATGATAGTCTTAAATACATTTTAAAACAAAGATTATCTTCAGAAGAGCAACAAAAGTGGGTCACAAATATGTTGGGTTATGACTTTGAAATCATCTACAAAAAAGGGAAGCAAAATGTTGTTGCAGATGCACTCTCAAGAAAGGATGAGGATGTGGAAGCATTGCTTTGTGCCATTTCTATTATCCAACCAGATTGGATAAAAGAAGCAAGGGATCGATGGAAGAATGACAAAGAAGTGTGGGAAGCGTTCAAAAGTTGCAGCAAGATCCCAGTACATCCAATACATTTAGCTAGAAAAATGATTCGTTATGGTGCAAAGATCGCTTATAGCTTTGTAAGAATTCCTAGCTCAAACAAAATATTCTCAGGGAATTTCACACATCTCTCTCAAGAGGGTACTCAAGATTTTTAAAAACTACCACAGGGTTAAGAAGGATTTTTTTTGGGATGGCCTTAAATCTGATATTCAAAAGTTTGTGGCAGAATGTTGGGTTTGCCAACAAAATAGAGTTGAGACAATTAAGGCCCCAAGTCTATTACAACCTTTATCCATTCCAAGTCAGTGTTGGGAGGAGGTTACAATGGATTTTATCACAGGTTTCCCCAAGTCCAAAGGAAAGAGTGTCATCATGGTGGTAGTTGATAGACTTAGAAAGTATGCACACTTTTGTGCATTGTCTCATCCATTTAAAGCCAGTACAGTTGCTACTGCACTTATGGAAACAATTCAAAAGCCATTTGGAAACCCAAAGATTATTGTAAGTGACAAAGATCCTATTTTCACTAGAAATTTTTGGACATAATTTTTTTCCCTTCTAGGTAATCAGTTAGCTCATAGCTCATCTTATCATCCTCAATCTGATGGGAAAATTGAGATAGTGAACAAATTTTTGGAAGGATATCTCCGTTGCTTTATATCTAATAAATAGACACAATGGGTCAAATGGTTGCCTCTCACTGAATGGTGGTATAAAAGTTCCTTCCATACTACAACAAAAATGACCCCATTTATGGCGCTCTATGGATATCATCCACTATCCATCACATCATATTTAAGGGAAAATTATAAGGTTCAAGAAGTGGAAGATCACATCAAGCATCAACAAAAAGTTCTCCAACTCTTAAAGGATAACCTCACTTTGGCGCAGAATAGAATGAAACAACACGAAGATCAACATCACAACGAAATAAGTTTTGATGTAGGTGATTGGGTATTTCTACGGCTACAACATAGAAACAAATGTCCCTTAAGCAAGCTAAGAATGATAATAAATTATCACCAAAGTATTATGGTCTGTACAAGGTGTTGAAAAAGATTGGTACTATGGCATACAAATTGGAACTTCCTGCATCTTCCCGAGTGCACACAGTTTTCCATGTTTCATGCTTAAAGAAGGTTATAGGTGAAAATATCCCAGTTCAAGCAATATTTCCATAGCTTGACGAGGAAGGAAAAATCATGTTGGAACTTGGAGCAGTCATAGAAACAAGAAGTCAATAGCTGCGAAATCGATCAATTTCGAAGTATCTCATCAAGTGGAAGAACTTACCTGGTAAAGATTCTACATGGGAGGATGAGAATTTTATACAGAAGCATCCAGAACTACTCAAGCATTGAGGACAACACTTCTTGGAAGAAGAGGGGCATGTTAGGTCCCTATAATACTAGAGTATCCCCTTATTATTATTGTCATTGTACCATTTATTGTTATTTTTGTGCCCATGTTGTCCCCATATTGTTATTATTGTGCCCCATAGAAGCTCACTATTGTTATTGTTGTGCCCTTACATTATTATTGTTATGTTGGCTCTGATTATATTGTGACCCCTTAGACTCACATATATAGAAATTAGGTCTTGTCATTTGTGTCAACCAAGAATTTTTCATTTGTGTAATGTAAAGGAAGTTGCCCCCTTGAAGAGGCTGCATTTTAAGTCATTGATATATCTTTTTCTTCTATTTTGTGAGTTGGTTGCATTACAGACTACATCAACTCTTAACTAGAGTTATAATATAGAATCTTCTGAAGTCTTTTACATCGCAAAAACATAGCTATCCCCGTTTCCATGAATAGTGAGGGTTGTCGCGCATCCTCCCAAATTGTAGGTGTGAAAACAGGAAGGTCAATTTTTGAGTGGCATCAATTTTGAATACAAACTTTGATTGATGCACTTCTTGTGCCATTGGAAATATCTTTGTGTGTACAAAAACATGAAAAGGTGCTATGCAAAAGAGGAAAAGTGTAACCCCCAAAAAATTTCGTGTAATGCCTCAAAACGATCTAGGAAGGTTACAAACTTTATTTCACTAAATTGTGTCCCACCGGTAAAAAATGTCCCATGACTTGATTCCCCTAATTTCTCCACTTTGAATGCATTGAGATGGATGAAAAATAATATAATGGTCCAATCTGGATCATCAGACCCCAAACTTTACCAATTTGGTAATTTATTACTTCCATTCATAGAGTCCTGGTAGTTGTGTCAGGATTTTGGAATGCCTAGAAGAGCTAGGTTCACTAAGTCATATTGTACAATATTCACCCCAACCCCTCCAAGCTCCTCTCTAACTTGTGTAAATTTGGAGAGATATTGTGGAATATTATCATTCTCCTACATTCTTATGTTTCGAAGTTTGTCTTTCAGGGCCAATATTCTATTGTCACTATTATTTTTGAATAGCTCAGTCATCCTTGAATTTTTCATCTTCAAATTTTTTAGGTCATGTATCCTATATATGCTTCATGGCTATTGAATCTATTGGGATTTTCATAACTCCTAACTCACTTCTGTGTGAGGCATGCCATCCCTATAACATAGCTAATTCTTTGCAACGAAAGAGTCTTTGAATCCTTAGGAGGACCATGTGATTTACCTGTTTTCTTGAACTGTGGTACCTGTCATGACCACATTTTAGACGTATATCTTTGTCTGCATATTCTCCTCCATATAGAATAAAACCATTCGGACATGCATGATATGGTATGAACTCAACACCCAGCATTTTCAACAACTGCTTTGTCTCTTCGCAACTACCCAACAAGACATTATCACTTGGAAAAACCTTATCTTTGAATAACCTGCAATTGGTGGGGAATATAATTATACAATGTCAATATTTAATGTTCATAGAATCAACTATTTTTAATGTTGATTGTGTGACAAGATTGATAAAAATATAAGGGACCTGATCGATCATTCAGATGAATTACTTCAATATTGTCGAGAAACAAGCATTAAACATGCCAAAATTTGCTTTCAAGGTGTATAACAACATCGTTGTCCCCAACTAAGTAGACGTTGACTTTCAGTCAGGCTCAAAGAGAGTGGCGATGGAAGAAAATTTCTGGCTTTCGAATATGGTATCAATGATATGCACATCATCCCTAGCTCATCATTCTATAATGCGTCTAACAACATTGCCTCCATGGAAGTCATATCCCATAAGTAATCACCCATACCAACCTCTATTTGATTGCCTCCATTGCTAACTTATGATGAAGAACTACTATTGTTGTGGTCATTCCTAAATGGTGAATCTAGACGTAGTGGGAATTGAATAAGTGGTTGATTCAACCATTCTTTGTATGATTCCTCTCTGATTATTTCTCTTAATGAAACCTTCTCTCGAGTTCACTAGAATCCTAATTTCAAAAAATATTTTAACGCCATTAGTACAATATCAATGATATTAGTAAGCACACCAATGCAATTGATTTGTTGAAATTATATTATACCAGACAATTATTATCATCGTTGATCCAGGATTGCCCCTGGAAGATGCCTTATTCCAATTGGAAGGCTGAAGAGGCTATCCATTTTCATCTACCAACTACTTGCAATATGTTGCTTCTAATAAGAGATTTTGACATTTTTGAAATGGACGAGTATTTTTTGCATATGAACTCAATTCTAAATCAGGATCTTGAAAATTTAGATACATTTTTATTAAAATTGACAGGGATTAAAAATAGGTAAATTAAATTAGATAATCGAAATATAAATAAAATCTGAACTTACTGGAGATGGAAAGGGAGAAATTCATAAAGGATTTTGATCAACAATATGCAACGAGATGGAATTTGAAGAATTGGGCATTTGATATTATTGAGATTTTGTTGTTGCATTTGAGAAAACTCAAAAATAATTTTTTTTGTGCATATCAAAAATATGAGCATCACCCGATGCAATAAGTGCTAAGTGGACTATTAAAAAATCATGAGAAATTAGTCTGTTACGATTACCTCTCATGGAAATGGTCATAGATGAATGGCTTAGTTAACGTAGTTGAATCCCAAAAATGATATCTAATAAAAATTCTTGGGCATATCTAAAATTAATCTCGAGAACCATATAACCACAATTTGAATTTCAATATAGTTTTCAAACCATTTTCAAGAATAAGGCGACTTTAAACAGAAAATGTATACTATGAACTACTGTGATTCAAGGGGATGCATCCTGAAGGATAATTTGATATTAACATGCCATTTTATGTAAAAATAAAATTTCAGCTAGTTTTTAAACAAGATAGGTGTGCTTATCAAAACAAAGTGCAACGATGCGTTTAAACAATACTAGCACTGGGGCGTTTAAATAACACCCGCATCACTTTCTAACTTCAAAAAAAAATATGTTATCATATTGGCGCTCTTGTACAAAAACGCACCAATGTGTTTAAAAAAAACAGTGCTAGTTCACCCTTATTTCCGGATTTTAAAAAATAAAAACGAATTCAACCAACTCAGTGCTCTTATAATGTATACTATGAACTATTGTAATACATAGATTTTAAGCCATATTAGTTCACTTATCAAAACATAGCGCATTGATGCATTTAAAAAATACCAGAATAGGGAAATTCAAATAATACCCGCAATTGTTTCTAGCATTCTGAAAAAAATGTTATCATATCAGTGCTCTTGTACAAAAACAAATTGATGTGTTAAAAAAAAACAACACCTCTATGCACCTATTTTTGGATTTTAGAAATTAAAAACAAATTCAACCAATATGGTGCTCTTCTAACAATTAGAGCATCGATGCTTTTAAATAGAAACTACACTGTTGCGTTAAAAAAATTAATTGCACCATTTCGAGATTTAAAAAATTAATTGCACCATTTCGAGATCATGTCGGTGTGTTGCAAATATTTGGTGCCTCAGAAATGTTGGTGCGTTTTTCCTATAAACACAATGGTGTGCTTGCCTATCAAACACACCAATGTGTGGAGAAATTGAAAAAAAACACTTTGTTTTCTAAAATTAAAAAATGAGCAACAATTGATTTTTCAAAATCTAATTTCATAAAGTCTTTTAAAAAGTAAAAATTTATTCCCTATTTCATTATTTTCCCCAAAATTTAAAGGGAGTGATTTGTGAGAGAGACATACCAAAAGCACTATGCAAAAACAAAATACTTTGGAGCAACAAAACTATTCAAGAAAGGTATGGTGATTCACTCAAAACCCTGCATAGTAAAATTTTAAATTTTATTGTTTATTTTAATAATAAAAAAAATTACAATTTCTGTTGGGGTTTAATTAAAAGAGAGATCATTCATAAGAGAGACATAATGGGGGAACTGTGGGGCAACAAAATATTTTGGAACCACAAAAAGATCAAAATTTAAAAGGTATGGTGATTCACTCAAAACCTTGGATAACAAAAATTTTAAATTTTACTGTTATAATTTCTATTTATTCACAATTCGATAAAAATAAATAATAATAATAATAATAATAATAATAATAATAATAATAATAATAATAAAATAAATAAATAAATAAATAATAAAAAAATAAAATAAAAATTACTATAGATTTTACTAGTAAAAAATTTTACGATCTCTGTTCCTATTTAAATTTAATTAAAAAAATCAATATTTACCTTAAACTCTTGTTTCTTCCTATAAAATTTCACCATAGAGTTTAACTTCCTCTACCGCTTCCCAATTAGGGTTTTCCATTTTAGGCATTTTATAATTAATAGGTTTGTGTACTTAATATATATAGGGTGTTTGACATGTAAAGTACATGAATCACCTATTGAATTAGATTAAAACCCTCTGGGCCCTCTTTGTTTTTTCTTAAAACAATTATATATTAAGTGGTTCTCCCTCTGTAATGCAACAGACTGGTGCACCTTCTTTATTATCGTTGCTCCCGGTGTAATATAACACACTGGCACACCTTTTCTAAATAGAACTATTAAATTATTACAGTGTGTTTAGTCTTACAAATCACACCTTTATAATTTAAAATTATTTAAAAAAAATAATTTTCCATGATGGCATTGAGAAATTAAATGCTCGATGCATTTAATGGGATAAACGCACTAGTGTGGTGTGTTTATTAAGGTAAACACATGGTTACGAGAGCTCTTTTTGGTTGAAAATTATCTGATTTATTTATAAAATATATTCAATGGATTATGTATTGAATGGTACATGTTGTATATTGATTAAAATGTCTCAGAAGGTGTCAAGTAACAAAAATATTTATCAACACAACGATAGCACATTAAAAGAAGCAGAGAAGGCAAGTTCTTTGTAAATTTTTTACAAAATTAATATGTTTATATATAAGTTTAACTAATATGTCTTCGTTGGTGTGTTTCATGCATAGATACAAAATAAAGAAAGGTTGATAAGATTATTTCTAATCTAAGTGCAGAAGAGCGTAAAAATCTGATAGAAAAATTGTAGAAGGATGAATAAGGTGAATGAAAAAAATACTATTCAATATGAGTTTTTTTCATTAACAATACACTTAAAAATATTATATAACATGTTTCAAACAATCTATTAATTCATATATGTTTAATGTTCTACAAGGAGCAACAACGAAGGAACAAATCAATGTTCTTCTAAGAAAAGAAAAATTCTAGAACATGTAAATGATGATGAATTGGTCCTTAGCTCATCTAGAGTGGTATTGGAGGTTAATGAAAGGGGATTTTTTTTTTACAAAACTATGAGGGGTCTAGTTAAATGAATGTATAGACGTACTTTCTACTTACAATACAAAAGTCAAAATCCAATGATTCTCATAATCAATTATGAAGCATTTCCAGAGCAATGATTAATAAGACATGTCAAGTTTGCAATAAATAAACATACAACAACAACAACAACAACAAAAATAATTCAAAAAGTAATATTCCTAATTAAAATGTTTTTCTATAATTATATGCATATATTACTACAAACTATTCATCTATTAATATAAATTTTGTTATATTTAGTTTTCATAGATCAATATAAAAATGGTTTATTATTTTTTTTATGAAGATTATGAAAATATCAAATGATCAACAAACTGATATGTGAAACATGCAAGTAGGAATGTCCAAAAAAGTGTAGAAGGAGATGGTCAAAGAAATGAACGTAATTGCATCATGGAAGGGGTCATCTCAACAACAATGTGCTTCAAATGTATGTAATCATGATTGACTTGGTACATATAAAAAATAATTTAGCATTAAATATTAATTTTTAGGTATTTTCTTATAGAAATCAAAACAAAATGGAACTCATTCAACTCATAAAAAAAGACGACAAGGAAGAAAAGGGTTGATTTCAAAGTTTGTGAGTAATTGTTAATATTTCCTTATAATAACTTGAGGTTTCATTTTTGTATATTTTAAGTTATTTTATAGAAACCATCCTTGAATGTCTTCAAATAGGTGCTAACCTACAAAGAAGAGCCATCAGAAGAATTGATTGACATTGGGATTGGGTTAAATAAGCGTTGTGGGTATATGTTGGCATATCAAAAATTAATTGTGGAATTTGTATGTATCTATATTGTCTTACTTCTTTGAGTTTATAATTAATAGAACAAAAAAATACTTTTTATAAATCTATGATTTATAATGGGGTTTAAAACATGCAGGAAATAAAGTATAGAACTATGCCAACATAAGACTTGTTGTAACAAGGCATGAGACTTGGTTTTGAAACCATGTGCACAATTTATGAGTCACTTCTTGATATGGTACATTTCTATTCAATTTCTATTGATGTGCATTATTATTTCAATTTTCATTATTCTCACCAATGTAGATACACTCATTACACTTTATTTTTATGTTTGAAGATGGGACTTAGAGAAGGAGAAATCAATTGATGCAATCAACAAAACATTCCTCCAAATAACCCAAGTCATGGAAGTAGCTCGAGTATTGACATAATTTCCAATGAATATGATGATCTATTTGGATATCAATGCAACTTGTTGTATTTTATGAAATAATTTATTGTGAAAATCAGACATTTTGTTTAATGTAATGGACATAGTGTTCCAATTGAAGGACAAGGGATTACCAATAAAAATCCTATTTTGTATGACAAAGAACCTCTGATTGATATATAATAGAATATATGTTAATTTATTTTATTGTGTTATCGAATGTCATTGTGAAATGTTACACCAGTAATTAAATATATGGATGCTTAAATATTATAACGAAGAGATGCAAAATCGGATAATATAACAAATTAATTCAAACATCATATACAAATGCACTACTCAAATTTCAATTTATACGAATACTTTCTCTCCTATAGAGAGAAATTGCATGAATTGACATCTAGCGTGTTCGATGTTGGTTTGACCTTGTGGATGGCCAAGGTACCCCTGAGCCACACTTTGGGTTGTAGTAAATCTAGCATTGTGTTGCCTTGGTGGGACTAGGAATCCTTGCCGGTGAATGGTAGGATATACGGAAACGACATGAGGTGGTTTTCTCTCTGTTGGGTATAGTAATCCTAGGTTTGGGATATGCAGTAAAGCTTGGAGAGTGGGTCTCGGTTTAGGTCTTAGTGTTCTGGGCTGGATTGCGGTAAAGCCTAAGAGACTAGGAGAAAAGAAAATTCCTCACAGTGTAGGTGGAGAAATTTGGTGACATACATGCTTATTTGGCCTAGTGATTGGGTGAAGATTACAGTAAAGCTTATTATGACATGTTTATTGTGTTGGCCTAGTGATATGGGATGGATTACGGTAAAGCATGGCTTCTATTGATCAGGGTGAGGTGATTTAGCCTTGAGATTCCCTAGTTGGTTCTTTTGGTTTGAGTCCCACATTCATGATTGGAATATGGCACAGGGGTGAATGGTTGAAGAGGGATTTGACTCAACCTTTCTATGGTGGGGTGGAATGTGGTAATCCCATCCTAGGTTTGTATTTTGCATCATTGATGAAAGATTATTTCTCCTTGTATTTATATGAGTATTATACCAAATTATATGTGGATCATATGGCTGTGATTTCATTGGTATTTCTACTGCTATTATGCTAATTATCTATGTGTTTTATGACAATGCCTATGTATGGCTCTCATCATGTTTTGAATTGTAAATGACTAGATAATGTATCTATGACCTAATAGATGATAATGAAACAAATGGTATGAGGGAACAATGGTTCTTAGCGATACTCAGATAAGTATGAGATTCCTATGCTTAAATATGTTGTTTACACCTGTAGATTACATATTTGTGATATGTTTGACGAAATGGCTATCATGGCTAGTAGGGGTTTGGTTAAGGGCTTGTTCCAGTATTTGCTTTAGCATCGTTGGTTCTTGGTTATTTTACTATTTTGAAGATGTCATGCAATTATGGGCAGTGAACTAGGGTCTGAGACTGAAAATGTGATTTAAATCCTGGGGACGCTGGCACAAAACTAGACAAAATAGTCCCTGTATGTTGGCATGCTTATAGCATGAGAGCATCCAGAGCCTCCTCGATGCTGTTAGGCCTATGTCATGAGAGTGTCCAAAGTTCAAGTGATCAAAAAATTCAGTGGGACCCAGGGGCAAGCTGCCTGAAGAGTTGGGATGGTTCTCAAGGGTCATGTAGTTGATGTGGAAGGTCTGTATGTTGTATTTCCATTGATTCCATTTCCTTAAGGTCACATAGGAGGTTGAATCTAATCATAGTAGCCTCTCATCACATGTTTACCCTGGTTGGCCGGTTACTTTGGTAGATGTGGGAGGAGGGTGTTACATCTACAGTAAAAGACAATGGATGGTTAACTACCACCTAAATGCAGTTTGTAGAACTCTGAGGTGGCTGCTTTGCTCTGTTATGAGAAACATTGTAACAACCCCCGGTTAAAAATCCATGTAACAAAATTAAATAAAGGTAAAAACTAAGACCACGAGTAAGGGACACATATCCCATGCTGAATGTTGGGTAAGACATCCTAGTGTGGGTGTTCGTTCAGTTTATTATGGCTAAGGAAATTGGGAAAAGAAATGACAAAGGCTTTGGAAAGGAGAAAAGGTATTTTGGCACATTTATTTATGAAAATAAAGGAAAATAGGAGAAAAGGAAGCTGAAAGGTCACAAGTTGCATGTGAGGAGGAAATTGAAGGAAAATAATGGAAAATGAAGAAAATAGAGGCCTTATTGATAAAAAGGCTTCTGAGGATCAGTTGGAAAGCGTTTTGTCAGTGTTAAGCTCTTGGCTCAAGTTTTTGCTCAGGTTTTGCTTTGGAGTAAGGAAGGGAAAAAGAGAGCAAAGGAAAGGAAGGAAAGAAAGGGTAAAACAAGGAAGAAAAGGATCAAACAACTTTAGCAGGAATACTTGCAAGTAACATATTGAATGTTTCATTTCCTAACATGTTTTTACATGCATGGCTTTGCACGGTTTTATATGGTTCTCTTGTTATCAGTGGCATGGTTTTGTCGGGTTATGACAATGGTTTCAGCCTAGCGTAGCCTTTTTCTGGATAGCCATGGTGTGTTGGGATTGTTTTCTCAATTTTGAGCTTTGTTATTTCAGGATGGTTTTAGAATTCGGGACAAAGGTGGTCTTAGGAAAATCCCAAAGGCCTAGGAATCCCTTGACTGGTTTTGGTGGGATACACAATAATTCTTGAGGGTGGAGTCTCGGTTTAGGGCCTAGTGATTGGGTGTGGATTGTGGTAAAGCCTGAGAGATAAGGAGATGAAAAATCCTCAAGGATAGTGATGGAGTCCAGAGGCATTCCTAGCTCAGTTTGGTTTTGTGATCTTGGTGTCGGTTTTGATGAGATCATGGTTTGGTGAGGGTGGAGGTGGTTTAACCTCTAGATTCCCTTGGTTGTTTCTTGGATTGGTTTATCCATGAGATCCCAGATTCATGCTTTGAATATGGCTACAATGGTTTGAGACTTCCACCTACCATGGAATGGTTGATTCAAATCCCTCTTCAACCATTCACCCCTATGCCATATTCCAATCATGAATGTGGGACTCAAACCAAAAGAACCAACTAGGGCATCCCAAGGCTAAATCACCTCACCCTGATCAACGGAAGCCATGCTTTACCGTAATCCATCCCAGATCACTAGGACAAAACAATAAACATGTCAGAACAAGCTTTACCATGATCTACACCCGATCATTAGGCCAAACAAGCATGTATATCACTAGATTTCTCCACCTACACTGTGAGGAATTTTCTTGTCTCCTAGTCTCTTAAGATTTACCACAATCCAACCTAGATCACTAGGCTTAAAACTGAGACCCACTCTCCAGGCTTTACTGCATATCCAAAACCC
Source organism: Pinus tabuliformis (assembly GCA_031772625.1). NCBI lineage: Eukaryota > Viridiplantae > Streptophyta > Pinopsida > Pinales > Pinaceae > Pinus > Pinus tabuliformis. The sequence goes on along the minus strand of CM062818.1, from coordinate 650,908,507 downwards.
AAGATTAGTATGCCCAATAGAGAAAAAACCACCTCTTGTCTTTTCTGTATATCCTACCATTCATTGGCAAGGATTCCTAGTCCCACCGAGGCAACACAATCCTAGCTTTAACAACTAATAGTATATTGTGCTACAATTAAGGAAAATGAAAAAATGAAAGAAACAATGGTGAAGGGTCCAAGTGGAAGAGGTGGTGGCCACCAATATCTACCTGGATCAGTCCTACCTCCTTAGGAAGCAATGGTCCCCATTTCCTCGAGTTACTCCATGAGATGAGGAAAATTCTGTTGAACTTGGTCCTTGGTGAAGGAGTTGGCCTACTTTGACAACTCAATATAGCTGTATCCTTTTTTGCCAAGTGTTCTTGATCTATGTGCCAATGATCTGATCAGTTATGGCCTATTCCATGCAGTCCGAGTTGAGCTCTGTTGGTGTGAGATGTTTTGCAATGTTAGATGTGTCCAAAAATGGTGGAAAGTATGGCCGAAGACGATCTACATTGAACATTGGGGGTAGACCAAGGAACGACAAGATGTTGATCTCAAAGGAATTGTCATTGATGGCCTTGGCGATGGTGTATGGCCCATATTGGAATGGGCAAAGCTTGCGGTGGGGTCCAACAAGGCGCTCCTTCTGCAAATGTGGCCAAACTTTGTCAGCCACCTGAAACTTGTGCAACACTCGATGCTGATCATTGCGTTTCTTGTATTTAGCATTAGTTCTATCCAATATATCATGGGCCTATTGGAGGATGTGTTGAATGCACTCAATGAAGTTGTTAGCCCTTTCAGCTTCGGACTACATGTAAGCCAAATCTACTTGAGTGGCTACAAATGATATGGCCACATCAATGGGGCATAATGGTTGAAATCCCAGCTCTACCTGAAATGGGTTATGGCCTATTGAGCTATGGAGAGCTCTGTTGTAGCTGTGTTGGACATACGAGATACTCTCGTCCGATGTGCGTGGATGCTTTGAGTTGTACATGTGCAGAATGTGTACGATCATATTGTTGACAACCTTTGTTTGGCCATCAGTTTTGGGATGGAAATCCTTGGAATTGGTAATTTTAGTATCCAGCATCGACCAGAGATTTGACCAAAATGCACTCAGGAATTTGCTCTCGTGATCTGAGATAATGGACTATGGGATCCCAAAGTGTACCCACACTCATTCAAAGAAGAGCTTAGTAGTGGCCTCTGCTATGATACTCTTCTTGTAGGCCGCCATGATGGCCATCTTACAGAATCTGTCGACGACCATGAAAATGAAATCGTTGCCGTGATTAGTAGAAGGAAGAACCGATATATAATCCATAGAGATAGATTCCCAAGGCCAACTAGGAGTATGTAGAGGAGTATGCAAGGATTGCTTCTTGATGGTTGGTTTGGCATTGGCACAGGCGGTGTAGTATCTAATGTACTTCCCAACATCATGATGATGTTTAAGACAATAAAAATATTTCTGCAATACCACCACTATTTTCTCTACTCCAAAATGTCCAGCAACCTGACTTTAGTGTGCCTCTGAAATCATCTTGGCACACTCACTTGAAGGAACACAGATGTGTCTCTAGTGGCAGAACAATGCATCCTGAAGGTGAAAATTTGGAACTTAATTCCCTTCATGGAGTGTCTGGTATATGTTTCCGGATTCTAGATCACTCTTGTAAAGATGCAGTCACCTCGATGTCTCATACCCACAGGAGTCGAGCATAATGATTAGCGTAATGACCAGTGGTCGATTGAGGCAATAAGAGACATTATTGGTGTTGCCCTTCTTATACTTAATGTTAAAATTGAATTGTTACAAATAGGTGGACCATTTCTGATGTCAATCGTTCTACAACTTCTCTTGTGTCTGTATGAACTATAGAGGTCCGTGGTATGTGTGGATGATCGTTTCCTTCCCGAGGATGTAATGCTTCCATTGATGGAGGGCCTGCAAAATGGAATACATTTCTTTGTCGTAAGTGGGGTACTTTCATACTGTGTCTAAAAGTGTCTCACTGTGGTAAGCCATTGGATAACCATGCTAACTAAGAACCGCATGAATAGCACAGTCGGAGGCATCTATCTCAATCTCAAATGGTTGTTATAGGTTTGGTAATGTGAGCACTGGTGTAGAACAGAGGCAATTATTCAACTTGGAGAACGCTTGATGTTGGGTTTCCAACCAAAAGAACTTTTCTTTCACTCTGCCCTTGGTGACTTGACTTAAAGGCCAAGTGATATGAGAGAACCCCAACATGAACCTACAGTAGAAATTGGCAAGACGCAAAAATCTACGGAGCTCTGTTAGAGTGGTTGGGGTTGGCCAATCCCGAATGACCTGTATCTTAGATGGGTCCACATGTACACCCTGCTTATCAATGATGTACCATAGATATTGAACATGGGTCAGGCCAAAGGTGAATTTATCCAAGTTAGCACATAAATTGTGTTGTCGAAGTGTTTGAAGGACGTGTCGAATATGGTGGAGGTGATCTTCCCAACTCTCGCTGAAGATCAAGATGTCATCTAAATACACCACCATGAATGCATTGGTGAAGGGTTGCAAGATGTCATCCATCAGTCTCATGAAGTTTGCAGGGGCATTCGTCAATCCGAACGACGTGACCAACCATTAGAAAAGGCCCTCCTTGGATTTGAAGGAAATTTTCCACACATCGAAGGGTTCGATAGGAAATTGGTGATAACCTGACTTCAAGTCAATTTTTCTGAAATATTTCCCCCCTTCAGCTACTCCAGAAGGTCATCATTTCACGGGATTGGGCACCTATTCCAGATAGTGATCTTGTTCAACGATCGATAGTCAATACAGAGCCTCCAGGTCCCATCCTTCTTCTGTACCAATACAGTTGGGCTCCCACCTGGTGATGAGCTTGGTCTGATGTGCCCTTTCTGCAGTAGTTCCTAAATCTAGCTTTTGATCTCATCGTTCTCCAGAACAGAACATCAATAGATCGGTCCATTGGGCAGCGACGTGCTCGGGGTCAGATCGATGGAGTGCTTGACCTCACAGTGGAGAGGTACCCCTATGGGGAGGCAAAAATATCCCTGTACTCCTCCACGACCTTGTCCATCTACCACTGGTGTGCAAGGGAGCGCTACATGGAAGTCGTGGCCACAACATTCTTCTTTCCTTAGGGGAAAATCATAAGAAAAACAAATTTCCTCGTCTGGGAAATGATCTTACTACATTGCTTTGGAGTGATCAAAGAGATCGCGGTAGGTGATGCTACCTCCGGTATCATGTACAACTTATTATCTAAAGTAATAATCATAGAATGAGGTCTAGACTCATATTCAACATGTCTCTTCCACAAGTATGGTTTTCTTAACAATACATCATAAACTTCAAGAGGATAAACGTCACACAGTACCTCATCTGTGAAGGGGTTGATGCTGTAGGTAACACGAAATTGTTGGCTGACACAAAGATCTCATCCTTGGTCAGGCCACCTGATGGTATGGTTGTGGATGTGTTCTAGTCTTTATGCCTAGCTACTTCATGACCTCTGCTGAAATTATGTTCTTTTGGCTCCTGCTGTCGATAATGAACTGCAACAGAGAACCCTTCACCCACATTTGTGAGTGGAAGAGGTGTTCCCTCTCCTCTAGATCTCCGTGATCAATTTTTTGGATATTTGTGGTGGCACTGGGCTATGCATCAATAATTTGCTTCCCTTTGTCAGTTCCTTTATCAAGTTTTGATTCAGCATGAGAACCTACATCTGGTTCGGAAGCCTTCAGCTCTGCCACCAGTGACTCCTTGGCCTCACTCACTTGTATTGTGAGTGGGGCTCTTATGGAGCTCAAACCATTTTCCCATGTCCTTATTCATCTTCGTGGTGTTGTTGTTTACTTGTGGCTTCGGCGGGTTGTCCTGGTGTTGTGTTGTACAACAACCCCCCATTTCATAAAATTTTTACTTAAAAAATCATAATATGAAATGGGTCCCTTCTAAACTTAGATGTGTGAATAAATTGGTATTAACCCATCATTAGAAAAACCCTCATCAAAAGGTTCAATGGAAATGATATATTTTAAAATAAACCTTTTTTAACAGAAAGAAAGTCGGTCTTGTAAATAAATATAAAGTTCTTTGTTATTAAAATAAAAAGAACACAAGATCGCATATCGCAATGATAAGGAAAACATATATAAAGACCCATTGACTTACTCCGATCTGAAAAGAAAACAACTATTGGATATCGGGAAAGGCAAATCATAAAGTATAATGAAAAACCCTCCCTCATTTCTCCGATGCGATATCACTATCGGCAATCGGGGGTAACAACCCAACACATGATTAATGGCACATTCAAGTCCTCTGATGTGATAAGGCATATCACAATCGGCGATTAGCGAAGTTATAATAGCATAAGTAATAAGACCCGAATCCATCTCCTATTGTGATGCGTTAAATCAAGGCGCGTGTTTTGAAAACGTAATTAAAAAGCTTGCATGCGTTGTATCACCTTTCGGCGATCGAAAGATATTTTGGACAAATATTGAAGCCTTCTATTCACATTACCAATTGTCGATTGCAATTTACTTCTGATTATTTGCCAAAGAATCTAAGCCATGCTTGAAGGGATCATTCATCATATAAACGATATAATGGGTATTTAAAAAATCCTTTACCATGATTAACAGGTTAAACGGCTAATTAATGAAGCAATTATGGCAAGATTTTCGTGTAGATTGTATTTGCGGCAGTTTCACTATAATCCTTTATTATCCACTAATCGACATAATTCTTTCATATTGGTTCATACTAGCTATTCTCTATATCATGTTGGTTTCATTCCTTGTGCAGAACTCCACCAAAATAACGAATTTGAAACAAATGGGAAAGAAATCCAAGAAATCCGTAGCAGCAGCGGCTCCTACACCAACAATGCAGCCAACCAATGATCCAGGACCAAGCAAAAAGGGGTTAATCTCAGACACTACGTGTCTCGGCCTTGGAAATACTAGTTAGCAAAGCATATATAATTTAATTGAAGCAGAGGAGCCTGAGGATGTATCAGAAGAAGCTACTGTAGACTCAACTAATAAATCGAAAGCTTCCCTTAAAGATTTAGCTGATTCATATTTGCACAGGATAGCAGCGCGTGAGAAAATTCTTGCATACACTAATGTAGTGAGATGGGTGGTAAAAGAAATTCTAGTTTCAAATAGAACATTTTGCACAACTGACGGAAGGATTTTTGGATCATTTCAGCCCGATGACTTAAGGAAGATGTATCACTTACCCGAACTTGAAAAGAAATACAACAAAGCCTTCCTTGAAAAGTTCGTAGAGGAGAACGAGACTGAATCGGCCCCAATTAAGCAGTGGAGACAGAATCCCGCAAAGCACAAACATGAATCATCGGGTAAGTACTCTGTGGAATCATTGTCATCTCCTTACTATTATGTTGGGGAAATGATGTGTAGAATGTGGGGAATGCATGACTCTGCAAAGTTCACTATTCAAATGGTTCCTTTAATGGAAGGAGCGGTCAATAGTTATGTGATGGATTGGGCAAACATATTGTCCAATAAATTAGCCGCTGCAATTCTTGAATGTAGATCAAATTCACGCAAAACTACCAGGACCATTCCCCATTTTTATTACAGTGCTTATATTATGGATATTCTTTACTTTAATTCTGAATATCTGGTACTCGGGTGGAGATGGACTTCCCAATACCCTAAGCCAATCCACATTTATCATCAGATGTTATGGAAAGCTCACTATAAAGACCACTTGTACCAAATCTGTAATGGTTTCATGTTGCCTATCTACTATGTTGTTTTTTATAAGCCCGCTTCAAGGATTTCTGAGAAAGCAGGGATCGAATTGACTGTTGTAGGAAATTGTTTCAGGGAAGACAAGTTCACATATATAAGGGTTTATGGTAGTCTTGCAAGACCCCATGTCCTTCCTCTATATGTACCTGATAAGCTGTTAGCTCGAGAATTGGCCTACCAGATAACAGCAGCAGGAACATCCAAAACTCTTAGGAATTCGAAAAAGTAGGCGTGGCCTACATTTCCTTTGAGATGCGGTGTTTACACTCTACATGATTACAAACATGCAGAAAAGAAGGCAAGAAAAATAAACATGCTCAATCTTGCAACCATTCCTAACAGGCAATACGATCCAAGGAAAGTTGCCTATAATGTTCTTGAACAAGCCAAACTCACAAATTTTGATCATGAAAAAGATGAATTAGATGACCTGTTTTCTTCAACATAATCATTATTTTAGGTAAAAAAATTGGCCAAAATGAGATATAAAGATGAAGGGCTGGTAGAATTCAATAGGCTCAGAGAAAAGAGGTTACAAACTCTGCCTCTGGACTTATTAGCTACTACCCCAACAACCCAATCAAGTGAGCCTGAACAGAAAATTGTTGACAAAGCTCTTGCTATGGAGAAGATTCCCGAGAAAGGAAAAGATCCAGAACAAGAGAAATAACAGGAGAAAGAACAGAAAAAAGAAAAGGAACAAGACAGTGAACATATCAACATAGATACTCAAATTGATCCCAAACTCTTTAAAGAATGGCAACAATTTGATTCCATTATAAGCAATCCTGAAAGTTCATAAGTTTTCAGCACACCTCAAGTAACAGTTGGTCAGGAGACAGCGACAACCATGGTTCCAATTGAAGGAACCAGCGGCCTACCCACCAACAAAGATGTAGAAATAATTCCTAAGGATCCATCCGATCAAATTGTTTTGCAGATAGAAGACATACCACCATTAAATGTCTTTTACAGTCCCAAACATAGGGCTGTAGTGAAAAGACAAAGGAAAAGGAGAAGACTTGATCAATATTCCCTTTTACCAGCACAAAAAGAGATGGCTAATGTTGTATGGAAAGAAGAATTTAATCCTTCCGATGACCTCACAAAACTTTCTCAGTATGCCGAAACCTACTCGGCAACTACTATGGATAAAGCATAAGAAGTAAGCAATTTACTTAAGGAAAAAGACCAAACAATTGTTTCATTACAGTCACAGGTATCCGAAAGACAACAAAAAATAGAATAGTTAGAACAACAAATATTAACACAGCAGCAGATAAACAACGAATTAAATGAACAATTGGTCAAGGAGAAGCAGAGGATAGACCAAAGCGCAGTACAGAAACAAAAAGAATTATATGAAGCATTGGCTAAGCTAAAGACAATGAATGAACAAATGAGTAAGACAAAAGATGAGCAAATCGCTCAACTGTCACACCAAGTAGAAAAGTTCAAGAGTCTTCCTCAACCAGCAGACTTCAGGTTCGAAGCTCTCCAGATCAATAAAGCATTGATTAAATAGCTAAAATTGCTATGTCATAATATTTCCTTGGTTGAGCCCCTCTGTGAGATTACTTCATCAATAATTGACAAATCAGTCGATGCCAGGCAAGATTTGGAACAAGCTGATGAGACTTTAACCAACTTTCTTTCTTGGCAAGAAACCAGTGAAGGGCAAGCCGCAAATCTGCCTAAAATTCTAGAGTCACACAAAGAAATCCTTTTCCTAGAATGGCAGTCACAATTGATGAAAGCAGAAAGAGAAACCTCAAGATGCAGATTATCAACCAGTAATTTAATTGAGTTAATCAATGATACTCTTTATCTGTCTAACTTGATTTCACAGTGCACTCCAGGTAAATTTCCGTCAGCCAAAGTATTGGAAGAAACATGCAATCAAGAATTGGAGAAGAATGAAAGATTAATCGTCGGCATCCGAAGTTTAACTTGGGATACCTTTTGGTTTTTCCTAGTTAAACCATACATCCAAAGGGAAGCACTCAAATGTTTAACCGATGCAATTGGTTACATGATTCCCAAAATCCATGATGCCACATATTCAGCCCAACTGCATTCTCGTCTGAGTCACCCTCTAGAATTGAAACCAGTGCTTGCTATCTGCCAGCTCAAGCCAAAGGAAGATCATCTGAAACAGTGAATCATGTTGCCGACTGCAAACAGGTCTATTTCGAGGAGATTCTCATGATTTAGTTATACCACCTAATAACATTTTTATTTCATAATTAGTTAGCTTAGATAGTATTTACGGACCCTTTCATTGTCTTTAGAAAGGGTCCTCATTTTTTGTATAAACTCAAATTAGTGAGTCACACTATTGTGCTTCTGATATATTTTTATGAAGATTGGGCCAATATTTTGAATTTTAATGAAGAAAGCTTTGATGAGATATGCACTATTGCTTTGTTATGGAAGTGTTTCTAAGTTACAACAAGGAATCTGAATGCGATTGATATCGAGAGTGATCAAATAACATATGGTACTATTACCTATGCTCTTGCTTCATTCTCTCATGTGAATCAGCATTTATTTAATCTTGCTATCATTGGATATATGTATGTGTTTTAACAGCAGTCCTTATACTTATCACTATTGAATGTCTAAGGAGTGTTATTCTTTCAATCATATTTATGTCAATGATATATATGAAAAATAGTGTAATAAAGTTTTAATGATTACTTCATTCAACTACTTGAACAAAGTAATTATCATATGAATAAATGTCTTTGTTTACTAATAGAGTCATCTATATGCCTATTTTTAGATAAAGATCATCAAACGTTGCACTAAAGCAGAAATTTCCCGGGATAGGATAGTTGTTTATAATTTTACTTTTTAGATTAAATCATTCATCCATTATCATTATATATTAGAGAATCAACCACTTATCCATCCTATTTACCAATTATTGGGAAACTGGTCCCATTATTTCCAGTCGGAGCCACCACACCAAACAGAAAAGGAGCTGCCTTTAAGATTTAGACCGGGTGGTTTTCCCCAATGTTGTTGCAGTGATTTTCAAGGCATCAAAATTTTTAGCGCTAGGAGGGCATGAACTGTGAATGGCGAGCCAACCCAAACCTATAACCCATTCTGAGATTAAATCTCCCTCCACCTCACCTCAGACTTCCCGTTTGCATGCTGGAACACCAATATTCAAACGAGAAGAAGAGGGGTCAACTACCACTGCTCAGACCACCATACTTCAAAACGATTAAGTCCTGAGTCCCCTAAAGTTCAGTCTCTCATCCATAAACTTCAAGGCTTTTTGATATCACCACAGAAATATGAGGTATCTTAAGGCAGTGAGACTTCGCAATTCAATCCACCTCACCCTCTCACCAGACTCCAAAGTAGAAAGCTCGGTATTGAACCTACTGAGTTTCCTTTACCCAAAAGGAAAAGGGAAAAAAATACTGTTGAAGGATATGTGTTACACTAAAAAATGTCACCATGACTATTTACAGTTAGTATGGCTCTATCAACAGTCATGCTATCCTCTTAGGCAAGTCTTATACCTCTACTCTCCATGTCAAACTCCAAAAAAGAGAGAAAGTCTTTATAAATGTATTTATCTCTGGGTACGTAGGTTTTCTCAACCTTACCTGCGGGGACGCACCCAATGTTCACAAAAGCTGCGTCTTTGGACGCTCTGTATGTAAAGGAGCAGGTGCGTCCCCCTGTAAAGGTTAAAATGCGCAAGTTTCATCTTTAAAAAGTTACTTGTGGTCATTTCTAGAGCATTCTAGAAGGTTGTTCGACGTGTATTGAGCGCCTCCAGATGGTTCATGTACCCCTACCAAAGAGGAACTTATCCCATCAATAAGGGAGCTATCCCATCCAAAGAGGGGATTATCCCATTGATGGTGGACCTGATTAACCTCCTCTTGAGCACTATAAATACAGGCATTGGGCCAGAAGGAGGAGAGGTTAGAAGCTATACATTTCTAAGGGTAAATGCTGCAGGAATTAGGACTCCCATTTAGAAGCTTGTGAGGAGAGATTGCCATCTTTGCTTGTTCTATTTGGAAGTGGGTGAGCTTTGTCAAAGTAAAGGAGAACTCTTGATGGACCCTGGGAGGGACTTGCACAACACCAAGGCTCAGGTTGTATTTGTTCCTTTTGTTACCTATTAATGCAAATGAGTCCATTCTTCTCAATAACTTGTTATTTATGAGTTGTTTCATGTACTCCTTGGTCTATGTGTTAAATATGTTTTATTCTATGAGATTATCAAGTGCTATTTAATCGTTTGATTGTTAGTGTATGCAGGTTTCAAAGTGAAGGAGGAGCTCATCCGGATCAGCGGAGCTGGACTGCTACAACAGCGTTGGATTACAGGTAGGATCTAAACACTTGATTTCCCATATAGTGAATGCATGTTTAGAGAAGGATTGCTCTTGTTTGTCTTGTTTGTCACTAGAGAGTCTTAGGCTCCTAGGGAGGTTGATTTGTGTCCGCACTATCGATTCTTTCTGTCTGACAAATTGGCGACTCCACTGGGGACTCCATTGATGTGAAAGTCTTTTCCTTTGTATGCAACTTTGATCTGACAAACAAGAGCAATCCTTCTCTAAACATGCATTTACTATATGGGAAATCAAGTGTTTAGATCCTACCTGTAATCCAACGCTGTTGTAGCAGTCCAGCTCCGCTGATCCGGATGAGCTCCTCCTTCACTTTGAAACCTGCATACACTAACAATCAAATGATTAAATAGCACTTGATAATCTCATAGAATAAAACATATTTAACACATAGACCAAGGAGTACATGAAACAACTCATAAATAACAAGTTATTAAGAAGAATGGACTCATTTGCATTAATAGGTAACAAAAGGAACAAATACAACCTGAGCCTTGGTGTTGTGCAAGTCCCTCCCAGGGTCCATCAAGAGTTCTCCTTTACTTTAACAAAGCTCACCCACTTCCAAATAGAAGAAGCAAAGATGGAAATCTCTCCTCACAAGCTTCTAAATGGGAGTCCTAATTCCTGCAACATTTGCCCTTAGAAATGTATAGCTTCCAACCTCTCCTCCTTCTGACCCAATGCCTGTATTTATAGTGCTCAAGAGGAGGTTAATCAGGTCCACCATCAATGGGATAATCCCCTCTTTGGATGGGATAGCTCCCTTATTGATGGGATAAGTTCCTCTTTGGTAGGGGTGCATGAACCATCTGGAGGCGCTCAATACACGTCGAACAACCTTCTAGAATGCTCTAGAAATGACCACAAGTAACTTTTTAAAGATGAAACTTGCGCATTTTAACCTTTACAGGGGGACGCACTTGCCCCTTTACTTACAGAGCGTCCAAAGACGCAGCTTTTGTGAACATTGGGTGCGTCCCCGCAGGTAAGGTTGAGAGAACCTGCGTACCCAGAGATAAATACATTTATAAAGACTTTCTCTCTTTTTTGGAGTTTGACATGGAGAGCAGAGGTATAAGACTTGCCTAAGAGGATAGCATGACTGTTGATAGAGCCATACTAACTGTAAATAGTCATGGTGACATTTCTTAGTGTAACAGATTGCCCCCTAAAGTGCGAAGCCTGTAATAGATTAGGGTTTTGTATTATCTAGGAAGGGTGAAGCGCTTTATCATTTCAAGGATTATCTTGCAGAGAGCCTGGTCAGAACCTGCAATTTTCAACACAAAATACATGTATAAGATTATATCATCACTGAGGTAGGCATTCCCATACTCAGATTAAAACTTTAACTAACGGACTAACTACTCTGATACAGGAATGATCTTGCAGTACATCATAATCATAGACTTTTGTAGACACAGTATGGGCGCAACCATCTGTTTATGATTAGTCTACTTAGATAACGAATACAAAACTCCTCGCAGCCTGGATGGTGGAAACTAGATCCAGGGTCTTCATTTCTACTTCCCGAATTGGTACGATTCTAGCCATGCGAATAAATGAGTTGATGTCGAACATGGTAGAAACCACTCGATTACCAGTCGATGATGTAAACTGTTAACAAGTGTGAGAGAGACCACCAGTAATGTCAATGGTTCTCAAAGTACCCAGTACAATCCATGAGATGTGAATGAATGAGTTGATGTCAAACATTTCATAGAATCCTTTGATCGAAAGTCAATGATGTAAACTGACGTCAAAGGCGAGAAACCTGCCATTGATGCATGCAGACTTCAAGGTACTGACGATTTCTAAGTCATCTCTCTAGATAATGTGCTGATGTCGATAGAAAGCGACTCGTTGCAGGCAAGCCCGCAACACGAAATCATTGTTCAAGTTGAAGAAATGTTGATGTAAGGACTGACTCAGGGATGGTTAAATGGATGATAAGTATTTTGCAGATGAAAGTTTTGTTTGCAGACCTCTTGAACACATAACGACACAACAGATGGCTTGGTGACAAACAACTCAAAGTTAATCCCTGGAACCCGGCTGAAGACTTTCAAAGTGGTTTGATCAACTGTGAGGTAAAGGATTTCCCAACCCAGGTGAATGAAAAGTGTCGTGTTCAAGAGTGGTAATAAAGTTTCTTCTGAGACAAAAGGTAACAAATAGGCTCATTCTTCTCTCTTTTCCCCCACCATTTCTGGCAAGTACCTCTTTATTTTTTACAAGCTTGAGGAGGATAACATATGCTTGATTATAAGCTCATCCTTCGGATGAGTCCAACCTAGTTTTGATTCGAACCCTAGGAAGGAGTGGTTCGTTCCTGTTTGTAATTGAACAGGTCCTTTACTGTGAAATTTTAACGAGCCCAGTATAGGAGAAACTCGGCGTTTTTCAATTTTAGAGAGTCTGAAAAACTTAAGAAGACTCCAAGTTGAACTTTTTCGTAAATTTGTGTCCCCCAAGCCCGAAAAAGTATAAAATAATACCTGGGAGAACCGCTTGATCTTGCGACCAAGGAGTACTTTCATGATTAGTGCCACTGACCTGAAAAGTAAAAAGTGATCAAGGACACGTCGTTTTATTTCCAGTATCGAGTTTGAAACGACAAAAACCCGGCAATCTTTTCCTGTTTTTACAGTCAGAAAAGGGCTATAAGGGGACCGTCTTTTAATTCCGTTTTAACGAGTGTAAAAGAAACGCTCGGCAATCTTTTCATGTTTTAGGAGTCAGAAAAGGGCTTAAAATATGACTCTGAGGTTTCACTTTTTCGTAAGTTTTAACGAGTTCGAAAAAATGATAAAAATGTACTCACATGGTCTTCACTTTTTCGTAAGTTTTAATGAGTTCGAAAAAATGATAAAAATGTACTCATATGGCCGACTTTCAATTTAATTTACGAGTAGGAAAAGACGGAAAGAACTCGGAATTTTCATTTGTTTTACGAGAATGAAAGATAGCAAAATAATCTCGGTATTTTCATGAGTTTAACGAGTCTTGAAAATAACTGAAATTGACTCGAGATAGGTTTCATTTTTACAAAAGCTTGAAACAGATAAAAACTATGCTTCAAAGGAGTTTCATTTTTACGCAAGCTTGAAACAGAGAGGAAACTGTGCTTGATGCCCCCTAAGCATAACTGCTAGAGGCCTGACAAACAAGACAAACAAGAGCAATCCTTCTCTAAACATGCATTTACTATATGGGAAATCAAGTGTTTAGATCCTACCTGTAATCCAACGCTGTTGTAGCAGTCTAGCTCCGCTGATCCAGATGAGCTCCTCCTTCACTTTGAAACCTGCATACACTAACAATCAAACGATTAAATAGCACTTGATAATCTCATAGAATAAAACATATTTAACACATAGACCAAGGAGTACATGAAACAACTCATAAATAACAAGTTATTGAGAAGAATGGACTCATTTGCATTAATAGGTAACAAAAGGAACAAATACAACCTGAGCCTTGGTGTTGTGCAAGTCCCTCCCAGGGTCCATCAAGAGTTCTCCTTTACTTTGACAAAGCTCACCCACTTCCAAATAGAACAAGCAAAGATGGCAATCTCTCCTCACAAGCTTCTAAATGGGAGTCCTAATTCCTGCAGCATTTACCCTTAGAAATGTATAGCTTCCAACCTCTCCTCCTTCTGGCCCAATGCCTGTATTTATAGTGCTCAAGAGGAGGTTAATCAGGTCCACCATCAATGGGATAATCCCCTCTTTGGATGGGATAGCTCCCTTATTGATGGGATAAGTTCCTCTTTGGTAGGGGTACATGAACCATCTGGAGGCGCTCAATACACGTCGAACAACCTTCTAGAATGCTCTAGAAATGACCACAAGTAACTTTTTAAAGATGAAACTTGCGCATTTTAACCTTTACAGGGGGATGCACCTGCTCCTTTACATACAGAGCGTCCAAAGACGCAGCTTTTGTGAACATTGGGTGCGTCCCCGCAGGTAAGGTTGAGAAAACCTGCGTACCCAGAGATAAATACATTTATAAAGACTTTCTCTCTTTTTTGGAGTTTGACATGGAGAGTAGAGGTATAAGACTTGCCTAAGAGGATAGCATGACTGTTGATAGAGCCATACTAACTGTAAATAGTCATGGTGACATTTTTTAGTGTAACAGATTGCCCCCTAAAGTGCGAAGCCTGTAATAGATTAGGGTTTTGTATTATCTAGGAAGGGTGAAGCGCTTTATCATTTCAAGGATTATCTCGCGGAGAGCCTGGTCAGAACCTGCAATTTTCAACACAAAATACATGTATAAGATTATATCATCACTGAGGTAGGCATTCCCATACTCAGATTAAAACTTTAACTAACAGACTAACTACTCTGATACAGGAATGATCTTGCAGTACATCATAATCATAGACTTTTGTAGACACAATATGGGCGCAGCCATCTATTTATGATTAGTCTACTTAGATAATGAATACAAAACTCCTCACAGCCTGGATGGTGGAAACTAGATCCAGGGTCTTCATTTCTACTTCCCGAATTGGTACGATTCTAGCCATGCGAATAAATGAGTTGATGTCGAACATGGTAGAAACCACTCGATTACCAGTCGATGATGTAAACTGTTAACAAGTGTGAGAGAGACCACCAGTAATGTCAATGGTTCTCAAAGTACCCAGTACAATCCATGAGATGTGAATGAATGAGTTGATGTCGAACATTTCACGGAATCCTTTGATCGAAAGTCAATGATGTAAACTGACGTCAAAGGCGAGAAACCTGCCATTGATGCATGCAGACTTCAAGGTACTGACGATTTCTAAGTCATCTCTCTAGATAATGTGCTGATGTCGATAGAAAGCGACTCATTGCAGGCAAGCCTGCAACACGAAATCATTGTTCAAGTTGAAGAAATGTTGCTGTAAGGACTGACTCAGGGATGGTTAAATGGATGATAAGTATTTTGCAGATGAAAGTTTTGTTTGCAGACCTCTTGAACACATAACGACACAACAGATGGCTTGGTGACAAACGACTCAAAGTTAATCCCCGGAACCCGGCTGAAGACTTTCAAAGTGGTTTGATCAACTGTGAGGTAAAGGATTTCCCAACCCAGGTGAATGAAAAGTGTCGTGTTCAAGAGTGGTAATAAAGTTTCTTCTGAGACAAAAGGTAACAAATAGGCTCATTCTTCTCTCTTTTCCCCCACCATTTCTAGCAAGTACCTCTTTATTTTTTACAAGCTTGAGGAGGATAACATATGCTTGATTATAAGCTCATCCTTCAGATGTGTCCAACCTAGTTTTGATTCGAACCCTAGGAAGGAGTGGTTCGTTCCTGTTTGTAATTGAATAGGTCCTTTACTGTGAAATTTTAACGAGCCCAGTATAGGAGAAACTCGGCATTTTTCAATTTTAGAGAGTCTGAAAAACTTAAGAAGACTCCAAGTTGAACTTTTTCGTAAATTTGTGTCCCCCAAGCCCGAAAAAGTATAAAATAATACCTGGGAGAACCGCTTGATCTTGCGACCAAGGAGTACTTTCATGATTAGTGCCACTGACCTGAAAAGTAAAAAGTGATCAAGGACACGTCGTTTTATTTCCAGTATCGAGTTTGAAACGACAAAAACCCGGCAATCTTTTCCTGTTTTTACAGTCAGAAAAGGGCTATAAGGGGACCGTCTTTTAATTCCGTTTTAACGAGTGTAAAAGAAACGCTCGGCAATCTTTTCATGTTTTAGGAGTCAGAAAAGGGCTTAAAATATGACTCTGAGGTTTCACTTTTTCGTAAGTTTTAACGAGTTCGAAAAAATGATAAAAATGTACTCACATGGTCTTCACTTTTTCGTAATTTTTAATGAGTTCGAAAAAATGATAAAAATGTACTCATATGGCCGACTTTCAATTTAATTTACGAGTAGGAAAAGACGGAAAGAACTCGGAATTTTCATTTGTTTTACGAGAATGAAAGATAGCAAAATAATCTCGGTATTTTCATGAGTTTAACGAGTCTTGAAAATAACTGAAATTGACTCGAGATAGGTTTCATTTTTACAAAAGCTTGAAACAGATAAAAACTATGCTTCAAAGGAGTTTCATTTTTACGCAAGCTTGAAACAGAGAGGAAACTGTGCTTGATGCCCCCTAAGCATAACTGCTAGAGCGCATGCCCCCCAGCTTCATTTCATTCAACCAGTTGGATGAAATGAAGGTTGAGTTATGAGATCATTTGAAAGACTCGACCTAAAACTGTAAGAAAATTATGCAAAAAACTGAAATAACTAACCTAAATACTTAACATTTATGAGATCTAGTCAATCTCTCGACTCAATTAGAGGAGGATTTGTTTCATTTTTTAACGAGCTTGACACAGGAAAAGAACTATGCTCGGATTCGGTTTCATGTTTACGCAAGCTTGAAACGAAAAACTATGCTTGTTATAAGTTCACATGCCCCCAGCATAATGACTCAAATCAAGGTACATGCCCCCCAAGCTTCATTGCATTCAATGAGGTGGATGGAGTGAAGCTTTACTTTCAAGATCTTGGAAAGACTTGTGGGAGTTGTTTCATTTTTTAGTGAGGTTGACACAGGAAAAGAACTATCCTCAAAAACCCTTGTTTCATTTTTTAAACGAGCTTGACACAAGATAAGGAACTATGCTCGTAACTACTCTCTACAATCTACCTAACAAAAAACTTTACCTAAAAAACCTTGATTCATTTTTTAACGAGCTTGACACAAGACAAGGAACTGTGCTCTAAAATCCTTGATTCATTTTTTAATGAGCTTGACACAAGACAAGGAACTATGCTCATGACTACTCTCTAGAATCTACCTACTTAACCTACCCTTGTTTCATTTTTTAACGAGCTTGACACAAGACAAGGAACTATGCTCAAAAAGTTCGCATGCCCCCAGAATAATGATGCAAAGCGAGGTACATGCCCCCCAGGCTTCATTGCATTCAACCAGATGGATGGAATGAAGGTTTACTTTCAATATTTAACTTGAAAAGGGAGTTGTTTCATTTTTAAGGAGGTTGACACAAGAAAAGAACTATCCTCATACCTGATTCATTTTTTAACGAGGTTGACTCAGTAACAGGAACTGTCCTCAAACCTGATTCATTTTTTAATGAGGTTGACTCAGTAACAGGAACTGTCCTCAAACCTGATTCATTTTTTAACGAGGTTGAGTCAGTAACGGGAACTATCCTCAAAATCCTACTTTCTACAATCTACCTACATATCCTAAAACCTACCTGATTCATTTTTTAATGAGGTTGAATCAGTAAAAGAACTATCCTCATGCTAGCTTGTTTCATTTTTTAACGAGGTTGATACAGGAAAAAAAAAAACTTTCCTCGTTACACTGATTCATTTTTTAACGAGGTTGACACAGTAAAAGGAACTTTCCTCACCACATCCTATTTTATTTTTTAACAAGGTTGATACAGGAAAAAACTATCCTCGCTCACACTGATTCATTTTTTAACGAGGTTGACACAGTAAAAGGAACTTTCCTCACACCCACTGATTCATTTTTTAATGAGGTTGACACAGTAAAAGGAACTTTCCTCACCACATCCTATTTTATTTTTTAACGAGGTTGATACAGGAAAAAACTATCCTCGCTCACACTGATTCATTTTTTAACGAGGTTGACACAGTAAAAGGAACTTTCCTCACACCCACTGATTCATTTTTTAACGAGGTTGGCACAGGAAAAGGACCTGTCCTCGCACACACTGATTCATTTTTTAACGAGGTTGACACAGTAAAAGGAACTTTCCTCGTACATTGATCATGGCTTCCAACTGGAAGAAAGACATGTCAATGGACACACCTTGATCATGGCTTCCAGAGATGTATTCTTCCTTCTGATGAAGACCTCTTGGAAGCCATGATCAAGGTGTGTCCATTGACATGTCTTTCTTCCAGTTGGAAGCCATGATCAATGTACGAGGAAAGTTCCTTTTACTGTGTCAACCTCGTTAAAAAATGAATCAGTGTGTGCGAGGACAGTTCCTTTTCCTGTGCCAACCTCGTTAAAAAATGAAACAGGTGTCCGTGAGGATAGTTTGTTCCCGTCTCAACCTCATTAAAAAATGAAACTGGATGTTGCGAGGATAGTTTCTTTTCCTGTACCAACCTCGTTAAAAAATGAAACAGGCTGCCATGAGGACAGTCCTTTTACTGTGTCAACCTCATTAAAAAATGAATCAGTGGGTGTGAGGAAAGTTCCTTTTACTGTGTCAACCTCGTTAAAAAATGAATCAGTGTGAGCGAGGATAGTTTTTTCCTGTATCAACCTCGTTAAAAAATAAAATAGGATGTGGTGAGGAAAGTTCCTTTTACTGTGTCAACCTCGTTAAAAAATGAATCAGTGGGTGTGAGGAAAGTTCCTTTTACTGTGTCAACCTCGTTAAAAAATGAATCAGTGTAACGAGGAAAGTTTTTTTTTTTCCTGTATCAACCTCGTTAAAAAATGAAACAGGCTAGCATGAGGATAGTTCTTTTACTGATTCAACCTCATTAAAAAATGAATCAGGTAGGTTTTAGGATATGTAGTTAGATTGTAGAAAGTAGGATTTTGAGGATAGTTCCCGTTACTGACTCAACCTCGTTAAAAAATGAATCAGGTTTGAGGATAGTTCCTGTTACTGAGTCAACCTCATTAAAAAATGAATCAGGTTTGAGGACAGTTCCTGTTACTGAGTCAACCTCGTTAAAAAATGAATCAGGTATGAGGATAATTCTTTTCTTGTGTCAACCTCCTTAAAAATGAAACAACTCCCTTTTCAAGTTAAATATTGAAAGTAAACCTTCATTCCATCCATCTGGTTGAATGCAATGAAGCCTGGGGGGCATGTACCTCGCTTTGCATCATTATTCTGGGGGCATGCGAACTTTTTGAGCATAGTTCCTTGTCTTGTGTCAAGCTCGTTAAAAAATGAAACAAGGGTAGGTTAAGTAGGTAGATTCTAGAGAGTAGTCATGAGCATAGTTCCTTGTCTTGTGTCAAGCTCATTAAAAAATGAATCAAGGATTTTAGAGCACAGTTCCTTGTCTTGTGTCAAGCTCGTTAAAAAATGAATCAAGGTTTTTTAGGTAAAGTTTTTTGTTAGGTAGATTGTAGAGAGTAGTTACGAGCATAGTTCCTTATCTTGTGTCAAGCTCGTTTAAAAAATGAAACAAGGGTTTTTGAGGATAGTTCTTTTCCTGTGTCAACCTCACTAAAAAATGAAACAACTCCCACAAGTCTTTCCAAGATCTTGAAAGTAAAGCTTCACTCCATCCACCTCATTGAATGCAATGAAGCTTGGGGGGCATGTACCTTGATTTGAGTCATTATGCTGGGGGCATGTGAACTTATAACAAGCATAGTTTTTCGTTTCAAGCTTGCGTAAACATGAAACCGAATCCGAGCATAGTTCTTTTCCTATGTCAAGCTTGTTAAAAAATGAAACAAATCCTCCTCTAATTGAGTCGAGAGATTGACTAGATCTCATAAATGTTAAGTATTTAGGTTAGTTATTTCAGTTTTTTGCATAATTTTCTTACAGTTTTAGGTCGAGTCTTTCAAATGATCTCGTAACTCAACCTTCATTTCATCCAACTGGTTGAATGAAATGAAGCTGGGGGGCATGCACTCTAGCAGTTATGCTTAGGGGGCATCAAGCACAGTTTCCTCTCTGTTTCAAGCTTGCGTAAAAATGAAACTCCTTTGAAGCATAGTTTTTATCTGTTTCAAGCTTTTGTAAAAATGAAACCTATCTCGAGTCAATTTCAGTTATTTTCAAGACTCGTTAAACTCATGAAAATACCGAGATTATTTTGCTATCTTTCATTCTCGTAAAACAAATGAAAATTCCGAGTTCTTTCCGTCTTTTCCTACTCGTAAATTAAATTGAAAGTCGGCCATATGAGTACATTTTTATCATTTTTTCGAACTCATTAAAACTTACAAAAAAGTGAAGACCATGTGAGTACATTTTTATCATTTTTTCGAACTCGTTAAAACTTACGAAAAAGTGAAACCTCAGAGTCATATTTTAAGCCCTTTTCTGACTCCTAAAACATGAAAAGATTGCCGAGAGTTTCTTTTACACTCGTTAAAACGGAATTAAAAGACGGTCCCCTTATAGCCCTTTTCTGACTGTAAAAACAGGAAAAGATTGCCGGGTTTTTGTCGTTTCAAACTCGATACTGGAAATAAAACGACGTGTCCTTGATCACTTTTTACTTTTCAGGTCAGTGGCACTAATCATGAAAGTACTCCTTGGTCGCAAGATCAAGCGGTTTTCCCAGGTATTATTTTATACTTTTTCGGGCTTGGGGGACACAAATTTACGAAAAAGTTCAACTTGGAGTCTTCTTAAGTTTTTCAGACTCTCTAAAATTGAAAAACGCCGAGTTTCTCCTATACTAGGCTCGTTAAAATTTCACAGTAAAGGACCTGTTCAATTACAAACAGGAACGAACCACTACTTCCTAGGGTTCGAATCAAAACTAGGTTGGACTTATCCGAAGGATGAGCTTATAATCAAGCATATGTTATCCTTCTCAAGCTTGTAAAAAATAAAGAGGTACTTGCCAGAAATGGTGGGGGAAAAGAGAGAAGAATGAGCCTATTTGTTACCTTTTGTCTCAGAAGAAACTTTATTACCACTCTTGAACACGACACTTTTCATTCACCTGGGTTGGGAAATCCTTTACCTCACAGTTGATCAAACCACTTTGAAAGTCTTCAGCCGGGTTCCGGGGATTAACTTTGAGTCGTTTGTCACCAAGCCATCTGTTGTGTCGTTAGGTGTTCAAGAGGTCTGCAAACAAAACTTTCATCTGCAAAATACTTATCATCCATTTAACCATCCCTGAGTCAGTCCTTATAGCAACATTTCTTCAACTTGAACAATGATTTCGTGTTGCGGGCTTGCCTGCAACGGGTCGCTTTCTATCGACATCAACACATTATCTAGAGAGATGACTTAGAAATCGTCAGTACCTTGAAGTCTGCATGCATCAATGGCAGGTTTCTCGCCTTTGACGTCAGTTTACATCATTGACTTTCGATCAAAGGATTCCGTGAAATGTTCGACATCAACTCATTCATTCACATCTCATGGATTGTACTGGGTACTTTGAGAACCATTGACATTACTGGTGGTCTCTCTCACACTTGTTAACAGTTTACATCATCGACTGGTAATCGAGTGGTTTCTACCATGTTCGACATCAACTCATTTATTCGCATGGCTAGAATCATACCAATTCGGGAAGTAGAAATGAAGACCCTGGATCTAGTTTCCACCATCCAGGCTGCGAGGAGTTTTGTATTCATTATCTAAGTAGACTAATCATAAACAGATGGCTGTGCCCATACTGTGTCTACAAAAGTCTATGATTATGATGTACTGCAATATCATTCCTGTATCAGAGTAGTTAGTCTGTTAGTTAAAGTTTTAATCTGAGTATGGGAATGCCTACCTCAGTGATGATATAATCTTATACATGTATTTTGTGTTGAAAATTGCAGGTTCTGACCAGGCTCTCCGCGGGATAATCCTTGAAATGATAAAGCGCTTCACCCTTCCTAGATAATACAAAACCCTAATCTATTACAGGCTTCGCACTTTAGGGGGCAATCTGTTACACTAAAAATTGTCACCATGACTATTTACAGTTAGTATGGCTCTATCAACAGTCATGCTATCCTCTTAGGCAAGTCTTATACCTCTACTCTCCATGTCAAACTCCAAAAAAGAGAGAAAGTCTTTATAAATGTATTTATCTCTGGGTACGCAGGTTTTCTCAGCCTTACCTGCGGGGACGCACCCAATGGCACAAAAGCTGCGTCTTTGGACGCTCTGTATGTAAAGGAGCAGGTGCGTCCCCCTGTAAAGGTTAAAATGCGCAAGTTTCATCTTTAAAAAATTACTTGTGGTCATTTCTAGAGCATTCTAGAAGGTTGTTCGACGTGTATTGAGCGCCTCCAGATGGTTCATGTACCCCTACCAAAGAGGAACTTATCCCATCAATAAGGGAGCTATCCCATCCAAAGAGGGGATTATCCCATTGATGGTGGACCTGATTAACCTCCTCTTGAGCACTATAAATACAGGCATTGGGCCAGAAGGAGGAGAGGTTGGAAGCTATACATTTCTAAGGGTAAATGCTGCAGGAATTAGGACTCCCATTTAGAAGCTTGTGAGGAGAGATTGCCATCTTTGCTTGTTCTATTTGGAAGTGGGTGAGCTTTGTCAAAGTAAAGGAGAACTCTTGATGGACCCTGGGAGGGACTTGCACAACACCAAGGCTCAGGTTGTATTTGTTCCTTTTGTTACCTATTAATGCAAATGAGTCCATTCTTCTCAATAACTTGTTATTTATGAGTTGTTTCATGTACTCCTTGGTCTATGTGTTAAATATGTTTTATTCTATGAGATTATCAAGTGCTATTTAATCGTTTGATTGTTAGTGTATGCAGGTTTCAAAGTGAAGGAGGAGCTCATCCGGATCAGCAGAGCTGGACTGCTACAACAGCGTTG
Source organism: Pinus tabuliformis (assembly GCA_031772625.1). Lineage (NCBI taxonomy): Eukaryota > Viridiplantae > Streptophyta > Pinopsida > Pinales > Pinaceae > Pinus > Pinus tabuliformis. The sequence continues at coordinate 650,885,776 of CM062818.1, read as the reverse complement.
GATTACAGGTAGGATCTAAACACTTGATTTCCCATATAGTAAATGCATGTTTAGAGAAGGATTGCTCTTGTTTGTCTTGTTTGTCACTAGAGAGTCTTAGGCTCCTAGGGAGGTTGATTTGTGTCCGCACTATCGATTCTTTCCGTCTGACAATATGACAGTGAGACTCATCATCATCCTCCATTTCATCGTCTCCAGTGCGAAGTCAACCATCCACTCCTCCATTACACATTGTTGTTCAATAGGGATCAGGAACTTCACCACCTCAAACCTCAATATCAACTCCTTCCCAAACATTTGGAATTTCATTGGCAATATCATCTACTATTAATTTTACAACGGCTCAAAATCCATGGAGCAATTCTGGTGCAACCATTATTCCTACACCATTACATTTATTGCCAGCACATCCTGAAAAATGGTTGTTGAAATTTAATCCAGATGAAGGAATACAAGCCGGCGAACATATTAACAATTTCATGTTATCAGTTAATTTAAAAGGAGTGACAGAGGAAGATGTTGTTGTTAGGATTTTCTTTTAAGGATGATTCAAAGAAGAAAACCCCTAAATATCCATATGATATGGAGGGTCTACAAAAAGTTCTCAAGACTATGTCAAATGAAATGGTAGAAATCAAGAAGCAAGTAGCTGAGACTTCAACAAAAAGGCCATTTAGAAATTTTAAGAAACCTGAATAAAAACCACCAAATGCTATATATAATGCAAACTCAGATCCTCAAGAGGAAGAAGAGGATGAAACAGTCTTGTCATCCGAGGAACCCGAAGAAGAGGAGACTGTTGAATGCCATGGGATGTCGGACTTTATTTTACCTAACTCCGATACATAAAATGAACAAGAAGCTTTCCCTGTGACTACCAAGAGTAAGGGTACTCCTAAACCTGTTCAGGCAACCTCAAAGAAAAGGAATGCAGATACCACTACTACCAAAGAAAAGGTTCCCACAAAGAAAGCTGCAACGATACCATCCCAAAATCAACCATCATCTTCAAATCTACCTTCAACATCTAAGACATTAGTAGTTACAGATTTTATGGACTACAATATTATCAAATACATGAAGAAGACAAAGGCAAATATTACTATGTTTGAGCTTAGTAAACTCAAACATAAACAAAAATTACTTCATAAGGAGTTAAATGCTGTACCTTCTTCTCCTCTTCCTAATGCTGTATTGTCCAAATCTACTAATGACTCAGGCCAACCACCTCCTGGTAGAGTAGAAGCTACTGTTGCTGTTTTAATTGGGGATATATCAAATTCTCATACTCCTCCTTTCCTCTTAACCTATGAGATCTATAATAGAAATCTACACAACTGTTTGATTGACTCAGGGGCTTCCTCTAATATAATGTCAGCTTCAGTTTGTTCAAAACTGAACATTGAACCCCAAAAGTCTGCAATTCATATTGTAGAGTTGGATAGAACTAAGGTCAGGTTTTAGGGGAAATCAATCAGTGACTATTAGGTTATCAGCTGATCCAAGAGTGGTTCAGAGAATTGATATTTTAATCGTTGATATACCTAAATTCTATGGTTTGATTTTGAGTAGAGACTGGTCTGAGAAACTCCTTGGTTATATTTCCACTGATTGGTCCCATATGTGGCTACCTTATAAATGAAAGCCAAATCAAATCAAGATCGATCGGGAGAGACACATGACCCATACTGTTACTGAATTCGAACAAGAAAATTAACCAATAGCATCCAATAACAATATTTTGGGGATTACTCATCTGAATCATTCTTTGGCAATTTCACTGTCCAACCATCTGCTTTCTCAGTTAATAATTTCACATCTCAAATCGAAAATTTTTCACAAACAGATAGATCAAGATGTGTTAATATTTTTGAGGAGACTGTAAATAAAATAGTTGATAATTCTTTACTTTGGTCACTATACTTTGATGGATCTAAATCTAGTGAAGGTGCAGGAGCAGGATGTATTTTAGTTAGTCCTGAGGGAGAAAAGACCATGTTATTATGCTTATTGGAATTTGAATGCACAAACAATACAACCGAATATGAGGCCTTAGTTCAAGGACTCTACAAAGCAGTTGGTCTTAAATTTCAATATTTGAAAGTGTTCGGTGATTCAGAAATCATTATAAAACAAGTTAGAAATACAATTCATTGCCTTTCTAGTCATCTCAAACACTATCAGTCTTTGGTGCAGGAACTCATATCTCAATTTTTAGCATTCAATATTTCTCCCATCCCTAGGTCCCAGAATGCAGCAACAGACCTACTAGCTAATGTTGCTTCCAAACTCCTTCCATCTGAAGATTACAACCCAGACAGATTTTCAGTAGAATTAATTTTTAGACCATCAATTCCCGATAATGTCACCAATTGGCGAGTGTTCAATCATGATGAAGACATTTTAAATTTCTTGACTTCTAACAAGTCCTACGATGATCAAATTGTTGATGAAAGTGATCATGACCTTCAAATGAAGGAAAATCAAGAAGAAAACTCAATACCTAAACCAGTGGTCAAGCTCGAAGATCTTTATGATATTAAAGACAGGTTTAAACAGGTGACCAATTCAAAGCCCCAGAGTTCCACTTTAAGGTTTGAATTGATAAACCTAGGTACTGAGGAAAACCATCAAAACATCAATTTAGGATTAGGACTTTCTTCAGAAGAAAGAATGGCATTCATTTGCGAAAAAATAAATATGTCTTCACTTGGAAATATGATGATTTGAAAACATACGATGCATCGATCATTTAGCATACCATTCCAATGCTTTCCGAACAAAAGCCAGTACTACAGAAGTTAAGGATGATCTGGATTTAAACAAGAACGCAATAAAATACAGAGATAATCATAAAGATAGATATGCAGCGGAGATAGTACTTCATTTCATTACCGTAAAATACTGAAATATTCTTACAAACAAAAATGGAAATAAACCAGCTAGGGTGATGGTAGCTTATCTCTGAGAAGAGATGTGGTGGCTACATGCCTTTGAACTGTGTTACAATGAGGCTCGAAGGCCTATTTATTGTTGAGAAACAATGGAAAACCCTTCACATTCCAAAAACTAACCCTAGAAGATGAAACGCCAAATTGTGGGCCCCGTTTCTGGGTAAGTTGGTACATCAACTTCCCGGGGTCGCGAATTGGTCATATTATCTCCATTTGACGCGCATGATAGCTCGTTGGAAAGAACTCTCCGAGGTCTACGACAAAAAATACGATTTTTTAACAAAAAAATTGTTGGCGGTAGATTTCCCAAAAAACGTCGTTTAGGGCCTCAAAACGGCTCCAGAAGTTTAGGACTCGAAAAACTGCTAAAAATAGCAAACTGTGCTAAAATTTAGGAAACTAAAAAGACTAAAAGAGACAGATGTGGGGGTCCAAATGGGATAGGTGGATGGCCACCAACATCCACCTAGATCATTCCTCCCCCCTTAGGAAGCAATGGTCCCCATTGCGCTGAGTTCCTCCCTGAGATGAGGAAGCTTCTGCTGAGCTGGATCTCTAGTGAGCTGTTCTGCAATCTCTGATGTGTCCAAAAATGGTGGGAAGCATGGTCGACGACGGTCCACATTGATCACTTGGTGTAAGCGAAGGGATGGAGGAATGTTGTGCTTCAAAGCATTGTTGCCCATAGCCTTGGTACTGGTGTAAGGACCATGTCGGAGTGGTCTGAGCTTCTGATGGGTTTTGGTAAGGCATTCTTTCTATCGATGCAACCAAACTTTGTTGCCCACCTGAGACTTGTTTTGTCATGACCGTATCCCTTTGCTGCTGCTGCGTGGAGGAACCCTTCGCAGCGGTCATGGATGTAGCAATGATCTTCCCCTTACTTTGGGAGTGAATCAGACATAAAATGAATTTCCTAGTCTAGGAGATGAGCTTGCTGCCTTTCTTGGCAGTGATCAAAGAGGTGGCAGTAGGTGGGGCTACCTCTGATATCCTGTATAATGAGCTATCCAAAAAAATAATGACAACGCGAGGCCTTGACTCATACACAGCATGTCGCCTCCACAAGTATGCCTGGCCTAATAGTACATCACACAATACCTCGTCTGTGAAGGGCTTGATGCTGTAGGGAAGGCGGCACTGCTGGTGAACATTGAGATCTCATCCTTCATGAAGCCACCCGATACTGTATGGTTGTGGGTGTGGTGTAGTCGGTAGGCCCAACCGCTTCACGACCTCTATTGAAATAAGGTTCTTTTGGCTGCCACTGTCGACAATGAATTGCAGTGGCGAACCCTTCACCCACATCTGTGAGTGGAAATGATGCTCCCCTTCCTCTGGGTCTTCGGGCTAATTATTCTGGATCTTGGCAGTGGCAACAGTGGCACTGGGATCCGCATCAATGATTTTTTTCCCTTTGCCATTCCCCTTGTCAGGTTCTGGCTCAGGGTCGGAACATGCATCTGATTCGGAAGCCTTCAACTCGTCCACCAGTGACTGCTTGGTCCGACACTCACTTGTGTTATGAGTGGGACTCTTCTGAAACTCACAACACTTTCCTATGTCCTTCTTCGGCTTCGTGGTGGTGTTCTTTTCTTGCGGCTTCGAGGGGTTGTATTGGGTCACCCCGCCTTGGCTTTGTCCATTAGGCTTTGGATTTGCAGATCCAAAGTCTCGCTTTTTCTGTTTGAATTTTTGCTCGATTTTGACATTGTATTGGTATGCTATGCCGAGTGAGGAGATGTTCAAGAACTCCATCTCTTACTGGATGTATCTGTGTAGGTAGCCACGGTATTTAAGTACCAGATGCAGCTCAGAATCTTTGATACCCAACTGTGTGCGAAGGGTATGAAAAATGTTTGTGAACTCCAGCACATCTTGGTCTCGTCCCTGCCGCAGTGTGGTCCATTTGATGTATTTGTCCTCATAGCTTTTGACAGGGTAGTACTGCTCCTTGATGGCATCTGGAAAGTCATTCCAAGTGGGTGCGGCTGAAAATAGTGAGCCTATACTTTCATCCTTCTGCTCGCAGTAGGTTTCCCACCAGTCCTTGACGTTGGGGGTTGCTTTGAGAAGAGCAAAAACAATCTTTTCCCGACTTGAAAATTCATGAACAGAAAAATACCCATCTAGCAGATTTAACCATTTATCTACGACATCTGTGTCTATTTGACCCTCGAAGATGGGGATTTCATAATTAACTTGTACCTTAAAGGGTGTGGCATTTCCAGAGTAGCTGTTGGAAGCCGATGGGTCGCCTCTGGGTAGCCGCTGAAGGATCTGGGCAAAGTTGTCCATCACCGCGTTCCTTTGTCACTCGAGGGCTTCTTCGAGCAAGATTTTGATAGGATCTCCTGCCCCCTCTTTTTTCTTCTCATCCGCTATGGGAGGTCGTCGAGATTTGCGAGGCTGGTCTTGCAAAGGTTCAACCAGTTGAAGCCCTAACTCCTTATATCCCGACATCGTTGGGGACATGCAAATAAAAAACAGAGAAAAAGCAGACCGCTCTGATACCACTGATCTGAACTTAAATAGGAACGCAACGAATTGTAGAGATAACCATATACACAAAGATGCAGCAGAAATAATACTTCATTTCATTACTGTAAAATACTGAAATATGGTTACAAACAGAAATAGAAATAAACCACCTAGGGCGATGGTAGCTTATCTCTGAGAAGAGATGTGGTGGTTACATGCCTTTGAACTGTGTTACAATGAGACTCGAAGGCCTATTTATTGTTGAGAAACAATGGAAAACCCTTCACATTCCAAAACCTAACCCTAAAATATGAAACGCCAAATTGTTGGCCCCATTTCTGGTTAAGTTGGTACATCAACTTCCCAGGGTCGCGAATTGGTCATATTATCTCCATTTGACGCGCATGATAGCCCGTTGGAAATATCTCTCCGAGGAATACGATGAAAAAGACGATTTTTTAATAAAAAAATCATCAGCGGTAGATTTCCCAAAAAACGTCGTTTAGGGCCTCAAAATGGCTCCGGAAGTTTAGGACCCAAAAAACTGCTAGAAATAGTAAATTGCGTTATAATTAAGGAAACTGAAAAATTGAAAGAGATAGTTGTGTTGGTCCAAATGGGATAGGTGGGTGGCCACCAACATCCACTTGGATCAGTGATATTTTTATACATGTTGATTTGGTCAAATATGTTAGTTTGACTTGTTGTGACAAGAAGTGAACATGATTGCAAATGTACCTTATTGACAAGCTACCAATGAGGTATGATGTGAATTTATTTGAATTTATTTCAAATCTGATAGAAGTTATGTGTTTGGTACAGGAAGCATGAAATGCCCAATTAGGTAGTTGAAATCAACTACAAGAATAAGCACCGACAATGAAAGAAATTAGAAATGCAGCAATATGATGGTAGAGCACTTCAGAAGCAAGGCCATTGTGGGACACTAGTACCCAATTGTGGCCATTGTGGGACACTGGTACCCAATTGTGTCCATTGATTTCCATGAGCATGCTATGACCAGTATAAGTGTTTTAAGGCAGGGATATGCCTTGGTTTTTGTATCTTTCGATGCAAGTAAGCCTTTCCAAGGGATGGACTTCCCAGGATGGGGGTGCCAGTGGAACTTGGAAGGTGATTGACTGCATGAAAAGGGTAACCAGATTCCCGAGGGACTGTGTAGCAAAGAAGGGAAGGTCACGGATGGATTTGTTTTGGTCATTAGCATTGCCAAATGGAATTAGATGCACATTGGGAGTGTGCCCTGGAACAATGAGCCAGTAACTGTTCGCTGAGAGGACAAGTGGCATGGGATTATCGTGCTAGACATTGGATGCAAATTTGACTCTACATTGGTTTATAAACTTCCTGGGAAGGAGTTGGATCCTGGTATTACTTTGAGGGTGGAGGTTTGAGCCTCTGGATTCCCTTATTGTTGATGCATGCATGATATTATTTTATTTTTTGGTTGAGAAAATTTGCATATATGTCTATGTATATGTGGTTATTGTAAATATCGAAATGAGCTATGTTATAAAGCTCTACTATGTGGTATGTTGTCAAGTTGTCACGATGTTTTTATTTTGATCAGGTATTTCATTGTAAATACTGAAATGATCTATGTTATAAAGCTCTATGGGAAGTATGTTTTGTTTTCAGCAATCATGTTTGTTATAGGTGTCATTGAACACCGAGGACGGTGTTCTCCCAAGGGGGAGGGTTCTGTAACAACCCTATTGAAAATTCCATGTAAAATACATATAAATACCACGGATGATGGGACACGTATTCCAGGTTGAATGGTAGGCACAACCTCCTAATAGGTGTTCATTTGGTTGTTTATGGTTAAGGAAATTGGCAAAGGCAATGGCTAAGGCATTAACGAGGAAAAAAGGTATTTTGGCACATTTATTTATAAAAATAATGGAAATTAGGAGAAAAGGAAGGTGAAAGGCCACATGTTTGATGTGAGGAGGAAATTGAAGGAAAATAATGGGAAGTGAAGAAAATATAGGCTTCATTAATAAAAAGACTTCTAAGGATCAGTGGTGAAGGCTTGGTGAGTTTAGTTTTGGAGCTCTCTCATTATTCTCTCTCTCTCTCTCTCTCATACTCTTGGTTACTTAGAGTTTTCTTGGATCACTCTTGGAGGGTGTGGCATACTTGTATTATTGGAGGAAGAAGGCAAAGGAAAAGTAGGAGAGTGCAACAAGGAATCGGCATCAGCAACTACATCATATTTTCTTGCAGGTATTGAGTTGCATGTATGATTTCTTCACTAGTTTTGGCCTGCATGCCACATGCATGTGGTTTCTTAGTTATGGTATATCATTGGCATGGAGGATGGTCGGGATTGACAGTGGATTCCCTAGCCTTACCATTTCCTGGATAACCATGGTGATTGTGGGTTAAATTTCATTGCTTCGTTTTGGTTGGTTCTCATGTTTCCGTAGCTTGGGTTGAGTTACTAGTCCTGGAAGCCCTAGTTGAACAAATGCTCTGGAAGCCCTGTAACATCTTGAGTTGTGTTACTAGTCTTGGAAGTCCCGGTTAGACAAATGCTCTGGAAGCCCTTGGTGGGTTGAGTTACTGGTCTTGGAATCCTTGGTTAGACAAATGCTCTGGAAGCCCTGTATAAGCTATGGGTTGAGTTACTAGTTATGGAAACCTTGGTTGGACAAAAGCTCTGGAAGCTTGGAAGGCTTGGATGGAGACCAATCTGATGATGGTTTTGGTGGTGTCCAGCCGTAAGGTGGAATCACTATTCAATGGGTTGAGGTGGATGGCCTCTGGAATCCCTGGATGAGTTTTGACTGATGTGTTCTATGAGATCACACATTCATGCTTGGAATGTGGCACAGGGGTGAATCACTAAAGAGAGATTTGGCTCAGCCATTCTACGGTTGGGTGGAATGTGGTAGTACCATCTCCAGTTGGTTCATTGCATTCATTAATGAGAAATACATTCCCTTGGTTTTCATGTGTAAAGGTACTAATGTATTTATGGATTTGATTGCTAATATGTTTATTGTATTTATGTTCTTATTATGTTGGTTATATGCACATTTCGTGACAGCAACTATGTATGGCTCTCAACATGTTTTTACTTATATATGAATGGATAATGTGTTTATGAGTTAATGGAGGATAATGCAACAAATGGCATGAGGGAACAATGATTCATAGCAATTCTCAGATAAGTATGAGATACCTACACTTAATTCTATTATTTACCCCTGTAGGTTACATGTTGATGATATGTTTGAGGAAATGCCTGTCATGGCTAGTAGGGGTTTGGTGATGATCTTGTTCATATTATTGCTTTTACATCATTGTTTCCTTGCATCCTTACTAATTCTAAGTGATCATTCCATTCTGGACAGTGTCTAGGAAGCGTTATAAAGCACATGGGCAGTGTCTGTGGAGCGTTAGTCCTGAAACTAACTTGCCTAGGCAGTGTCTAGGGAACATTACCCTACCCTAAGTCTCTCAAACAATAGTAGGACCGAGGGATGCGTAGTCTGAGTGGATGACTTGTCTCCGGAAGGTTACTTGGATGATGTTCAATGATTGTATGTGATGTTCCATCGATTCCATTTCCTTAAAGTCACCGAGGAGATTGAATCTCATCATAGTGGCCTCTCATCGCATGTTTACCCCGACTGACCAGTTGCTTGGGTAGATGTTGGAGGAGGGTGTTACATGTTGTCCATGATGATGGATGTAACGTCCTCTCAAAATATTAGACATTTTACAAAATTTACACACAATTCAATATCCAGAATTCAAGCATCATGGTTTTTTGTTGAAATAAATGCAATCCAAAGGAGGTGAAAGGTACAACTAGTTAAAATGATCTATCTAAAAAATGAATCTTCCCAAAAACCACAGTAAGACAAGCCTTAACAATTTAAGAGTAAGTATATATTTTAAGAAAATATGAAAGATAGGTCAGATCATCTAAGGAATATTTCTTTGTCACCATGCTTACCAATTTGTTTTGTTGAAGTTAAATATTCCTCAAATTTCAAAGCCTACAACTAAAACCATAGTGTTTTATAAGAATTTGTTCTTTTAACATGACTTTTTTGGGTTATATAAAATTAAAATGAAATAAAATAAAAAATTGATACCTTCACATGCCATACATTCTTGTCAATTCTCCCAATACATTCTCCCTTGTTTTTTCTACTAAAGGACTGTAATTTGTGTCCCTAAACACCAATGGAAGCTAAAATTTTATGCCTGAAGAAATACAGTTTGTGCCTTTTCCTAAAGCAATGTAGTTTGTTCTTGTGCTTGAAACACAAGCCACTGCTGAAAACCTGGATATTTGAATAATTCCCTATGGATGTTCTTAAACCTAAATCAACCTGTCAGAACACTGGTCTGTGTGGCACTAGAAAAAAAAATACTTCAACACTAGAACTCCACAAAATAAACAACTTAAACTTATTATTCTAAGAAATATCTACCAAATTTAGGGTAAAATAACCATTTCCTCCTACAATTAAACTTATTATTGAATTGTTCAAAGCATTCATTTCCCTATACTAGCTAGCAAGAGATAATAGTAGAGTGCAATGAATGTGCCATTATTGGTTCAGTTCATATCTAAGGAAAATTATCAGGACTTTTCATAATTAAATATTGATTACCAACCAATCCTCAACCCGAGGTTAACTACTTCCTTCACTTGTCATCCCTGAGTCAGATTTTTATCCATGGCACATTTAGACAATGGCTCATTATATTATTCTTATTACCAGGGACATGCAAATATCATTACATGCAGAGAAAGAGGACCCACATGCCAATTTTGTTGTTGCTTGTTCAATCTGTGAGCATGACACCCTCAAATCTAAAACATTTTAAACCCCAACCATGGAGTTCTTGTAGTAATAATCTTATCCATCCACCCATGTTACAAACAAAAACTTGTAGGTTCAATGCACTTAATCCAATGGAGATGGTAGTTTCCAACTTTTGAAAGAAAACAACATCCATCTACATGAATACATAATACATATATATTTTTTAAAGAGATGGTAGTTTCCAGCTTCTAGAAGAAAACAATATTCATTTATCTGAATATATAGATGGTTTTTAAAGAAAATAAATAGCTAGTTGTGTATATCTAGCTCGAGTGGTTTGGTGAACAATCCCTTTTCCAACGGTATAGATTCAAGTATCCATGAACAATCCCTTTTCCAATGATATAGATTCAAGTATCTGGAAACCCTTTCCCCAACTGCAGAGGTTCAGTCTCCAAAAACATGTGATATTAGATATTTGACATGTGATATTATCATCACAATTGTCATCTAAAAGATGTTAGAGATGATGTCTGAAACTAAATTTAAAGAGTCAATTTTTATGGGTGTCTACTATAATTTAGTTGTAGGAATGTGCCTATGTGTCATTTTTAGAGGATTACAAATTTGGGACTGAACCATGCCAAGGTACTTGGATTTTGAATCATTTTCCAATGATTCATGTTGTAAAAAATGAGTCGAAATTGTTCATTTTAATTTTACAAATGGATTCACAAATAATAAACTTGTAGAGTATATGAATCATGTTGTTTCAATCCTTGAAATTCTCATAGGATTCCAATAAAAAATATGTCAGTAAGCCCTTCCATGGAAAATAACTAGTGTGATGTGGGTATCAATGATGGGTAAATTCTAGGTCTACCACTGGCAAGTCATAATCTTACAAGGATTTTTAGTTTTGTGTAAATGTAGAAAACAATAGGCATGGGATTTTTACACGTCGAGATTTGGGGTCCAGTCCTATAGAGCTTTCTTACATTGCATTTCATCCTCTGTATTTGAACACTTAGGTACACCACATCTATGAAAAATATTTGCATTCCTTCTGTTGGAATTTGAAAGAATTTAATTTCAATGAAATCCTTTTCTAGAATACTTTATGACATAATTCTCTCAAGGTTTACCCATTTTTCTACTGGTGTGTGAATAGACATAGAGGGGATGGATGATGCTAAGCAGTGCATGGAAAACATCCTTGTCCTAATTATTCTAGATAGGAAGGTGAGTCACTTGAAAAATAAGAAGAGTTAAGATGAAAACTTGACCCAAAACGAAATCCAGTAAATGGGTATGATTTACTAGTGGCATTTGAAAAGGAAATAATAGGATCTGAAGAGAATGATGTCTTCCCTTTATATGTATATCACTACTGAAAAAATTAGGAATAGGTAATGAACTTCGATTAGACTGAGATGCAGATGCAACTGTAGTGATAACTTGATGATCTGTCCTGTCATTAAAATGAAAAGGTACTGTAAATGACTAAAAGGCATCTGTAGCAGAAAAAAAAGGATTATGAAATGAATAGCTCGACCTTCATTCTCAGGTCAGCTACAGGCTGGGAAGATGAGTTGAAATTATGAGGTAGCAATTAATATCCACCATAATCAAAACAAGTGGTCCCATCATTCAATTCAAAATCTCTCAGAACACATGAAGCTCCAAGGGATGATGCACTGGTGTCAGTCTTCAAAGTCAATCCAAAATTTTTAGCACTAATACCAAGAGGCATTTTGATCAGTTCATTCTCCCCACTATCATCAATGTGATTCAATTCTAAATATGACTTCAAAGGAATACAAGGCCTGGTAGGAGAAAAAGGTTCAACGATTGAAGATATAAAATAATTTCCTCTCATATCTCTGCATCCAAAGCTTGTTTACGGTTCACATATTTGAGAAGATAAATGTGTTGTTATTACTTGATCTTCAGATGTTTTCTCATAAGCCACCTTAATATCAATATCTAATGAATCTCTATTTCCTTTTCCAATTGAATTAAATGCATCAGAATATGAAATTGGTATTTTGGAGACATGATGTTGTAGATCAATTATTTCTCTATGTTCTATTGGTCGAAAAGCACTTGTTGCTCCAGATCCTTTCCAACCTAGTTCTCCTATGCTTTGCGAGGGATTTATTGGAGGAACTAAAGGTACCTTTGGCCTAGAAACCACTATAATTGGTGTTGATAAGCCAGTTCAAGATAGAGTAAGGGGAACATAAGCACTTGTGTAAGGTACAACTGATAAACGAGATATTGATGTGGATAGTGTTGCATCATAATGACCTGCTTCATCCAGTTCAATAGCTTAATCTAAGTCAAAAGCAGGTATTTTTGATGAATCATTGCTCCTATCATACTTTTCTAGAGGGATCGTCATTGCCATAATTTGGTCAAAAGAATGCAGTTCATCTCACCACGCACTTTGTACTATTGTTTTCAAACATAATCCTTGATGTTCTATAAATGTTTAAGATACAACACTAATTCTTTGTGGACCTTCATAACCAATATTAGAAGATACCTCTAAAATCTCATTATGTTAAATTTAAAATTTCTTTTCAATGTCACAAACATCATTAGCAGTACACGATCCCATCTCTGTAGTAAAATGTTTCTTATCATAACTAGTAGTCACATTGATTCCTTTATTTGCTACTTCTCCAGATTCCACATTCTACTCTGGTACCATGCACACTCTTTTTTCGATAAGATTTTCCTGACTAATCCTTATATGTGATGCTCCTGGAAATAATAAGATGTTCATTACCTTTGTGTTCACCATTCCCTTAGTCTTCATTGTTCAACTCCATAAGTAGAATGATGTTCCTTGGCATCAAGCACATCAGTACTTTTATTTTCTTCATAAAACAAACTTATATCTTCTACATCTTTATCAGGCAACTTATTATAGCCAAACTACTTGTCATGGCCCTCTTCTTTTGCCAACCTTGTTTGCTACTTGATGTGTAATTTTCACAAATTCATTGTCAGAAGGAATGAATGACAATTATTTGGCTTCCTAAAATCATAATTGGAGGCCCCTGTGCATGGAACATATCCTTCACTTGCCTTTTCTTGGTTTTCATTTCCAACCTCTTTTTCCTTTTCCATGTAGTGTTCACTACTTCCTTGGTTGTCTCCTTGTACACTAATGCCCCTGACAGGTACCTTTTCTTGTTTTGAATTAACTGCGTCCTATATTTGGTGTCCACCAAGTCCCTCTTGTTTGTCTCTTCTCTCTATTTCATATGTTTTTCACAGTCTGAATCCAATCCATCTTTTCCTCTGATGTATAGTTCTTCAACATCATAACAGAACTCATCCCTTAGTTTTTCCCCACCCCTATTTGAACATGAGTGCTCTTGTATTATGTCTTCAATAAGGCCCTTTATACCATCCCCTACCATAGCAACATTTCCAGTTTCCAAAGCCCTCATAGAGGAATTCAAAGCATCCTCCTTTTTACTAGTAAATTCCACATTTTGAAATGTATCCAAGTTGGTTCTAGAAGAATCTCGATGATCCATGGAATAGTTATCATTATTTTCTTTCTTCATATTCGACATATTTTGACCTACTACATCATCACTCCGAGGTGAATTGAGTTTGGATCCATAACCTGATAAACCATCATGGCCTAAATTCTCTCACGTTCTCATCAAAGTTGTTATAAAATTGCCTACGACATTTTCATTCTCATATTTTGAGATTTGAGTCACAGCTATACTTGCCAGTAAATTCATCCCACATTCATCCATGCTACTATTTTTTCTTAAGAATGGATAAGAATCCTTTACTGACCTTTTGAGTTCTCACTAGTCTCACAGTATTTTCTTCTTTCTCTCTCAACGGTCCCCTCTGCCAAGTCTTCCTTTCGCTCTTCCCTTTCACCAAGGTTTGAAGATAAAATTTGAGCTCTATTTCACATTTCCAACATTTTTTCACTATTTTCACCATTAACGTTGCACTCCTCATTAGTTATATCACTTACAGATTTGGTTTTATTTCACTAGCAATCCTCTGTATTAACATCTGGACATAAATTACCATAAAAAATAATATTTTGTTCTTTTATCTTCCCATAGTGCACATCCTATTTTTCTTTCTATCCAAGAAAAAGCGCATGGTTCCCAGGAATTGCTTTTTCTGCATTCAATCCATAATTTACACCTCTAATAGGTCTTTAGGATGGGTTACGAAGTCTTAGTATAAAATATCAACCTCTGAATTATATCCCCTAAAGAAATATTTATTCCCTTGTCATATAATTTTCTAGAATGTGTCTTTCTCACCTGATGTATTTCTACTACATAACTATGCTTTCCCAACCATGGATTCTTCATGGCTCCCTGATAGAAGTGAACTCTGGACACTTTTTATTGAAATATTACGTGGTGAACTAGAAAAGAGGACTTCTTACTAACTAAACATACCATAGAACTTTGAGTATATTATTTTTTGAACTGGACTAGAACCTTTTGCAAATATATAATGAATCAAATACAAACTTTCCACTTAACTGTAAAATCAAGAAGCAAATTTCCTTTGTTATTTATCAAAAAAGCATTGTTGGAACATGAACAAATTGATTTATTCATTTAAAACATTCGAGGGATCTAGGATCAACTATATCATTAAAACAATAGCATAAGAAAAAGAGAGAGAAAAAGAATGACAAGATGTGAAGTTTCAGTATATTTATTAGATTGTTGTACTACAATCATATCAAATCAAGCAATTAGTAGCAACCATACATAGTGGAACAATAATTGTGTGCCATATTTGCCCATGTAATCTTGTTTTCCCCATGCCAAAGGAAAAAATAGATATTCCATTAGTCCACTATAACATAAAGTTGCATTCTTCACCCACATTTCTTCCTAATATTTTTTCAAAAACACCTTTAATATCATTTGCAAATCAAGAACTAAACACTAGTACAAAATGGATAATTAATTACTAAAAAAATTTCTAAAATCTGCATATAAATGACCATTTTTTAGCCGGTGACCAGTAGTAGCTAATTTACAGTATCTTATAACGCGGCCAACTTTTAGTTGTTTTTAACTTAGTCATTAATTGGTTGTCTCAATTTTATCGTCTAGTAGTATATTTAGTCATAAATTTGGTCATTAATTTAGTCATTGATTTAGTCATTAATTGCCACAATTAATTACCAAATATACAAGAAAATATATTACTATATGATCACCTAATAAAATAAATTAATGACCAAAGAAATATGACCAAAATATTGGTCGTGTTATAAGATACTATAAAATAGCTACTAGGACAATCTCATTATAGCAGGAGACTTAAATCTGGTGATGCACACTAATGAAAAAAGAGGGGGCAATTTCATTCCAGATCCTTTTAGAAATCGACTTGAGAGCATTATGCAGGAGCAAGACCTTGTCGATATCAGGCCCAAGAACCGTAGGTACACCTGGAGTAACAGAAGAATAGGAACTGGCAATATCATGGAGCGTCTTGACAGATTCCTTATAAGCATAGCATATCTGTCCACTTTTACTACAGGCCATTCAAATATTCTCAATGTCTCTGCCTCCGATCACTATCCAATAACTCTCACTCTTCATAGCCAATGTCAGCTAGGACCAATTCCTTTCAAATACTGTTCCATTTGGAATCGTTCCCCTGCAGCAAAAGATGTGGTGCGGCAGGCTTGGATCCATCATGTAGAAGGTTCACCAACTTATATTTGGGAGACAAAATTAAAAAGAGTAAGACAGGCTCTAAAAAATTGGGCAAAGAACAATTACCAAGAGCCCGAGGTGAACAAAAAGAAAATTAAACAAGAGCTAGAAGAAGTGCAGCAAAGCATTGAAGCCTTTGGGCTGTCCCAGCAAGCCAAAGAGCAAGAAACAAGATTATACTCTCAGTTGAGTCAAACTGTAAGGGATGAAGAAACAAAATGGAGATTGAAATCAAGGCAACTCTGGCTGCAGGAGGGAGATAAAAACACTTCTTACTTTCATAAGCAGGCTACAGTACAAAAGGCCAGAAACACTGTGAGCACAATTAGGGACAATGAAGGGAACAACTACAATACTCAGGATTCTATAAAGGAAGCAGCCACCAATCACTTTAAAAACCTTCTGACTGAGGATAAAGATGAGGAGGATTACTCAAGCATGCTGCAGCACCTATCTAAAGGAGTCACACAAGAAATGAATAGCAGCCTCAAAAAAGAAGTAGAAGAAGAAGAAATCCAAAAAGCAATTTGGAGTTTACACCCAGATAAAGCTCCTGGACCTGATGGGTTTCCAATCAGTTTTTATAGAGAGTACTGGCAGATGATCAAAAAATATCTCTTAAAGATGATACGTTGGGTTTTAAAAAAAGGCAAAATGGGGGGATTTACCAACTCTACCTTCCTAGCCTTAATCCCTAAAGAGAATAGACCTTCCACTTTTTCAAGATTTCGGCCAATATCTTTATGCAACTCAGCATACAAAATAATATCAAAAATTTTGTCATCCAGGCTCAAGCCACTCCTTTCTTCTCTGATCTCAGAAAACCAAGGGGGCTTTCTCCCCAATAGGCACATTACTGACTCCATCCTTCTTGTGCAAGAGGCCATCCACTCAAGCGTAAGCAGAAAGGAGAAAGGGTTTGTCCTAAAGCTGGACCTTGCCAATGCTTTTGATAGGGTTAGGCATTCCTTCCTGTTCGCTGTTCTTCATAAAATGGGATTTGACCCCTCCTTCATCACAATGATCAAAGCTTGTATATCGGACCCCTGGATCTCCCCTCTGATTAATGGGAGACCGTGTGCTGCTTTCCAATCCTCTCGAGGCCTCAGACAAGGCTGTCCCCTGTCTCCTTACTTGTTTATTCTTATGGCCGAGTCACTCAGTCAAACCCTGGACTTCAACCGGAGAATTGGGCTAATCACTGGCATCAAAATTGAGCAAGGAACAAAGAACATCAATCACTCACAATTTGCAGATGATACTCTCCTAATAGGAGGAGCGTCCACCACTATAGCAAGGCGCTTTAAGAAGATCTTAGATCAATTCATGGATTGCTCAGGAGGGAAGGTCAATCAGTTAAAAAGTTGCATATACGGTTGGAACACATCAAACCATACCATCCATAGCATTGCAAGTATATTTGGGGTCTCCTGCAAACTGGTCTGGAACCATTTCTCCTACTTAGGGATGCCAGTAAGCATTGGACCGCTGAAAGCTGATACCTGGAACGAAATCCTTGACAAAATTAAGAGAAAAATCCAACAATGGGGCACCATGTGGTTAAACCCAGCAGGACGACTTGTTCTTCTAAAATCAGGTTTGGCCTCTCTTCCCATATACCGTTTTTCTTTATATCAAGCCCCTGTTGCTTTCCATCAGAAAATGGAAAGAGCCCTCAGGCATTTTCTTTGGCAAGGAGGGAAAACGGAAAAAAGAAAATTCAATCTTGTAAGCTGGAAGAATGTTATACAGTCTCAGGAAAAAGGAGGATTAGGAATAAGATCACCAAAATTGCTAAATTTAGCTCTTGGAGCTAAAATAATATGGAGGATGATCACAGGACCCACAGCGTGGTGGAAGAAGGTTCTAGAAGCAAAATACCTGAATAGCACAAGGCAACAACTTCTGGAGACTAATATACCCAATAGAGATAGCACAAAAATTTGGCAACTCTGCAAGAAGGCCATATCCTTTATGTCTCAGAATATTTCAAAGGTCCCAGGAGGGGGGAGCAGCATCAATTTCTCCACAGACAGAATTCTAGGGCAGCATCCCATTGGATCCAAAATGGAGGCAATCCCTGCCATAAACTGGCTCAATGGTAAAGGAATACTGTACTTGGCTCAAATATCACAATGGGACAACCACTCACAAGCTTGGATAGGTTGGAAATTCCCGGACCACCCCAGGGATCTAGACACTAGTCTCACTGCCCTAAAGCATCTCCTGCACAGCAAAGCTCCGATCCAAGAAGGCAAGCAAGATGGATACCGTTGGGACCCAACCGGAACTCAATACACGGCTAAAGCTGGACATCAACTTTTATGTGACAGCAATTTCCCACAGGATATATGGAACCAATGGAAACTTGTATGGAGAGCAGAAGCACCCCCCAAAGTCAAATTTTTCATTTGGCTGCTCCTGAAAGGGAAAACACTAACAGCGGAAAATCTAAAGAAAAGAGGCATAATGGGGCCATCTAGATGTCCAAACTGCTGTAGATCAGAGGAAACAATACAACACCTGTTTATAGATTGTCCGGTGGCTGATGAATGCTGGAGAAAGATGGCCTCCATAGGGGATGCTTCCTGGGAGCCTCAGGCAACTATTGCAGAAACGATTCATAAATGGCGGAAGAACTGCCCATGGAAAGAGAAAAGGAGTAAACTGACGCAAAGGATATGGAATACCATACCTCTAACCCTCTTATGGCGCATTTGGTTGGCAAGAAATGGAAAGGTCTTTCAGGAGAAAGGCTGCAATATCAGGGTTATGTGCCACAAGGCACAGATGCTAGCGGTGGAGACAGTCACAAACCACACCAAAGGCAAGATCGAGGCAGCAAATTACAGCATGGAAGAGAGAAACCTGATCAGCTATGTCCTGGAGAATATTGCTAGCGCTCAGGAAACAAACCAAGGAAGGATACAAACGAAAGAAACAAACAGGGCATGGAAGCTGAGGTTAAAGGAAGAGGAATTTGCGAACTGGTTGAGAAACTGTAACAGGTTTTACTTATTTTTTGATGGTGCTTCTAAATCGAATCCGGGCCAAGCCGGTGCAGGGGGTCTCATTAGCAACGCTAATGGAGAAAGAATACTCCAATTCGAATGGGGGCTGGGAGAGATCTCTAACAACAGGGCAGAGGGATTGGCATTGTATCAGGGCCTCACTCAGCTGCTAAAGTTAGGGATAAGGAAGGCAGTGGTGTTCGGGGACTCAGCAATAGTTATCAGGCTTATGGCGCAGAGGCAGAGCACGCCGAATATCCTTCTCCAGCAGATAAACCATAGGAATCAGACCCTTCACGCTTCAATGGAAGAGGTCGTATACTACCACATCCTACGTGGATTGAACAAGGAAGCTGATAAGCACGCCAACTGGGCATGCGAGCGCTCCAAGGGCAGCTTGAGTTGTAACAACAATATCTCTTTCCAACCGTTACCATGAATATTCAATATCTAGTCAACAGCAGGTGTACAACAGGTGACAGAACCAATGATAACAGACAAGCAATCAGTGCCGACGACAGAGCAGGTAAGGCAGGCAGGATTTGGATCCGAAATAAGATTGGGAGATCGACTCAGCGCATGGGAATCAAGAGAAGTTCAGGGAAAAATCGTCCTTGCAGACAGATCTCATACGCTGTTCAAGATACGCATTTGACCATTATGTGGAGTATTGGGAGACGTAAATGGGCACCTTCTCGCCCTCACAGCCTGCGAAAGGACTCTTTATATATCCCGGGTGGCAAGATCCTTCATTACATAGAAAAAGCTTATTCCTGCGATCATCAGAATACCATTGCCTCCGCCTATCTACAAGCAGCCCGAGGTAGCTACCATAGTGTCCAGCAGAATCATAACAACCCTGCGCGAGCTGTGGTTGTAGCCTGCTGTAACCAAAGAATTCAGAGGTCTCGCGCTAAGGAAGCCGGCATCGCAGACAGGAATTTTCCAACGTCAATGGAACGCCCAGAAGATTGCTTCCACTGCAGAGATCTGCAGGCAGAGTTCGAGGAGTTACGAGCACAACAGCGGGCCCTGGAGGATCAAGTTCGAAGTCTGGAAACGAGATTGGAAGACCAGTACAGAATTCTCAATGAGAAGTATCGGGCAGAGATCAATCTTTTCCTGCACAGAGTCAATTCCTTACATGAGCAGTTCAGCAACTTGGCCAACAGATGCAGCCACGCAGAAGAATCGTTAGCTGTCCTCAAGTTCATGATGGACAAAAAGTTCAAGGATGCTCCTTCCTCCTCCAGTGCAAAACAGAATGAGCCAGACCCAGGTCCAGAAGCGTCCACAGCTAGGAAGATCAGTCATATAGAGATAGATTAATTATGTTTTGTAGTTGTAAATTTTGGTGTTTGCAGTATGTAAGGATTTACAGTAGCATTAGAAGCCTTAGAGGCAGGAATATTAGAGCAAGGATCAAGGAAGGGACCCTTTTTGTAATTCCTTGGATCCAGAGTGCTCAAGAAGCACTATATGTATGGCGAACTGCCTCTTCCTTTTTTCAGATCAATATATAGCAACCGAAATTTGTCTAAAAATAAAATAAAATAGCTACTAATAGTCATATATATCTAAATTTTAGTCATCGTTTGAAACCAATTAATGACCAAAGAAATATGACTGAATTTTGATCATGTTATAAGATACTATAAATTAGCTACTAATAGTCGTATATATGCAAAATTTAGTCGTCATTTGCAATCACAAATTTATCATTTTCAGTAGTCATTTATTTTCTTTTGGTAGTTTCATATTCATTATATAAACGACTAATTTAGTAGTTTATATTCATTTCATTTACTTTCATTAATAATCATTATAAATGATTAATTTAGTCGTATATTCATTTTATTTGTGTTCATTATTAATCAATATAAACTACTAATTTAGTAGTTTTAGATTGATTTTATGTGTTCATTATTAATCAACATAAATTAATTTGTATGATTTTGCGACTAAATTTAAAAAATGTCATACAATGTGCATGTTTGTCTAATATGAAAATGCAAAGTTGCATGTTAATTACAATACTAAACAATATCAAATGCAACCATAAATAATTTTAAACACAAACTATATTATATGAAATGTTAAAGTATTACAATATGAATTTCCAACTTTGGACTACAATTTACACATGAAATGATGTTTCATCACTTCAAAACATTATCATTGTGTTATCAAGGCATTGCAGGTGAATTCACCAACTCTGAAGACTTGAACATCAATCTCTATGTGTGTGTCTTATGTGGGATATTGACTCTAAGGGTATCACTAGACTGGTTCTCTTCTCTCTCTCTCTTTTTGCATTTGTCGCTCCATTGTTATTGCTCTCAGCCTCTTTCTTCAATTCCTGCTTCTTACCATCAATATTGAGTTCCTTTTTTGAAAACAAAAGAAAATACAATGTAAAGTGTAAGACATGAAATACAATGAACACTAGAATATAAACTAAAGTAGACTATAATGAGTTTATACGACATATACCTCAACATCAGCAATGTCAAAGTCATTTTTCCCCATACAAGTAAGAAACTCGAACAAGTTTTCTTCAGTTGGGCGATAGTAGCCACTATAATGTGGCAAGATGACCTGTATAAATAAAGAAAATAAAATGTCACCTTATAAAATAACACCTTAGTAACTTAGTATTCAACCTTCAAGGAAAGCTTAAGCACAATCATGCCAACTAGGTTACATGCTAAAAAGCTCAAGTTATAGATAAGATATGAAAACAAATAATCTGAGGTGTGATGTTTAATCCTTGTCATTTTATTCACAACAACATTTCATTTTCTAATGCATGAACTTGGTCAAGTATATAAACAACATGTGCTCAAATAACAACATGAAAGTAAACTTTTATGATAGTCATGAAAATATTTTAACACAAAATAGCTATAAGGATTCCAATCAATATCATGTAATACTAATTTCAACTTCAAGCTTTGGTTATTGTTTAAATGGACATGATACAAAGTATTTTCAATTTCCTAGTTAAAAGACAAAACAAAATCAAAAGAAACATTCAAAATATAATCAAACAATAAAGAGAGGATATCATGGAATGCACATTGCAAGTATAAAAAAATTGTTTACCTATCCACCAACGTCTTGTCTGCCATTCCTTAAACATTTTCTTTCCCAAAATAACCATGAGGTGAAAGAACCACAACATTAAAAACCATAGGAATCCCTACTAGAAACATTTCCAAAGTCGATGGCTCAGGTTCCTGAAGGATATCTAACAACAAATGAATTATATCCAAGGCATGCTTTGCATTGTCTCCCCAACCTTTTTCCAATGATATTATCTGTAACATGCCCACAATAGAGTCAAGTTACAATCAAACGAAGGCATGGACATTTATTTTTTTATCTTTAAAATTTGAATCTAATTTGTTTCAAAAACATATTAACTCATATTTAAATTCTTTGTGACATATGAGAAGGTATCAATCAAGAATGACATCAGAAAAATTGACCTCAATGAGGTCCTCAAACAAGGGAGGGCATATTTGTTCTACTCAAAAGGGAGGGGTCCCTCTTTTTCAATTATATCAAGGTTCTCTACTCTTTCCTCCTCATTTTCCTGGAATTTACTTTGATCATCCATAACCTACAAGACAATAATATCCAATTCATTTCATTATATTGTAGTTCTTGCCAATGAAATTGACATATAATTATTTACAAATGCAATGAAGACAAACTTAAAATGAAAAATCTAAATATAAGTGAAGTGGGTTTTGTTTCCTAGCTAACAAATTGGAACATTTCGTGGGTAATTGTCAAAGAATTGAACATCGGCTAAGAAGAGCCCTTACCAAGTTAAAATGAAAGATCTTAATGTAAGTGAAGTGTTTTTTGCTTTTTAGCTTACAAATTGGAACATTTCCTGGGTAATTGTTAGGGAATCAAAACTCGACTAGGAAGTGCTCTTACCATTAAGTGATAAAGTTTACTAGGATAAAAAGGAAAGGTTCTAAGAGTGGATAAGGTAATG
Source organism: Pinus tabuliformis (assembly GCA_031772625.1). Lineage (NCBI taxonomy): Eukaryota > Viridiplantae > Streptophyta > Pinopsida > Pinales > Pinaceae > Pinus > Pinus tabuliformis. The sequence goes on along the minus strand of CM062818.1, from coordinate 650,862,760 downwards.
GGGTCCTAAAAGCGTTTTAACTTCACCAAGGTATGTTCTTGAAAGATTAGCAAAATTAGACTTGCATCTAGTTTTCAAAGTAAAAAGAGAGAGACCTAAATAACAACTTGTTGCAAGCAAAAATATGATGGAATGGGGTTAAAATATACCCTTGTACTGGATTTGAAAGATCAAGATGACCTTTTGATAGTTTTGGGGGATAGGTGATGGAAAAATTGATATCAAGGATGGAATGAAAATGCATTCAGTAAAATAAAATCCTGGAAGTCATAATAATAGACACTAAACCAGATAATCACAAACAAATCAGTGATATCCAAAACATTTGTTACTAGGCCCTAAAGTAAGAAACGAACTGGGTTGTGATAAGAAAGTGTTAGTAAGTGGTCATGCAAATGAGAATAATATCTATATATTTCTTAGCAAATTCATTCTCAGGTTTCTGGATAGCCAGTGTCTTGAGAGGAACTCAAACAAGGAACCTTATAATTACAACAACTCATTTGTTTCCTTTTAAAGGTGATGCTTGGCTCTTTGACATTAGTTAAGGTGTAGGCTAGAGTAACAAAGATTGAAATCTATTATTTAAAGTGACAAGTATAGAGAAAAGATGAATAGATACTTAGATCATCTTGTGTAAGAACCTTTGTTTGAGCAAAATGACAATCATAGTTGTGGTGACCAATTAGTTGGTAATAAGAATTCATTGCATGTGTAGCATGTGCCACAACAGTATTTGGAGTAAAGCATAGACCACCTGCTTGAATGGCATTGTATCCTACTCCCTGTCCACATGCAAAAAGCTCCAAAAACCATATAGAACTATATAATGTTTATATAAAAATTAATCATTCTACATAATGATGGTTTCAGGGCGCATTCTACTAAACAACACTTTATAGGTGCTACAAAAAGTATAACTATTCGAAAAAATGGACATATAAGGTGTGCCAATAACCCTTATACAAAAAAATTTGGCCGAGTATGAATGGACTCAAACCAACAACTATCATTAAACAAATCATACCATATAACTACCCAACCAAAGCACTGAGTCACGATCTGTGAGGAATACATACTTACATAATCAATATTGCATACCTAAAACAAGAATGGGTTTCAACCCTTCGGATTATATATGTCTAAGAAACAAATATGCCACTTCTACATCGATCCCCCTCAAGCCTGATCACCAAATGCAATGTCCAAATACATGAAGCATCATTGATCATAACATTATGAAACAAACATGCCATTGCTACAAAGCTTGCCCACATGCCTAATCACCAAAAACAATGTACGAAGACTAACCATCACCAATCATAACACAATGAAATAAACATGCCACTGCTACATATATCTCCCTTGGGCATGATCACCAAGAATGATGTATGAAGACTCGAACATCACATAAAACTTGTGCCACTACTATAGATCTTGCCCTTGAGCTTGATCACCAAACACAATGTCTGAAGACTCAAACCATCATTGATAAAAAAACAAACATGTTACTGCTACAAAGCTCACCCTTGGGTCTGATCATAACATAATTAAACTAACATGCCAGTCCTATTGTTATATTATTAGAAGTGTGGAAGAAGGTGGGTGAGATCTTCCTTGGTCAAGGGAAGTATATTATTATGATCCTTCAAAGATTTGGCATGATGGAATATAATTCCATGGCCACTCCCATGGTGAATTTGAAGAAGTTCAGAGGCTCTAACTTATATTTGGTGGATCCCTATATGTAGTGGTAATTTATTAGATCCTTGATGTAATTGGTTAATACCATACTAGATATTTCTTTGTAATGAACACACTGAGCTAGTTCATGGTGGAACCTAGGCATGTACATTGGATTGTGATAAACAATGTGTTGCGATATTTGCCTTGTGAAGTCAGTTATTGATTGAGTTATGTTTCAAATGGTGAAGTACAGCTGCAAGGATACATAGATTTTGATTGGGTAGGAAGTATCGAACATAGGAAGATCACATTAGGATGTTGCTTTAGTTTGGGTTCTACTATAATATCTAGAATGCCTCAGGTGGATCTTTAAATATGAGTTCCATATGTAATTTTTGAGGTTTCAGGACAGATGATAATTATACATGGTGTATCTTTTTAAAAAAAATTATAATTATATTTGGGGTCCCTTTTTTCAAATTTTCCTTTCTGGTTTCAGGGCCTGATAGTACATTTTCATAGTTATGCTAGGAAAGAAAAGCTTATATCAAAGGTTGCAAAGGATATTACCGCTTTGTTTCCAGTGAAAGAATCTCATTTCCCACAGGTATGGCGGTTATATTTGTACCTGGAACGAAAGGAGCCACATTTTTCTACACCCAATGTTGTGCTACAAAAAATTTGTTAAGGTGACATGAGACCCCATGAAGCCGACGCTCCAATAAGTAGTGATATATTGACAATATTTGGGAAAATCATACCTGCTCCCACATATGTTGTGCTCAAATCGAAGTAAAAACTACAATGGGTAACATATATCACATATTGCATAAATCCCAATTTGGAAAACATTTTGATAACTTTGTAATCAGAAAATTTACCTCTCTTTCCAAGCTTTCAAGCCAAAGGTAGGGAAATTTACGAAGCTGCAATTATCACCACCAATGAAGAACCACTGGAAAAAATCCGCAGAGGAAACTGAATGTGAAGTATTTAGCAAAGCATTTGATTTGTTTCCTGCATATAGATCAACAATGGCATAAAAAATATCAGATGATTAATCTTGTGACTTAAACACTTTCATTAGACAAAGGGATTGAACTCGATTTCAATCTCATAAACACATGCTACTTCTAACTACTCTTCCTGGATTCATGTTAAACATGAATTTTATTAATCACAATGATCAATTAGAAAAAATAAGAATCCATCTTAACTTCAAATATCTGAATCTATTAAGCACTAAGAGGTATTTTAAAAAATCAGGACCAAAACCTTTTTATATGAATCTATACCAGATCCCCCATTAGAGAAGTAACAATAAAACTTATCTAAACCTTACCTTGCTAATTGTCTCCCTGAGGTGTGTGGAAACCATTGATGAACACATTCGTTGCAGTACCACTTGGATAAGTTAGCTTTGTGTTAATAATCAATACTTGAAACTAGTATAGTCTGCTAAATTCAAACAATCTGGAAATGCCATTCATAACCAACATTAATATGTTTTGAAAACAGAGTTCATGGCTAGTAATCATCATCTTTCTTAGAGGTACCAAAAGTAAAATATCACCCAAAGTGACCAGGAAAATGATGCAGGAGCATGAGGCTTAAAGACAAAAGGCTTCATATTGTTCCAAAAATCCAAAAAAAGTTACAAGCAAAGGAGTGGGGTCCTTTAGCTATCAATTTTCAAAGCTTTCTAGATAGTATTTAGACTAGAATCTAGGATATATATTATCATGTAATAAATTCAAGTAGTTAGATGTAGTGGAGATTCTCGAGGATAATATGATGCAGATTGGATAGGATTAGTTAGTTTGGTCCTTTGATTTAGGACCTGGTTGTTAATTGAAACAGTACTTATGTAAGTTTTGAATCATAACAAGGGGATTTTGACTGATTCAGCTTGTTTTTCCATATATAAGATTTAGTTGCAAAATTTATCTCTCAGTGTCTTTCTGTGTAGATTTGGTCAATCCCGGAGGTGTTGCATCCCTCTATAATATCACCGTACTTTGTTGAATTTCCTATTTAATTCTAAAAATTTCAAGTGTTATGTGATCGATTTTAATCTCTTTTCACGTGTATTATCAACTGCGGGGTTTGAAGGTATACGGGTTCCTTGATCGGGCTTGAAGGGCCGCACTCATCCTTAGTCATTGATCTTAATTTCAATGCCTTACGATCAGTCCACAACGGGGGTTAGCCTGGTGTTAACTCATGGTTTATTAGAAGTCCTGCAAGTTGGAAGATCCAGTGGCCATCATTATCTGACGGATATCGGGCTAAATAAATGGGTAGATGTTAACTCATGAACTGGACTCGACATTGATTATATTACAGTCTAGTCTTAAGGAATTAAGCACGTGGGAAAAGCTGAACCCAAACTTCTATAGGCCGATTGTTTATAAACCTCATCGGGTTCGTGAGGCCAGTTAAAGGTCACGCAGATTTTCGAGCGACGACACAGTGACCATTGGATCACTAAGGTTGCCAACCGTTCGATCAATCTCGCATCGCTTTAGACATAAGTAAGTAAACCTTACCTAATAGTCTTGCAATTGTGATTTTGCGATGTTTTAATAGATTTATAAGGCTCATCCTGTTGGGGAAATTTTAAGCAGTTCCGCTAGGTTAGTGGAATAGATAACTTTAGAGATAGATGAGAGATACTCCATGGGAAATCGAAGAAGGGGTCCAACTTGAATCAGAAGATATTGTTTCAGGTTTTGAATGTTTGTCTATAACTCCTGCACCTCGGCCACCAGAAAAGGAACCACCAAATAATTATCCAATAATGGTGCTAGAGGATCCACTTACTCATGTGGATTAATGCTCCCATACAAGGATATTGTGTTGAAAAATACTCAAATTCATAATAGTGAAGATTATGTATGAATTTCTAAAATTGGAAACAATAAGCACAGTCAATCCATCACAAAAATTCATCTTTCATCCTTCTCACCTTGAAAGTTGCAAAAACTCATTCCCTTATTGGAATGACACTAAATTTCAAATATATAAGAAAAATTCAAGCTAGAAAGTGCCCTATGAATACAAAGGGAAAACCTACCTACCTACCCTAACTGAGATAAATGTTGATCAAATAGGAAACATGAGATCACCAATGGAGTTGAGCTAATAAATTGTTTAATGTATGGGATTGAATCATGCATTTGATTGCTAGGGAAGCATGCACATGAAGGGATAAAGTGTAGAATGAATGAGCAATCCACACATGCCACTTATAAAAACTACCCCAAAAGGTTGAAAATTACTTAAGGCCTTAACTTAAATGACTCTAAAAATGACCAAACATGATCAATGAAAACACGAGAGTGGTGTGGGTGAAGAACATAAATAAAAAGTGAAGATACCTTTCCCTAAGATGCCTTTGTCATTCTTGTATGCAAACATGTTTTCTTTTCCCTTTATTCCTGCAAGTGAATGCATCATAGATATGTTGTTGTCCTAGAATAGGAGAAGCCTCCTCAAGTATCTCATTCATGGAGTGGATGTTTCCTTGACCCAGAACCTCATGGAAACCAATCACTGAATCTAATGTTGGTATGGGATTGTGAAGATAACAACCTCTTCATTCCTTTTGAAGATTGGCACCAAGTATCAACAATGAATCAGACTGCAATTTGAGTTGCACCCTTTTACATTACTTTGTATCAGTGTCATAAAAAAAATATATCAAGATGAAAATCAGAACTGTCCTTTTCAAAAGTTGGGGAAATGTCAATGAGAACCTTAGTCACAAGTTACAACTTCTAGGAGATTCCCAAAACAATTTTGAGTCAATTGTTGCATCATGAACAACATGATTTGCTCATAATTCAACATTGTTTTCCAACATTTGAGAAATAATCTTGACCATAATCTTCAGCCCGATAGAGACTTCTGAGCTTATTAACAACCATACCCTTAGCATAAAAATCATACACAGGTTGGCTAACTGTGTTTGATAATGGCCACTCTTTCTCTTCTTCTTATTTACATCCTAGGGTTGATTCTTGGCTATCATTATTTTAGTTTTGATCATCATCCACATTAAAAACATGATCATATATAATCATATAAACAATGAGGGTTGATTTTGAAGGCATATTAGGTCAATGAAATGTGAGGTTTCTTCATCTCCTAATATTCATCGGCTTCATTTAGTTATGGTTGAGACGAGGCCTAAATCATGTCACAATAAGGGATGCCACCCACTAGCTTAATGTTAACTGTAAGGGAATCTGAAAATGCAAATTGTAAATATATACCCACCTTTGCACTAAAATAAGAAATTTGATTCTTCCAATCCTTGTTTGGCTTGAAGAGAGCTCTATTTTCATTATCCTTCTTATTACCATTTAGACAACCATCAAAGACCTCGTGAATATGGCTCTCATTGACACATTCAACATGTTCCTCTATTGATTGCTCTGTCTTAAGTAAATAGCATGCAAGAGTAAGTTTCTTGCAATTGATGTTAGACTTATATGGTATATGTGGTGTTGCAGGAGGTCTTACAACTTGGTATTTGTGCCTAATCATGTCTTCATCATAATTCTCATTTTGGTAAAAGGCTTCTAGAATATTAACATTTGAGGGTGGGAAGTCTCGACTCTTGGGCATATTCATCCTCATTCTCAGTAAGGCTAGTATTTTCATGGTCCTAAAGTACTCATAAGACATGTAACTATTTGGATCTGCAAAATTATCTTCTAAAGCAACACCACCTTTATGAGAACATGTTTGGGCAACATTTTATTTTCTTTAAAATTCTTGATTGTATTTCATGAGAAAAAAAATTTGACCCTTCATTTCATTCATTATTTGTCCCAAGTCAATTTCCTAATCTTCTAAAGGAGAGGAAGATGCTATAGCTTCATCTCATTCAAGAACACCATCATTCTCACAAAAATAGCAGGATTGCGTAGTAAGATGATATTATCGAGATCCTTGAATTTCCTCCTCAAAAAGAGAATTTGGCCCTTTGGTTCATGCATCATTTGTATTAACTCAAACTCATGCATCTCATTCTTGAGAAAATGAAATTGATTTGTTGTCTCCTCACATCAAATACCCCATGCGCTCTTCTTGGTTAGGAAGGGACGATGACTCACAAGCCATTTCTAATGGGTCCTTATTCCAATAATTTTGGAGTTACCATATGAGAATTCCTTGCCTTAATTCTATTGTTTTTTCTCACCACAAGCAGTAGGAAATTGCATTCAATAGGACAAAGGTTTATTCCTTGGTGGAGTTGACAGGCAATATTTAGTTGTGTTTCCCAAAATATATTAAGATTATACACATAACAGGAAATAAGAATGGCATGAGAATGCTCTCTTTTCCCTCAAGACTGTTCCATAAACATTTTTATCTTCCGAAGGAGAAAAACTCTCCCTGGAAACAAATCCAATTTAGACGTTTCCCATCTATCAATTTTCTCCAATGATTGCTCAATAGATTGTTAATAAAACTATGGATCAAGAATTAAGATGATTTCTCTAGTAAAGAGGGAAATCCAATTCCAAAGATTTCACTTAGTTAACTGGTCTATTGTCTAGGAACCCAAATCTCATGGTGGGCTTGGAATCAAGGATTCTAGCAATGGGTGCTAAACTCCTATGAAGGCTAGTGTCAAGGAAGTATGAATGGTGGAAAAAGGTTTTGCAGTTGCACAAAAAATATTTCATATGGGAAAGAAAGTAGTCTTCGGATGATATTATCCAAGTGAGATGATGGCCATCCATTTGGAGGCTTATGAAATCTACCATTCCAATAATAATGGATCAGTTTACATAGATTTTAGGAAATGGTAAAAATATCAATATTTGGAAGAATAACATCATGGGTCACTGCTACTTGACTCTTGGGATCTCACTCCTTTAAAGATATGATTGGAAAGAAAGGAGAAAATTACCTCTTTGACATTTCTTCATGGGACAAAGATTTAGATTATTGAGAGCGTTATAGACATATTTGGGCACGTCAACCTCAAACTTATATGTCGATGTATTAGGGCTCATTAAACCCCTAAAATAGTTGTCTCATACCCTAAAGGAACATATTCATCTTAATACATCATTCCCCAAAAATTCCATCTGAGAAACCATCCAGAAATTGTCTAAATTGAACCATACTAACTGCTCCGCTGGAAAAGTACGATGAATACTGAGTGGTACACTGCCAGGGTGTGATGCATACTATTTAGGCCTTCTATAGGGTGCGATGGGCGATGATGGAAAAATGTCCAAGACAATTTGCTAAGTGGATGCTCATGGAATCTTCTAGAAACTTCTCCTATGCCACTTGCCTCTCTGAATTCGCCCAAGGATGAATAAGGGATCTAAAACCTTCAGTTATCGCTTCTCTTATGGAACCAATTATAACAAGTGGAATGACACTAATCAAACCCCATGGATGACTCACACCCTTGCACACATCTATAAATGGATCCCTCATCCAAGAGATCTAGAGGTTGGAATATTGTGAATTGCAAGTAAGTGCTAATAGTTTGTAATTGAGGAGAGAGCATTGTATTGTTGGTGTGATCTTGCTATTTCATGAGGTGAAGAAGGATTGAAGCTGGGAGGATGATGCTGGATCAAACAACTGGGTTATAATTCTCCCTTCTACTAATAAAGTTCTTCAAGTTTTCTTCCATATGATTGTGAAATTGTGAATGTTATCATTTTTTAATGCTATCATTTGTTCATTATATATCTAATTCTGTAATGTTTATGTTGTAATAGATCATGATGCTTTGACGGTTCTTTGTTGCTGTACTTGTGCAAGTACTCTCCAAGCGTGTTAAGTACGGGGAGGAGTTGCGGGACCTGTCAAAGGAGAGAGAGATCAAGCAAGGGATTAAGCGGAAGTTTCAGGTTGGTCCCATTATCTTTCTCTTATCTGTTACACATAGGAGAAATCATTGAATTGCTTTAAATTGTTGTTTCTAGGGTAGCTGCCAAACCTAGAGGGCTAGCATTCTTTAGGAATACTAGTTTTCCTAGAAGAAAATTGGCGACTCCACTGGGGAGCGAATAGATGTTTGTTTTTTGTTATTTTTTGTTTTATGTTCAATTTGATAAGCTATAGACAGAGTCTGAAGTTAGCCAGGTAGCCTTCGAACTGCTCTTGCTCTGCAATTGCTTAGTAGATGAATGTTGCTTCAGTGAATCTCTAGTTTGGTTTATGAATTAAACATTTGACTTGCAAGCACATCTAGATGCCCTTTTGGTAGCTCCATAACCTCTCAAGACAATCCATCATACTTTTCCCTTTATTTTTCATCAAAACTCACCTTAACTCATTGAGAACAGCTCCACATTTGAGCCAAAACCCATTTCAGTTGCGCTCCCTGGACCATTGCACTGTCTTCCACTATGACTCAGTATGCATAGCACCTCCTAAGTGTAGTAAGTGCAATTCATCTCATATTCTGTGAAGCCTAGGTGTGATGATTGACTGAACTCTTTTTCCATCTAGAAATTGAGAGTTTTTGACCTTGTTTTTAGTTTTGTTTGGTTGTTTTGCTGCATATGAACAGTGCCTCTTTACTGAAGCTTACTTGCATCACTTAGAACAACCTCAATTACATTAGGATTAGTGAATGTTTTTGTGTATTTGTTCATCATTTACAATCCTTTTTCAAAAAGTTGTTTAAATCGATTTGTCGCTTTGGTACAAAAAGTGTCGTAATTGTCGTTTTGTGTCGAAAAGAGAAGTGCCATAAATTCTTCCTTCCCTTGATAATCGATTGAACTTTTTCATGCATTTGATTTGATTTGTTTATATTCGAAGTGTCAAAAGCATTTTTATTCAAAATTGAAAAGTTTCGTTTAGATTCTTCCTTTCTCTTTTAAAGAAAAATTGTCGAAAATGTCATTTTGAGTGAAATATTTCAGATCTTTGCTGCATTTAGTTTTCCTTTTTAGCATTTTTCACATTAAGGAAAGCGAAAAAAATGCATGCATTTGCATTTAACATTTTTTATTTGTGGGAAAAAATATGATTTAGGGAAATGCATTAGTGTCTGCTCTTTGCTTAAAAGCATTGTTATCTTCTTTCCCTAGTAGCTAAGATTTTCATTGCTCAGATAAACAAGGATTGTTTATCATTGTAGATTGCATATTAGGAATTTCATATCATAATCACGCGGTGAACCATTGAAAGGCAAACTCTATTCAAGATCAACTTTAAAATGAATTTTAATGAACCTAACAATGCTTTGGAACTTAACACAACATATCTAGAGGTCTAGGCTAGTGACGTGTTCCGACGTCGTTAAAACTAGTGCCTATCATTTTCATTGAAGGTTGGGTGATTCCTCCTCCTTGATATGACAAGTGCTAGCATGGACTTGTGCTCCCCGTACCGTCGCGTATATATTGGGAGACCACAATAGGCTTAAGTCCTTTATCCATAGGGAGCTGAGTCTGCGGCCTTATTGATCGCAATGCACTAAACACAACATTCGGGAAGAATGACTACCGTACATAAATCCTTGGTAATTTCTCTTTAATTTATCACCAAGGTGTATATTGCAGTTTTGCGATTGGTTTGGTAATCCCTCCATCTAGATTTTCCAGAGTAGTCACTTTCGTTCCTTTTAGACTCTTTAAAAGAAAAGGTCCATCTGAGCACTTGTCCTTTCAGGCTCATTAAAAATCGAAGGAGACTAGAGTCATCTTTAGCTTTTTCTTGACTCTTAAAAATTGAAAAAGCAAAGTTGTGTCCAAGCGTTGTTAAAATTAATTAAATTCATAATAACATCTTTTTTCCCTTAATTTTGAGTTGATCAAATAATCTACAATTGTGGAAGAAAGTTAATTAAAACCCCGTCATTCGCAGAGACTAGCGATTCAACTATCTTTGACTCCAAAAGCGAAGCCAATCCAGACAAAATGGTCTCATTTAATTGAGTCCAATTCATCTAGTTTATTTGAAACTTTTGTTTCAACATCGTCAAAGACTACAGTTACTCTGATTATTTATGGTACATCTGCCTTAAGAGAAGAAGTTTCGCAGTTACAAGAGGACATTAGAACTGATCCTATTGTAACGGTAGACACTTCTGTACCTGAAACAACTCCATCTAGAGTTGATCCAAAACCCCTCTCAGTTTAAACCGAGGCTACATTTGAACCAATAGTTGTTCAATAACCTCCCTTTGAGACTGAAGTTCATTTACCTGAACATCTGGAAGTTGAGTTTCAGCATTCAGAAGGTGTCACCCCTCCAGTATCTATCACTGCAGAAGCTATACCTTTTTCGGCTCCAAAAATCTTTTACGGACCTGACAGTCTACCTCTTCCACCTGGTCTGATTTCTATAGAGGAGATAGCAGAGGATCCCCCATCTAATACCTCATTTAATTTTGGGACTAGGATTCATTTGTATCCCTCTACTCTTGAGTTTGGTTCTTTTTATCCTCCTTCATCGCAAGTTCCTGTTGAATCGCTAGGAGATCTTTTGGATAGACTAAACATGTCTGAGCAACCATCAACATCTAGGAATGTATCATCTGATGCAGCTGCAGCGGAACCTCCTGCTGCTATTCCTACAATATTTTCTGGTACACCATCTATTCCAGCTGCTTCAGCGCCATGGTCTACTCCTATTTGTTCATCTGGATTCCCATCTAGTCTTTCTTATGTTGAAACTGTTATAGACAATTTTGTGCCTTACAGCAACAAGCATGAATTGTCAATAATCCAAGGGATCCAAAGTTCCCTAAACATGATGTTCCTACCCCTAGAGGAACAATGTCAGCAAACCAACAGCTCTCAGATCAGTTCTCCACCTGAAAACACTCAAAAACAAGCAATCCTGAAATCAAAGCAGGTGCTCCACTAGGTTTCCGCGCTGAAACTCAGTTGCTCCATGGTGTACCTGCGTTGCAAAGCAAGTGGGACAAAGGCCACCTGCGCTGAGCGAGAAGGGACAAGTGGCACAGTGAGTCATTGCTTTGGAATCTTCCAAAAATGACACTTGGATCAGGGATTTCGCCTTGTGATGAGTCAGAGGCTTTGTTTCTCCAAGTGGAAGCAAGGTTCTCCAAGTGGACTCAAGAACTGAAGATCAACTAAAGATTAACTGAAGAGAGAGAGGACACAAGGCAGCTACACATCAGTTGCAAGCTGACTCATCCTTTCTCAATTCATCTATATATTGAGCTCTCTCCTATGAGCTCAGGAGGCTGGAATTTTGTGCAAAGTAATGATATGTTGTTGGTTTCACTATAGAACTATTGGGTGATTGTTTGAGAGAGGTGAAGAGGAGAAATTCTTTCTGCTGGGAGGTGTTGCTGGGTTGGAGCCTTCAATGGTTGTAATACTCTCAGAACCTTTACTTCTTCATTAATAAAAGCTATTGAGGTTCTTCTATGTGCTCTTGTTTCAATGATATATTGTGATGATTGCATGTTTGGTTTACACTAATCCATGAACCAGTTATGATTGCATGCCTCTTGTAGTTTCCTTCTTTGTTATTTTGCAGGATCTCATTGTAGCTGGGCAAGCGAAAGAACAAGGAGCTAGGAGCAAGCGGCCAAAGAGAAGAGTTTGGATTCGACATTGCAACGGTTAGTGCATTTCTTCATTCTCTTTTGCTTTCATAAAGAAGTAAACCTTAAGTAGTTTGTTTTACAGTTGTTGCTAAGGAACTATCACCCTTAGAGTGGGATAGGGTCATCCGAGTCGGATACTTTTCCCTACAACAAACTGGCGACTCCGCTGGGGATCGTATCCATTTGATTGTGTTTGTAGTATTTTGCTATTCATTTCCTGAACAAGAGAGTACCAAATCGAAAAGCTTTTGACTATATCAAAAGCGAAGTAGAGGGCAGCTACTCCAGCTCATTTCTGAGCAAGTTCATGATTTGAAAAGCTGATCTACAAGGATCCTTGTAAGCTCTTAGTGATAGCTTTTTACCTTCCTAATCATCCCTTTGAGTGTGCTTGACTGATTGCTTCTGATTTGAGCAAAAACTGTGCATTTTTGAGAAAATTATGACCCGGAAACTGTGAAAACGCAACTTTCGTTTTCCAAAGCAGGTAGTACACAGGCTACCTGCTTTGCAACGCAGGTCCCGAAGGGGCTACCTGCGCTGAGAGCCAGACTGGCTGTGCAGCACCTACGTTGGCCCAAATTTGCCTAGTGCATTTGGGGTTTCCTCCCTTTTTCTTGCCTGTTTTCACTATTGATTTGGTTGCCAGTTACCAGTCTTGCACCTGTTCTGAAACCAATATTACTTGCCATCATTCTGCCTCTATTATATAACGAAATTGTACTTGTTCTTTTGTATTTCTTACATCATTTACAATTTCCCATAACGAAAGAGAACTAGTCTTGCTTTGGCCTCTTAGATCTGAACCTGTGTTAGGCATTTTGCTGGTCTAAAGAGTTAGCTTGTTTGCTGTCCATAATTGATTAGTCTTTTTACTTTCGTCATTATGGTTTGATTCCATGTATTTCCAATGATTAAGCAAGTGAATCTTAAGGTGTCTTTTGATTTTGGACAAGCTTGTTTACTTTCGCTTTAAATCGAAATCAAAGTTATATAACAACTTTCTTTTTGTAACCCATCCACATTAAGAAAGGGAAAAGAAAATACATGCATTGTGCATTTCTCATTTGACTGTTTGCTTGACGATTTAGGAAAAATTTGCATTTAGTGTGTGCTCTATGATCTGTGTGAAAAGATTTGCCTTTCTTTTCCCTCAGTAGTTAAGGTTTTCAAAGTTGAAAGATTGAAAAGTTTGCTTCTCATCTTAGACTGCATTCAGGAATTTGTTACATACATCTCGTGGTGATCCTTAAAGGCAAACTGCTAAGCAAGATCAACATTAAAATAAATTCAATTTACATAACAACGCTTTGTAACATAACGCAAACAAATAGAGGTCTAGGTAGAGACGTGTTCCGGCGTCGTTAAACATAGTGACTGTCGATCTCTACGAAGGTGGGTGATTCCTCCTGAGAGTCGGTAGCACTAATACGGACTTGTGCTCCCACGTACCGTCGCGTATATATTGGGAGACCCCTATAGGCAATTATCCTTTATCCATAGGAAGCCGTGTCGGCCGCCCTACTGATCGCGATGCAGTGAACACAACATTCACGAAGATCGACCACCCGTACCGTAAAACGTATTCTGTGGTTTCGCGAAAAGTTTGGCACACCCTCTGCCTAGAACTCCAGAGAAGTTTCTTTTGGCCTTTTTCAAACTCTATAACTGAAAAAGTCCATCCGAGCATTTGTCACTTCGGGCTCGTTAAAACATTGAAGGGGACTAGAGTCATCTTTAGCTTTTTCTCGACTCTTAAAACATGAAAAAGCAAGTTTGTGTCTAAAAGCGTCATTAATAAAATATATTTTAAACGGAACATAATCACCTCTTATTCCCACGTTGATCTTTCAGTTGAAAAGTATGGAGCCCACCAACCAAGGAAGTAACCTTGGTGGAAGTCCAAATCCCTTCTCCTCTTGGGGAGATGTTGGTGCGCCTCATATGGCCACACTGTCACTTCCAGGATTGACAATTGGCCTACCTATATGGCTCTTTTCAACTAATGTAGTTCAAATCGCCACTAATCCTGAGCAGTCGAATCAACAGTCAGACCAGTCTAGAGCTGCCCACCAGCCTTCCACCTCTTACATTTCTTCCTCTGATCCTTCATCTTCACAAGGTAGAGCCGGCAAAAGTCAGCCTCCCATGGAGAAGAAGGAAAAGAAGAAGAAAGAAAAGAAGCAGAAGGGGCCTATGGCGAAGGCGACTGGGGGCAAGCAAAAGACATCTGACAAAAATCCACACACTGCACCGACCGGGCCTAAATCGCCATGTGTCATTTGCAAAGGGACCCACTTCCATCATGATTGTCCTTGTATTCCCCGGATACTAAGGGACTGGTCCCCCAGGTTGCACAATTCGGTAGCATCAACCTCTGGTAGTCATGTTGATTGCAATCCGTCAACTAGCGAGAGTGAAGGACGAAAAGGGAGACCAAGATCACCCTGTATGTTGTGTGAAGGCAATCACGCCATCCACCGATGTCCATTCTTAGATGAGGCGAAGAGAGTTTTGGAAGATCGTCCGGTATCACCGTTACGACTTCCTCCTGGATACCAAAAACTCGTGCCTAATCCCTCGATAGTTGAAAATCCAGCTGGCCCGCTCAAGTGGTCAGCTGAAGTGTCGGTCATTGAGAATGAACCAACTGAATCCAGACCAGACGAAAGTCTAAAGGTCGAAACGGCAGTTGACCCGGTTCTTCCTTCATAGGTTTCATCCTCAAATGACACCGTCGTTGAAGATTCATCTTCAAATGACACCCTCACTGAAGAGAATAAGGATGACACCGTCCAGATTCTTTTCATCAACACAGACTCTGATGAGCATCAGGGCAATGCGCCCATTCCTTTATCGCAGGAAGGAACATCGTCAGGGTCGTATCCGGCCGTGTATTCGGTCCCACCACCAAGCAACCTAGTTGTATCCTTTGATTGGAACCAACTAGGCAGACCCCGGTTACCAGCCAGTATACCATTCAGAATCATTGTCCAAATCTATAGAATGGTAATGGCTGGAACCATAATTGATGAAGGGGCATCTGTGAGTATCCTTTCCTCTATTGCTTGGAAAGCACTGGGTTCCCCGGCGCTTTTACCTGAGATGAGAAATATATCAGGTTTTGATAAAGGAACCAGTCGCCCTTTAGGGATCCTCCCCAATGTTCCCATTACATTGAGGAAGAAGACAGTTCATATGAATGTCATGGTCATCCAAGGACCCTTGGATTATAACCTGCTCCTTGGACGGGACTATATATATTGCATGGGAGCTATAGTCTCCTCACTCTTTAGAGTAATGTGTTTTCCACACGAAGGAAAGATGGTCAAGCTCGTAGACCAACTTTCATTTCCGGGATCTCACATCGCAAATAGTCAAATACCAACCCTAAACGGCTTATTCACTCAAGAAATGCCTCCACCCCCGGTTCTACTTCCCGATGAAAGCGAGTAATTCGGAAAGAAAGAACTGGGACCCAGGGGGCATGCACCCTGGCCTGCCTTGGGCAGAGAAAACCTTGGGTATAAAGTTAATTTCCGCAGAAGAATAAACTAGTCCGTACCCCATCCGAAAAAGGAAGAGAGTGTTGTTCTAGGATAAAATTCTTTCGTCAAAGTTATGTTGAAGCGGAAGAATCGCTCCCTTTGTCTAAAGAAGTGGGCTCTCCTAAGGAGGGGATCTATTTGTGGCAGCAAGAAGGCACCATCTTTGAATGTCAAGCCTCACCCATTAAAACAATATGTTTTAAAAGAGAAGTAGGGGCAGTCTTCAAAGAAAGAGAGGAAATTGTTGCAACAAGTAGTCACCATCCTTAGCAACCTAATGATAGACATCGCCGAAAAGAGAGTTTAGTTTGTGGCAGCGAACATAACCATTTTTCGGATAATAAGTAAGAGGAAGAACCTAGAAATTATACTTTATACC
The DNA here is from genome assembly GCA_031772625.1 of Pinus tabuliformis. Lineage (NCBI taxonomy): Eukaryota > Viridiplantae > Streptophyta > Pinopsida > Pinales > Pinaceae > Pinus > Pinus tabuliformis. Next base: position 650,846,571 of record CM062818.1, on the reverse strand, counting down.
TGGGGGCATGCGAACCTTTTGGAGTGCAAGCACGGGACGACTATTTATTTTTTAAATTTTTAGGTCCTCCCTTTAAACCTGTAGGTCTAACCCGTTAAACTCGTAGGATTAGCCGTTTCCAGCTTGCATAAAGAAAGGATGTGGGGCAAAAGTTAAAACTTGCCAAATTGGAGTAACTAGTGAGGTATAGCTCCTTAAAAATGACTACCTCACCTGAGGCGTTTCTTGTATTATGACTGGTATGTTCGAGCAGTTTTAGCACACAGTTCATGCTCGTTAAAAAATAAACGCAAGATCCGAGCAGTTTTAGCGCATAGTTCATGCTCGTTAAAAAATAAACATAAGTTGTGAGCAATCTTCCCCTAGAGTTCAAGCTCACCCAGAAAAAATGAACCGGTAAATAACCTTGGTAAATGTAACCTTTGACAGCCATATTAAAACCCTTGGTCGTGTTCTTGCAGTCTCACCTCCATCCGTTCATTTGGCCAATCGTTCATCTCCATATGTTTGTTTACCCATTTTGAGGAACAGCTGCGAAGAGTGATTTCACTAAGCCATCCTTGTGACACTGCCGTGATTGGAATATTCCAACCTGTACCTGGAATCTGCTGCTGCCCTGTTAATCACTCGTTCCTCGAAAGACGAGTCGTCTTTAAGCTCTTTTCACTGACTCGTAAAATATGAAAAGATTGCCAAGTTTTGGCCTTCCAGCTCGTTAAAGCGAACGGAAAGCTATCCCTCCTCTAGATTTTAATCTTTTTGGACCTGAGGGATTATTGCACAAAAAGATCGAGGGATTAAAGAAATCGAAAATTCATCCCTTCTGTATTGTTTTATACTTTTTCGGACTTAAGGGATTAGAAGACGAAAAAGGAATTTTGGAGTTAACTTTCCGTACCTTTTCAGACTCTCTAAAAATGAAAAGGACCGAGTTTTCCTTGTTGTTAGACTCGTTAAAATGATTAAATAGCGACAAACTTGTCTTTAGACGAGAACGAGTTTCCCTATCGCTAGGCTCGTTAAAACATAGCGATGGGCTTGCCCGAAGGGCAGGTTATAGAACAAGCATATGTTATCCTCCTCAAGCTTGACAAAAATAAAGAGGTACTGGTCAGCAATGACTGGGGAAAAATTGGGAGAACCTCACAGCATTAATGGTAGCAAGTCACTCTTGAACATGACACTTTGTCCTCCGTATCACATCGGGATGGGTTGTTTCATTCACCGGTCTCATAACCATGGTCCTCGCCACACCATCCACAATTGGGGTAATGCTACCGATCCATCACATCAGTGTCGTTATATGTTCAAGAGATGTGGTTCTGCAAAGAGTCAACCGTGTCCCACCCACTGCCATACATTATCCTTCATCCACTTCATGACCGCCACCCTGAATCATACATCACAGTTTGTTTTCACCTCATCACAATCACTAGCTCCGTTCCGTGTCACTGATGTGGGATTCATTAAGGCCCTCCTTTGACGGATCGCTCCTTGTCAACATCAGCTCATTATCCAAGTAGTTGATCTAGGAACAACCCCTTCAGTACTTTGAAGCTTGCATGCCTCAATGGCAAGTTTCTCACTTCCGGCGACAGGTATACATCAATGACCTTCGACCAGAGGATTTTGCATGGTGGTCGACGCCAAGTCCTTTATTCCCACCATGTGAATTGTACTGCCGTACCTTGAGGGTCATCATCCTTATCGGTGATTCCTCTCGCGCTTGTTAACGGTTTACATCATTGACCGGTAATCAAGCGATGTCTTTCCATGTTCGACTTCAAGAAATTCTCACATGGATCGACTTGTACATCGAGTGAAGATCGGAAGAGATTGAAGACCCCGGATCTAGTTTCATCCATCCGGGCTGCGATATATATTCAGGATATAAAGACATTTGATATGTACATCATTGCAGCAGATGATCATCCTTCTCAAAGGATGATAATTTCAGCAGAGAATTATCAGTCTACAATCAGACGATCGTCTGTTCTATGTACCAAAATGTATTTATAAAGCTGAGCATGGGAATGCCCGCCTCAGCTAGATCATGAAAATGTATGAAAAATAATGTATCGTATTGTATCTTATTACAGGACACTTCTCAGCAGATTGAATGAACTTCGGATCCTCTCAATAAAGCATTTCACCCGATAAACGACCTCATACTTTAGGGGGCATCTGTTATAGACAATACAGCAACAAGCATGAATTGTCAATAATCCAAGGGATCCAAAGTTCCCTAAACATGATGTTCCTACCCCTAGAGGAACAAGGTCAGCAAACCAACAGCTCTCAGATCAGTTCTCCACCTGAAAACACTCAAAAACAAGCAATCCTGAAATCAAAGCAGGTGCTCCACTAGGTTTCTGTGCTGAAACTCAGTTGCTCCATGGTGTACCTGCGTTGCAAAGCAAGTGGGACAAAGGCCACCTGCGCTGAGCGAGAAGGGACAAGTGGCACAGTGAGTCATTGCTTTGGAATCTTCCAAAAATGACACTTGGATCAGGGATTTCGCCTTGTGATGAGTCAGAGGCTTTGTTTCTCCAAGTGGAAGCAAGGTTCTCCAAGTGGACTCAAGAACTGAAGATCAACTAAAGATTAACTGAAGAGAGAGAGGACACAAGGCAGCTACACATCAGTTGCAAGCTGACTCATCCTTTCTCAATTCATCTATATATTGAGCTCTCTCCTATGAGCTCAGGAGGCTGGAATTTTGTGCAAAGTAATGATATGCTGTTGGTTTCACTATAGAACTATTGGGTGATTGTTTGAGAGAGGTGAAGAGGAGAAATTCTTTCTGCTGGGAGGTGTTGCTGGGTTGGAGCCTTCAATGGTTGTAATACTCTCAGAACCTTTACTTCTTCATTAATAAAAGCTATTGAGGTTCTTCTATGTGCTCTTGTTTCAATGATATATTGTGATGATTGCATGTTTGGTTTACACTAATCCATGAACCAGTTATGATTGCATGCCTCTTGTAGTTTCCTTCTTTGTTATTTTGCAGGATCTCATTGTAGCTGGGCAAGCGAAAGAACAAGGAGCTAGGAGCAAGCGGCCAAAGAGAAGAGTTTGGATTCGACATTAAGCACAAGGCAACGGTTAGTGCATTTCTTCATTCTCTTTTGCTTTCATAAAGAAGTAAACCTTAAGTAGTTTGTTTTACAGTTGTTGCTAAGGAACTATCACCCTTAGAGTGGGATAGGGTCATCCGAGTCGGATACTTTTCCCTACAACAGAAACTTAGCAATTTGATCCTGCATACTAGTATCAATTTGTGCAAACCATTTTTCAAAGACTGATATATTCTTTAAATATTGGACTGCCGCCATATGGAGACAATATGCCTTTTCACTGTTTCCTCCTAGGAAACAACCATATGAGAATTTCCAACAATATTCAGGTCAAGCTGGAATTACATCTAGTGGTTGGATACCAATACTGACAGAACAACCAAGGGTTGTATATCCAATGCAACTGATCCAACATGTGTCGAGTATTCCCACTACACCTGCTATTATGACTATGTCACAAACATAAGAAAAAACTGTTGTGTCTCAACCTCAAGTCTCCTAGGTTGTAATACAATAGCCACTTGTCTCAACGGCTCAACCGCAACCTCGGGTTAGTGCTTCTTTATATGGAACGACTCAGGCACTGACGGGTATTGTCAATCCGCAGCTTGGTCAATCTTGTAGTATTGGGCAACAACAAATGGTCCAACAACTGTGGCGGCCACAATACCAACAACCACAATTCCAGCAAACCCAACCTCATTTTGGACTTGGTTTACAAGCTCAAACTGGATTTGGTCAATATCAAACCTACCAAGGACCTGGGCAACAAGGCTTTGTAGGTTATGGATAGCTGCATTTTCAAAATGGTTATCAACAACCACACTATACTGGTTATGTCCAACAACCTTATCAAAGTTACCAGCAACAGATGCATTATGCTGGTATGCAAAGACCTACTGCTCAGGCGATTCCATCTTATCCTAGGTATGCTCCACCCAACCTGAATCAATAGTTGCCTTTTGTAGCAACTCTAGAATTACCAGATTTGAACCGGCTAACGAATGATCCAATTGCATACACCCCTTGGTGGCTGGCGATTCCTCATAAACTCCCCTCTGATATTCCTAAGTTCAATGGAAATCCAGGTGAAGATCCATCGAATCACGTAATGACTTTTCATTTGTGGTGCTCATCTAACACCCTGAATGATGATTCGATTAGACTTCACCTTTTTCAGAGAACACTCACTAGTCCAGCAGTGAGATGGTATATTGAATTGCGTAGAGCTTCATTTGATAACTTCACCTTCCTTGCCACTTCTTTTCTAACCCACTTTTAAACAGACCACGTCCACTCACATATCTGATCATATTCATGAGTGGTGGCGTCGTTGTTGAATGGTGAAGACGTATGTTCCTGATTAGCGGTTAGCTGAGTGGTTTATTAAGTCCTTATTGCCATCTATCACTGAGGACGTGGCTAAAGGAAGAGTTGTCACTGAAGAGAAAGTCATTGCTCGTGCCCAATATTTAGATTTAATCTATACTCAGTCTGGCACACTCTACAACAAAATTCCTGATGCTCCTAGACCAGCTTTTTTCGTTCCACCTCCTCCTAAATTGAATAGGGACTCTCATGTCGGCGACGGTGTGATCGGTGCCTCAAGCACACAAACCACAAGAGGTCCATCTAGTCAAGCTCTTGCTATTTCTAGTCAAAATGCAAATGACATTTCTCTTGCCTCGAAGATTAATGCCGTGTCATATGAAAAAGGAAAAAATCCAAAGAAACCAGGGGGCAAGAAGAAAGGGAAAAATAATAAGAAGAAACAGGAGAATTCCACTCCTAAAAAATCATCTGAAAACCATGCTACGGCAAGGAAACATCCTAAGTATCCATGTTGAATCTGCAACGAGGAGCATTTTACAACAGAGTCTCCACATCGATCTGAGGTTTCAAAATTTTTGAAGGCTTCAAATACCTCATCGGTGTTGACTGATCCGTTTCCAAACCCAGAAAATAATATGGTTGCTACCGATAATGCTTCCACATCCCAAGTACTAATGTTATCCATCACAAAAAAGCAAAATGATGCTTTGGTATCGACAAGGAGTAAATATTATGGGAATCCATCGTTGTCGAACAATCAGGCTACTGATCAACCTAATGCTTTGACAATGACTTCGCCAGAAGTTGTTCCACCCATTATTCCTGAATTAACCATTAAGCCGCCAAAGGGAGTCGTACATAAATCGACATTTAATCCTCGTGCTCGAGCTACTCAGAATTATAATATAGTGGAGGATCTGGCTCAATCGCCATCCGCTATGTCGACACTTGAGGTATTGCAAAATTGTCCCTCCCAAAAGCAAGCTTTGTTATCAGCAATAGGTGGGATCGATCCAACGGATTCCAATCTTGTGGCCTTTGATCATAAAGGATATACACCACAGTTACTGGCCCAACTCACTTTCCTTATATAGGTAAAAGCCCTCAATAAAAATGTTCATCGAACCATCATTGATGAGGGGACATCAGGGAAAATTTTAAGAACCCCCCCTAAATTTATAAGTATAATAAATGGGCGAATATCCATGGTATATAGGAAAAATGGAAGGCGATTTTATCAATAATATAATATGTATATATAATTTTTTGGCGAATCTCTCACTAGGCATGGCGAATATTTTACTCAATTATAAAATCTTGTAAGATCTTAGTATTACCATGGGTTATCATAAACCTGGAGCTTAAAAATTACTATTAGTAATTTATAAATCCACCAAGCCCCGAGAGGGATCAAATATTTTTTCACTCTATGCTAGTTTGCATATCATGATATTTGATACCTCTCGGGGGTTAGTAGATCCAGAGAAAAGATGGATCTATGCTGGTTTAATTCCCCCATTTAAATAGGCTACATTCTAGGTGAATACCATGGGTCAATACCATGTGCCATTTTGGTGAATACCATGGGTCAATACCATGTGCCATTTTTATTTTTATTAATACTAATATTAGGGTTAATAATGTTTTTTTGCATGGTATTCATAACAATCTAGTCCATGGTATTTGTCTCATAGTATTTTGCCCATAGGTTTCACCTAAATATAACGCATTTTTTGAATGTTCGTAAATATAAGGTGACTTATGGAGTAAATATAAAAAAATGTTTTATTTGTTTACCATAGCTCTCGTTTATTTATATTTTTATTAATTTACCATACCTCTTTTACAAATATGGTATTTGGCCCATAGGATTCACTTAAATAAAACCTCTTTCTTGAGCCTTCATAAATAGAATGAGGGTTATAGACTAAATATAAAAAGAGGTTTTATTTATTTACCATACGTGTAGTTTATTTATATTTTTATTTATTTACCATACCTTTTGAGTAAGTATAAAAAGACGTTTTATTTATTTACCATACCTCCACTTTACTTATATTTTTATTTGTTTACACCGCATGTATATAAGGTGACTTATGGAGTAAATATAAAAAACGTTTTATTTATTTACCATACTTCTCATTTATTTATATTTTTATTAATTTACCATACCTTTTTATAAATATGGTATTTGGCCCATAGGGTTCACTTAAATAAAACCTATTATTAAAAATAGGTGAATGGATTCACTTAAATAAAACCTATTCTTGAAAATGGGCGAATGGAAGGTTGTAACTCCTAATTTCAAGGGCTAAATTTACCTTTTTTACCCTCTCCCTTAAAATAAGGTGGGCTATTTGAGGTGATTTGTAAAAATGTACTATGATACAAAATATTCGCCCACTAAAAATTCAAAAGCCCTTAATTTCGCCAAAGGGCAAACATTCGCCCCTAAAATTTTCTATGATGAGGGTATGAGTGATCCGGATTTAAACAGGAACGCAACAAATTACAGAGATAACCATATACACAAAGATGCAGCGGAAATAATACTTCATTTCATTAATGGAAAATACTGAAATATGCTTACAACCAGAAATGGAAATAAACTAGCTAGGGCGATGGTAGCTTATCTTTGAGAAGAGATGTGATGGCTACATGCCTCTGAACTGTCTTACAATGAGGCTCGAAGGCCTATTTATTGTTGAGAAATAGTGGAAAACCCTTAACATTCCAAAACCTAACCCTAGAAGATGAAACGCCAAACTATGGGCCCCGTTTGGGGTAAGTTGGTACATCAACTTCCCGAGGTCGTAACTTTGGCATACGATCTCCGTTTGACGCATACAATAGCTCGTTAGAAAGATCTATCCGAGCACTATCATTGTTGGAACGGGCAACATCATTCCATGGACCCATGTTGCCCCCGGATTCCCCAAAAAACATCGTTTAGGGCCTCAAAACGGCTCCGGAAGTTCAGGACCCGAAAAACTGCTAAAAATAGTAAGTTGTGCTACAATTAAGGAAACTGAAAATGCTGAGAAGAACAATGGTGGAGGTCCAGGTGGACTTGGCAGGTGGCCACCAATATCCACCTGGATCATTCCTCCCCCCTTAGGAAGCAATGGTCCCCATTGCGTTGAGCTCCTCCATGAGATGAGGAAACTTTTGCTGAACTTGTTCCCTGGTGAGCCACTTGCCCTGCTGAAGGAGTTGGCCTGCTTTGACAACTCGATACAGTTGGATATTCTGTTGGCGAGTTTTCTTGATCTGTGTGTCCATGATTCGATCAGTTGCAGCTTGTTCCATGCAATCTGGATTTAATTCTGTGGGTTTGAGCTGTTCTGCAATGTCGGATGTATCTAGCAATGGTGGAAAGTATGGCCGAAGGCGGTCCACATTGAACACTGGGTGCAGGCCAAGGAATGGGGGAATGCTGAGCTCAAATGCATTGTCTCCCATAGCCTTAGTAATGGTGTAAGGACCATATCAGAGTGGTCTCAATTTCTGATAGGCTCCAGTAAGGCGTTCCTTTTGCAAATGCAACCAGACTTTGTCGCCCACCTGAAACTTGTGTGGCACCCAATGTTGATCATGTCGCTGCTTGTACTTGGCATTTGATTTCTCAAGAATGTCATGGACCTACTGGCGAATGTGTTGGATGCGCTCAATGAAGCTGGTGGCCTTATCTGTTTCGGACTGGACATGAGCTGAATTTATGTGAGTAGCTACAAGTGGCATGGCCACATCAATGGGGCATAGTGGCTGGAATCCCAAACCCACCTGAAAAGGACTATGGCCAGTGGAGCTGTGAAGAGCTCGGTTGTAGCTGTGCTGAACATAGGGGAGGCTCTCATCCCATGTGCGTGGATGCTTTGAGTTATACATGCGCAGAATGTGCACAATCATCCTATTGACAACCTCTGTCTGGCCATCAGTTTGAGGATGGAAGGCTGTGGACTTCGTGAGTTTGGTGTCTAGCATTGACCAGAGACTGGACCAAAATGTGCTGAGCAACCGACTGTCTCGATCTGAGATGATAGACTGTGGGATCCCAAAGTGCACCCACACTCGTTCAAAGAAGAGTTTAGCAGTGGATTCCACTGTGATATTCTTCTTGCAGGCCACCATAATGGCCATCTTCGAGAACCTGTCGACGACCACAAAAACACAGTCATTTCCATGCTTAGTGGAAGGAAGGCCTGACATGTAATCCATGGAGATGGATTCCCAAGGTCGACTTGGGGTAGGAAACGAGGTATGGAGGTCGTGCTTCTTAATGGTCGGTTTGGCAATGGCACAGGCAGTACATGATCTGATGTACTTTCCAACATCCTGTCGAAGATTCGGCCAATAGAAATAATTTTGCAGAACTGCCACTGTTTTCTCGACCCCGAAATGCCCAGCAGCCCAACTGTAGTGGGCTTCCCAAATCATCTTGGCACGCTCACTTGAAGGAACACAAAGGTGACCGAGGTGGCATAATAGGGCATCCTGGAGGTGAAAATCTGGAACATGCCGACCCTCCAAGAGTGTCTGGTATGTGTGGCCAAATTCTGGGTCGCTTTTGTAGAGAAGTGGCCAATCAGAAGTCTCGTGCCCACAAGAGTTGAGCACGGTGGTTAACGCCATGATCGGTGGTCGACTGAGGCAATCTGCAACATTATTGGTGCTGCCCTTCTTATACTTGATATTCAAGTGGAACTGTTGCAGGTATGTAGACCACTTCTGATGGCGATCATTCTGCAATTTCCCTTGGGTCTGTATGAACTGCAGGGGTCGGTGGTCTGTGTGGATGACCGTTTCCTTCCCCAAAATGTAATGCTTCCATTGTCGGCAGGCTTGTACAATGGAATACATCTCTTTATCATAAGTGGGGTACTTCTGGACTGTGTCTGAAAGTGTTTCACTGTGATATGCCACTGGATGTCCATGTTGAGTAAGGACTACCCCAATAGCATAGTCAAAGGCATCTGGCTCGATTCAACTCCATGAATGCCTTCTGTTGAGATTCAGACCAAAAGAATTTTGCTTTCGCCCCTCCCTTGGTGACTTGACTCAAGGGCCAAGAAATATGAGAAAACCCCAACACAAACCTGCGGTAGAAGTTGGCAAGACCTAGAAAGCTGCGGAGCTCTGTTAGAGTGGTTGGAGAGGGCCAATCCCGAATGACTTGGATCTTGGCTGGATCGACATGCACCCCCTGTTCATCAATGATGTATCCCAGATACTGAACCTGGGTCATGCCAAAAGTGCATTTCTCCAAATTGGCACATAGCTTGTGTTGCCGCAGTGTTTGGAGAACCTGTCGGATGTGGTGGAGGTGCTCTTCCCAACTTTGGCTGAAGATCAGAATGTCATCCAAGTATACTACTACAAAGGAGTTGGTGAATGGCCGCAAGATGTCATCCATTAGCCTCATGAAGGTTGCAGGAGCATTCGTCAATCCGAAAGGCATAACCAACCATTCAAAGAGGCCCTCCTTGGATTTGAAGGCAGTCTTCCACACATCAGAGGGTTCGATTGGTACCTGGTGATATCCTGACTTCAGATCGATCTTGCTGAAATATTTCGCCCCCTTTAGTTGGTCTAGGAGGTCATCAATCCGCGGGATCAGGTACCTATTACGGACAGTGATCTTGTTCAGCGCCCGATAGTCAATACAGAGTCTCCACGTCCCATCATTCTTCTGTACCAACACGATCGGGCTCCCACAGGGCGATGAACTCGGACGGATGTGACCTTTCTGCAGGAGCTCCTGAATCTGCCTCTTGATTTCATCGTTCTCCAGAACGGAGCGCCGATAAATTGGTCCATTGGGTAGCGGCGCACCTGGGGTCAGATCGATGGAGTGCTTGACTTGACAGTGCAGAGGAACCCCTGTCGGGGAGGTGAAGATGTCCTCGTACTACTCCACAACCTTGTCCATCTGTAGTTGTCGTGCAGAGGGACCCCGTCTGGAGGCCGCGGCCACTGTCTTCTTCTTTCCTTGAGGGCATATCATCAGGAAAACAAATTTCCTGGTTTTGGAAATGATCTTACTGCATTGTTTTGCAGTAATCAAAGAGATGGCGGTAGGTGGTGCTACCTCTGGTATCCTGTACAACTTATTTCCCAATGTAATAATAACGGCACGGGGCCTTGATTCATACACAGCATGTCGCTTCCACAAGTATGGTTGTCCTAGTAATACATCACAAACTTCAAGGGGAGCAATGTCACACAATACCTCATCCGTGAAGGGCTTGATGTTGTATGGAAGGCGACACTGCTGGCTCACGCGAAGATCTCATCCTTGGTGAAGCCACCCAATGGTGTATGGTTGTGGATGTGCTGTGGTCGGTAAGCCCAACCGCTTCACGACCTCTGCCGAAATGAGGTTCTTTTGACTCCCGCTATCAACAATGAACTGTATCGGGGAGCCCTTTACCCACATCTGGGAGTGGAAGAGACGCTCCTCCTCCTCTGGATCTTCGGGTTCATTTTTCTGGATCTTTGCGGTAGCAACAGTGGCGCTGGGATCCGCATCAATGATCTGCTTCCCTTTTTCATTCCCCTTATCGGGTTCTGACTCAGAGTCGGAACATGCATCTGATTCTGAAACCTTTAGCTCAGCCACCAGTGACTGCTTGGCCCGACACTCACTTGTGTTGTGAGTGGAGTTCTTATGGAACTCGCACCATTTTCCAGTGTCCTTTTTCGGCTTCGCGGCGCTGTTCTTTGCTTGCAGCTTCGGCTGGTTGTCTTGGGCTGTCCCGCCTTGGTTTTGTCCTTTGTTCTGTGGTTTAGGGGCACCTTTCCCCTGCTTTGGATTCGCAGATCCAAAGTCTCGCTTCTTTTGTTTAAACTTCTGCTTGACCTTGACGACATATCGGTATGCTGCACCGAGCGAGGAGATGTTTAGGAATTGTATTTCTTCCTGGATGTACTTGTGCGGGCAACCACGGTATTTGAGTATCAAATGTTGCTCCGAATCCTTGATACCCAACTTTGTGCGAAGGGTATGGAAAAGATTGGTGAACTCCGGCACGTCTTGGTCCCTTCCCTGCCGCAGCGTGTTCCACTTTATGTATTCATCCTCATAGCTTCCAACAGGGTAGTACTGCTCCTTGATGGCATCCCGGAACGAATCCTAGGTGGGTGCAGCTGAAAATAGTGAGCCAGTACTTTCATCCTTCTGCTCACAGTAGGTTTCCCACCAGTCCTTGACGTGGGGGGCTGCTTTGAGAAGAGCAAAAACAATCTTTTCCCGACTCGAAAATTCATGAACAGAAAAATAACCCTCTAGCAGATTTAACCATTTATCTATGGCATCTGCGTCTATCTGACCCTCGAATATGGGGATTTCAAAATTAACTTGTACCTTAAAGGGTGTGGCGTTTCCAGAGTAGCTGCTGGAAGCCGATGCGTTGCTTCTGGGTAGCCGCTGAAGGATCTGGGCAAAGCTGTCCATCATCGCGTTCCATTGTCGCTCGAGGGCTTCTTCGAGCAAGATTTTGATGGGATCTCCTGCCCCCTCGTCTTTCTTCTCATCCGCCATGGGAGGCCGTCGGGATTTGCGAGGCTGGTCTTGCAAAGGTTCAACCAGTTCAAGCCCTAACTCCTTATATCCCGACCTTGTTGGGGACATGCAAAGAAAGACAGAGAAAAAGCAGACCGCTCTGATACCACTGATCCGGATTTAAACAGGAACACAACAAATTACAGAGATAACCATATACACAAAGATGCAGCGGAAATAATACTTCATTTCATTAATGGAAAATACTGAAATATGCTTACAACCAGAAATGGAAATAAACCAGCTAGGGCGATGGTAGCTTATCTCTGAGAAGAGATGTGATGGCTACATGCCTCTGAACTGTCTTACAATGAGGCTTGAAGGCCTATTTATTGTTGAGAAACAGTGGAAAACCCTTAACATTCCAAAACCTAACCCTAGAAGATGAAACGCCAAACTATGGGCCCCGTTTGGGGTAAGTTGGTACATCAACTTCCCGGGGTCGTAACTTTGGCATACGATCTCCGTTTGACGCATACAATAGCTCGTTAGAAATAGGGCCTCAAAACGGCTCCGGGAGTTCAGGACCCGAAAAACTGCTAAAAATAGTAAGTTGTGCTACAATTAAGGAAACTGAAAATGCTGAGAAGAACAATGGTGGGGGTCCAGGTGGACTTGGCAGGTGGCCACCAATATCCACCTGGATCAATGAGATTGGCATTTGATCAAGAACATGAAGCCCTTTAAGAACCTTGATGTTGGTGGCATTGATTATTGAACTTTTTTGACGTTGGTGTTATTGATTGTTGAACTCCTCTACCATGGCCTTAACAAGAATGTACCCTTCACTCAAAGGAAAACAACTGGTTAGGCATGCTAATTTTTTTCTACCACATTATAAGGTTGAGGAGATGAACCCTTCACTCAAACCAAAGTCATTGCTTAGCCATGTTAAACTTTTTCAATTTTTGTCATGTTATAAGGTTGAGAAATCCAAGTCTGAAGACTTTGAGCTAGATGATGTTTATGTATCTCTGGTTGATGATCCCATTTCTAGTAGCATTGAATCAATGATGAGTTTCACGAGTGACCATGTTTATCAATGATTTGTAGTTTTGATGTCTATTTTTGCTACTACTACTACTAATAAAGTTGTAGAGGAGTTTTAGGAGTCCTCAAACTTTGAGCCATATTATTTATGTAGCTCATGTTGATTATCCCTTTTCTAGTAGTGGTGATGAGTTTGATCATGATGAGGAGTGATCATGTTGTTGATCACTAATATGTAGACTTGTAGTAGGTCAATGGACCCATAGATTAGAGCATTTTTTTCGGAATCTAGAGTCCATTTAGAGCCTCATTGATTATGTATTTTGTTGCTAATATGTATTCCACTCGGTGCCATTTTGATATATTCACCTTTTTATGATATACAGATGATCAAACCTTGCATATTTTGTCTCTATTGGTTTGGAATCATTGTTTTAAATCTTAAAAACATTTTTTATTATTAAAAACTAATTATTTCATGTATTTTTCTAAAGATTGGCTCATTAAGATTTGAGCAGACATGGTTTGACCGGTTCCAGTTTGAAACCCGATTTATTAGGTAGACCTGTTTGATCACTCATTCCAGTTTTAAAAACTATCGTGGACGAGTTGTGGAGTTGGTGATCTGATTTGGCAGAGTTGGTGTCGACTTAGTGGAGTTAGCACGTAGGTACCTAGCAGATATGGTACATAGGACCATGTCTTGTTGACTATGCATGTTGGTTTTGGAAACCATCCTCGACATCACTTATGGCGGTATTTGAAATTGAGGAGGGTGCATGCCCTCGAATTGAGTGAGCATCATTGATATGGCATTTAAAAAAACAGCCTATGGTACCACTCACCTTATTAACATATGGAAGGCCATGCGCCATCGATTATCATCGGGTGTGAAAGGGGTCATCTCACCCGTTGTTTTCAATCAAACAATATGCATCATACAGAACGGTCGCACAAGTGTAAAGCATGGCAACGTTTGTGTCGTCACATACCATGGATGAGTTGAAAGTCACCCTGCGCTGCCAATTTAGTTTGACCCTTATGTGTAGTATCAACTATTGATTGTGACTGACTATGGGTTGTTGTATTTAGTGTCTGATGTAACATCAAACAAAGCTTGATTGTTGAATTCTAGTTGTTGACTACAGCGAATGCTTATTTTTTATGAAGAAAAGCAAAGACGATTATATTGGTTTGTAGTTTGATGATCTGTAGTTCATTGAATAAAATTTATGCTTAGTCAAAACAGAGATTACCATAAAGGAAAGTTTGTTTATTTTCCATCAGAAGGATTTATGTACAATTACATTTTATACTCCAAAATTGTCTGTAAAAATGAATTCTTTGGTCTCCCTAGTTGGCATTGTCCTTTCTAGAAAGGAAAATTATCAGGAGTGGTATATAAAAATTAAAAAATACACTTCTTTTTAATGATCTATGGGATGGAGTTTGTGAAAGAAAAAATGACAATAAACCAAAGCATCAAGATGAGGAAAAACAACTAGCAATCGCGGAGAGTAAGGATAAAAAGGCCTATGCTTTAATCTCTACTTCCATCTCAGAAGACGTAAGCATATATATTATTCAAAGTAAAACAACATATGAAGTAATAACAAAGTTAAAAAAACTTTATGATACACATTCAAAATTGGAGATCATTTAATTACTACTGAAGCTTTTTAATCTCGAGATGAAAGATAATGATCCATTGAAACATTCTTTTGAAATTAAAGCCATCAATTATTAAATGGAATCTACTGGTGTTAAGGTCAATCTATAGCTTTCTGCCTTTATAAAAGCCCTCTATCTTGGTTATTCATGCTACTTGGAATCTCTCTAAGCCAGTAGATGGTTAAAAGAAATATTTTGACAAATTAGTAGGAAAAATTGCATAGAGAGAGAAGGATTTTGGCAAGAAAGAAACCCTACCCAGATCTGATGTTGAAACTTTATGTCATGCTAAAAAATATCAAAAACCTCAAGAAGAATCAACCAAAAATAATAAAGGTGGCATAGGTCGGGGTAGAAGGAATTATAGAGGCACGAAGGGCAAAAATAATAAGGGAGATAGACAACAAAATGATAAACAACAAAGAAATTTTATTGATAAAGCAACTATTAAATGCTTTAAATGTGGTAAGTTGGGCATATTGTTGCTAATTGTAGGATTCCCTGGTAAAAAATTGTTGAAAGGAGAGAACAAATGAATGAAAAGAAGGATCAAGGACAATCTTCTGAGAATGCACAATTATGTTGTCTCCCATTGTAATTTTATCATTGATGATTTATTTATTACCTTTTTTTCTTCATGGCATGATAGTTGGATCTTAGACACAGGAACCACTTATCATATGACCTTTAAAAGAGATTTGTTTGAAAAAATCAGTGATAACATTGATGGAGTAGTTTATTTTTATAATAAATCTAAAATTAAACCATCTGGGATCAAATATTTTCGATTAAAGATGTTAGGACTTGTAGATTATATTTTAAATGATGTTGTTTACATTCCACAATTTCAAAGGAATTTGTTGTCACTTATACAGATCAGACAACAAGGACATTCAATACACATATTTGATGGCAAAGTGGAGATTCGAAGAGAAGTTGATAATGAGACCGTAATGACTGGTGTAGAAGAAGATAAACTCTTAGATTTGAAAGGTATGCCACCCATTACATTCAGTACTACTCATTCAGTCCAACAAAATGATACTATGTCTTCAAATTTTTTATGGAATGCTCGTTTTGGTCATATAAATTATGGTAGTATAAGAATTATGAGACAACAGGCAATTAAGTGGCTTCCAAAAATTCGACGAAAACTTACTTCATGTAATTCTTGTATTTTGGGTAAGCACATTAAACAGTATTTTCAAACTTCTACTTCTAGAGCTTCAAGAAAATTAGGTCTCATACATTAAGATTTATGTGGACCTATGCCTATTGCAACTGCTAATCGTAATAAATATATGCTGACATTTATTGATGATTATTCGAGGATGTGTTGGGTTTATCTTCTTAAATAAAACTCACAGGTTTTTCATATGTTTAAAAAATTCCATTTCTTGATTACAAATGAAACTCAACTTAATACAAACACTCTAAGAACTTATAATGGTGGAGAATATACTTTACAAGCTTTTGAAAGTTATTTGCAAGAGAATGACATCAAACACCAAACCACAATTCCTTATAATCCACAACAAAATGGTGTTGCAGAATGAATGAACATAACATTACTTAATATGGTAAGATCAATGATGTTCTTTGAAAATATAAAGTTGATGTTTTGGGGAGAAGCGATACATTGTGGAGCTTATATCATAAATCATTTTCCATATTCTATTATCAACAATAAAACTCCATATGAAATGTGGTATAACCATATTCCTATTTTTCAACTTTTTAGAGATTTTTGGTTTTCATTGTTATGCTTTAATTCATAAGTAGCAAAGAAACAATTTGAGTGCAACAAGCAAAAAATGTATATTTTTGGGATATTCTATGACTTCTAAAGCATACAAGTTGTATGATGAAGAGAATAAGAAGTTTATTTTGTCAAGAGATGTATTTTTCTTGAATCTGATAAAGATACATCCACAGTTGATAGATAACTTAATCATTTAGAAAAATTTATGTCTAAGAAATTTTATTATGAATCCGATAATAATCTTCCACATCCTGAAGGGGGGATTCCCATTCTAGATCAGTCTGTGGATTTTCCTTCAATAAATTTTCCTCTCAATGATGATAATGGTTTTGTTGAAGAGAAATTGGATGATAGAAGTGTTTCTGTAGGGACATAAGGTACTTGCATTCCAGAAGAGTCTGCTCCATAAGATGAGAAACTTCCTCCACAAGATGAATAACCTCTATGAAGATCAACTTGTATCTGAACATTTCTTAGAAAATATGATGGTTTTGAGACAAGCAGTTCATCAGGTAACCATTCTCATGTTTCTAGGTATAATTTCTCTATTGATAGTGAGCCTATTTGTTTTGAAGAAGTTGTTAGTTGTAATGAATGGAAAAATGCAATGCAAAGGGAATATGATGCACTTATTAAAAATGGCACTTGGAGGTTGGTGGATCCTCCTAATGGCATCAAACCCATTGGTTGCAAGTGGGTTTATAAAATCAAATATAAAGATGATGGTTCACTTGACAAGTATAAGGCAAGACTTGTAGCAAAAGGATATGCACAAAAATAAGGTATTGATTACACAGAAAAGTTTGCTCCTACAACTAAATGGGGCACTATTAGAACCTTGTTTGCTATTGTAGCTCAAAAACGATGGAAAATTCATCATATGGATGTAAAAACTACTTTCCTAAATGGATATTTGAAGGAAGATCTTTACATGTTTCAACCAGAAGGTTTTTCTATCAAAGGTAGAGAACAAAAGGTGTGTAAGTTGATGAATTCCTTGTATGGTTTGAAACAAGCACCTTGTGCATGGTATGAGAAACTAACTGAACATCTTATTAAGTTGAATTATAAGCAGTTTAACCTAAATTATGTAACTCTTTTTGTTAATAAGGTTGGAATATTAGTTGTATATCTGGCTATCTATGTTGATGATTTAATGATTACAAGGAACAATGATGATTATATATCATCTATTAAGAAGGAATTGCAAAAGGTTTTTGATATGACAAATTTTGGTTTACTTTATTATTATCTTGTAATTGAAGTTGATCAAAATCCTCAACATATTTGAATTTCTCCGAGGATATATGTTGGAAAGTTATTGAAAAAATATGGAATGATGGATTGTATTCCTATTGATACTCCAATGGAACAAAATATGAAACTTACATCAAAAGGAGGAAAACCATTTGAAGATCCAACAATGTACAAGCAACTTGTTGGAAGCTTGATTTATCTTTGTACTACTCGTCCTTATATAAATTTTTCTATAGGAATCTTTTCCAGATTAATGCATTAACCTTGTGAAGGGAATTGGGTGGGAGAAAAATGAATACTTAAATATTTAAAACGAACTCAAACATATGGCATCAAATATTCCAAAGTTTCATACTTCCATCTTATTGGTTATTCATATTCAAATTTTGATGGTGATAAGGAGCATAGAATCTCAACCTCGGGTTATTTGATGAATCTTGTATCAACAACTATCAGTTGGAGATCAAGAAAATAATTTGTTCCTGCTGATTCTACCATTGAAGCAGAATATATTGCAACATCTTAGGCACAATTTCCTTCTCTGCTGTCAATGAATACAACACGAAAGACATTTTTGATATGGTGTTCTCCACACTCTTCCCCATAGTGGTTTCCATGATCGATCAACCACGTCTTAGAAAAGTTGAAATGCAAGAATATGCTTTGCACCTCATGCACTACCAAGACAATTGTTTTGGCCAACATCCAAGATTCTAATATTACTTGTACAACCTTATGTTGTGACATCTTAGTCAAGAAACTGCTGGATTTTTTGTGAAAAGAAGGCTCGAAGATGGCTTCCCAATTACCATTGCAAACCTTTGTCCCCACCTTCATGACATGCCGGATTTGGTTCTTCCCAACCAGATTATGCATTTCAGGTTAACCGTCAGAGGGACACGCTCTTTCTGGAACAAAGGCAGAGGTGAACTCATTAATATGATGACTCAAATAGGTAGTCCTACTTTCTTCTTCACACTTAGCGCTATTGACACCAAATGGCATGACCTGCACATTTTCATGCCTGGCGTGTAACCATCCAAAATAAATATCTAATTAACTTATTAACATTAAATTTAAATAAAAGTGGCACTTACCTAGCCAAACAATCATGTAATTAATTAATTAAATTCAAATGAATACTGCTTACCCGTGCTTACCTGTGGTAGAAGTAGGCTTACAGCAACCAGGTTTTGGGGACGACTCTCCACCCAACCGTAGGCTCAATTGTGCAAGGATTTACTACAACTGGCCACCCCCGAGCCCTCAATCAATGTACTACTGCCAGTGACTCCTAAGTCTTAGAACTCCATTCTCCCAAGAGAATGCAAGATAGAATCTCGGAATGATGGAATGCAAGAATGCCTCTCATCTTCCTCACCGTCTATTAAATAGAACCACATTGGAAGGGGAACCACATGCACACACTCCATGTGTCTACATGCAACTTTCTTTTGATTTTTAGCTTTCTTGTTTTATTTCTTTACTTTTATTTTGATTTTTAGCTTTACTGATTTTTTTATTGTTTTCTTTGTTTTATTTCTATTTATTCTTATTTAGAGCTTTAGTATAGTTATTACTATTTTTATTTTTATTTATTTACTTTGTATATATTTTTAATATCATTTATTATTTAACATTTATGATTTATGATTTATTATTAAGTGATTTATTTATTATTATTTATTATTTCTATTATTTATTAATTATTTTTATTATTATATTATTATTTAGTATTCTTATTATTTATTATTTATTATTAAGGGGAGGGATATTACATGGCGCCTGCCCCCCCCCCCCCCCCCCCCCCCCCCGCATGAATTCAATTGAATTGTCTCAATGGAGATTCCACAATATAATCAAGAATCCACATCTTACATCACAATCCATTCATTGTCGATTCACAATATTCCTCAAAGAGGTCTTGCAAAATGGTTTCCATGCAGTAGACTATTGGTCTAGGTCTTCATCTAACCATCCCTCTCCTCTTTGTTTTTAAGTCTACATATACAATCGCCTCATACTTTACCCTTTCTCATCTTTGCAGGTATGAGTGGCAACATAGGGGCTTCGCACACATACACGGTTTCCTCTCACTGGAAAACACACCTAATATGGACATCCTCGATTGGCATGACCAAGTCGTAGTTAACAAAGTAAAGTCCTATTTCAATTGACACATTTCTTCTTGGAACCCTCGACCTACTCACCAGCATGGACCTTTTGTACGTCGTTCTACAGAGCACGACCCATGCATCTTCCCATCACCATTACTTGCATCCTCTCACATTGAGGACTACAAAAGCTTCTTAATTGGATTCAACGACATACAAAATGCCACCCCTCTTCATGTCTTCACAAAAAAATGTTACTCTGAACTGTTGCTATGGAGCTCCATGGGATTTTCATCCCACATTCTCTTTGATGATTGATGACAATGGGCAGAAGAAATACATCCGAGCACATAATGACAATAGGTGACATGTGCACAACTCCGACATGCTCTCCATATGGTGAGCGAACATAGACTTCCAAATGATTTTGTCTCGACATGTTGTTCTCAACTACATCTCGAAATATGCATTGAAACTAGAAACAAAATCGGAAATTTATCGCCAAATGTTGTCTCGGCTCTCTCAAAATCTCCATCTTGAAGCCCCTGTTTCAAGTGTTGTTCGGAAAATATTGATAGAAACAATTGTCGATAGTGACATTACCACACAGGAGACATGCCACATGCTGCAAAAGCTTCCCCTTTCACTTTGTAGCCACTCATTTGTTTCCCTCAATGTTAGCCAAGCTATTTTTAAATGTGTTTCTCATGGTTGAGGTGCCCTCTTCCCAACACCATCCTTTATTGTAGAATACATGGATAAACCTCCTTTGCTTGAAACACTACCTCTTATTGACGCTGCACATTCATGGTCCTTCTTTGCTCATCGAAAACAAAATCAATGGAAACACATAAAATCTTCCAATATTGTTCATGTCCTTCCCTTCTATAATTCCATCCCTTCTCCTACCAATCCTTTCTACACTTCTTTATGTTGCACTGAACTACTTCATTACTTCCCTTTTCACACACTCCCATCGGACATTGGCTCCACTGATGAAGAAATAATTTCACAATGGGAACACAAAAAACATGCATATATTCCATGGCATGTTCATCATGCCCTTGAAGACCCTCTTTCCACTTGCTCTGATGACAAATCCACTGATACTATGCCTGCCCCCTTGTTCCATAGACATGGATGAATGGAAATTCCTTTCTCAACTACACCCTAGGAACAACATGGAAATTAATGACCTTGACATGCTTGGCCATTGTGACTTTTACTCAAACCATAATTGGGCCCATACTACTATCCCTTCCACTTTTCAAGAAACAACCATACATTTCATAAAGTTCAGTGGCTCATCCACCCAAATCTATTTTACCCCCTCTAGTTCCCCGCTCCCTTAAATCATTGTCGCACCCCTAACAAGTTTCTCTTGACATTGTCCTCACCCACGTCAGGGCCACTTCCTTCATTCCTACATGTAGAATGATCATCTAAGGTACTGCTAGCATGGGGAAGTCTCACTTAATTAATTGCCTAAAAGATACATTCATGTCCGCATGCACTCCCAATTCAATCCCATTGCTCCTACTCACTCCAACAGGTGTTGCAACATTTAACATAAATGAACTTACAATCCATTCTTCCCTCCACATTCCTTTAGTTTCAATGCATCCTCTTGAAGGCCAACCACTTCTACATATGCAAGAACAACTTTGTCATGTCAAATACATTTTAATCGACGAGATGAGGTTTATTGGGCCTAATATTTTTTACGCATAAACAATCACTTAAGGGAGGTATTCCCTTCATATTGCAATATGCCTTCGAAAATCATTCTATCATTCTTGTTGGTGATCTTGGGAAACTACCTCCTGTAAAGGACATCCCCATGTATGTCGGAACTTCACGTAGCAATGCCCTTTGGCGCAACTTTGACACAGTGGTCACACTATCTGCCATCTTTCGTCAACAATGAGCCAACCCTACTTAGGTTGCATTTATCCAAATTCTTACAAATATTAGTTATGCAACACCTATTATCGAGGATTGGAACTTTCTCATGTCAAGGAAAATTTCCTTTTTGTCAATGGATGAACCTATATCCAACAAACCTAGTTTTCGAAATGGATAACAAACAGATGCTAAAAAACTTGAGCATTCCAATTGCACGATGCTACGCAAAGAAAATGAACCACCATGCTCTTGGTACACAAGAAAAATATGAATAGTTGGATGCAAAAGTTCGTATTTCCAATGACAAACAGGGTTTCCTCACATGCAACTTGTGGGTTGAAGCAGGTCTTGTCAATGGAGCCCTTGGAAAAGTTATTTCCATTTTCTATGTGCCTGGATCAAAAGCCCCTAAATTGCCATTATTTGTTGTTTTTGACTTCTTCCAATACAAAGGCCCACTGTGGGATGCCTTCAACCCAACTTATGTTCCACTATTAATGCAAGGTTCTCGTCACCAAATTCCACTTCGAACGGGATGGGGCTTGACAATACATAAATCGTAGGGAAAGACATTGCCAAAGGCGATACTAGACATTCGCAAAACAGATCGGCAAGACTTGACATTCACTTCCATCTCTTAAGTCAAAACCTTGGTTGAACTTCGCATCTCCCCATTGTTTTCCTTCAGCCACTACTCCCGCATGTATGGAAATGCTTACATCTGTAACAACCCTGGTGAAAATTCCATGTAATAAAAGTTAAAAACAATAACCATGGTCGATGGGATACTTATTTCAAGCTGAATGTTGGGAAAAACATCCTAGGGGGTGTTAATTTGGTTGTTTATGGATAAGGAAATTGGCAAAGGTAATGACTATAAGGCTTTGGAAAGACAAAATGCATTTTTGGCACATTTATTTATGAAAATAATGGAAATTAGGAGAAAAGGGAGGCGAAAGGTCACAGGTTGCATCTGAGGAGGAAAATGATGGAAAATAATGGAAAATGAAGAAAATAGAGGCCTCATCCATAAAAAAGGCTTTTGAGGATCAGTTGGTAACCTTTTGTCAGTTTAGTGTTGGAGCTCTCTCTCATACTCTTGGAAACTTAGAGTTTTCTTGGAGCACCCTTGAAGGGTGTGGCATACTTGGATCCTTGGAGCAAGAAGGTAAAGGAAAAGTAGAAAAGTGCAAGGAGGCATAAGGATCAACAACTACATCATATTTACTTGCAGGTACCAAGTTGCATGTATGTTTAATTCACTAGTTTTCGCATGCATGACATGATGGCACATGCATGTGGTTTCTTGGTTTTGATCTTCCATTAGCATGGAGGATTTCCTAGATTGACAGTGGATTGCCCAGAATTTCCATTTGTTGGATAGCCATGGTGATTGTGGATTTATTTTCATTGTTTTGTTTTTGGTTGGTTCTCATGTTTTCTTAGCTTGGGTTGAGTTATTATTTCTTGGAAGCTCTGGTTGGACAAATGCTTTGCAAGCCCTACAACAACTTCAGTTGAGTTACTAGTCTTGGAAGCCTTGGTTGGAAAAATTCTCTGGAAGCCCTTAGTGGTTTGAGTTACTAGTCCTAGAAGCCTTGGTTGGAACAAAGTGGAAGCTCTGGAAGGTTTGGATGGAGACCAATCTGATGATGGCTTTGTGATCTCTGACCATGAGGTGGAATCACTATTTGATGGGTTGAGGTGGATATCCTTTGGAAGACCTATATGGGTTTTGACTGATGTGTTCTATGAGATCCCACATTCATGCTTGAAATATGGCACGGGGTTGAATGGCTGAAGAGAGATTTGGCTCAGCCATTCTATGGTCGGGTGGAATGTGGAAGTCCCATCCCGGGTTTGGATTTTGTATCATTAATGAATGGTTATTTCTTCGTGTATTTCTATGAGAATTTTTATGGATTATATGTCGTTTATATGATTGTACTTTCATGAGTATTTTCTGCTGCTATTATGTTGGTTATGTATTGTTTTATGACAGCAGCCATGTGTGGCTCTCACCATGTTTTTACTTATAATTAAATGATCAATGTATTTATGACCTAATGGATGGAATGGCAGTTGATGCATTGAGGCATCAATGGTTCTTAGTGTTTCTCAGCTAAGTATGAGACCCCTATGCTCAAAACTGTGAATTACACCTGTAGATTACACATTTGCAATATGTTTGATGAAATGTTTGTCATGGATAATAAGGGTCAAGTCAAGGTCTTGAACAAGTATTTGCTTTAGTACTCTCATTTCCATGTTATCTTATTGATTTGAAGAGATGGATCAATTCTAAGCAGTGACTTAGGCTCTAACCTTGAAAAAAGTGGCTTAAATCCTGGGGTCGCTGGCACAACATTGACAATTCTGGTCCACATTCATTGGCAAGTAGGCCTATGAGAGTGACTTTAGGTTGCTAGTCGTTCCCTTACCCATGGCATGTGAGTGACTATGGCTCAAGGGACCTAAAACAATGGTGGGACCTAGGGACAGGCTGACAGAGTCGTTGATTTGTCCTCTAAGGTTTCTGTTGATGACGTTGGATGTATGTATGGTGTGTTTCCGTCGGTTCTACTTCCTTAATGTGACTTAGGAGGTCAGATCATATCATAGTAGCCTATCATCGCACATTTATTCTGATTAGTCGGTTTCTTGAGTAGATGTGAGAGGAGGGTGTTAGAGAGTGGTTTTAGAGCATGGTTCACCCCTCAGACTGGATGAACTATGTGTTGGTCATGCATGCATGTCAGTTGTATGTGTGTCTCTCACACCTACATTTCGTGTGCTTGTTTCATTTGCATGATGTTGTTCATGGTTGTAGTGATGTCGTCATGTGAAATTTGAGGTGTGCTTGTGGAATGCATCGTTGTGAGTG
Organism: Pinus tabuliformis; assembly: GCA_031772625.1. Classification (NCBI taxonomy): domain Eukaryota; kingdom Viridiplantae; phylum Streptophyta; class Pinopsida; order Pinales; family Pinaceae; genus Pinus; species Pinus tabuliformis. Next base: position 650,822,018 of record CM062818.1, on the reverse strand, counting down.
TATGACTGGTTACATGTTGATTTATGTTACTAAAATGTATCGTTGCAGTATGCTTGGTTACATTCTTGCATGTTTGGTTACATTCTTGCATGCTTGGTTGCATGTATCATTCTTGTAGGTTTGATTTCAAATATTATTCATTCATTCTTGGTCATATATGTTTATGGATATGTGTGGATGGTTATGCATCACTTATGCATGTTCATGTTTGCATGTGGTCAAGTGTATAGTGACGTAATGATGGTGGTTGTCATGCATTGATGATTGGACCCTAGCTAGAATGACAGTTGCATGGTTATACGCTGATGTACTATTTTTATATATCGTTATGATTATGTTATGCATGTATCATGCTAATCTGTTGATCTTGCAGACAATGTATCTTTCCCGAGCTATACTAAGGTACGTTGGTTTATTGTGATTTGGTTTCACTGACATGGTATACATTGCAGGAAGAAATATCAAATCGCTAGCAAGATGGTTGACTATAGAGACTCTCCCTATGAATTCGAAGAGTAGTATGGTGTTGGGAAATATTTCGAATTGGAAATGACACTGAGAAGATTAAAGGAAGAGATAAGAAGTTGTAAGGTAGATAATCACATAATCATATAGTCATAGGAAAATCTAGCAGGCGTAAATGTAGTCATACTTAAGAAACTGTCAAATTTGCAACGATAGGGGCTGCTTCGAATCATTCATGAGCAGGGGAACAAAACCAATGGGGCATATCGTAGTGGTTTGCATGGCTGTCACTGATCAGATAGAGGATGCAATTTGAGATGACAGATTTTTGGACAGTCTGGAGAGGAGAAGGAACAAATACAGGTATGATTCTAGTTCCGATTCAGATAGACACTATGATCGTCATTGGTATCATCCTTATAGGAGTGATAGGGGATACTTGTCGGATGAATTTAAGAAAGCAAAGCCACCAACTTTTGATGGGGAAAGAAGAAACCACGGGATGCAGAGGCATGGTTTCTTGGCATGAGGAAGTTCTTCAGGTTGCATGATTACTTAGAAAAAATGAAATCTAGAGTAGCTACCTTCAGTGTCAAAGGTAAAGCGGAGATGTGGTGGGAATATGTGAAGAATGTCAGGTGTATTCATGAAGAATATTTGTCTTGGAGTGAGTTTGAGTGGCTGTTTAAGAAGTACTTGTTAGAAAGGTACTTTGATGACAGGACAAAATTTTTTTATGAACTAAAGATGGGTTCCATGACAGATGACGAGTACACTAGTAAATTCTTGGAGTTACTAAGATATGTGCCTTACCTCACAGAGGAGAAGGCCAAGATTCAGAGGTTCATTATTAGGTTACCGGTTGCATTTAAAGATAGGATTGAGTTCGATGTGCCTAGATATTTGGAGGAGGCCATTCGAAAGTTGAAGCACTGCTATGAACAATCAAAGTGCAACATTGAAACTAAGCTAAGCTGGAGAGGTAATGTAGAGAACAAAGGAAAATGGGATAAAAAGCGAGCAAGGACATAGGGTACATATAACAAGGAGAATGTTGCACCACGTAAGAGGCTCAATGCATCAAAGAGAGGACATGTACATCGATCTAAAGAAAAGAATAAGGATGGAGGCTAGAAGACTATAGAGTGTTGGACTTGTGGCAAAGATCATTGCAAGAGAGATTTTCCATAGAATCAGGGTAATAGACCTCACATATATAGTGCAGAAGAGGTGCAAATTGTTTGAGACATTGGTTACATTATTCTACATATCTATGCAACCTTGGATAAAAACCAGGTAGAGCATCAGGCATCTATCATCAAGATGGATGGTAAGCTTTGTGATCAAGTTATTTCTATTTTGATTGACCTTGTATCTAATTATAGCTATGTTAGTCCCGAATTGGTGGATAAGTGTGGTTTGAATAAGGATTTGCATGCAGAATCTTGATTAGTGAAGTTGACTACAGGTATGAAGAAGCGAGTTCATCATCGGGTAAGAGCTTTCTCATTTGACTTAAATGGTATGCCTACCACAACAAATGTAAATGTATTACCGTTGGGTTCATATATGATGTTTTTGGGCATGGATTGGTTTTATCTACATAGAACCAAGGTAGACTACTATGAAAAATCTATTATGAAAAATCTATTTAGTGTGTTGATGACAATGGAGAACTAAGAGTCTTACTAGGTAAGAAGAAGGCCACTTCAGTTCGGACGGTAACAACTATGCAAGAAAATCTTAGCCATAGGAAAGGGTGCAAGTTATTCGTAGTGCAAATTTCTAGTGATAAGGGTAAGGAGGTTGAGAATGCAGATGTGTTGAACAAGTATCCAATTTTACAGCAGTTCAGGAATGTATTTCCTGAGGACATTACATAGTTTCCACCTCACAAGGAGGTAGACTTTTCTATTGAGTTAGTGCCAGGGGAATCTTTAGCATCAAAAGCACCTTACAGGATGAACACACCTAAGTTGGTAGAACGAAAGCCACAATTGAAGGAAATGTTAGACAAAGGATACATTAGGCCAAGTGTATCACCATGGGGTGCACCAGTCTTGTTTGTGAAAAAGAAAGATGGTAGTCTCAGATTATGCATTGATTATAGGCAGTGGAACAAAGTGACTATCAAGAATAGGTACCTTTTGCCGAGGATTGATGACTTTTTTTATCAAATTAAGGGGGAAGCAGTGTTCCCAAAGATTGATTGGAGATCCAGATACCATTAGGGACACATCAAGGAAGAGGCATTTACAAGACTGTGTTCAGGACTAGGTATGGGCATTATGAGTTTGTTGCAGTTCCATTAGGCCTTACGAATTCTCCAATGACATTAATGTGCTTGATGAATAATGTATTACGTCAATATTTAGATAAGCTTGTTATTGTGTTCATTGATGATATACTGGTATGTTCTAAAAATGAAAAATAACATGCCAAGCACCTTGTAGCAATATTGCAGTTGTTGAGAGAGAATCAGTTGTATGCTAAGCTTAGAAAATGTAGTTTCTTTCAGACGAAGGTACATTACTTGGGGCATGTCATCTCCAAGGAAGGGATTGCAGTAGATCCAAAAAGGATAAGAGCCATAATGGAGTGGGTCGCTCCTAAGAGGGTCATCAGAAACTTCTCGTTGATTTCTTATCCTAGCATGTCTTTGCAAAGTAAGGATAAGAAGTTTGAATGGACATAGGAATGTGAGGCTAGTTTTGAGTAGATCAAGCAGTTTTTAACACATGCACTAGTGTTGAAGATTGCAGACCCAGACAAAGAGTTTGTTGTGTGCACAGATATGTGCAAGAGAGGACTTGGTGGAGTCCTTATGCAGGATGGACAAGTAGTATGCTATGAGTCGCGGAAACTGAATGAGCACGAACATAACTATCCCACACATGATCTTGAGTTGGTAGCTATCATACATGCACTGAAGATGTGGAGACACTATCTTCTAGGCAGGAGGTTCACATTGATGAGTGATCACAATGGGTTGAGGTATTTATTTGACCAACCAAATCTGAATGGTAGGAAGGCTCAGTGTTTGGCCACGATCAACGAGTTCAACTTTGAAATCAAATACATCAAATTTAAGGAGAATAGAGTGGCATATGCTCTTAGCAGGCAGGTACATGTGAATCAATTATCAGCAATGAGCTCTTATGAGACAGAGTTACAGGACAAGATCTTGCGGACATGACAACAAGATGTCAGATATATGGAGATTATGCACATGTTGCAGTAGAGTATAGGTAAAAGTACAAAGTACAAGTGATGGTACAAGTACATGCATAGGCGCAAGTGATGGTATAGGTACAAGTAGTGGTAAAGGTACAGGGGCAGGTGCACAAGAATTGGACTACTGTCCTACAAGAGATGGATTGGTTAGGTTCCAAGACAAGACATATGTGCTGGATGACAATGATCTCAAGAAGGTGATCTTGAGGGAGTTTCATGCAAAACCATATTCAGGTCACCCAAGTTACCAGAAGACACTAACAATAGTGAAGAGATCTTACTATTCTCTGAATTTGAAGAGGGATGTAACAGAGTTTGTGGCTAGATGTTTTGATTGTCATAGAGTGAAAGCAGAGTGTAAACGTCCAATTGGACTACTACAGCTGATTGCGATTCTATAATGGAAATGGGAGGTCATTTCCATGGACTTCATCATAGGGGTTCCAAAGACAATGAAGTAGGATGATTCCATCGTGTTCATTATGGACAGGTTGAAAAAGGTTGCACACTTCATTCCAGTGAAATATATGTTCTCAGCTAGTGATGTGGCATAGGTATTCATCGGAGATGTGGTTAGACTACATGGTGTTCCAAAGAATATTGTATCAGACAGAGATGCGAAGTTCACTTCCAAGTTTTGGAAGGAGTTATTTGCAGGTTTGGGCATAGAGTTGGCCTTCAGCACAACTTATCATCCACAAACAGATGGATAGACAAAGAGGGTCAATAGGATATTACAGGAAAAGTTGATGACGTATGTGATTCATCAGCAATGGAAGTGGGAAGAGTATCTCCTTTTGGTAGAGTTCGCATACAACAACAACTATCAAGAGTCACTGAGGATGAGTCCTTTTGAGGCACTGTATGGGCGGAGTTGTAACACTCCTATCAGTTGGAGTAATTTGGTTAGCAGGGTATTGATTAGACTAGATATGTTAGTAAACATGGAACAGGTAACACAGGTAATAAAGAAGAATCTAAAGGCAACACAGGATAGGTAGAAAAGTTATGCAGATAACAACAGGTTGTTCAAGGAGTTCCAGGTTGGGGAATAGGTGTACTTTCACATCAAACTGAACAAGAGTTCCTTGCGGATTGGCTCATGTGCCAAGATGGCACCACGGTTTTGTGGACCCTTCAGCTTTATTGAGATGATTGGATCAGTGACCTAGCAACTCGCATTACCTCTGATAGTGAAATTCCATGATGTTTTTCATGTCTCATTTCTTAAGAAGTATGTTAAAAGATGTTGATCATGTAATTCACTGGTCTATATTATAGGTGGAACCAGATGGAGAATTCCACCCAGAGCCTCAGTGGATATTGCAGAAAAAGGTAGTCATGCTCCAGAACTGAGCAATCAAGCAAGTTAAAGTGCAACGGAAGCACTTTAGGTGCAATGAAACTACATGGGAGATCACGTATCATATGTGGGCCATGTATCCTTCCTTGTTTGTAGGTTGAGGCGAAGAAACTTGATATGGTGGTGTGGTATATGTGCCTTATGGTGGTTTACTATTTGCTTACGTTGGTTTAGTATTTGCTTATGATGGTTTGATATATGATATATGGTGGTTGATATACACTTTATGATGGTTATATATGCTATATGATGTTTCGATATATGCTTAGACATGGTGTTTAGTATATTTTTTGATATATGATTTGGCATATGTTTTGGTATCTATATTTTGATGATGTTGTTATATGTACACTTGTGTATGGATGTAAATACCGTAACAAGCTATGTTATAAAGCTCCACTATGAAGTATGGGTGTCATGTTATTATGTTATCATGTGGTTATGTTATCATGATGTTATGATGTTATATGAATTGGCATTCAACAGGATGATCACTGTAAATATCACAATGAGGTGTATTATAAAGCTCCACTATGCGGTGTGTTGTCATGTTGTTATGATGTTTTTCTCTTGAGCAGATCTTTCATTGTAAATATTGCATCAAGATGTGTTATAAAGCTCCATGAGTAGTATGTCTTCTTTTAGCAGGTTGTTGAGGTATATGTGTGGTTGAACACCGAGGATGGTGTCCCCCAAGGGGCAGGGTTCTGTAACACCCCTGGTGAAAATTACATGTAATAAAATCTAAAAACAATAACCACGGTTGATGGGACACTTACCAAGCTGAATGTTGGGAAAGACATCTTAGGGGGTGTTAATTTGGTTGTTTATGGCTAAGGAAATTGGCAAAGGAAATGGCTAAGGCTTTGGAAAGGAAAAATGACATTTTTGGCACATTTATTTATGAAAATAATGGAAATTAGGAGAAAAGGGAGGTGAAAGGTAACAAGTTGCATGTGAGGAGGAAAATAAAGGAAAATAATGGAAAATGAAGAAAATAGAAACCTCATCCATAAAAAGGCTTATGAAGATCAATTGGTAGCCTTTTGTCAGTTCAGTGTTTGAGTTCTCTCTGATTATTCTCTCTCTTATACTCTTGGGCACTTAGAGTTTTATTGGAGCACTCTTGAAGGCAAAGGAAAAGCAAGAAAGCGCAAGGAGGCATCTGGATCGACAACGACATCAGGTTTTCTTGTAGGTACGGAGTTACACATATATTTCCTTCACTAGATTTGGCATGCATGTGGTTTCTTGTTTGTGATTTGTTATTGGTATGGAGGATTTCCTGGATTGATAATGGATTTCCTAGCCTTGCTATTTCCCGGATAGCTGTGGTGATTGTGGGTTTATTTATTTATTTATTTTTTTGTTGTTTTTTGTTTGTTAATTTTCTGGTTGGTTCTCATTTTTCCTTAGCTTGGGTTGAGTTATTAGTTCCTATAAGCCCTGGTTAGACAAATGCTCTAGAAGCCCTGTAACAGATTGGGTTGAGTTACTAGTCCTAGAAGCCTTGGTTGGACAAAAGGTCTGGAAGCCTTGATTGGACAAATGCTCTGGAAGCCCGACGAGAGTTGTGGGTTAAGTTGCTAGTCTTGGAAGCCTTGGTTGGAACAAATGCTCTAGAAGCCCTGTAAGGCTTGTATGGAGACTAGTTTGATGATGGTTTTATGATGTCCAACCATGAGGTGGAATCATTGTTTGATGGGTTGAGGTGGATGGCCTCTGGAAGCCCTGGATGAGTTTTGATTGATGCGTTCTATGATATCCCACATTCATGCTTGGAATATGGCACGCGAGTGAATGGCGGAAGAGAGATTTAGCTTAGCCGTTCTACGGTCGGATGGAAGTGGAAGTCCCATCCCGGGTTTGGATTTTGCATCATTAATGAATGGTTATTTCTTCTTCTATTTCTATGAGAATTTTTGTGGATTATATGTGGTCTATATCACTGTACTTTCATGAGTATTTTCTACTAATTTTATGTTGGTTATGTATGTGTTTTATGATAGAATCCATGTGTGTCTCTCACCATGTTTTTACTTATAATTGAATGATCAATGTATCTATCACCTAATGGATGGAATGGCAGTTGATACATTGAGGCATCAATGGTTCTTAGTGTTTCTCAGCTAAGCATGAAACCCCCGTGCTCAGAACTGTGAATCACACCTGTAGATTACACATTTGCAATATGTTTGACAAAATGGCTATCATGGCTAGTATGGGTCTAGTCAAGGTATTGAAAAAATATTTTCTTTAGTATTGTTATTTCTATGTTATATACTAATTTGAAGATATGGATCAATTATGGGCAGTGATCTAGGCTCTGAGCCTAAAAAAGTGGCTTAAATCCTAGGGTCGTTGGCACAACATTGGCAATTTTGGTCTACAGTCGTTGGCAGGCAGACCTATGAGAACGACTTTAGGTTGTTGGCCACTCCCTTGCCCACAAAATTAGAGACTATGGCCCAATAGACCTAAAACAGTAGTGGGACCCAGGAGAGGCTGTCTGAGTGATTGAATTGTCCTCTAAGGGTTCCCTTGATGATCTTGGATGTCTGTATGGTGTGTTTCCATTGGTTCCACTTCCTTAATGTAACTTAGGAGGTTGAATCATATCATAGTGGTTTCTCGTCGCATGTTTACCCTCACTGGTCAGTTACTTGGGTAGATGTGGGAGGTGAGTGCTAATACATCATACGTAGGAAACACAAGTACCTACCCCTACTATATGAATATTGTAAAGAGATACAAGCCCAACAAGTTTCTCTTCTTGACATAAAGGCTCGTAACCTTCCTCGCCTTGTCTTCCTTCTCCATCGTCTACAACCAATGATTGACTTCCTCAGTAAGTTGAAGGCCTTCTTGCAATGCCTTATACATATTCACGAAAGAGATAAGGCAAGAATATTTCAAATGGATTGGCAGTCCCAAAATTACCATCTTGGTATTATCGTAGATAGAAACTGGTGTTGCCATTTCCATTGCTCACACTGTATATATGAATAGTTTCTCAAATGGCATCACAGGGGCTTCACTCGGGGAGCAATACCATACCACGTGCATTCATATTGGGGCATATATATTGAGGAAAACATAACATAATATATTGTGGAGCTCAAATTAATGAAAAAAATATAAATGGCTATAAAAAACGTTGATGAAAAATGGATACCTACAATATCTACTATAAGTAGGGTTTTTTAAATTGGGAAGGTTTTTTGGGTTTGCAATGGTAGGGGGTTAAATAATGTGATTTTTAGAGATATTTTCCAATATGTAATCAAATTAGGGGTATTATTTAGTATGCCATGAACGCATGTGATATGTAAGAGGTTAATTGAGTGAAGACCTCATGAATGGCATGAACTTTGTTCCATCAGATATTTGATAGTAGTGAATACAAAATATTGCATTTTTTTTCCAATAATTCCCTCACCAACATTCCCTCACCAACATTGATGCAATTTTGTTTGCACCTCTTCCTCTCTTTGAATACACATCAAAGAAATATATAAGAAACTAAAGCAACCACTTTTATAAGTTGTTTAATCTTGTAAATGCATAATGCTTCCATTTGTTTATCTGAATATCAACTCATACCTCCTTTCAGTTTGTTCAGCCTACAATTATTATTAAGCCTTTAAAACAACTTATATATCGTCTTTATGATATAGATATTAGAGGTTATTTATTCCATGTAAAGGAATCTACGCATCATGTTTTGAAACTTTTGGGTGCTATACCTTTTTCAGTCTCATTGGTTTTAGATTCATTTCAATTAAATACTCATGGTCATGAATCCTGATATCATTTTATTTCCATTGTTCGAAGCTCTATAATTTCAATCTAGTATCTACTAGTATATGACATGAAAATGAATGCATGTTTCGATTAGGAATTTTGGTATCCGTTTTATCTCCATACATTTAAACTATAAATATGACATGAAGATGAATGCATGTTTCCTGTATTTTCCTATATGACATCGCATGAAGATGACATGAAGATGAATGAATGAAAGTTTTATGTTTCTGCTACTATATGAACTGAAGATGAATGCATGTTATTTACATTTTCATTATTGTTTCACAAGATTTTTTTCCATAAACCACCGATATGGGAGCATGTAGGTGCCTGTAGATTTTTTTTTTTTATATTATCTGATTCTTGGACGAGAAGTGACAAAGGTTCTTAGAAAAATTATATATATATATATATATATATATATATATGACATGAAGATGAATCCATGTTTCTCGTATTTTTCTATATGGCATGACATGAAGATGCAACGAAAATGAATGAATGCATGTTTCATGTTTCTTCTACTATATGACATGAAGAAGAATGCATGTTTCCCATATTTTTATTATTGTTTCACAAGATTTTTTCCATAGACCATGGATATAGGAGCATCTAGGTGCCTATTGCTGTGTTGTATATTATCTGATTCTTGGACATGATGTGACAAATATTCTTAGCAAAATTCTCAAGTTGTGCATAGATTGGAAACTATATATAATTTCAAACTAGTATCTTCTACTATATGACATCGAATGCATGTTTCCTATATCCTCATTATTGTTTCACAAGATTTTTTCCATAAACCATCGATATGGGAGCATGTAGGTGCCTGTAGCTTTGTTGTATATTACCTGATTCTTAGACATGATGTCACAAAGGTTCTTAACAAAATTCTTAAGTAGCGGGTTTGTGGAAAACGCCCAATTGGTAAAGTTGAAAATTCCATTAATTTGTTAATAGAAGAATAGACTAATTTGTCTAATACTGAAATTAATTGATTCTATTTGGAGCCGCGTGTTGTTTTTGTTAAGATCGTTCGGAATAAGAAAAATGGGCAATCACAAGTTGCGAATTTGTGGAATTTGATTCTCATACAACTGCAGAAAGAATTTTACAGAAATTCCATGATGCACCCATGCTCAATGCTCAATAACGTTTTAGGTTGAATTGGGCTACTTTTGGAGTTAGTGACAGACGTACATAACCAAGAACTTGGTATTCCATATTTATTAGAGACTTCGGTCCTGAGTTCACTGATATTATGTTGAAAGAAACTTTCCAAAGTCTATATCCATGCGTTAAAGATGCAAAAATTGTGATAGATGCAAATAAAGGTCGCACGAAATCTTATGGGTTTGTCAGATTCCATGATGATAATGAGAATAACCGAGCTATGACTGAAATGAATGGTGTTTATTTCTCTTCAAGATGTATGAGTATTAATGAAGCTACACCAATGAAGCCCTTGGGATTTCGAAAACCTTATTCTATAATAGGTATGCTTTTTAAGGATGGTGGATTATCCATGTGTTCTTTTATCAGTAATTTTACATATTTGTTGATAGGTGACTTTACATTTACAAATGCCATGTAAGTCAATTTTGAGAAGATAATTCATCCCACCTTCCTTCTCTTCATGATTACATGTATCCTTTAAAATCTTTAGTAATTACTCATCTCTTTTCACTATTTTTTCGTTGGATAGTTAATACTTTTATTTTAAACCTTCATTTAACTCAAAGCTCCATCTGAAACTAGTGTAGGAGCCATTGTCTCCTACAATTTTCCATTAGTGTTCAAATTACCGTTGAAGTATACATGGTAAAAAGTGTTCATAGTTGCTCCATAAAAGTTTTACAATTCTTGAATATGTAGTTGAGGAGTAATTAAGAGTGGTTACGTTCAGTTGATCTACAAGATCATTTTCTTCCTAATCTTTTTCTTTCTTCTTGAAAATCGGCAAATTTGAATGGAGTTATGAGTTCTTTAACACTTATGAAACTTATGTTGTCTCAAAGTAGGATGTCAAGAGGCTTGTATGAAACTTATGTTGTCTCAAAGTAGGATGTCAAGAGGCTTGTCCAATTAGGGGCATGGACAAGTTTAAAACTCGTAATAAAAGCACCTTAATCAATGATGGCCCCAATAAGTTTGGTTTTTGTGATTATTTATTTAAACTGAATTCTCCATTTGATAAATTTGTAGCACTTTCCTGCTGCTGAAAATAAGTCATTATTTTATGTTGCATGCTTCCTCAGTCACAACAATTCAGGAAAAGAAATGTCATATTATTGCCTACTTGAAAATTTTCTTGCACATTTGTTGTTATTTTAGTCCATACATTCTTTTGTCTGAAGTACAACATTATGCTTCGAGGTAGTGGTAACCGATTTTGTCACATTGACTATTTCTGCACATTCATATATAACTTTTTTGTAATGCTTTTATAGAAGAACTAGAGACTAATGTTAAATGTGTTTTTTTTCACCAAATAAAGTGCTAAATCATAAGAGTGAGAAGGCCATGCCAAAGTCCTCTTTAAGTCATTATGGATGTAATGAGTTACATATACTGATGAATATGCTTCATAATACACAGATTTCTTTTCTTGGACTAGCTTGGATTAGTTAGTTATAGTGTGATTGATGTTTCTTAGTGAGCATATGTTTAGTTATAGCCTATTTTTCACTTGTTTGTTTTAAATTTTAATAGATTGAATTACTCACTCTATTCAATTCTATGTTGTATTTTCAGCTACACAAGTTTGGGTGAGTAATGCATTGTAGTTTAAAACCCGTGTGAAGTGGGTGTACTCAACGTAGTGGTGTTCTTGAACAAATTGGATCAGGTTGATGAGGAGGAGTTGCTTCAGTTGGTTGAGCTTGAGGTCAGGGAGATCTTGAGTTCTTATGAGTTTTCATGGGATGGTGTCCCGATTGTTTCGGGGTCAGCGTTCATTTCTTTATAGGATTTGATGGAAAATACAAACATCAAACGAGGTGAGAATAAGTGGGTGGATAAGATTTATGATCTCATGGCTGCAATGGATGAATATATTCCAATTCCACAAAGGTAGACTGAGCTTCCTTTTCTGGTGGCTGTAGATGATGTTTTTCCTATCATTGGTCATGATACTGTTGCAATTGGACAAGTTGAGAGAGGGTATATTAAGGTTGGAGAGCCTGTGGAGATTATTGGATTGAGGGAAACGAGGGTGACTACTGTGACTGTGCTTCATATTTTCCAAAAGGTATTGGATAACTTAGTTGCAGGGGACAATATGTGTATGCTTCTCAGAGGTATTTAGAAGGCTGATATAGAGAAGGGAATGGCTTTGGAAAAGCCTGGGAGTATAACTCATTCAGAATTTTCAGCAATTGTGTATGTGCTCAAGAAAGAAGAAGGGGGGAGGAATTCTCCATTTTTCCCTGGCTACAGGCCCCTGTTTTACATGAGAACTAATAATGTCACTGACAAGCTAACTTCCATAATGAATGACAAGAATGAGAAGTCAAAGATAGTAATTCCTAGGGGCCGTGTGAAGATGGTTGTCGATTTGAGAAATGTAGTAGCATGTCAACATCGTATGAGATTTGTCATTAGGGAGCGGGGTAAGACCGTTGGTGTTGGTGTTATTCAATCCATCATCGAGTAGGAAAAGAAATGTCAGATTATTTTCTACTTGAAAATTTCTTCGACGTTTGTTGTTATTCGAGTCTATAATGTCTTTTGAATGAAGTAAAACATTATTCTTGGAGGTACTGGTGACTGACTTTGTCACATTGGTTGCTTCTCCACATTCATAATATATATTTTTTTAATGAGTTTAAAGTAGAACTAGAGACTAATGTTAAATGGATTATTTTTCACCCAATAAAGTGCTAAATCATAAGAGTAAGAAGGCCATGCCAAAGTCCTCTTTGAAGTCGTTCTGGATGCAATGAGTTACATATACTGATGAATCTGCGTCATAATACCCATATTTGTGGTCCTAGACTAGCTTGGATTGGTTAGTCATGGCATGATTGATGTTTCTCTATGATCATATGTTTAGTTATATGATGTTTTTCACTTGTTTATTTTAAAATTTAATAGATTTAATTAGCCACTCTAATCAATTCTATGTTGTGTTCTCAGCTAGAAAAGTTTGGGTGAGTGATGCACTGCAGTTTAAAGGTAAATTAAAATTACATGTTTTAGTCACAAAACATTGGTTTGGAAACATGAAACCATCACTAAATATTTCTTGAAGGTAAATATATTCAATTATGCACTTTGCACCAAATTTGTGCCATCCACTATAGATGTATAGTAGTGGGTAAACCAATAATAGTTAGATGCGACTCTTTTAGTAAAGTAGCTATAATTTGAATTAATGTGTTTTAAAGGAAGGACAACTGTCCATCTTGACTTCTTCCATTAGTTTCTTGAATTAGTTTCATTTCAGTAGGATGTTGGTTGACTAGATTGATACCTTCTGAGCTACTTCCTCCTATTTTCTCTTTAATTGGATTGTTGTACTATCATGGTAGCCAATCTTTTCCAATATCATTTCATACAGTTGTTTCTTGAATTAGTTTCATTTCAATAGGATGTTGGTTGACTAGATTGATACCTCCTGAGCTACTTCCTCCTATTTTCTCTTTAATTGGATTGTTGTACTATCATGGTAGCCAATCTTTTCCAATATCATTTCATACAGTTGTTTTGTCTCTTCTTTGTTCCGTAGAATATTTCCCGAGTGTTGACTAAGAGAAAGCTAAAACCTTTAAAATGTTTAGTCTTAGTTTTTTTTGGTGTATGTGGGTATCTACTGTATTCTGTGCTAAAAATATTAGTGCTGCCATACTTAATGTTAGGGTGAAATACTTTGCTATGTCCAACAATATTTACACAATCTTGTACTAGTCATTTTAAGCATTTTTTTATACTTCTAATCATGATGTCCCATCTATCCCATCTATGTTGTTTGTTAATTTTAGGTCACTCAGGAGGTTTCCCTTTCTTATTTTCTATGCAAAGAGATTTACATTAAAGGGATTTACATTGCATATTTTAATGAATTCGAAGCTACTAAATAAAAATCTAATTCTCAACAATGGTTTTCATTTTTTTTTGTTAACAGAATTATTCTAATTCAAATGCTAGTTATTATTTAACTATAACATCACATAGTTATTTATTATAGTTGTATATATAAAATATATAACATAACACAATTTTACAACTATTTAAAATAACACACACACACATATATATTATAAAATAACATGGTTCTATAACTATTTAGTTCATAACATAGAACTTTATAATTATTCAACATGTATAACATAAAAATATTTAACATAACACACACATATATAACACAGCGTGTAACACACACACACACATATATATATAACTAAATTATAAGATTATAACATATCACATAGCTAAATATATTATAGTTATATATATACTGTTTCTAACATAACATAAAATTAGTTAACATAACATAGTTCTCTCTCTCTCTCTCTATATATATAGTTCATAACATAAATTTTTATTAACTAGATATGAAATTTAACTATTATACTATAGCATCATATAGCTATATATCATAGCCCCATATATATATATATATATATAGATAACATAAAATAATTCTATAACTATTTACAATAACATAAAGTTATTTGAAATAATATATATATATATATATATATATATATATATATATTGTAACATAAAATAGTGTAACAAGTACATTGTGCATAACTATAACATAATATAATTATAACATTTATTATAGCGTAATTATTTAAATCATAACATGCCCACGCACGCACGCACGCGCGCGCACACACACATAAGTTCATATTTCAACTATGCATCATTGATAGATACACATTAAATCCATTATGAACACTGTATTTTGACTAGTAAATAAAAACATTTAGACTCAAGTTTCTAATTTGTACCATATTGTTTCATTACGTACTGTGTTGTACAACAAAGATTTTCTTCATGTGCTTGCAACTAGTACATGTCATGTATCAAAGTCAAACATTAAGAATGTAAAGTCTATTGTAGTATTTGGTTGGCATGAAATTTTATCAGTTTTGTAAATATGTTTTTTTCAACTGTTTACATATATATTTATATATTAATGCACTATGAATAAAATGCATTATTTAGAAATGAGAAAAAGTGTGAGGGTAGATTTTATCACTTATTTCAATTGTGTTTACGTGGAACTCAATGTAATTTGTTTGATAACTTATCTAAAAATGGGCTCTAAAGTTTAGGACTTCACGCTAGATTATTCTGCGTGAGTTTAGAGATGGTTTTTTGCCAACATTTTTTTCTTAGATTAGTTTATATGTATTATAGGTAATATGTTTAGGCATCCCATATACACACCGGAACTGTAGGTCATCGTAGTGTGAGAGGTTACGTTATACGTGGTCGGGATTGTGATAGATCATGTAACCCACCAAGAGTTCATGTTCCCATTGTAGAGCCTACCTCTGACACTAGTCAGAGGGTCAGAGGCAGTGTTTCTGTCTCTGTTGATGACCATGCTACATCCAGTGGACCTTATTCACCCATTTCAGGTACACTTCCTGCATTTTTAAATCCTCTTTAAAATTTATGTGTTTATGTCTTGAAATTTTATTTAATTTTTAAATTGTCTACAACTGGTGTGCTTGAATTTAATGTATATGTTATTATGCTTCTAATTTGTTAATTATATACATGTTAAATTATGTTTATGATTTACAGGTCCTCAGTAGGCTAAAATTGAGGATAAGAGTGCAACATCGAGCCCTCTGTGGGATGATGCTATAACTCAGATCACATTAGAGGATGTTATGACTAGTCGTACATGGATCACAACAAAGATAAAGAATTCCCTGCCAATTCACTGTCTTGTATTGCATTGTCTTTAATGAGGGATAACATGACTAGGTTGATCGAGACATGTCGAAGGTCACGCCCACATAGCCACATATTACAGTTCATACACAGGGTCAGGAGGCATGAGGTTAGAGGCTCAGATTCTTGGGAGGTGGTGAAAGAGGCCACCAAGGACATTGATGTTTGAGGGGAGTTGTTCGACATCCCTATGAATCTCACCGCTAGACATAACAGTTTGATACTACTGAAATATTTTAGTAATATTCATGCAACTCCTTTCATGTATGATATATTCATTGGGGCTTGAGGCAAGTTCCCCAACCATGACTAGGTCACCATTTATTTTTCTAAACAATTATATGTAGAGTTTGTGTTACATATGAGGTCAGATTACACTAATACCAAATCTCATTTTTATGTTACCGACATGGGATGTACCTATGAGCATGAGGGGGTGCATAGGGACCCTAGGCATGTAACACCACCTCCGAGATTCTTTCCACTGCCGTCTCAGAGCTTGGTATTATCTAGAGAGTTAGAGGAGTTGTCACAACTTGGTTGTGAGACACATGAGACTATTGAAGACAACATGTGGGTGGCATTGGATAGTGCACATGTTTCATTACATAAAGAGATTAGGAAACCACCACCACTGCCTTGTGATCCACCAATGCCCTTATATGATGATGAATTTCTCGCGAGTTTACCCTTTGATCATCTTTTGACACACACATGTATGCATCGTGATGCAATTCATGAGACTTGGAGGGTGCATGACCCGTGTGACATAGGCCGAGTATATATATATATATATATATATATATATATATATATATATATATATATATACGAAACTTATGACTCTTATTGTGAAATTATGCATACTTATTTATATTAAAATTTATAGCTCATATTAGATTGCATAATTTATGTTAATAAGTTCATGATAACATGTAGACATGTTTCAGCTACATGGATGATCTTACGAGGTCATTCAAGGGGAAGTTGATCAACGAAGGCATCCTAAACCAGAGCACATTTCCATGGATTCTCCTCCACCTCCACCTCCACCTTATATGTTCACTAATTTGGAGGAGAGTCAATATGTACAACCCGATGGAACAACAATTGTGGTAAACTTGTTTATTCCCAAGATTTCAACATTTTTTTTTTCATGTTACATAAATATGCTTATTAATTTTATACTAATTGTAATTTGTCCTTGAGATTGTGTACACAAGCCCATATGCAGAGTTTCGTTAATTCCACTATTATGGGGAAACATGAGTGGGATGTTGGGTTTAGAGGCATTGATGATTTAGGTCCATCGATGCAAGCCTCGATCATTGAGCCACAAGAAAGGGAGCACCAAACCTAGATTCATGATCAGACCCCATCCTATCGGACTTGCATTTGGACTTGAATGAGGTCAATAGATTCATGTATATATTAAAAATGTGGTTCAATATAATTTATTTCCACATTTTTTATTTTGTACAAATAATTATCTAATTGGTTTGAATTTATATATGTTATATTGCAGTACCAACTTCTAGACACTTACCTTGTACAATAGAACTCACATAGGAGTTTTGGTGGTACTTAGAGTGTCCTAGCTTGTATACTTTTAGGCTCATTTGATATGGCATATTCACACGTGTGATAAAGACTTCGTGTATTTTCATACATGGACAGATTATCGATGTACATCATGGACATTATTTTAGTTATGGATGCTTATTATTTCAGTTTATGGATGTCCATGTGGTATTCATAATTTGTATATATTTTCATATGGATAGTTTATTGATACATGTATTCACTATTTCAGTTTATGGATTTGTATTAATCTTGTTTATGAATGCTATTTTTGAAGTTTAAATGGATTTGTTAAATTTGTTTCACTAATTTAATAAGTTTTCTATATACTATAACTTTTATTAGTAAAATATATGTTTAGTTTTGATTTTGATTTCGAGTTTCATAGACTAAAAAAATAAGTACAATCCTTAAAGTTATGATTCAATTCGCTTTGATACTTCAAAATGAACTAGAATATATCATGTATCAATTTAATATTGAATATGGAAATAATTCCAATCATGCTTCATATTGAATTGTAGAAATTAGTGTCTTTAGTGTAATCAACATATATGTTATTACAATTCAATTTTAAAAATAGATTATTTAAACTATAAATTCATCCTTATATACATATAGATATATGAAAAATTTTGTGACCCACCCATATACCATTGCATGGACAACCTTTTCAAGTATTTCAATCAATTTCTTATCTCAAGTTTCAACTAAAAAACACAAATATGATTGAAATAAGTTTTATTCAATTTTAATATTAAAATATCTCATGTAAACAACAAATAAGTTTTATTCAACATTATTTATTTTGAGATTATCTACAAGAGCTTAGTCATAACATGGTATAAATCAATTGTATTGAAATTTAATATAAAGGTCAAACGATAATATATGGCAAAATTTCTATAATTTTATATAATGGTATCAACTTTCTTAAATTTACAAGTAGTTATCCAATATTTCAATCAATTCGTTATCATAGAAATTTATGTTTTATTCAATTTCTAAAAACTCAAATATGATGGGAATTTCTCTTCCTCCCTCTCTCCCCTTTCCATCTATACCTCTATCTCTCTTTGTCTCTCCTTCTTCATCTCTCTATATCACCCCGCAAACATACACATTGTTTCTCCATATTTATCTAAATCTCCCTCCCTCTCCCTCTCCCTTTCTCTTCCCCTTCTCTCCCTCTATCTCCCCTTATATCTCTCTTCCCCCTCTCTCCCTCTATATCCCCTTATATCTCTATTACCTCCTACTCTCCTCTCTCCCTCTCTCTCCATCCCCCTTGCCACTCCCTCCCTCTCTCTCTCTCTCTCTCTCTCTCTCCATCTCCCTTGCCACTACCTCTCTCTCTCTCTCTCTCTCTCTCTCTCTCTCTCCATCTCCCTTGCCACTACCTCTCTCTCTCTCTCTCTCTCTCCACCTTTCTCTCTCTATATTTCTTTCTTCTTACCTTCCTCTCACTCCCCCTCCAACTCCATCTCTCTCTCTCCCTCCCTCTCAAGCACTCTCTCTCTTCCTTTCTCTCCCAGCTCCCTTTGTCTCTCCCCCACGTCGCTCACTCACTCACCCCCCCCGCCCCCCTTCT
The DNA here is from genome assembly GCA_031772625.1 of Pinus tabuliformis. Lineage (NCBI taxonomy): Eukaryota > Viridiplantae > Streptophyta > Pinopsida > Pinales > Pinaceae > Pinus > Pinus tabuliformis. Next base: position 650,803,059 of record CM062818.1, on the reverse strand, counting down.
ATCTCTATATGTCTTGAACTTCTTCCTTCCCTATATTTTCCTCCAACTCCATCTCTCAAGTTCTGTCTCTTTCTCGAAGAATCTCTCCTCCTCTCCCTCTCTCCATCTTTGTGTCACCATATCTCTCTCTTACCCTTCTCTCCCACTCTCTCACTTTGTAGTTCAAAAACATTAAAATACTTTGACAATTAAAATATTATGTTTAATTTTTAATTTTTTAATTTTAATGTCGTACAACAATTTCATTTTTTTATATAATACACATTGAAAATGGAAGATTTCAATTGTGTGTTGTACATTCACTTGGAGAAAAAATGATTATTTTCCATGGAAATACTATCTAAAATTTTCCAAAATATTAATATTCTAGCTACCTCCATTAAAGATAAATAGAGCACTTCATGTCTTCTAGTTGAAACTGTTTAGGTTTTATTTCTTTAAAGGTAGCTTTAGGTTATGATTATTTCAAGAATTTAAAAATATTATACATTTTATTACATTAGACTTGTAAAAAAAATTAGGTTAAATTAAATTAGTAACATATATATTGAGTGAGCTTGTATTACTCATTTTGTGTTAATGACTCTTTTTTTGATGCCTATGGCGAGTATACATTATAATATAAGAAATTTTCTATTATATTAAAGTTAATAATATTATATTAATGCAAAATTAATAAATTTAATATTAACATTAAAATGTATTAATATTAATATTTTTATATTAATATCATTTTATCATTTAATTTAATATAATAAAAATAAAATTCTTTTAATATTAATATTAAATTTAATAAGGTTTTTATATGACATTATAACAAAAATTTTAATAAGGTTTGGAATTTCAGAATAAGGTAAAAGTTTAATTTTATATTATTCATTTTTTTTATAGAGGCTTGATCGAGCTAAACAGCTCGATTGATTCATAGGACTCAATCAAACTCTTGTTAACCACATAAATGGTTTGATCGAGGCTTTACAAAACCCTCGATCGATTTATTTAAATTTCAAATATATGCACTCGGTCAAACACTTTAATCACTCGATCGAGCCTCTTAAGTCCTAAAATCAGCAATTTCAGCACCCGTTCTGAAAAATTATCTACAACTCTATTTTGTACCCTAGGGTAATTGGGGCTAAATTTTTCCTCAGTTAGCGGAGTTGATCATGTTGGATTCATGAAGGAATCCTCTATCCAATGGCATATGAATTTGACATTTTTGAATTCATATGATATTTTTCATATATATATATATATATATATATAATGCTTGAAATTTTTTTTGAATCGATTTAAAGAGGTTGAATAAAACATCAATAACATAAAATATAGACAACAAATTTTTTTCAAAAAATACCACTATCTTCGTTTACGAGTCTTTCTCAAAAGCGTACTTTTGGTCTTTCAATTTATTTAAATAGTTAAAAGAAACCTTACATGAACATGTGTCTCCAGAATGCAATTGAAATATTACTTCGCCAACTTTGAAAATTAATAAAAAATATATTTTTGCACAAAAAATATATTTTTAATATAAAAAACTTATCTCTCTTTGTTTAAATCATGCTCATATATATATAAAAAAAAAAAATCACATTTTAAACTAAGTTATTCTATGTGAACACATGCATACCTCTTAAAATGGGTGAAAAGTTGCAAGGACAAGCATTTAATTTAATGCAAAATTGACATACTATACGATACTAAATATTTTTGCAAAAACTATCATTATGACAACAATAAAACTCTCCACAATTTATCCTTTTATTCCGAATCAAAATTAAGAGTGCTTATATGAATTTTGAGGGTTTCAATTTGATAAAAGAAGAAAAACTTGAAATTTTATCGTCACATTTGGCCCAAAAGTATAACCCATCTTCAAGATTTCACCCTAACATAATGAATGCATAATAATTTTTTTAAATGATTAATATGTTCATTTATATTTTTTTGGGTTGCTATAACAATCAATTCCATAAGTACTTATAAATGTAAATTAAATTTTTTGGGAAATTTTTTTATTGAAAAATCCATTGATTTGTGTGTTGGTTTATGTGGAGTATAATATTCATGATTCTAATCTTTTCATGAATTGTTAAACATTTTATGGGAAGAAATGAGGTTCGGAGTGGGATTTGGGTTGGGATTGCGATTAGGAATCATTTATAAAAGAATGGTAGGTGGATAGATATTTTTCCATTTTATCATTTTTTTTTCTCTGAAATTGAAAAAGGCAAAATCTGCCAAAAGAAATTGAAATATTTAGTCAATCAAAATAACTAGTACCTAGTCAACCTATGTCATTAAGTGCAAAAACTAGCACCTAGTCAACCTATATCATTAAGTGAACTATTAATTGAAATTATTCATCTAACTTTTATGAGAGAAAGTTAAGTGACGTGGGAAGTAATACTACTAGAATTAAATGATTGCTATACATAACTTTGTGAGGTGCATAATTCCAATAAAGTGGATAATTTCCATTTTTTAAGTTTATAAATAGTATGGTATTATTCTTAGATTAATAAATATTATATAATTTTCATAAAGTGCATAATTTACCCCTTTTTAGATTGTAAACACTGTGGAGTTATTGTTGAAAGAATAAATGTTTTATATATGGTATCTACATTTATGAAATATATTTCATCCTATTGTAGTTAGTTTTCTTTCATTTTGGAAAAAGAAAATTTATAAAATTAAATATGCAAAACCAGAAAAAAAGATATATATATATATATATGAAAAGAAACAAAAAGGGAAAAAGGAAAAAAAAGAAGTGAAGGATTCTTTGTGTAATATTTTTGGAATTCTAATTTTTTGATGGCAGATGGCACAGGCCCGCTACATTGAAGGGAAAGTTTGGATTGTTAATAATATTTAACATGTGCTTTAATTGCAATGTGGGCTAGCCCCACCACAGTGAAGCAAAGCGAGGATTAAAGAATTCACAACTCAACTAGCGCGGCATCGTTGCATGTATCTAGGCTCCACATACCATGAACCTAACATCACAAAGGGATCAATTGTTATGCATTAAGGGAATCTGGAGGTATAAAACAAGACTCCTAAGGAAATTATAAAATAATAGTGGAAATAATAAAATAAGATTAGATTGCATCATCAAATTTTAGACGGAAAAAAAGACAAACTATTTTTTCAACTTGTATTTTCAATTTATATCCTTATGGGTTTACTCAAATTTATAGCAAAAACACTCATTGGATTCATAATTTGATTCCTTATCGAAGGAGTACACATGTTGCATACTTTCAATGGACCCTAGTACACGAAAGATGAGAAATTCATGAAAAGTGTGATTATAATCACACTTTTCATGTATTTCTCATCTTTCGTGTAGTAGGGTCCATCGAAAGTATGCAACATGGGCAATCTTAATATGAGGAGTTACTTTTTTCATCCAACAAGTACTCCCGTTCGAAATTTGAGCAAAAACTTAGGGAGATAAGTTGAAAATACGAGTTGAAAAAGTAGTTTTATTATTTTATTATTTTTTAATCTTTGTATTTTTTTACTCCAAAAATGGTGAATCATCCCCCATGGTTGACATCATCATCTTGAATCCTATTGGTTCTTATAAGGTTTATTTTGGTTGTACATTTTTCGTAGGAGGCCCATTTTAGACCTCAAAATTCCCGTAATGGTGGGAGAGTGCCCCCATAGGTAGTCTTGGGAAGGCCATTGTCGGGGTGATCAATGGCTATGAACAACCTTGACAACACTCCTTCGTGAAGTGACTTACTACTATGGGTGGCTCCGAGAGTGATAAGTGGTTTCTACCATACCACGACTCTACGAAAAGCAAGTAGGATCAGGCGAGCGAGCATCCTTATCAGCATTCCACGTCATACCACCTCACCCACCCTTTCCATGTAATCTGCTTCGTTGTCTACCATGCCATCCATTCGTACTCCTTTGTCCACATTATCAAAACTATGTTTTTCACACTCTTTGTGCATAAAACCACGTTTTTCCCCAATTTACTCATTTCAACTGTCCTTTTTATGACCAAGTGTTGTCCTCTGCAACAAAGTTAACTCTGTCACCACATTCCTTAAAAATTCACCAAGTATTTAATTACTTTGTGCTTTTGAAAAGAAGTTAAAAATGACTAATAAAGTCGCTCTCTCTAGTTCTTCAACTCACATTCCTCTCATGGATATGGAACGCAACATCTTCAACCCCATATGTCTATTTAATTTGATGGAAATATATGACAGTGTCCTTGCTAACCAGAATGAGTCAGAAAATCATCTAGAATGGTCAAGTTAGGTCTATTATCTACAATTATTCCTCAAACATATATCTTCATAGAGTATGCTACTTTGTTGACTTCTTCCTTATATCCTCAGACATGTTATGTCATGAACTCCCCATGATAAAAGATTTTTCAGGTTTCCTCATTGTTAATTCATAAAGATTTTGATTTTCCTTAGTCAGACAACTATGCCCCTTTCTCTGATGAAACCCACCTACCAGTCTATCAGAATTTATCAAAAGATGAAATAAAAAAATTGTATAGTTATATTATGCCTCCAAATACTATTTCCCCTTCAGAATGAACCTAATTTCCTATAGCTTATTTTGCTGAAAATGCCAGATCTATTTTGCAAATAATCATGAGAAATTTGGGAAGAAATGAGACTTCAGTAGTAGACTGTCAAGCTATAGGGTTGTTTCATTTGATGATGCAACTTGATGTTGTGTTGGAAATCCCAACCTTTTGGAAGCATTCAATTAATTCACAACTCCTCAATTTCAATATATTGGGTGCTTTAAGTTTCCTTCATTGTTAGTATACCTCGTCTTGTATGTTCATGTTGAGAACTTTATGGATCTGGGTCTGAATGTTGTTGATGTCAATAAGCAAAAGCAAACAATTTTCAATTGGACTAACCTAGTTAGGAGTAAACCAAACAATGAGGGTTTTTCTTATTACATTTCTTCCTTTATGTCCACTATATATAGAGTTATCAATAATTTTTCCCCTCCCACAATTTTTCCAAAGGCTAAATCTTTGTTACAAACGGGCAAGGATCGAAAGGTTGGATATTGGTTTTTATTTGAATATTATGTAGAAATCAGATTGTATGGAGCAGAGATTCTTCCTTATAGGCTCCCCTCTTTTGTGCTTATGAGTATGTTTCGATTGAAGTTCACCAGGAAAAACCTAAATATGGATAACATACAATTTGTCCCAGCTAAAAATGTATTTTTATTTAAATTACCCAGGACTATTGGCCCACTCATTGTTATAATAGACAAGTAGTGGAGGAGGTTGAAAAAATGTTGCAAGCAATGAGATTCCAAGAGGGAGAAAAATGGTGTTATTATCCACATCAAATCATTTCAAATAGGAGAGTAGAGATTTGTTATGCCCCTTATCTTCATGAATCAAATCCTATATTGGAGAAATTAGCAAATGGTGGCTTAGTTGAAACACAAAAAAGCATGGAAGTGGAAACCCCTCTCCCCATTGAAAAGACACTGAAAAGAGGGGTTGCATATGTCATTCATCTTAAGGGAGAAAATTCCTAGAGTAGAAAAAATCCAAGAACATAATGAGGAGAAGCAGAACGTGAATATCTCATGGAGAGACCTTCTAGAGAAGTTGGTTTTCAGCTACAGCTAGGAGGACTGAAGTGCGCACCATCATCTCCAATTCCTGTTGAGGAAGAACATAGTTCCTTGAATGTTTTGAAGGATTCTTAGGAGAATATTGAAGAAATAAATAAGAAAATAAAGGAAAATGCTTTTACACAATTGGAATCCCAATCCATCCCTAGTTATCAAACCAAACTTCTTTTAGCGATGGATTTGGAGAGAAATCAATTGAAATTCTCCTTTACTCATCCTATTTCATAGTCAATTTTATCTGGAGTTGATTTTAGGAGAGTCATTTTGTCTCTGAATACAAAATATATTCAATTTCGTGACAAGATAGATTTGCATAGGAAAACTGGAGATTTAATATATAGTGATCTTAGTAAATCATCATTGGAGGCTTGCAAAATAGAGGCCTTATTGGGAAAGGTAATTGATTAGCTGAAGTTGGAGAGAGCTCATTCCGGAGCTATTCATACTCGAAGTGAAGAATTTAAGAATCTAATCATTAAGCTTGGTGTGAATCCAGAAGATAAGACAATTGTTCAAGATTTGATGCAGTGTGCAAAGTCTAAGATCTAGTCATTAAGGATGAAATTAAAATTACTTTCCATAGAACATGTTCTATTTGTAGAGTTGGCTCAAACTGAAAAAGAAAAGGAGATCTTAAATCATGAATTGGTGGAAAGGAATAATGAGGTACCATATCTCAAATAACTCAATTAAAGTTTGCAGCATATGATAGATAAACATGTTTGCACAATTGTGGTGCAGCCAAAGTATGAAGATCCGACTGAGAAACTCACCAGAGTTATCACAAAGCTGAAAATTTCAAAGGATGAATTAAAGAAAATACAAAATAATCTAGATAATACTAAGGAGAAATTGAAACATAAAGAGAGGTGGTTAAATATGGCTAGAGAAAATCCAACCCAACATCCCAAGAATTACCAATTATCTTGTGATGAAGTCAAGGAATTGAAAGAAAATTTAAGAGGTAATATGTCTCTAATTCAAGAAAGGGAGATCATCTGGAATGACATTATTCAGCAGGTCAAAGAAATTTGGGAGCATATGATATTCATGGAAAAAGAAAAAGAAGTAATAAGAGATTATGAATCTGTTATTAACACCAATACAGCTCAGTCATGAGAAAGTGCACGTCTAGAAAAAAAGATGATTGACTTTTTAAATGTCATCTTCTCTAGAGTTGAGGGCAATGGATATTTGGGACAAAACATCTATGGTGTCAGAAATAAATAAGATGGTGCAGAAAAACATATACATGAAGAATGAAGAGAGCAGGATATTGGAATTCAGGTAATCAGTAATAGCCTTTAACATCAACTTTGATAAGGGAGTCTGAGTAGGGTTACCTTCATGTTGGGACCAACAGGAAAATATCCTCCCCTGGAAGCAATATGAAACATTACTAGTGGAGGCTAAAACAAAAATTAATGATTCTCATGAAAGAACAACAATTCTAAAAGCAACACCAATTATAAATTACTTGTAGAGGTATTTTTAGTTGTTATGGTTAATTAAAACCTTGTTTACCGAGAAGCCAACATACAACAAGGTAACCAATATAAGGATGGCCTACGACAACATGGTGCAATGTTCAGTTCTGGACTTAGAAGTATGTAAGAAATGTCGTAATTTGATGTCCCTAGCAAAGGTTTGAGTTTTGGAACCTAGAGCTTCATCAAGCAAGCCTGCAAAAGAGTCTCAAGTCATTGAATGATGATAATTCGCTTATTTCCATTTTTTGGGAAAATATGTCATTTTTGTAATTTTAAATTTAGTTTAGTATTTAAGTTCTCATAAGGACCTAGTAGTTAGAGGTACTTTGAAGTAGTTTGACAGTTATCAGTTTCACAAATGTTTTCAATGTAACAATTTATTTAAAAATAGATGAAAGGACCAATTTCGAGGTTCCTAATTTTGGTCTCAAAGAGACAATTTTTTATGTGTAATGTACAAAATTTTCTTGGATAAATAATAAAGATTTATGGATGATTCCAACTACATGTTGAGTATGATATGTGTTCTTTAGTTCATCATAAGTCATTATATGTTAATCCACTTTTGCAAATGTTCAAAGAAGTTGTGAGTGCTTTTAATAAAACATATTTACTTATCCTTTCCTCCAACTCCATCTCTCGAGTTCCCTCTCTTTCTCGAAGACTCTCTCCTCCTCTCCCTCTCTCCATCTTTGTGTCCCCATCTCTCTCTCTTACTCTTCTCTCCCACTCTCTCTCACTTTGTAGTTCAAACAAATTGAAATACTTTGACAATTTTTATATTATGTTTAATTTTTAATTTTTTTGATGTCGTACAACAATTTTATTTTGTATTTATTATTATTATTTTTTTTTTATATAATACATATTTAAAATGAAAGATTTAAAATGTGTGTTGTACATTCACCTGGAGCGAAAATGATTACTTTCCATGGAAATATTATCTAAAATTTTCCAAAATATTAATGTTCTAGCTACCTCCATTAAAGATACATAGAGCACTTCATGTCTTCTAGTTGACACTATTTATGTTTTATTTCTTTAAAGGTAGCTTTATGTTATGATTACTTCAAGAATTTAAAAATATTATATATTTTATTACGTTAGTCTTATAAAAAAATCAGGTTAAATAAAATTAGTAACATATATATTGAGTGAGCTTGTATAACTCATTTTGTGTTAATGACTCTTTTGTTGATGCTAATGATGTATATCAACCACATTTATTAATGTGGTTGTGCTAGTATATATTATAATATAAGAAATTTTATATTATATTAAAGTTAATAATATTATATTAATCCAAAATTAATAAATTTAATAATTTTTTTTCTAATTAAGACTAACCTAAGTACCCACGGGGGATTTGAACCGGTGACCTATTGCAAGGAGTGCCTTAACAGCGCACCCATTCACCGTCAATCCAAAGCCCCGTGGGCTCATGATAGATTTAATATTAACATTAAAATGTATTAATATTAAGTTTTTTATATTAATATCATTTTATCATTTCATTTAATTTAATTTAATTAAAAAAAAATTATTTTAATATTAATATTAAATTTAATAAGGTTTTTACATGATATTGTAACAAATTTTTTAATAAGATTTGAAATTTTAAAATAAGGTAAAAGTTTAATTTTATATTATTCATTTTTTTTATAGAGGCTTGATCGAGCTACACAACTTGATTGATCCATAGCACTAAATCAAACTCTTGTTAACCACGTAAATGGTTTGATCAAGGTTTTATGAAACCCTCGATCGATCTATTTAAATTTCAGATATAAGCTCTCGATCAAACACTTTAGGCACTCGATTGAGCTTCTTAAGTCCTAAAATCAGCAATTTTAACACCCGTTTTGAAAAATTATCTACAACTCTATTTTGTACCATATGGGACTTAGGGCTAAATTTTTTCTCAGCTGGCATAGTTGATCATGTTGGATTCATGAAGGAATACTATATCCAATGGCATATGAATTTGACATTTTTGAATTCATATGATATTTTTCATCTATTTTTTTTTAAACATAATGCTTGATTTTTTTTTGAACTGTTTTAAAGAGGTTGAATAAAAAATCAATCTCATAAAATAGAGACAACGATTTTTTTTCAAAAAATACCACTATATTTGTTTACGAGTCCTCTTCAAAAGCGTACTTTTGATCTTTTGATTTATTTAAATAGTTAAAAGAAACCTTACATGAACATGTGCCTGCAGAATGCAATTGAAATATTACTTCACCGACTTCAAAAATTAATAAAAATTATATTTTTTCTCAAAAAATAGTTTTTTTAATATGAAAAAGTTATCTCTCTCCATGTAAATCATGCTCATACATAAAAAAAAAAATTAAAATTTCACATTTTAGACTAAGCATTTAATTTAATGCAAAATTGACATATTATACGATACTAATTTTTTTTGCAAAAAATATCATTATGACAACAACAAAATTCTCCACAATTTGTTTATTTACTCCGAATCAAAATTACGAGTGCTTATATGAATTTTGAAGGTTTCAACTGGATAAAAGAGGAAAAACTTGAAATTTTATCGCCGCATTTGACCCAAAAGTATAACCCATCTTCATGCTTTCACCTTGAAATAATGAAGGCATAATAATTTTTTTAAATGATCAATATGATCATTTATATTTTTTTTGTGTTGCTATAGCAATCAAATTCCATAACTACTTATAAATGTAATTTTTTTTTGGGAATTTTTTAATTGAAAAATTCATTGATTTGTGTGTTGGTTTATGTGGAGTATAATATTCATGATTCAAATCTGGTTTAAATCTTTTCATGAATTGTTAAAAATTTTATGGGAAGAAATGAGGTTTGGAGTGGGATTGGGATTGCGATTAGGAATCATTTATAAAAGAATGGTAGGTGGATAGATATTTTTCCATTCTATCATTTTTTTTTCTCTAGTATTTTTCTTTTTTTCTCTGAGATTGAAAAAGTCAAAGTGTTCTAAATGAAATTGAAATATTTAGTCAATCAAAATAACTAATACATAGTCAACCTATGTCATTAAGTGAAAAATTAATTGAACTTGTTCATCTAACTTTTATCAAAGAAAGTTAAGTGACTGGGGAAGTAATACTACTAGAATTAAATGATTCCTGTACATAATTTTGTGAGGTGCATAATTCCAATAAAGTGCATAATTTCCATTTTTTAAAGTTTATAAATAGTATGGTATTATTCTTAGATTAATAAATATTATATAATTTTCATAAAGTACATAATTTACCCCTTTTCATATTCTAAACATTGTGGAGTTATTCTTGAAAGAATAAATGTTTTATATATGGTATCTACATTTATGAAATATATTTCTATCTTATTGTAGTTAGTTTTCTTTCATTTTGAAAAAAAAACTTCTAAAATCAAATATGCAAAATAAGAAAAAAAGAAAAAAGAAAAAGGAAAAAAAAGTATATATATATATATATATATATATATATATATATATATATATATATATATAGAAAAGAAACAAAAGGGAAAAAAAAATGAAGTGAAGGGACTCTTTGTGTAATAGTTTTGAAATTCTAATGTTTTGATGAAAGATGGCACATGCCTGCTACATTGGAGGGAAAGTTTGGATTGTTAATAATATTTAACATGTGTTTTATTTGCAAAGTGGGCCAGCCCCACCATGGTGAAGCGAAGCGAGGATTAAAGAATTCACAACTCAACTAGCGCGTCGTCGTTGCATGTATCTAGGCTCCACATACAATGAACCTGACATCACAAAGTGATCAACTATTATGCATTAAGGGAATTTGGAGGTATAAAATGGGCCTCCTAAGGAAATTATAACATAATAGTGGAAATAATAAAATAAGATCAGATTACATCATCAAATTTTAGAGGGAAAAAAGACAAAACTATTTTTTCAACTAGTATTTTCAACTTATATCCCTATGGGTTTACTCAAATTTCGAGCAGAAACACTCGTTGGATTCATAATTTGATTCCTTATCGAAGGAGTACACATGTTGCATACTTTCAATGGACCCTGCTACACGAAAAATGAGAAATACATGAAAAATGTGATTACAATCACGTTTTTCATGTATTTCTCATCTTTTGTGTAGTAAGGTCCATCAAAAGTATGCAACATGGGTACTCCTTGGATGAGGAATTAATCTTTTCATCCAAGGAGTACTCCCACTCGAAATTTGAGTAAAAACTTAGGGAAATAAGTTGAAAAAATAGTTTTATTATTTTATTATTTTTTAATCTTTGTATTTTTTTACTTCAAAAGTGGTGAATCATCCCGCATGGTTGATATCATCATCTTGAATCCTATTGGTTCTTACAAGGTTTATTTTGGTTGTACATTTTTCTTAGGAGGCCCACTTTAGACCTCGAAATTCCCCTAATGGTGGGAGAGTGCCCCCATAGGTAGCCTTGTGAAGGCCACTGTCGGGGTGATCAATGGCTATGATCAACCTCGAAAACACTCCTTCGTGAAGTGACTTACTGCTAAGGGTGCCCCCGAGAGTGATAAGTGGTTTCTGCCATACCACGACTCTATAGAAAGCAAGCAAGATTAGGTGAGAAAGCATCCTTCTCAGCATTCCACGTCACACCACCTCACCCACCCTTTCCATGTAATCTGCTAGGTTGTCTACCACACAATCCATCCGTAATCCTTTGTTGACATTATCATAACTATGTTTTTCACACTCTCTGTGTATAAAACCACGTTTTTTCCCAATTTACTCATTTCAGCTGTCCTTTTTATGACCAAGCATTGTCGTTTGCAACAAAGTTAACTCTTTAACCACATTCCTTACAAATTCACCAAGTATTTAATTACTCTGTGAATTTGAAAAGAAGTTAAAAATTAATAATAAAGTTGCTCTCTCTAGTTCTTCAACTCACATTCCTCTATGGATATGGAACATGACATCTTCAACCTCATATGTCCATTTAATTTGATGGAAATATATCATAGTGTCTTTGCTAACCGGACTGAGTCAGAAATTCATCTAGAATAGTCAAGTCAGATCTATTATATGCAATTATTGCTCAAACATATATTTTCCTAGAGTATGTTACTTTGTTGACTTCTTCCTTGTATCCTTAGAGGTGTTATGTCATGAAATCCCCATGATAAAATATTTTGTAAGTTTCCTCATTGTTAATTCATCAAGATATCGATTTTCCTCAGTCAGGCAACTATGCCCCTTTCTTTAATGAAACCTGCCTACTAGTCTATCAGAATTTATCAAAAGAGGATATAAACAAATTGTATAGTTATATTATGCCTCCAAATACTATTTCGCCTTCAGAATGAACCCAATTTCCTATAGCTTGTTTTGTTGAAAGTGCCAGATCTATTTCGCAAATAATCTTGAGAATTTTTGGAAGAAATGAGACTTCAATAGTAGACTATCAAGATATAGGGTTGTTTCATTTGATGATGCAACTTGATGTTGTGTTGGACATCCCAACCTTTTGGAAGCATTCAATTAATTCACAACTCCTCAATTTCAATATACTCGGTGATTTAGGTTTCCTTCATTGTTAGTATACCTCTTCCTGTATGTTCATGTTGAGAACTTTATGGATCTGGGTCTGAATGTTGTTGATGTCAATAAGAAGAAGAAAACAATTTTCAATTGGACTAACCTAGTTAGGAGTAAACCAAACAATGCGGGTTTTTCTTATTACATTGCTTCCTTTATGTCCATTGTGTATAGAGTTATGAATAATTTTTCCCCTCCCATGATTTTTCCAAAGGCTAAATCTTTGTTACAAATAAGCAAGGATCGCAAGGTTGGATATTGGTTTTTATTTGAATATTATGTAGAAATCAGATTGTATGGAGCAGATATTCTTCCTTATAGGCTCCCCTCTTTTGTGCTTATGAGGATATTTCGATTGGAGTTCATCAGGAAAATCCTAAATATGGATCACATACACTTTTTCCTAGCTAAAAATGTATTTTTATTCAAATTACTTTTGACTATTGGCCCACTCATTGTTAATAATAGACAAGTAGCAGAGGAGGTTGAAAAAATGTTGCAAGCAATGAATTTCCAACAGGGGGAAAAATGGTGCTATCATCCACATCGAATCATTTCAAAGAGGAGAGTAGAGATTTCTTATGCCCCTTATCTACATGAATCAAATCCTGAATTGGAGAAATTATTAAATGGTGGCTTAGTTGAAACGCAAAGAAGCATGGAAGTGGAAACTCATCTCCCCATTGAAAATTGACTGAAAAAAGGGGTTGCATTTGTCATTGATCTTAAGGGAGAAAGCTCCTAGAGTAGAAAAATGCCAAGAACATAAGGAAGAGAAGCAGAATGTGAATATCTCATGGAGAGACCTTCCAGTGAAGTTGGTTTTTAGCTGCAGCTAGGAGGACTGAAGTGTGCACCATCATCTCCAATTCCTGTTGAGGAAGAACATATTTCCTTGAATGTTTTTAAGGATTCTTAGGAGAATATTGAAGAAATAAATAAGAAAATAAAGGAAAATGCTATTACACAATTGGAATCCCAATCCATCCCTAGTTATCAAACCAGACTTATTTTAGCAATGGATTTGGAGAGAAATCAATTGAAATTCTCCTTTACTCATCATGTTTCAAAGTCAATTTTATCTGGAGTTAATTTCAGGACAATCATTTTGTCTGTGAATACAAAATATATTCCATTTCGTGACAAGATAAATTTTCATAGGAAAACTGGAGATTTAATATATAGTGATCTTAGTAAATCATCATTAGAGGCATGCAGAATAGAGGTCTTATTAGGAATGGTAATCAATCAGCTGAAGTTGGAGAGAGCTCATTCCAAAGCTATTCATACTCGAAGTGAAGAATTTAAGAAACTAATCATTAAGCTTGGTGTGAATCCAGAAGATAAGACAATTGTTCAAGATTTGATGCAGTGTGCAAAGTCTAAGATCTAGTCATTAAGGAGGAAATTAAAACTACCTGCCATAGAACATGTTCTATCTCTAGAGTTGGCTCAAACTGAAAAAGAAAAGGAGATCTTAAATCACAAATTGGTGGAAAGGAATAATGAGGTAGAATCTCTCAAATAGCTCAATGGAAATTTGCAGCATAGGATAGATAAACATGTTTGCACAATTGTGGTGCAGAGAAAATATGAAGATCCCATTGAGAAACTCATGAGAGTTATGACAAAGCTGAAATTTTGAAAGGATGAATTAAATAAAATAAAAAAATAATCTAAATGATACCAAGGAGCAATTAAAGAATAAAGAGAGGTGTTTAAATATGGCTAGAGAAAACCCAACCCAACATCCCAAGAATTACCAATTATCTTGTGATAAAGTCAAGGAATTGAAAGAAAATTTAAAAGGTAATATGTCTCTAATTCAAGCAAGGGAGATCATCTAGAATTACATTATTCAGCAAGTCAAAGAAATCTGGGAGCATGTGATATTCATGGAAAAAGAGAAAGCAATAATCAACTATTATGAATTTGTTATTAACACCAATAAAGCTCAGTCACGGGAAAGTGCACAACTAGAAAAAAAGATGTTTGACTTTTTAAATGTTGTCTTCTCTAGAGTTGAGGGCAATGGATATTTTGGACATAACATCTATGGTGTCAAGAATAAGTAAGATGGTGCAGAAAAACATATACATGAAGAATGAAGAGAGAAAGATATTGGAATTTAGGGAATCAATAATATCCTTTAACATCAACTTTGATAAGGGAATTCGAGCAAGGTTACCTTCATGTTGGGACAAATAGGAAAATATCCTCCCCCGGAAGCAATATGAAACATTACTAGTGGAGGCCAAAATAAAAATTAATGATTCTCATGAGAAAACAACAATTCTAAAAGAAACACCATTTATAAATTACTTGTAGAGGTATTTTTCAGTTGTTATGGTTAATTAAAACCTTGTTTACCAAGAAGCCAACATACAACAAAGTAACCAATATAAGGATGGCCTACGATAGCATGGTGCAATGTTCAGTTCCTGACTTAGAAGCATGTAATAAATATCATAATTTGATGTCCCTAACAAAGGTCCGAGTTTTGGAACCTAGAGCTTCATCAAGCGAGCTTGCACAAGAGTCCCAAGTCATTGAATGATGATAATTCGCTTATTTTTAATTTTGGGAAAATATGTCATTTTTGTAATTTTAAAGTTAGTTTAGTCTTTATGTTCTCATAAGGACCGAGTAGTTAGAGGTACTTTGAAGTAGTTGGACAGTTATCAGTTTCATAAATGTTTTCAATGTAACAATTTATTTAAAAAGAGATGAAGGGACCAGTTTCAGGGTTCCTAATTTTGGTCTCAGAGAGACAATTTTTGATGTGTAATGTACAATATTTTCTTGGAGAAATAATAAATATTTCTGGATGATTCCAACTACCTGTTGAGTATGATATGGGTTCCTTAGTTCATTGTAAGTCATTATATGTTAATCCTATTTTGAAAATGTGTAAAGAAGTTGTTGGTTCTTTTAATCAAACATATTTACTTATCCTTTAAATAGATTACAATACCTGTATATCTTTATTAAAAAGTAACCTTAAACTATACTCCACATTTCTGTCATTCCATTTCTTTAATCTTTCATAGTTTCCACTAAGATTTAGCATAAAATATTATGCACCTACAACATTATACATTGAATCTTCCACTTTTTCTTTCTTTCACCCTTACTGAAACTCCAAAAATTCATTTCATAGATAGTGTGATCATCTTGGGTGGTTTTGTATTTTCTCCAAGAGCTACTCACACATTACACTTTTACAGAACAGCACTGGGAAATCATATATGGGATGATGAAACAAGGAATTTTAACTTTCCTGCATAGATGTCCTAGGCACTTACCTCTTTTCAGCGAGAGGTTTTCCTTAGGGTTACAACATCTTTTGGTGCCATTTTTGGGGAATGAAGAACGAAGTTATTTTCCCTTGGTTTTTATTGAAACCATTTCTTTTTCTGGTGAGCAAAGAAAGTGTGTTGGCTGAATTTTCTCACCAAGTGGGAAATTAAAAAGAACAATCCTAGCTCCTGAAGACCACACACATGATCAAATAATTCCTAGCAAAAAAACCTAGCCTTATCTGATTATGAAAAACTTGTTTCCAGGAGGGTTTGGAGAGAAAAAGATAATCCTAAAACCCCAAGTCCTACTTTATTTTCCCGTGGTTCTAGTTCTTTTTCCAATAATATTGAAGAAATACACCCAAAAGAAATTTTAAGAAACTTGGATTTCTCTGAGGGGAGATTTCCTCCTCCTCATTTTCCAAAACCTACTCTTGAAGAAATATTATTTGAATTTGTTTCTTTTTCTTTCCCAGTTGTGTCAGAAGTTGAATATAAAATGACTATTGATTTTTCCACTTCATATTAGACTTTTAATCCAATTACTTAACTTGTTCCAATTTTTGTAATTCCTCCAACCTCCTCTACATCTAAAATTGGAAATATTCCTCCTCCCCCAAATCAAAACATGGCGATTCTAGGTTTTCTGTTAAATAGATATGCTCCTCTAAATTTTCCTCATCCTATGAATGCAATACCTCAAGATTATCTAAAGTTTTTGCCAAGGTTTACAGGAGAGGATGAAATTACAACAGAGAAACATATGCCTACTTATTGTGCCTTTCCAGATAATTTAAATGTTGAATATTTGGACCTGGTGATGCGGTTGTTTGTACAATCTCTGGATGGAAAGGCTAGAAAATGGTTCAAAACCCTCCCATTAAATTTAATTAATACATCGAAAGAGTTGGAGAATGTTTTCATACAAAGATGGGGAGAAAAAAAAAGATCATGGTTATTTCTTGATAGAGTTTAATGCTATTAAAAGGAATCCTAATGAAGAAGTTTTTGAATGCATTAAAATATTTAATAAGATCTCTAAAATTCTTCTAGCATAAATTAAACCTCCTTATGAAGGTGCAAAGGTGGTTTTTGCAAGAGATTTTGAATCAGAATTCGGATTCACCTTGAGGGAAAGGAGATCCCGTACTCTTGATTAGATTCAAACAAATGCCTTGGATATTGAGGCAAATTTATCTGTTGTTGGAAAACTAAAACCAAAATTTAATCATGCAGATAAGAAAAAGTGAAAACAAGAAGCTGGACCTTCAAATAAACAGAAATATTCATCGGAACAAAAACTGGATGAGATTACTAAGGTCATCAGAAATTTGTCTAACGAATTGATGAAAATGGAGTTGGAGAATAAGAATCCACCTAGGAAAATTCACCAGACACTGAACAAGAATTTTAATCCTCAATTTAGGACACCTCCTTTGAAAATTATGCAGAGGGAGAAGAAGGATCAATATCAGGTGCAACCCTTCTTATACCTTGAAGATGAATTAGAGGAAACATTGGAACAAACTTTAAAGTTTCAAGAATTCGATATTCCACCTTCTCAGAAGAGGAAGAAGGTGAAGAGATGGGTGAGGAGAATCTTGAATTGGGTCTTCAAGTTGCTCTCGATGAGGAAGAAACTGACAATTACTGTAGGAAGTTTGAAGATATGATGTAGGTCAAATTTCATAAGAAGTATGATATGTGATGGAGGAAGAGATCAATAAATCAGGACCAAAATGAGGAGAAATCCCAACAACCTATCCAAAAAGCCGATGATAAGGGAAAGAAATCAGTTCAGAATATTCTAGTCTAGCAAGGAGAGTCCTCTAAAGGTCAACAAATTAAGGTAAATCAAGAGAAACAAACAAATCAACCTGCTCCTAGTCAGTAAAAAGTTAAAAAAAATAAAACGGTGGAGGAAGAACAAGCAAAGGCTGAGAAAAATGTGCACTCTTTCAATTTTAATAAGGAATTGGAGAAAGTGAAGATTCCAATCCCATTGGTCGAGCTAGAAAATAATCCTTCTTATAGAAGGAAAATTACAAATTTCATCAATTTATCTCAAGTGATTGTTATTGCAAATACAGTCAATCTGCATGAAGAAAGGCCAATGGTGATGTTTGGTCCTCACATGGAGGAGCATGATTCAACCACACCTCCTTTTTTTATTACTCTTTTAATTCATGATCTCATGTTTCACAACTGCATGCTTGACTCAAGGGCCTCTCATAGTTTGATGCCTCTTTCTGTTATGAAACAACTGAATTTACATATCACTAAACCATATAAAGACCTGTATTCATTTGACTCCAAAAGAGTAAAGTGTGTTGGCTTGATAAAGGATATGATGATTTCGTTAATGCAAATTCTAGTTAGGATCATTGTGATGGATGTAGTGGTTGCATACATCTCAACAAGATTTGGAATGCTACTTGCCAAATCTTGGGGCTTGAAGCTGGGAGGAGTTCTGAAGCTAGATTTCACTTATGCTATAATTCAAATATTTTGTGGAGAATAAATAAGGCTATATCGGGAGTCTATATTTGTTAAGACAATCATAAAAGAGGGAAGTTCAAGTAATTCCCTAGTTTATATCAAGGATAAAGATTTTTCATGTTTTATGTTGGAAGTGAATGATGAAATTGTTGAGGACACCCAGGTCCAAGTTCCTCAAGAAATTCAAAAACAAGAAGTAGTACAAAATTATGTTTGGAAATTATATTTTGATGGTGCATATTCCAAAGAGGGAAATGGTGCAGGGGTTTTACTGCTTTACCCAAAGGGTGAAATGATTTGTCTCTCTTTCAAATTGGAATTTGATTCCACAAATAATATCACAGAATATGAAGTTCTGATTCTTGGTTTTTGAGCTATCAGGAATATGAAAATTGATTGTTTATTTGTGTTTGGAGATTCAAAGTTGGTGGTGAAACAGGTAAGAGGTCAATGTCAGAAAAAACACCCAAGACTTAGATCTTACTAGAATTAATATGGGATTTTGTAGATAATTTATTTTCAACATTTAATATTAATTTTTTACCAAGGGAAAACAATAGTTTGGCTAATCCTCTTGCAGTGGAAGTTAGTACCATTAAATGTCCACAAAATCCTAAATTGAGGTATGAAGTGGAAATCAGAAGTAGGCATTCTATACCTGAGAATATAAAGTACTGACAAGTATTTGAAGATGAAGAGTTGATTAAAATATTTTTGGAGGTAGTTGGAGAGTTTTCCAATTCAAAAATTGATCAAGAAGAAGAAACCAAAAATGTTGAAGAAGAAGAAGAAGACGAAATTGAAGATAATTTACCTTGGAAGGATTCTATTGCAAACCATAAAATTGTGCAGCTCAAGAGAAACATGATTCCTAAAGGTTTGGTCCCTTTGTAGAGTTTATTCGATGCAAATGATGTTCATGTGAATGTTAGCAAACAAAATTGGGAATATGATGTTGAGGATTGTAATATTGGCACCAAACAACAACCTAAGCTCATAAAATTGGCAAAGGTTATTTATAATAATTACAAATACATGTACGTTGATCTGTTTAAGAAATATTCTGATATCTTTTCTTGGTATTATGAAGATCTAAAAACATACGATACATATATTATACAACAGGTTAGCCTCCTTGTTTGGTCAATTTAGTGAGGTCTAAATTGCTACTTTAAAATGTCAACCCGGGGTTCGTAAACTGACGAAGTGAAGTGTACTATATGTACTAGATAACCATTTCCTTAGTCTTTTGTCGTTTTTAGTTTTTTTAAGTTTGTTTTTGGATTTATCTTTCCCTAATGTGAGATGATGAAAAGGTGATAAAGCAAGTGCAATATGGATGATTATGGTGATCTCTAAGTGATTTTCCAAAACTTAAAAGAAAGAAAGCTTTAAAATAACTGCGAT
This sequence comes from Pinus tabuliformis, assembly GCA_031772625.1. NCBI lineage: Eukaryota > Viridiplantae > Streptophyta > Pinopsida > Pinales > Pinaceae > Pinus > Pinus tabuliformis. Next base: position 650,783,148 of record CM062818.1, on the reverse strand, counting down.
GAAATCAATTCTTAAAAAGAAATAAAGATATCAAACAATGAACTAATGACATCGGCCCAGTATCTTTGTTGCTGAATGAAAATGAAAGTGAAATCTACACTAAATTCAATTAAAAGTAAGAACAACTAATCCACACTATTTCAACTCTTCAACTCAATCTTCCTTGTGAAAAGATATCATGAAATGTTAAGCAATGTGAAATCTAAAAGAAGTTAAACTGCATAAAAGAAACTAATCACACTACTTTAACTCTCTTGACCTTTTGCCTTTCAGCTTAATTTACTCTGTGAGAAACAATCATGAACAAGTCAAGCAATGTGAGATCTAAAGCAAACTAAATCAAGCTATAATGAGTGATATTCTGGTTCCTAATAAAGTTATTTGATTATAGAAAGAAACCGTTAACAGATGAATAGCATGATATCTAAGAGCAGAAAATAAATGTACAACTTAAGGAAATGACAGTACCAGAAATCAAACTTCAGAAAACAAGAGTCAGCGACAAAGACAAGATGATCTCGTATGCCAATAGTTATAAAAATAAAAGGTGAAAAATTGCCCCGGGCTGCCTAAGAAAACCTGCAGAAAACACTGAGCAGTTGTAACCATAAAAGAGCAGCAATGAAAATGTAAATCAACAGAAATAAAAAAGCTTTGTTATGTAGAGCTAATATACATGATGAAATAAAACGCAGAATTTAAATGACAACTGTACAGCTAATATACATGCACAGGAAAAAAAGTAATGCAAGAGTTAAAGGACAACTGTACAAGGCTTTAGTGAGCAGGGGCCCTCTGCCACTTCAGCCGATTCAACGAACAGCTACAACCTTAAGTTTAAACCAGTCTTCTCATATATTAAACAGCAACGTAAAAGTGCAGTGGGGAAATACAACAACTTTGAATTACATTACAAGAGATTAACTTTTACAGCGTTCATGGACGCGTTATTTATAAGGAAAGAAAGCTAAACAAATTAACTAAATCTACGCTATTAACCACGCTGCCAGAGACACGTAAATCCTCTTCAGCTCGGATCTAGGTAACTGTCATCATGTTTATTAAATCTGAGAGGTATGGTTGTTGGATTCACGCTACCAGGATGTCTTCGTGGCTAAGGACTATGCCACGTAGCTTCACGTGCTCAAAAACAGAGCTACGCAGAGCCGTGCCACCGCTGAACACTTCTGTTGACTATCCTTTGCCCCTTGTTTGACCGCGAGCTTTTATGGGCGTGCTGGATGATCTTGAGGGACACGTTCCATGTCCTTGACTCCTGTAACTTGCCCATGTGGCTCATTTCTTTAGAGGACACCTGTAGCATGGTGTTTGACAAAACGGCTGCAGAATCCTGTGATGGCTGCAGAAACCTGTGTCGTCTGCGGAAACTGAGAAGCTTCCGCAGCTGTCTGAACAAAATTCTAAACCAAACAACAGTCATCAGCGTAGTTAGAAAACCATGTCAAAAGCTCTTTTTTAAACTAAAATACAATGATTTAATCAACTAGGTGGATGAAATGAGTGGAAAAAGAAGGCTGAGAGGGTGTATAGGAAGGTGCAGGTTTGAGGCTCAACACTCCTATTGCAACAGGTGTTCATCTTTCATGATTGACAGTTTTACATACCAAATATGTCATACTTTGCATCCTGCAATGCTCCATATTTCTAGAAAAAGGCCAAAGAAGAGGCCATGAAAGTGTGCCAGTCCAAATGCCACTGTTGTATTCCAATTTTGATGACTTAACCATTTTTGAAGAATGTTCTATTAAGGGAAGTCTAGACAACTTAATCTTGGCTTCCCTAGGTTTCAATTTCTTGTTTTAGAATATAGAGAATTGATATCTGTCCAAACAGCTTAATCTTGGCAGATTTGTATACAGGTAGAGAAACAAAGGAGCCCAACTGCTTAATCTGGGCCCTTGGAAGAAATAAGGATAGAATTAGATAGGAGGGCAGTCAAAAAGAAAAATTGTAAAACAGGGTCTGCAAGTCTAAGTGCACCCTTCCTGAAGTAACAAAAAATGCTAGGTATATTAGGCTGGGTAGGTAGCCTGGGGTTGCAGAAGCAAGATCACCTTCAGTGTTGGCCTCGACAAGGAAAGCTCATCTCATCAATGGCAGGGGTACCAAAGCAGTGTTTTAAATGGCAGAGTTCTAGAAGCATGTCTAATTTCCTCTCACTCCCCCTCAAAGTTTCTTACTAACACCCCTAAAGGACCTTGGGATCTGCCCAACAAGTCCTGAGTCTATTTCATTTTTGTGAAACATTAAGTTAAAGTTTTGACTTTATCCATGAAAAGAAGCCACATTTCTTGTGTAAAATCATTTCTCACTCTCATTTACCCCTATGTCTAAGTTTTACTTTTGAAACTTAGCCTTCTGCTCTACTTTCACTTCATAAATTCACATTAATTCTGAATTCTAATATATAGCTCCCTAACCATTCCCATCCCCACTTACTACTGAAACTATATAAAATCCCAAAAATATTAAATAACCCCCCCCCCTTGGCACTATAGCCATATGTTCTAAAAATCCGGGAAATATTAAGTCCACCTGGGACTTATATTTAACCTTTCCTCATTTGTCCCTAGGAATCAGTGAAACCTCTGGTTGAACTGATAGCCATTTAAACCCTTCGCAGTCATTTCCCAAAGTTAATGTTTTAAATGCTTTATTAAACATTAAACCCTGATTCCCCCACTTAAGCCTAACCCGCAAAACCCATGTTTCCAAAGTTTTAACCCCGCTTGTATATATCCGCAAAACCCATTGTTTATTAAAGTTGTCCCCCCCCCGCCGTATGAATAAACACATAAAATAAGGCGCGAGCCCCGTCATTAACTATCTGCCGTGTTGATTATCCCGTCGGCCGTTAGATCTGGCGCACCCAGGATCTATGGTGGGCGGGTGTTTCTGGACCCCGACATGCCAAGGGTTAGCGTTCGGGAATTCGACGGTTTTCCCGCCGTACTCCCATCATGCGTCGCCCTCCCGGCTGTGGTGGAGCCCCCTCCTCCCAAACCACCCAGGCGCTAAAGCGGTGCGCCCGAAACTGCCAAACCGTCCTCCCGTGGGTGACGTCAGCGCCACGTCCTCTGCCCAGTGATGTCATCATTGACGTCATCAACCTGCGTCAGCCTCCTGCCACCGCACTACCAAGTCACCCTACCACCTCATTGCCACTGTGTAACGCCACGTCACCCATCGTACTGCTGACCTCATACCGCCACGTCACTCGCCGTACTGGGTCCCACCCGCTGATGTCATCACTCAAAAAGGCGCGAAAGGCGAAAATCATGCTTAGGAAGCCCGGATTCAGATTCTGAAGCAGTTTTTCATGTGCGATTAGTGCCTATCACTAATCGCGCATGGCTACGGGAAATGGACCAAAATGGAAAGCCCCTCATCGTGCAGCCCCCAGTAAGCCCTAAAGGCGCAGAATGACCCGTTTTTCTTCGCGAAGCATTCAAAAAGGGGCAAACACACTTTTTAAAGCAACAGAAGGCCGAGTCGCTGCCATGAAGGAAGTGGCAGAGAGTATCAGTTCAGCAACATCAAATCAGGTGAAAATTTAAAACCTTCATCAAAGTCAGCAAAGTAGTTAAGGCCATTTAAAAGCCTATCTGGTCGGGGTTAGTGCACATTAAAGCCAACAAAACAGCAACAAAACCAAGTTACAAGTGGAGATAAAGGACAAATCACAGTTATTACAAAAGGACTGCACCAGGCTACCCAGGACAGACATTAACTCAGTTTTGATACAGCTGCCCTCAGCGCAGCCCAAAGATATATTTTTGCATTTATTTCTGGATAAGATTAGGTTAAAGTAATCATTTTCTTTCAGACCTACTTAGGTCGGTTGTAATAAGTTAGTTTTTGATAATTTTCCCTATATATACCGACCCTCTGTATTGTTTAAAGGGTTGGTTGGTTGATAATCCTCATTAGAGACTTGCACTGGATATCAGAGATGTTTTACTTAATCAAAGATTGCTGAAAAGCTTTGGAGGAATGACTGTCTGCTTTGTGTCTAATGGTTTGAAGAATTGAATGTGGAATTCCTGTGCTGCTATATGAAACAATAAGTTTTCCTTATCTCTGTTATTTCAATTTCACATATGCTCAAGTCACAGAACAAAGGATTGGCTCAGAACTTGCTTGGTTGCACTCTATGCTCAGTTTCTGTGGCTTCTTAATGTTTTCCTCTTGAATTTGGCATGAATATGAATTCTTTGATGGCTCATGTTTAACCTATTTTCATATATGAATGACTGTTATCTAAGAATTCTTAACTGCTCCTAGATAGGGCTCATTTTTCTTCTTTCTGCTAATCTGAATGAGAGATTCTTAAATTGCCCCTCATTCCTTAGCCTTTAATCCATCCCTTTTTACCTTGAATGATTGTTTCATATGCAGCTAGCTTGCTCCATATTCCCTCTTGTGACCAAGAAAACGCATCAACAGTCCTACTCTTTGACTCCACGCCCAATGGTTCTAGAACTTTCATGCTGTCCATGCCTCTTTACTTGAAAGCATCATCCTTCCCACCAAAAACAAAACAAAACCCCTTGAACTCAATAACTAGCCTAAAAAGATTATCAACAAAGCTAAATCAAAAAGAGAGAGCCCTCTCTGATTGCAGGTGGGCTAGAACCTGCAGTCCAAAGATTGGTCTGTGGTTACCACGGCCGTATCCTTTTGATGCCGACCAGAAGGACAACCTAAGTGATAACATAATGGCAACTCCGTTGGGGACATCCTCAGTTATTTTCACAAATCAAGTTGGAAAACTCCGGAAGAACAAAAATCAATGATGTCTGTTCCTTAAGACTACAGATGAGGTCTAAATGTTGGCCAGCAAGCCTTTGAAACTATTCTTGCTTTGCAGTTACAGGAGTAAATAAATGCTGCTTCAGCCAATCTTCATGCTAGTTTTAAACTACAGATAGCTGTCCCCGAAATTTAATTAGTTCCTTGCCAATTCTAAAAAACATTCGCAGAAAATACCAAAACAAATTCAGAATCTGGCTCCCAAAAAGAATTCTCGTTATACTAGGTCAAATCCAGACCCAAATCCACCAGCTGCTTTTGAAAATCCGAACTTAATCCCAAAAATCCTTAGGAAGAAAGAACAAAGAGACGATTTTGCTGATAATAGTCCTCAAGCAGTTCGCCCAAGCAGCGTTCCAACCCCTGTCAAAGTCTTATTTCGTTCAACCCCTACTTCCCCTTGTTCATCATCTACTTCCCAAAGCACTCCTTCCACACCTCCATTCACTACACATACTCCCGTTACCACTATTGTTGTACCAATTTTCCCAATTGTTCCACTTATCCCTGTTGTTCTGGTCGTCCCTGTAAACATGGCCAATAGATATGCACCCCTGCAATTACCTGTAAACCCTGGGGCTATGCCTCAGGATTGTCAAACTAAAATCACATATTTTGATGGAACTGGCACTTGCACAACCCTTTAGCATACAAAGAAAATGCAAGACTAATTTGAGAACTACGAAATAGATGATGATAGTGTGAGAATGAAAATTTTTGTTCAAAGTCTAACAGGTGATGTAAGAACTTGGTTCAGATCACTTGCTGCAAATTCCATAACCACCCCGGATGAGCTTTACCAATCCTTTACCAACAGATGGGAGAAAAAGAAAGGACCCTTGCACATACTTGCCGAGTACGATACAATAAAAAGAGGCCCTCAAGAGTCTATCCTAGATTACTGTGCTAGATTCAATAATGTCTATAATGCAATACCACAGAACCTGAGACCTCCACCTGACCTTGCCTTGTATAAATTCCCTGATGGATTCGACCTAGATATGGCCTACCAGTTAAAAGAAAGGACCCCTCGAACCCTTGCAGACATGCAGAATGTTGCTGTTAGCGTAGAGGCCAACCTGATTGCCAAAAGAAATAGAGCTAGAATGGAGAGAAGAACCACTTTCAAAGAAGAACCCACAACCTTAGATCAGAAACTCAATGTTATTATCAATGGCATGCAAAGGCTGGGAGACAGAGTAGAAAGTGTTGAGAGGAAATCATCATGGGAAGGACAATAGCCCAATACAATAAGGAACCCAAATTTCAGGAAAACGCAGAACACAAATGCTGGTAGGTCTAGTCCAAACCATGATATAAGACCACATTTTCATGAAAATTATGCAGAAGCATCTACATCTAGTGAACCCCCAGAGGACACTCACATGAACTTGGTGGATTTGAGGCCTAACCAACAAATTTTCTTAACTCAACAAGACCAAGATGAGCATGACTTTAATCTGGTGAGTCTTTTGATTTTAAACAGGGCTATGATACTGCTGTGTATGAGGTCCACAAACAATATAAGCTGAGAGCTAGGACCATTGACATTCCTGAACCTAACAAACCAAAGGATGGCAAACAGCCCAACGAGACTAGAGGCAAGGCTGTCATAACAGAACCAGCTGATATACTTGTCCCAAACCCGCATCAAGTGACTGTAGAGGACATAACACAAATGCAACCTTCTATTGACTAGCCTCGGCCACCTTCTTCCTCGAAAGAAAATGTGGACAACATTCCAAAAAGCCCTCCTAAAACGGAAAAGCCACAATCAAACACTTCCCATAATACTGATAAAGAAGACCAAGCTGTTGATACTCCAATGGAAAAAGGGAAACCTGCTTCTCACATTACTAAAACCCAATCTGAAAAATCATTTGACTTGGAGGCAGAAATAGGTAAATTGAAGATATCCATCCCCTTATCTGAACTAGCCAAACATGATGCGTATAGGCAACAAATTCAAAGGTCACTTCAAATGCCAGAGGTAAAGGATGATGTGAATGTTCCTGATGATCAACCTGAGCTGTTGTTTGGTCCAGAAGTTAATGGAAAATCAACATATGGATCTGTCTTGCCCTTTTATGTCAGTTTACATATACATGAAAAAGTCCTGCACAATGCCATGTTTGACTCAGGTGCCTCACACAACCTTATGCCCAAAGCCGTAATGGAAAAGCTAAACCTTGATGTTACAAGACCCTACAAAGATCTATTCTCCTTTGACTCAAGTCAAGTCAAGTGTTTAGGCCTCATCAAAGACCTATGTGTCTCCTTAGTCCAATTTCCTAACAAGACAATCCTCATGGATGTGGTGGTTGCTGACATTCCACCAAAATATGGCATGTTACTATCAAGATCTTGGGGGGCAAAACTCCAAGGATCCCTCCAATTAGATCTCTCTTATGCCACTATATCTGTCTTTGGGCAACCAAAGAGACTGTATAGAGAAACACTGATGAAATATGTAGTAACTAGTGAGAGCAAGCCTGAAAATTTTCCCATTTACTCAATCCATTCTGATATGGATTCTTTTATTTTATTTAATGATGAAAAAAGTCCTCCAATTGATGACAAGCCGTTGGCTTTAGGAATGAACACACACATCAACGAAGAATCAGTTGCCCATACTGATATAACTATCAAAACAATCAAGGCAACCAGCTTACAAGAAGAACCTCCCCAAACAGAAAATTCAAATCTGTCTGCTGCAAGAATCACTGAAACTCTTGACATTAAATACGACCAATAAATCGTATGGTATTTAGAGTTTGATGGCTCTGTCAACAAGTTAGGAGCAGGGACAGGTGTCTGGATTTACAATACACATAACAACCATGCAGAAGGCCATGCCTACAGACTAAACTTCAAATGCACTAATAACATGGCAGAGTATGAGGCTCTCGTCTTAGGCCTTAAACTGCTCAAAGCTCTAGGAGCTGCAAAAGTATCCATTTTAGGTGACTCTGATTTAATCATACAACAGATGAAAGGTAATTTTGTTACCAATAACAATAGAATGAGGGCCTATAGGACTGCTACCACTAGTATACTCAACACATTCACTGAATCCAAGCTTGCCAAGATTTCAAGAGAGCATAACATTCATGCACACAGCCTGGCCACTTTTGCTAGTACATGCAAGCTTCCTTTTAAACCAAATCATCACTTCACTGCTGAAATAAAACATAGACCTGCTGTCCCAAATAATGTTAAAGATTGGCAAGTGTTCGAGAATGATGCCCAGATTAATAATTTCCTCACCCTTGAGCATGAGTTTTCAAATATTAACATTGACATGGATGCTATGACAGATGAACAACAACAAACCAATGAAAATCAGCAGGCTGTAACACCTATAACGACCAAACGAATGCTGAACCCAATTGTTTTTGATAAAACAAATATAGAAGAAATGAAACTGATGCATTTGGAGGAAATAGCTGAAACAGAGGTCGAGATCGTTGATCTGAAAGACAACTTACTCCCTGCTGGCCTCACTCCGTTGGAAGACATGTTTGATGCTAATGATGTTCCCAAGAATCCAAAAATGCAACCCCTGAATGCTGCTATAGAGGAACACAACATTGGGACAGAAGAGAATCCCAAAATGATCAAATTATCCAAAAATCTGCCATCTGATCAAAAGCCCAAATATATTGATTTATTCAAAGAATTCCAAGATGTATTTGCTTGGAGTTATGAGGACTTGAAATCCTATGACACCTCAGTAATCCAACACACCATTCCCTTAAAACCAAACCAAAAGCCCTTCAAGTAGAAACTGAGGAGAATCAATCCCATGCTTCTTCCTTTGATTGAAAAGGAAGTGAAAAGAATGTTTGAAGCAGGTATCATAGCACCCATCAGATTTTCTAAGTGGGTATCCAACCTTGTTCCTACAAGAAAAAAGATAAGAGAGATTAGGCTATGCTTAGACCTAAGAAATTTAAACCAAGTATCCCTAAAAGACCACTACCCATTGCCCAAAATGGATCATATTCTACAGAGAGTAGTGGGATCATCTAGAATTTCTTTGCTAGATGGCTTTTTAGGTTTCAATCAAATACTGGTTCACCCGGATGACCAAGACAAGACAACCTTTACCACACCATGGGGAACATTTAAGTATGTAAAGATGCCATTCGGACTTAAAAATGTCGGTGCTGCCTTTCAAAGGGAAATGGATATTGCATTTGCCAAAGAAATACATGATTTCCTAGTTGTCTACCTTGATGATCTAACCCCTTTCTCTAAATCTGATCAAGAGCACCTGAAACATTTAAGACAAATATTCATGACATGCAGGAAATATGGCATTTCCTTGAACCCCAAAAAATCCCTCTTTGGCCTTAAAGAAGGCAAACTCCTTGGCCATATCATATCAAAGGACGGGATTAGAATTGATCCTGAAAGAATCCAAGCCATCCTCCAAATCCCATACCCAAGGAACATAAAAGAGTTGCAAGCATTCTTGGGAAAAATCAATTTCCTAAGGAGATTCATTCCAAATCTAGCTGAGTTGATAAGACTATTAAGCAACATGTTAAAAAATGATGCCAAGGTAAGATGGTCTCTTGAAACCAAACAAGCCTTTGAGGGCATAAAATCTGCCTTAACCCAAGCCCCTGTCCTTACAAGCCCACAGTTTGATAGGGACTTTATCATATTTTCTTTTGCATCTGATCACACCATAGCTGCTATTCTTCTGCAAAAGGATGGTCAGGGAGCTGAAAAGCCAATTGAATTTTTCAGTCGAGCCTTAAGAGATTCCCCTTTGAAATACCCAATCATGGAGAAGCGGGCCTATACCCTGGTCAAAGAAATCAACGATTTCCGAGTGTACATTTTATATTCACATGTAATTGCCTATGTCCCAAATGCTGTTATAAAAGACATATTAACCCAAGAGGGATTAGAGGGCAAAAGAGGCAAATGGATTGCAAAAATCCTTGAGTATGACATAGAAATAAAACCAACCAAGCTCATAAAGGGAAAAGGTTTAGCCAAACTGATGTCTGAAACAAACTTTCAAGCCTTAGACATTAACCAACTGGACAATGAACAGGAGCTAGCGACTCCACAGATCAGTGAAACCTTTTTGGAATCCCCATGGTATGCTCATATATGCTTTGTTTTGTTAAACCTGTTTGCTCCCCCAGGGTTGTCCAGAACTAAGAAAAGATTTTTAAGAATGAAGGCTTCAAAGTTTTGTGTAATAGATGGTGCATTATTTTGGAAAAATCATGAAGGTATACTGCTTAATTGTTTAATCATGAATGAAACTAACAATGTCATGAAAGATTTCCATGCAGGTGACTGTGCAGGGCATCTGTATTGGAAATCCACTACTGATAAAATTCTAAGGGCTGGTTTTTATTGGCCCTCTCTTTTTGCAGATGTAAAGAAGTTTGCCATTTCATGTCACAAATGCCAAATCTTTGAAGGCAAAAGAAAGTTGTTTCCCATGCTCCTTAGACCCATCTCAACTGAAAAGCCTTTTCAATAATGGGGTCTTGACTTCATTGGAGAAATCCATCCCTCTTCCTCAGGCCAGTACAAATGGAGTTTAACAGCCACTGACTATTTCACCAAGTGGGTTGAGGCCATCCCATGCAGAGAAGCCAATGACACCATCATTATCCAATTCCTTGAGTGCAACATCCTTTCTAGATTGGGCTGCCCTGAGAAGATCATTACTGATAACGCCGCTGCTTTTAAATCCAAAAAAATGATCAATTTTTGCCACAAATTTCACATCACCTTGGGGCATTCTATAGCCTATTACCCCCAAGGTAATGGCCTGGCTGAGTCATCTAATAAGAGCCTAATTAATATCATAAAGAAAGTGCTAGAAGACAACAAGAAGAACTGGCATAGAAAGCTCACAAATGCCCTATGGGCAGACAGACTTTCAACAAAGAAATCCATTGGGATGAGCCCTTATGAGCTAGTATATGGCATGGAAGCCAGGTTTCCTTCATCTTTGGGCATCCCTACTATCAGACTGTTACAGGAGATTCAGGCTGAACCAAACGACATTCAACGAAGAATCAACCAAACCATTCACCTTCAGCAAACCAGAGAGCAAGTTTATGACAGAGCTCAGATTTTGCAAGAAAAGCTCAAAAGGATGTTTGATAAGAGAGCTAAGGCTGAGGATTTCTATATGGGTGACAAAGTTCTAAGGTGGGATTCATGAAGAGAAGACAAGGGGAAACATGCAAAATTTGATTTTCTATGGAAAGGGCCATTCATTATTTCTACTGTTCAGGGAAATAACACATATTTTCTCAAATCTGTAGAGGGTAGCACAACTGAAGAAGGCCTTGTGAATGGCCGAATGCTGAAACATTACCATGATCCCTTTTAAAGGGATACATTCCAGCTCTATATATATCCTTTGTACATTGATATTTGTATATATCAGCGCTCTGTTTATTAGTTTATGTGTAAGAAATCTGAGTGTTAGAGGAGCAGCAGTTATGTTTGTGAAGACACAGCCAATTGCCAATATTCCATTCTTTAAAGCTCTGTCTCTACATTTAACTCGGTAAAACAGCAATAGTAGCACTGTCATACCACAGAAATTTATGGTGAAAGCAAGTAGTGGGCAACTTGCAGTCTTCAGTCAAACAGTATCAATAAGAGAGGAGCATTCTTTAAATTTCACATCAGCAACTATTTCTAGACCAGAGCTAAAGGAAACACATCAGTTTGACCTCTATTTTTCAAAGGCACAATGCTCAAGCAATACTGTACATAACATCAAGCACGCAGAAGAAAGCAGGTGATGCTAGGCAGTTTACAGTAATTCAGATGAGGAGGGAGCTATTCATATTTCAAAGATTCACACTATAATAGCCAGCATAAAGAAGTTTTTCAATCCACAGCAACAATAGAAGATCAAGGTAGTCTGACCTATTGTTCTTGGCTTTTCACAAGGAAAGACCATCCCCAAGTGGAGCCACTGTTAGCCTCCTGTTGCAACAGGGGTTCATCTTTCATGATTGACAGTTTTACATACCAAATATGTCATACTTTGCATCCTGCAATGCTCCATATTTCCAAAAAAAGGCCAAAGAAGAGGCCATGAAAGTGTGCCAATCCAAATGCCACTGCTGTATTCCAATTTTGATGACTTAACCATTTTTGAAGAATGTTCTGTTAAGGGAAGTCCAGACAGCTTAATCTTGGCTTCCCTAGGTTTCAATTTCTTGTTTTAGAATATAGAGAATTGATATCTGTCCAAACAGCTTAATCTTGGCAGATTTGTATACAGGTAGAGAAACAAAGGAGCCCAACTGCTTAATCTGGGCCCTTGGAAGAAATAAGGATAGATTTAGATAGGAGGGCAGTCAAAAAGAAAAATTGTAAAACAGGGTCTGCAAGTCTAAGTGCACCCTTCCTGAAGTAACAAAAAATGCTAGGTATATTAGGCTGGGTAGGTAGCCTAGGGTTGCAGAAGCAAGATCACCTTCAGTGTTGGCCTCGACAAGGAAAGCTCATCTCATCAGTGGCAGGGGTACCAAAGCAGTGTTTTAAATGGTAGAGTTCTAGAAACATGTCTAATTTCCTCTCACTCCCCTTCAAAGTTTCTTACTAACACCCATAAAGGACCTTGGGATCTACCCAACAAGTCCTGAGTCTATTTCATTTTTGTGAAACATTAAGTCAAAGTTTTGACTTTCTCCATGAAAAGAAGCCACATTTCTTGTGTAAAATCATTTCTCACTCTCATTTACCCCTATGTGTAAGTTTTACTTTTGAAACTTAGCCTTCTTCTCTACTTTCACTTCATAAATTCACATTAATTCCGAATTCTACTATATAGCTCCCTAACCATTCCCCATCCCCACTTACTACTAAAACTATATAAAATCCCAAAAATATTAAATAACCCCCCCCTTGGCACTATGGCCATATGTTCTAAAAATCCGGGGAAATATTAAGTCCACCTGGGACATATATTTAACCTTTCCTCGTTTGTCCCTTGGAATAAGATAAACCTCTGGTTGAACTGATAGCCATTTAAACCCTTCGCAGTCATTTCCCAATGTTAATGTTTTAAATGATTTATTAAACATTAAACCCTCATTCCCTCGCTTTAGCCTAACCCGCAAAACCCATGTTTCCAAAGTTTTAACCCCGCTTGTATATATCTGCAAAACCCATTGTTTAATAAAGTTGTCCCTCCCCCGCCGTATGAATAAACACATAAAATAGGGCGCGAGCCCCGTCATTAACTATCCGCCGTGTTGATTATCCCGTCGGCCGTTAGATCTGGCGTGCCCAGGATCTACGGTGGGCGGGTGTTTCTGGACCCCAATATGCCGAGGGTTAGCGTCCGGGAGTTCGGCAGTTTTCCCGCCATACTCCCGCCACGCGTCGCCCTCCCGGCTGTGGTGGAGCCCCCTCCTCCCAAACCACCCAAGAGCTAAAGCGGTGCGCCTGAAACCGCCAAACCGCCCTCCCCTGGGTGACGTCATCGCCACGTCCTCCACCCAGTGATGTCATCACTAACATCATCAACCTGCGTCGGCCTCCTGCCACCGCACTGCCAAGTCACCCTGCCACCTCACTGCCACTGTGTACCGCCACGTCACCCGCCGTACTGGGTCCCACCCGCTGACGTCATGTTGATTTCATCACTCAAAAAGGTACGAAAGGCGAAAATCATGCTTAGGAAGCCTGGATTCAGATTCTGAGGCAGTTTTTCATCGCGCATGGCTACGGGAAATGGGCCAAAATGGAAAGCCCCTCATCGCGCAGCCCCCAGCAAGCCCAAAAGGCGCAGAATGACCCGTTTTTCTTCGCGAAGCATTCAGAAAGGGGCAAACACACTTTTTAAAGCAACAGAAGGCCGAGCAGCTGCCATGAAGGATCGATGGGACAGTCTAAACCATTTAGAAGATTTTAAAGACTCCAGGATCAACGCCAAAGAGTATCAGGAAGCGGCAGAGAGTATCAGTTCAGCAACATCAAATCAGGTGAAAATTAAAAACCTTCATCAAAGTCAGCAAAGCAGTTAAGGCCATTTAAAAGCCTATCTGGTCGGGATTAGTGCACATTAATGCCAACAAAACAACAGCAAAACCAAGTTACAGGTGGAGATAAAGGACAAATCATAGTTATTATAGAAGGACTGCACCAGGCTACCCAGGACAGACATTAACTCAGTTTTGATACAGCTGCCCTCAGCGCAACCCAAAGATATTTTCATGCATTTATTTCTAGATAGGTTAGGTTAAAGTAATCATTTTATTTCAGACCTGCTTAGGTCGGCTGTAATAAGTTAGTTTTTGATCATTTTCCCTATATATACCGACCCTCTGTATTGTTTAAAGGGTTGGTTGGTTGATAATCCTCATTAGAGACTCGCACTGGATATTAGAGATGTTTTACTTAATCAAAGATTGATGAAAAGCTTTGGAGGAATGACTGTCTGCTATGTGTCTAATGGTTTAAAGAATTGAATGTGGAATTCTTGTGCTGCTATATGAAACAATAAGTTTTCCTTATCTCTGTTATTTCAATTTCACATATGCTCAAGTCACAGAACAAAGGATTGGCTCAGAACTTGCTTGGTTGCACTCTATGCTCAGTTTCTGTGGCTTCTTAATGTTTTCCTCTTGAATTAGGCATGAATATGAATTCTTTGATGGCTCATGTTTAACCTATTTTAATATATGAATGACTGTTATCTAGGAATTCTTAACTGCTTCTTGATAGGGCTCATTTGTCTTCTTTCTGCTAATCTGAATGAGAGATTCTCAAATTGCCCCTCATTCCTTAGCCTTTAATCCATCCCTTTTTACCTTGAATGATTGTTTCATACGCAGCTAGCTTGCGCCATATTCCCTCTTGTGACCAAGAAAACGCATCAGCAGTCCTACTCTTTGAATCCACGCCCAATGGTTCTAGAACTTTCATGCTGTCCATGCCTGTTTACTTGAAAGCATCATCCTTCCCACAAAAACAAAACAAAACCCCTTGAACTCAATAACTAGCCTAAAAAGATTATCAACAAAGCTAAATCAAAAAGAGAGAGCCCTCTCTGATTGCAGGTGGGATAGACCCTGCAATCCAAAGATTGGTCTGTGGTTACCTCAGCCGTATCCTTTTGATGCCGACCAAAAGGACAACCTGAGTGATAACACAAACGATATTGATATTAAATAACATAATATTCCACTAAAGTCAGGGGTCCAACCATGCAAATAAAAAGATAAGACAAATCAACCCTCCGTTGCTTCCTTCAATAGAAAAAGAAGTGAAGAAGTTGCTTCATACCAAAATAATTGTGCCATTAAGATATTTGGATTGGGTAGCAAATTTAGTGTCTGTGAGGAAGAAAAATGGGGAGTAGATTGTGTATAGACTTTTGGAATTTGAACAGGGCATCCTTAAATGACAACTACTCTCTTCCCAAAATGGATCACATTTTACAAAAAGTTACAGGCTCTTCAAGGTTATCAATGATTGATGGGTTTTTTTTATATATAACCAAATAGTAGTCCATTCAGATGATCAAAAGAAGACAACTTTCACAACACCATGGGGCACTTTTATGTATGCCAAAATGCCTTTTGGTTCGATGAATGTTGGAGATACCTTTCAGAGGGATATGGATATAGCCTTTGATAAAAAGATAAAAATGTAGTAATATATTTGGATGACATTACAATGTTTTCTAAATTAGATGATGAACATTTGGAACACTTGAAGCAGACTTTTGAGAAATGCAGGAAATATGGGCTATCTCTCAATCCTAAAAAGTCATATTTCGCTCTTAGATAAGGGATGTTATTGGGGCATATTGCATCAAAATAAGGAGTTAAAATTGATACAAAAGGTGTAGAAGCAATCAATAATATACCTTTACCCAAGCATAAGAAGGAGATATAGATTTTCTTGGGCAACATAAATTTTCTTAGGATATTTATTCCAAAATATGAAGAGATTATAAAGGAAATTACTGATATGTTGAAGAAAGACATAGAAGTAAGATGGACTCTAGTAGCCAGAGATTCTTTTGCAAGGATTAAGAAATATTTTGGAGAAGCTCCTATTTCGATAATCCCTAACTATCAAAATCCTTTTCAAATTTTCACTTTTGCTTCTCCTTCTACAATTGCAGCAATTCTTTTCCAAAATAATGAAGATAACAAGGATCGGCCTATGCCATTCTTTAGTCAAGTATTAAGGGATGCATAACTAAAATATAAAATATTAGAGAAACAAGCTTATTGCCTTGTTAAATCTTTGAAATCATTCATGATGTATATTTTACAATCTCATATCACTGCTTTTGTACCTATTTCAACTGTCAAAGATGTACTGACACAGTGGGATAGTGAAGGGAGAAGAGGTAAATAGATAGCTAAGGTACAAGAGTATGAAATGGATATTAAGCCAAAAGAACTGATAAAAGGGTAGGGGTTCGCCAAGATCTTGATAGAAGCCAACTACCAAGGAATGGGGATAAACCTGTTGGCTGAGATTCTGAAACTAAATACTGTTGGTGAAGAAGACAAATCCAATGAAAAAGATGACATAATTGATTATAAGTCTCTTTGTTCTAATTGGTATAAGAATATTGTCAATTGCTTATTATTTCTTAGTTGTCCATCAAGTCTCGATAGAGAAAAATATAAGGCCCTAAGAATGAAAGCCAAAAAATATGTTATTGTAAATGGTCAGCTATATTGGAGGGATCTAGTTGGTGTTTTATTGTTGTGTTTAACAGAGGAGGAAATGACTGAAATCATAAATGAATATCATGATAGTTCCTGCGGGGTTCATTAAAGTTGGAGATTTACAACACACAAAATCCTGAAGATTGGTTTTTACTGGCCCACTCTATTCTCTGATGTGTATAAATTAGTCAAATGTTGCAAAGAATGTCAACTTGTTGTTAAAAAGAATAAGTTAACACCACTACCATTAATTCCAGTATTTGTAGAAGAGCCTTTCACGCAGTGCGGATTGGATTTGATAGGAGAAATCAACCCACCTTTTAGTGGACAACAAAAGTGGATTTTAAGAGCCATTGATTATTTCACAAAGTGGGTGGAAGACATTCCAACCTGGAATGAAACCGATTAAGTGGTGATCAAATTTCGATAAGAGAATATATTTCCTAGATTTGGTTGTCCAAAAACATTGATGACAGAAAATGCTTAGGTATTTAAGCCTAAAAAATTAATTAACTTTTGCCAAAAATATAATGTAATCCTCAGTCACTCTACCACTTATTATCCACAAGGGAATGGGTTGGAAGAGTCCTCAAATAAAACTCTGGTAAGAATTTTGAAGAAGACTATTGCAGAAAAAAAAAAGAACTAGGATTCCAAACTAAAGTTTGTTTTATGGGAAAATAGGGTGACAACCAAAAGGTCTATTGGGAAGTCACCTTTTAAACTGGTATGTGGAATACCAACTTTATTTCATAGTCAATTAGCTAAGCTAGTAGCTACATTGATTCTATATGATGAAGAAGAATCTAATGCATTGACTAGGAGAATAAACCAGTTGGTGGAATTGAATGAAAGAAGAGAATAGGTGGCATAAAATTTGATCAATTATCAAGGGAAGATGAAAGTTGTTTTTGACAAGAAGGCCAAGGATATAATTTTCCAGCCTGGAGACCTTGTTCTGAGGTGGGATGTCAGAAAATAGGACAATAGCAAGCATGGAAAGTTTGATCCCTTATGGTTTGGACCTTTCAAAACATCAAAGGTCTGAGATAACAATACCTTTATTATGGAAAATATTGATGGATAATAGCTACAACTGCCTATCAATGGGCAGTATCTGAAACATTACTTCCAACATTGAACATCATTTATTTTATCATTGTAAATATCAGTGCGCCCAGTATAAGTATCCATTGTGCTTATTCATTGCAATGTCACAACTACAATATGACTCCATGCCCAAGTTGAAGGCACTAATCTAAAATTCTTAGTGTTTTGTTCCAAAACACTATCCCTAGGTGGAGCAAGTGTTATAGTCAGTTTTCTTTTATTCTGAATAATAATAATAATAATAATAATAATTTTAAAATCATATCTACAAAAAAAAAAAAACTTATAAATGAAAAGAAGCAAAAAGGGGAAAAAGAAAAAATAATGAAGTGAAGGGACTCTTTCTGTAATATTTTTGAAATTCTAATGTTATGATGAAAGATAGTGCATGGCCACTACATTGGAGGGAAAGCTCGGATTTTTAATAATATTTAACATTTGTTTTATTTGCAAAGTGGACCAACCCACCACGATGAAGTGGAGCGAGGATTAAAGAATGCACAACTCAACTGGTGTGATGTCGTTGCATGTATCTAGGCTATTGACACAACAAACCCAACATCACAAAGGGGTTGACTGTTATGTGGGAGAGTGCCCCCATAGCAAGTCTTGGGAAAACCATTGTCAAGGTGATCAATGGTTGTGATGAACCTCGACAACACTCCTTCGTGAAGAGACTTACTGCTAAGGGTTCCCCTGAGAGCAGTTAGTGGTTTCTTCCATACCACAACTCTGTGGCAAGTGAGAGGGATTAGGTGAGTGAGCACCCTTCTCAACATTCCACGTCACACCATATCAATCACACTTTTCACGTCATCAACCATGTTGTCTGCCACGTCTTCCATCCATACTCCTTTGTCCACATTATCATAATTCTATTTTTCCCGCTCTCCATATATAAAAACTTACTTTTGCCCAATTTACTCATTTCAGTTATTGTTTTCACGACCAACTGTTGTCGTCTGCAACAAAGTTAACTTTCACTACATTCCTTGCAAATTCACCAAGTATTTAAATAGCCTCAATTACTCTGTGAGTTTGAAAAGAAGTTCAAATGACTAAGAAAGATGCTCTCTCTAGTTCTATAACTCACATTCCTCTCATGGACATTGAACGCAACATCTTCGACCATGTTTTTCCCTTTAAATTTATGGAAATATGCGAGAGTGTATTTGCTAACCAGACTGAGTCAGAAATGTCATCTAGAATGGTCAAGTCAAGTCTATTCTCTACAATTATTCCACAAACATATATTTACCCAGAGTTTGTCACATGGTTGACTTCGCCCTTGTATCCTCGGAGGTGTTATGTCATGAGCTCCTTGGGAGAAAATATTTTAAAGGTTTGCTCATTGTCAATTCTTCAAGGTTTTGATTTTCCTCAATCAGACAACTATGCCCCTTTCTCTGATGAAACCCGCCTACTAGTCTATCAAAATTTATCAAAAGAGGACATAAACAAATTGTATAGTTATATTATGCCTCCAAATATTTTTATGCATTTAGAATCAACCCAATTTCCTGTAGCTTGTTTTGATGTGAATGTAAGATTTGTTTTGTAAATAATCATGAGAATTTTGGGAAGAAGTGAAACTTCAGTAGGCGACTGTCAAGCTATAGGGTTTTTTCTTTTGATGATGCAACCTGATGTGGTGTTGGACATCCCAACCTTTTGGGAGTATTCAATTAATTCATAACTCGTCAATTTAAATATTACTGAGTGTTTTAGGTTTCCTTCATTGTTAGTATACCTCTTCTTGTATGTTCATGTTGAGAAGTTTATGGATCTAGGCCTGAATGTTATTGATGTCAATAAGCAAAAGCAAACAATTGTCATTTGGACTCACCTAGTCAAGAGTAAACCAAACAATGAGGGTTTTTCTTATTACATTGCTTCCTTCATGTCCATTGTGTATAGAGTTATTAATAATTCTTCCCCTCCCAGGATTTTACCAAAGGCTAAATATTTATTACAAATGAGCAAGGATCTCAAGGTTGGAGATTGGTTTTTATTTGAAGATTATGTAGAAATTAGATTGTATGGAGAATATATTATTCCTTAAATAGGCTCCACTCTTTCGTGCCTGTGAGGATATTTGCATTGGAGTTCATCAAGTAAAGCCTAAATATGTATCAAATACACTTTGTCCCAGCTAAAAAGGGATTTTTATTCAAATTACCTAGGACTATTGGCTCATTCATTGTTAATAATAGACAAGTAGCAGAGGAGGCTGAAAAAATATTGCAAGCAATGAATTTCGAGTAGGGAGAAAAATGGTGCTATGATCCACATCAAGTTGTTTCAAAGAGGAGAGTAGATATTTCTTATGCCCCTTATGTACATGAATCAAAGCTTGAATTGGAGAAATTAGAAAACGATGGCCTAGTTGAAACACAAAGAAGCATGGAAGCATAAACTCCTCTCCCCACTGAAAAGGGATTGAAAGAGGGTTGTGGATGTTATTGATTTTAGGATAGAAAGATTCCAAAGTAGAAAAAATCCAAGAACACAAGGAGGAGAAGCAGAACTTGAACATCTCATGGAGATACCTTCCAGTGAAGTTGGTTGTTAGCTTCACCTAGGAGGAGTGAAGTGTGCACCATCATCTCCTATTCCTGGTGAGGATGAACATACTTCCTTGAATGTTTTGAAGGATTCTTATGAGAAGATTTAAGAAAGAAATAAGAAAATCAAGGAAAATGGTATTTTGCAGTTGGAAACCCAATCCATCTTTGGTTATCAAACCATACTTCTTTTAGTGATGGATTTGGAGAGAAATCAATTGAAATTTTCCTTTACTCGTCCTATTTCACAATCAATTTCTTCTGGAGTTGATTTCAAGACTGTCAATTTGTTTGTGAATACAAAAGATATTCCATTTCCTATCAAGATAAATTTCCATAAACGGAATGGAGAATTAATATAAAGTGATCTTAGTAAATCATCATTGGCATCAAGAAAAATAGAGGCCTTATCGGGAAAGGTAACCGATTAGCTGAAGTTGGAGAGAGTTATATCATGTGCTCTTCATACTCAAAGTGAAGAATTTAAGAAATTGATTATTAAGCTTGTGGTGAATCTAGAGGATAATGAAATTGTTCAATCTTTAATGCAGAGTGCAGAGTCGGAGATCCAGTACTTAAGGAGGAAATTAAATTTTCGTGTTACAGAACATGTTCTAGCTCCAGAGGGCTCAAATTGAAAAAGAAAACGATGTCTTAATACACGAATTGGTGGAAAGTAATGATGAGGTAGTTTTTCTCAAAGAGCTCAATGCAGATTTGCAGCAGAAGATAGATAAACATGTCTACACAATTGTGGTGCATCCAAGCTCTGAAGACCCCATTGAGAAACTCACAAGAGTTATCATAGAGCTAAAATTTCAGAGGATGAATTAAAGAAAATAAAAAAGAATCTAGATGATACCAAGGATAAATTGAAGCATAAAGAGAGGCAGTTAAATATGGCCAGAGAAAATGCAACCCAACACCATAAGAATTACCAATTAGCTTTTGATGAAGTCAAGGAATTGAAAGAAAAGTTAAAAGGTAATATGTCTCTAATTCAAGCAAGAGAGATAATCTGGAATGCCATTATTCAACAGGTCAAAGCAATGTGTGATCATATGATAGTCATGGCTAAAGAGAAAGTGGTAATAAGAGATTTTGAATCTATTATTAACACAAATAAAGCTCATTCATACGAAAGTGCACAGTTAGCAAAAAAGATGATTGACTTTTAAAATGCCAAGTCTTCTCTGGAGTTGAGGGAAATGGATATTGTAGATAGAACATCTATGGTGTCATAAATAAATAAGATGGTGTAGAGAGAGAAGGAAATTGGAAGTCACGAAATCAATAATAGCTTTTAGCACCAACTTTGATAAGAGAGTCTGAGTAGGGTTACTTTCATGTTCGGACCAATAGGGAAATCTTCACCCCTAGCAACAATATGAAACATTGCTAGTGGGGGCTAAAAGTAAAATTAATGCTTCTCATGAAATATTTTTTTTCTAAAAGCAACAACAATTGTAAATTACTTGCAGATGGATTTTCAGATGTTATGATTAATTAAAACCCTATTTACTGAGAAGCTAACATACAACAAGTTAACCTTTCTAAGGATGTACGATGATAGAATGGTGCAAAGTTCAACTCTTGAATTAGCAGTATAGAAGAAATGTTGTAATTTGATGTCCCTAGGGAAGGTTTGAGTTGTGCAACCTGGAGCTTCATTAAGCGAGTGTATCATTGAATGATGATAATTCGCTTATTTTCAATTTTGGGAAAACATGCCATTTTTGTAATTTTAAAGTTAGTTTAGTATTTAAGTTCTCATGAGGATCGAATAGTTAGAGGTAGTTTTAAGTAGTTTGACAGTTATCAGTTTCATAATTGTTTTTAATGTAACAATTTCTTTAAAAAGAGATGAAGGGACCAATTTTGGGGTTCCAAATTTTGGCCTTAGAGAGACAATTTTTGCTATGTAATGTACAAGATTTTCTTAGAGAAATAATAAAGATTTCTGGATGATTCCAACTATTTGTTGAGTATGATATGTGTTCTTTCTTCCACGGTAAGTCATTACATGTTATTCCTCTTTTGAAAATGTGTAAGGAAGTTGCTAGTTATTTCAATCAAACCGATTTACTTCTTCTTTAAATAGCTTACACTACTTGTATATCTTTATTAAAAAGTAATCTTAAATTGTGTTCCACATTTCTCTCATTCCATTTATTTAACCTTTCATAGTTTCCACTAAGATTTGGTGTAAAAGATTATGTTCCTGTAGCCTTATACATTGAATATTCCACTTATTCTTTCTTTCACCCTTACTGCAATTCCAAAAATTCATTTTCACAGAGAGAGTGGCCATCTTGGGAGGGTTTATCTTTTTTCAGACAGTTACCTACACATTACACATTTCACATTAGGGATGATGAAATAAGAAATTTTAACTTTTCTACATAGATGTCTTAGGCATTGACCTCTTTTCAGCTAGAGATTTTCCCTAAAGTTACAACACACCCCTTGTAAAATTTACTACGTTTTCTTATAAACATCCCCATTTTATATTTACGACATTTTATTATAAAAACCCCCCTATAATATTTAATAGGTTTTATTGTAAAATATAACTTATTAAAATAATATGAAATTTATTCTAAAATTCTAAAAAGCATTAAACAAACTAAACCCATGAGTGAATGGTAACTTTATGAAATATTAGTGAAATTTTGTTGTACAATCTTTCTTTGTCACCCTCCCCACTAAGAAAACCAATGAATATCAAGTATACATCTACGTCGAGGACTGAGCTAATATGAAAATGGGAAAAGGAAATGATTAGGGTTTGAGAGTAAAGGCAAAGGAATGTGCAGTAAAACTATATAAAATTATGTGCAATAAAAGACATGGTAAAATAGAGTAATGTGCAGTAATAATAAAAAAATAAAATTTTGAGAATAATAATTTGGATTATAAAATTATGAAATCAAAATACATTTACAAACTAAAAGACACGGTAAAATAAAGTAATGTGCAGTAATAATAAAAAAAATTAAAATTTTGAGAATAATAATTTAGATTATAAAATTACGAAATCAAATTACATTTACAGACTAAAATGGAGGTTTCAACTCCTTTCACCAAAGTGAAAACCAGGATTTTTACAGAGCGTTGGCTCTGTTTCTGATAGTCGATTCTAGATTTATAAAGGTTTACAAACTCTTAGTTTTACAAAGAATCATTGTTTTTGTGCGGCCGCCCATTTTCTCTCCAGACATTCGAGCTACAACCAAAAACTAAAACTCTATGACATAATTTGAACATACATTAATTTATGTTTTAAGAAATTTAAGAAAAGGCAAACATTAAACTAAAAGATGGTGCACATACACAAAATTAATTTCGAGTACTTTAAGATAACGCGCAGTACAAACTCCTACCGCATAGTAAAACCTAGCATTTGATCAGTATACTAACCGCACAATATATTTAGATGAATTTGTTTGATGGATGCAGACTTCTTGTCACAGATGTGTTGCAAAGATGAGAAACAGTGGTACGCTGGTCAGAAGAATTGGTTATGTAAAGTTTAGCCTGAAGGAAAAAAAGTCTACCTGACGATTTTCTTGTACTCTATAGATATGGCACGGTCAGAGCATTTATGTTGGTAGATGGAATTAATTCCCAACACTCCCCTTTAACCATAATTAATAATATTGACGATGCCCAAACAATTTCTTCCCAATGGCTTGGTAAAAATGTCAACTTATTGATTGTGATCTGCAATGTTCTAAAATAATTTCTCCATTGTTTATCAACTCCCTAATGAAATGATACTTTGTGTTAATGTTATCATTTTTTGTTGTGAAAAACTAAATTTTGGGGTAATTCTAAAATTGTTGTCACAATCAGTTTTTGTTGTTCCTTCTTGTTCATGGCATAAATATTTTAGTTTTCTTATCATCCAATTTTCTTGACATGCTACCCTTGTTGCTGCGACATATTCAACTCTCGATGTAAACAATGAAACTGTTGGTTGTTTCTTGAAAGCCCATGAAATGATTGTAGAAACCCATATGAAAAAATAGCCTGATGTGATTTTTTTTCATCTACATTTCTCACCCAATCATTTTTAGTATATCCAACCAACCTAAAATCATTTGCTATAGTATAAAAAATTCCATATTCCTTGCTTCCATTAACATACCTTAGAATTGTTTCAACTACTTGCCAATGTGACTCCTTTGGTATCTCCATATATTTTGAAACCAAACTCCCTATAGGCATTAAATCAGACCTAGTTGCAGTCAAATAAATCAAACTCAAACTGCCAACCATACTTTTGTATAGTGTTGGATTTACATCATTTCTATAATCTTCTTTGCTGAATTTCAAACCCATGGCTATTGGAGTTGGCACATGCTTACCGTTTTTCATTCTAAACCTCTTCAGCGTGTTTGATGCATACTTTTATTGTGAAACAAAAATTCTATCTTCCATTTGCTTCAATTCTAGCCTTAGAAAGTATCTTAACAACCCCAAATCTATCATTTCAAACTCATTTTTCATGACTTCTTTAATCTCAACAATAGATCATCACTCCCTATGAAAATTAAATCATCTACATATAAAACAACAATCAAGAGCTTAATAACTCTTCTTTTGATGTAGAGGGTAGGATCACCATCACATTTGATAAAACCATTATTCACCAAACATGAATCTATCTTGATATACCATACGTGTGGTGCTTGCTTTAACCCATAAAGGACTTTCGTTAGTCTATACACCTTGTTTTCTTGCCCTTGAACTTCATAACTAGGTGGTTGTGCCACATACACTTCTTCTTTCAATACTCCATTCAAGAAAGTTGATTTCACATCCATTTGACATACTTTCCATTTTTGTTGCACTGATGTTGCCAAAACTGTCCTTGTTGTCTCCATTCTCGCAACTAGCATAGTTTTTTTAACATAATCTTTTCCTTGTTGTTGTGTATAACACTTAATGGCCAGCCTTGCTTTATGCCTTTCGATCTTTCCTTCAACATTTCTTTTGGTCTTATAGACCCACTTTGCACATATGACTTCTTTTTCTTACAAAAGATTCACTAATTTCCATGTATCATTCTTTTCTATTGCCTCTATTTCTTCATCCATTGTTCCTACCCATTTTTCCTCCTTAATTGCATCTTCAAAATTAATTGGATCATCTATATGAGAAAACAAAGAAAAAAGAGAATTCAGAGTTGCGCTATTTTCTACTTCATTTCTCTCATAAATGTCTCTCAACCTTTTGAATTTTTGTCTTCTCAAGCTTGCCAAAGATGGATTTGATGTGTCACTTGAAGTTGAACTTGGAGAATGTGGAGTTGTTGATCTCTGTTTCACACTTCGAGAAGTATACTTTCCTATTGCTTGTTGAAGGTATCATTTGAGGAGTACTTTGTTGAGCTTGAACATGCACAGGAGTAACCATTGAAGAATTACCTGCTGCTACTAATTCTTGTTTATCTTCTTGTGGAAAACTTGCTTTTACATTAATTGTCTTCTCCAAAACTTCCATCCCATGCTTCCTCTGCTATGAATTGTACATCTCTGCTAATTACGACCTTTTTGGTTATTGGATTGTACAGTTTATATGTCTTGATTAATGATTACAACCCACAAATATGTATTTCTCCCCCTTTCTATCCAACATCTTTATTAACTCATCTCGGACATGCGCATAAGCCACACATACAAACACTCTCATGTGAGAAACACCATGTTTGAACATCTATTTATGATGTATTTTGTGCAAGCTACAACTTCAACCCAATAATCATTTGGAAAATGATTTTCCTTTAACATACTCATTTCCATTTCCATAATTGTTCTATTTTTCCTTTTTGCAACACCATTTTGTTGAAGTGTGTACCTTGTTATGAATTGCTTGTGAATTCCATGCTTCTTGTGAAAACATAGGAAGTCATTTGAGATGTATTCACCACTTCTATTAGTTCTAAATGCTTTCATGTAAGGCCCACTTTGTTTTCCAACAAGATCCTTGAACTGGAAAAAACACTCAAACACTTCATTTTTATGTCTTAGAAAGTAAAATCATGTCTTTATTATGTAATCATCTATAAATGTCAAGAATAATAACTTCCACCAATTAATGGTGTATGCATCTGTCCACACAAATTTGAATGGAAAATTTCCAAGGGTGCCTGTGCACTTATTGACTTTCTTACCATAAATGATTCTCTTTGTTGTTTGCCCAAAATGCATCCTTCACATAAGTTGTCTGGGTTTTTTGTTTGTGGCAAACCCTTTACCATGCATTTCTTGTGTAGCAAGTTTAGGCCTCCAAAGTTAAGATGCCAAAATCTTAGATGTCATAGCAACTTTCATCTTTTATTTCTGTTTGAAAGCTTGTTTGTGTGACTATTACAACTTTTCTTTCATCTTCTTGTGAATTCATTGACAGTTGTGCTTGCGCACTCTCTTCCTTAAAATTTATCTTTATCTTTAGGAGAAGCATTCTTTTACTTATCATTTGATTTTTTTCTATCAATTGTTTTCTTGGAAATTTATCCAAGATTGCGCATTCTCCATTTTTGAAGAATACTTTGTACCCTTTTTGCATAAGTTTTCTGATACTTATTAGATTTTGCTTTAAACCAGGAACAAAATGCACATCAAAAATCTATTTCTTCTCCCCCTTCTTAGTTAGAATGTTGAAGTTTCCTTTACCCATGACTAACACTTTGTTGTTAGTTCCTAATGTGACTTCAGATTTTAAACTTTCATCTAAATTTGAAAACATTTCTATGTTCCATGTCATATGATTAATGCACCCTGAGTCTAAAAACCATAAAACCTTTTGCTTCTCTTGTGCTACATTACAAGCTAAAAACATACTATCATAGTTCTGATTTTCGTTTGTAAAATTTGCATTTGGTTTCCTAAGATCAAATTGATTCTTTCTATGTTCACTTGCATAATTCATACTTCTTGCAATAATGACATTAAACTTGAGATTTATGATACTTATGACATTGTGCTTGATTTTGGCTTGAATTTTTACATGGATTTTGAGCTTGAACGATTACTTCTTCCAACTTGAGCTTGAACGATTACTTCTTCGAACTCTATGTGGATGTCTTCCTCTACCTCTAGGATTTGACATTTCTTTGCCTCTAACTTGACTAACTGACACTTGTGTCTTGAAAGTAAGTTCCATTGAAGAATTTGTTGTTCTGTTCAACCTATGTTCATGAGAAATAATTGAGGCGTGAAGCTCATCCACTAAAAGCTATGAGAGATCCTTTATCTAATTTATGGGCACAACAATAGGATCAAACCTTCCTAGTAAACTTATATTTTTTTCAACTATTCTCCTTTCTTCTAGTGTCTCACCATGAGATGTGATTTGAGTTACCACTCCCATAACTTGTGTAGAAAATGAATCTATTATCTCATACTCCCTCATACTTGTTGTTTCAAAATCCCTTCTCAACATTTGCAATTTTTTTGTCTTCACCTTTTCCATGCCTTGATATGATGTTTGGAGAATGCCCCATGCTTTCTTTGACTTTTTTGTTCCTTCAATCCTTGGAAAAACTATCTCATGTACTTCTCGGAATATGTAAAAGAGGGCTTTGGAGTCCTTCCTATTATCTCTCAGCGAATATCTCTTTATTTGTGTTAATGCACTGTATACTTCTGCATCAACAGGTTCTTGGTACCCATTCTCTACTAAATCCCAAATATCTTGAGAACAAAATAATGTCTTCATGTTTATTTCCCAATAATCATAATTGTAGCCATTAAATTGAGTAATCTGTGGATTTGTTAGGCTTGTGCATGTTTATTTCCCAATAATCATAATTGTAGCCATTAAATTGAGGAATGTGTGGATTTGTTAGGCTTGTGCTTGACGCTGTCTCAACTGGTTCTTGGAACCCATTCTCTACTAAATCCCAAATATCTTGAGAACAAAATCATGTCTTCATTTTTATTTCCCAATAATCATAGCTAGCCATTAAATTGAGGAATCTGTAGATTTGTTAAGCTTGTGCTTGAAGCTGCCATCTCTACTAAATCCCAAATATCTTGAAAACAAAATAATGTCTTCATTTTTATTTCCCAATAATCATAGCTAGCCATTAAATTGAGGAATCTGTAGATTTGTTAATCTTGTGCTTGAACCTGCCCTAACTCGCTTATTTAAAGCCTTAACTCCTTGCTGATAAACCTTGGCTCCTTAGGCCAGCTGTAACAATTTAATGAAAATAAAATTCTTGTAATAACAAACAACCTGCTCTAATACCACACGACAGTAAAGGCAGAGGAATCCGTAATAAAACAACACAGGGTTATGCGCAGTAAAAGACACGGTAAAACATAGTAATCCGTAATAATAGGACTTTGGGCAAACCTGTTCTGTTAGATTTGGATACTACATTGTAGATGTTCCTTGCACTACAATCTGGTTTAGATGTTTTCTTATGATATATTCATATGAATGAAAATACTGTTTTTTTCTTCTGAAAAAAAAACATAGTAATCCATAGTAAGAACCATAAAATAAAAATTTGAGAATGAGAGTGCAAGGAAAATACTTTGATTATA
This sequence comes from Pinus tabuliformis, assembly GCA_031772625.1. Classification (NCBI taxonomy): domain Eukaryota; kingdom Viridiplantae; phylum Streptophyta; class Pinopsida; order Pinales; family Pinaceae; genus Pinus; species Pinus tabuliformis. Next base: position 650,754,378 of record CM062818.1, on the reverse strand, counting down.
AAATAATGAAACCAAAATACATTTAAAAACTAAAATGGAGGCTTCAGCTCCTTTGACCACAGTGAAAACCAGGATTTTTACAAAGCTAGGCCAAGAGTCTGTTTCACACCATCGATTATAGATTTACATAGGTTTACAAAATCTCTATTTTAGACAATAAGTCATTGTTTTTACGCGCCGACCTAACAACCAAAAACATTCAAGAAAAACATTAAACTAAAACATGTCGGGCATACGCAAAATTAATTTCTAGTACAAACTCTCGTAGCACAGCAAAACCTGCCATTTAATGAGTATCCCAACTACCCAACATATTTACATGAATTTGTTTAATGGATGTAGACTTCTTGTTGTAGAGATGAGAAACAATGGTACGCTGGTCGGAAGAACAGGTTATGTAAAGTTTAGCCTAGAGGAAAAATCTGCATGAGGATTTTCTTGTTAGTTTGGTAATTGGGATTAATTTCTAATAGGGTTGTTTTTTTAACCTACTAATGATGTTTGCTACAAATTGGGGTATTCACATTTCGGGATATGAAGGAGCTTGTTTAAAAGCTAATTATTAATTTAATTTTACTTCCTATATAGGGATCTTACAGTTGAAATAAAAATGTCTTTGTATATTTTTGTTTTCACAATTTATCTAAATTTATATTAATTTGCAATTTTTTTTTTTGTATTTTCCCAATTTAACAAGGTTTATATTAATTTAGATTGATGTGAATTTGTAAATTTTACAAGAGTATGTTTATATTTATCATTTTGAATTTTTGAAATATATATTTATTTTAAATTCTATAATTCAATTATATTTTATTTTTAAAATAATATGTATTTTTAGATCAAAACCTCATAAAATTTGAAGTTAAGATTTTTTAGAAATCAAGTGATGATTTAAAGGTTTGAAATTTTTGAAGTTGAGGTTGTTTTGAGATTGATGTTTTGTTATGTAAAGTTTTGGATTTGTGGTGGTTTGTATAAATTATTTGGAGATTATTTGGACATAACTTTTTTCTGATAAGGGAGGCATTATGGTCTCACTTGGAAACACTAATCATTTTTTTCTTTATCCTTAGCTTAAAGAGTAGAGATGGTGTTGGAAGTTCCTATATTTATTTCACAAAGGTGTATCACAAGATAATGACCTTCCTTTTAATAATGAATTTATTGATTATGAATATGATGGTTTATGTAATTCATTTAGGTTGACTCCATCATAGAATATTCTATATGGTAGTTGTCTCCTAACACTATCCTTCATAACTACATTTGAGAGGTGTGGGAACCACAAGGTTGGCATTTCACCCTTACTAGAAGCATAATGAAAGGGTTTTCATGAAATTTAGTGACTCAACCCATGTGCATGAAATATTCCTTTAGGGCACTTGGACATGTAAGAATACATTGGTGTTATTTTCGCATCAAACCAATGGCTTCTCGATTAAAGAAGCAATCCAACAAGCTTGCCTAGTATAAGTGTACTTCCTCACCCTCCTATTGCAGTTTCTACCTAACCCTAAAGTAGATTGTAGCCCCATTAGGGAATTTTATCTTCCATGAATTTAAATGACTTTTCCACAATTTACCATGACACAAAGTTTCCATTAGGGTCAACTTGTCCAAACACCTCAAAGATTTTGTGTTTATTAATATTTACAATGAAATACATCACTAGTTTGTTTGCTACATCAACTTTCCTGACACTCACTTTCATTGTCAAATTTTAGACCATGGGATCCATGGTTGTTGGCTTATAACTTGGGTTGACGTAGAGGTGACTCTACCAACTCATATCTCTCGTACCCCTAAATCTCATAGAGAATGAATGCAAGTGAAGATGTGTAGATTGAAATTGTTGGTAAAGGCAATAGTAAAGGTGCTGCAACTTTTTCTTCAAATACTTTGCCTCACAAAGCTGCAATCCCCAAGGCCAAAACTAAAATTGGATATAGTTAATCATAGGCTAAGATAGCTAGCAATTTTCCACATAGCACCATTATTCATCTACTCCAATTGGGGATGAAGAGCACACTTTCCCTCTCCACCCTTAAGAAAATGAAGTCATGCTTGATTTCAAGGGCCATCAAAAGTAGCTACAAGAATGAATTATTGGCGATTATTGGTTGGATACATTTACAACTACTAGATGCTTCCATGTTATCGAAGACCTCATGAATAACGAGACAAATATGCATGATACCAAGAGGTTTTAACAAAAGTGACTTCATTATATGGCGATCAGGTGCTCAAAATAGGCTGAAAAATCAAAGTGTCAGAATCTTATTAAAATTAGCTTCATGTCGAAGAGTTCGTCATTCTGATTCCAATGGTGCAAATGACACTCAAATCCGAGCTCTTATGTAGAAGATAGAGCAAGTCAAAGTTTAGATTTGAGTTGCTTACATGGCAGGATTGGATGATGTGGCAAGGTCTTGTTAGTGTCGGTATCTTCATCCCTCCATCAGTGATCAAAATTCTCTTTTTGCATGCATTTTAGGTGTCTCATCCGATCAGCTGCATTCCATTAGGATCATGGATCATTTGATGGTAGTGGCTCATTATCAAATTTCCCTCATGGCCTTTACCTGCTAGCCTATTTTTACAATTTTAGGTCATTTACAATCATCTTTTGCCATTACAATTTGCAAAAGCCATTTTTAGGGTTTCAGGTCTCATTAGGTCTAGGGTTTGTCACCATAATCATGTAAAATCTCAATAATGGTCAACAGGCACATGAGGGGGTCTAATAAGGTCTCAGCATCAAAATTTCAATAATGATATACTCAGTAATTGATTTTTCCTCAAAACCCTGTTTTGAGGAAAAACAGAGTTTTATGTTCTATGTATAAAAATTTCATGTAATTTTAATTTTTTTATATGTAATAAGATCAAAATTGCAGCCCTGGGTCACCTTGCCAAACTCCTGCACTCCAGCTCTTGCAAAAGAAACAAGAAAATCCAAGCATTAGTCCATCAAATGTCAAAAAGAGAGCCAAACTGCAAAACAGAGTTTTTAAAGAACAAAGTGAAAAAGAAAACTTTAGAAAATGGGTTTTCTAAATGAAAAATTAAATTCACTTGTATATAAAGTGATCTTTGTGTTGAAGACATCATTTTTGTGTTAAAGAGAGAGAGAACAAGAGAAAATCGTGTTTTGAGGCGAAAGGAGGGAAATCGTAGCAAAGATTTGAAATTCCTCTTGGCATGGTGCACCTAGGCATAGGCGCGGCACACTGGGCGCAGAATTTGCATACAATATTGAACTGGCACAACGCACCTGCCAGGCGTGATGCACCTGGGTGTTGGCGCGACGCACCAGTCTGCCAAGCCAAAATTTCATTCAAACGACCTTCTCAAGCTCCAAAATCTTGCAAATATCATTCCTCAAGTAAGTAAAACCTCCCATTTTTCCATTGCAAGAGATTTAGTCCTCTTTGATGGTGTTTTGATAGGTGAAAAATCAAACCCTATTTTGCTGCACAGTTGCATTGCAAAACTGTCTAGGGTTTTGTAATTTTGTCATAATTGTTGTTTTTACTCCCCTGCATCATTTTCACATATCCCATTCCTCTCCACTGAATTTCCCTAATTTCATTTCTCTTTCTCTCTCTCACTTACACTCATCCTACCCCCTATCCCCAAAACCCTAAAACCCTAACACCTAATTCCCACTATTTCCCAAATCTTAATCCTCATTCCCAAAACCATATCACTCCCTAATAACCCTACATCCAACATCAAAATCCTCCACTCATCAGTCCCACCCATCAAACTATAGTCACCTATTCTTGAAATAAAATCTCTTCATACTCATCATTTACACCATACAGTGGCAAATATGGAAACAGATTCAGCTTATGAAAGGGATGAGGAAACTGTGAGTGATTCCTCCCAAGAGATTCATGCACCAAAAAAACCACATAAGGGAGGAAAACAAATTCGGGAGGAGCCCACAACACTCATAGAGTTATTGGCTTGTCCCCTTGTAGTAACATGTTTCAAACATCAGTCTTGCTACTAGTTTTGTGAGATGGTGGAAAAGGTGAAATATCACCATGAACTTGCTAGACTATTTTTCCTTCATCTTCACAATGGTCAGGTCAACTTAGTAGGTGTTTCCTTCACTTTGACACTTGAAACTATAGCTGAAGCAACAGGTATTCCTAATGTGGGTGAACAGTGGAAAAAAGGACAGCTCGTGGGCAAAGAGCATTATTAGCCTTAGATCAAGGCTAGTTATCAAAACAAAATCAGTAGGGTCTTTCCTTTCAGATACTTACAGGACACTTACGCTCCACTCATGAAGCTCATTATCAAATACTTCAGCTGTGAAGGGAGATTTTCTCGCTTGTACACTTATCATGTTAGATTATTGATGCATTTCACTAGAGTGAGGATGATGAACCTCACTTATTTCATATGCAGAAATATTGAGAAAATGGCCACATTGGTACAAAGAAAACCTCCTCATCAACAGTACAACAACATTTATCACTTTTCATTGATCAAGATTGTTGTTTTGCATCAGTTGAGTTTGTTGAATGTTTCATGGGATGCTTTCATTTCACATGAGGTTTTCAAAAGCCCTCAAGTGACCCTTTCAGTATTTTAAGAGGCAGGAGGGCCTTCAAATCAGCAAGAGGTTCATGAGACTCAAGCTATAGGTGTGCCAATATTTGTCACTTATGAAAAAGGCTTAAGGAGATTATTTGCAGCTGCCAAACGAGTACTATCTCCACCTGGGGTGGAAGGAGTCTAGTTTCCTTCATGAGACCATAGGCAAATGCTATATTCACCCGTGGTGAAAGAGGCTTTGCCTTCTTCTTCAGCAAAGCAGGTACATGATAAAGGGAAACAAACATTGCACGATGAAGGGCATTCTGAAGGTCAGGAGAGAGATTTCATTTTGATTCAGGATGAGGATACTGATTTGGGCTCCCAAAGCTCAAAACTCAAGGAGATCATCAAAGAACAAGAAGCTGACATCCATGACTTATCTCTTAACCTTGAAAGAGCTAAGTGGATCATAAATTACCTTGAGCAACGAAACAAACAGTTGGAGGATAAGCAGGCAATCATGGAGCTGCAAACCATAAGGGAAAACAAGAAAGCAACAAAAAGGAGGAAAGTCAAATTGACATCGCTTGAGCAAGAGATAGATACTGACTGGGAATCTTCACTAGAGAGCGCAAATATGCATTTGGAGAAGCTGCTTGAGAAATCCAACAAGGAGAAAAAGATGTTGTGGCACATGGATTATCACTATTTGGCACGAAACAAGATTTGCAAAACAAGGATAAGGAGCCTAAAAGCCAAGTTGAGGAAAAATTTGAGGAGCAAGAAAGAGCAAGATAAGCTCAAGATCTTGGCTGAAGCTTCATTGGCCCAACATAGTACTTGATGCAGATCACTTAAACTTTTTGGAAATTTTGAATTTTTCAAGGAAAAAACAGGTTTTTCCGCAGGTGCGTAGTGCCACCTAGCACTTGCTTTTGATAGGGACCTCCTATGGAGAAAAACTTTGCATTTTTGGATTTCTTGTGAAAAAATATGCATGCCCAGAAATTACTAGGAATTTTTGACAAGTTTTGTGCCTCCAAAAGGGTAAAAAACATCTCAAAAATGCCTTCTTTGCTACTTTTTGGCCACACAGGAAGTAGTGTTGGGAGAACTGATGTTTAGAGGGGCAAATGAACACCAAATTCAAAAATTACACTTGTCCTAGAAAGTAGACAGATAGAAATTTCCAACAAGCCCACTTGGAGCAAATTTGGTGAAGGGAAAGGCCTTCAAATGCAGCTGGGAAAAAGCGCTATGTACAGAAAAAGTGGCGCTACGCACAGGATGAAAAAGTGTCAATTTTGCTCAAAAACTCTGTTTTTCACCTAGTTTTCTTCTAGTTTGACTTTTTCACCCTTATGGTCAGATTCATGAGCTGACATGTTGTAAATTGATGTACTATGATGTAAAAATGATAAAAATTGATTTGATAAGGTAGATACATCAGTTGGAGGTGGTTTAAAGTTGAATGAATCAGTTTCCTAGGTTTTAGAGATAAGTTGTTCCATTGCCTATTTTTGCGTTCCTAGTTTAGATATGGTTGAAACCACCCCTCTCCTCATGGATTCGACCCCTGATGGATAACATAGGTGGTTTGGAAATCTATATCATGTGTTTTTTCAGTCATTTGTAAAGGTTGGACTCTTGTGAATGCTTTGAGCATTATTATACATTCTTCTTTGTAGTTTGGCAAGGAAATAGACCAGGGTTTGCAACATTTTGTGGGATTCTTGTGGCAAGGTGATTTAGTATTGTTTTTCTTTCTGTGATTCAAGTTTACATGTGTTTATGTGTGCCATCATCTCTCTCTTTTCAGCTTAACTAAATGAATCAAGTATAAAGGTGGAAACCATTGATGTTGCAGTGCTCTACCTTAGGGTTTATTTGGTTTTACATGTTTTCAACTGTTTGAAGAGGATTCCTGATACCTTCATGCCCTCTCTAACTCCTCACCAATCTTAAGACTCTCCATTTCACGTAATTCAAAGTACTAAAGCATTTGCCTACCTCGCCCCACAGAAACCTTTACAAGACCGAGTCCATTCCCCGGACCCAAAACTACCTTTCACTTTTGATCTAACAAACCAACATAAAACTTAATCAAACTCCTCTGAGCATATACCTAGCCTAAAATTAGTCTTTACATCAGTCATCTCAAGCCTCATTTTCTATATTTTCCCAAGATTGACAAGGAGAGAGCCCTCTCCCGACCTAGTAGGGCTAGCTACCAGGTTAAGCGTGGTTTGATGTTACCCTAGACCTACCTTTCTTAGCTTGAGGTAGATTTAGGCCATAACGTAGTGGCGACCGTGTTGGGGAAGAAAAGTTTGTTTTTTATCGTTGTTTTCTTTGTAGACTACAGACGAAGCCTGAAGTTAGCCAGGTAGCCTTCAAACTGCTCTTGCTTTGCAAGTGCATAAGTAGATGAATGTTGCTTCAGTCAATCTTTGTTTTAGTTTATAAACTAAACATCTGAACTAAAACTATTACCCCAGTATCTTAAAGAAATTCTAGACTTTGGATGATGAGTTTAGAATTTGATAGGCTGGGAATAATTGAACACATTGGCTTCTAGACGATACACCAGGGCCAATCCTGATCTTGATCCTCCTCCTGTGTATGAAAACCCAAATCTCATCCCAAGAATTCTCCAACAAGAAAGTTCTGTGATTCCCGTTTTCAGATCTCATTCATGTCCAGTTGTTTTTGAATACCTTGAAGATCTTGAGTTTGATGAACATTTTGATCTATCATTGTTTGAAACTAAATCTGAAAGTGATGTTGGTTCTATTGTTCTAAATCCGGAGTTTGTCAAAGATCTTGAAACTGAAAAGGCTAACATATCGATTGATGATTACATCTTGAATCTTCAAACTTCCATTGTGGCTACAAACATTCCCGAGTTCTTAGAATCTGCATCTGCAACTCTTGGTTCATCTGCTGTTGTATTTGGTTCAGAAATTCCTACTGAAACTCCTTTCATTCCCACCATTCCCGTGCAGCCCACCATATCTGATCAGAGACCCCCTGTCTCTTCTCCCCCATCAACCCCTTCAACACCTCAAACATCTCATATTTCCTCCCCTCCTTCTACACCTCATACACCCATTACATCGTCTACTATTGTTATTCTGACTCCTACATCACCAAGGCCAGTTTCAAATCCACTTAGAGCAATGGCTGCCCGATATGCACCTCTCATTTTGCCACAAAACTTGGATGCTATGCCTGTTGATTACAAAAGAAAAATTCCATTGTTTGATAATACCCAAGGTATCACAGCGCAACAACTTGTGGATAAGATGACTGATTTCTTTGACCTTCATGAGATAGATGAAGAAAATGTGACCATGAGATTATTTGTGCAAACTTTTGAAGGCGAAGTGTGGAAGTGGCTCAGAGCATTGCCAGCTGGGACTATCAATACATTGGCAGTTCTTCAAAGATAGTTCTTGGATCGTTGGGAGGTAAAGAAAAATCCTCTTCAAATTCTTTCTAAATATGAAAACATAAAGAGGAATGTTGGTTAAAGTGTCCAGGATTATTGTGTTAGATTCAATACTATTTATAATGCAATTCCCGCTGATATAAAGCCACCAATGGGGCTAGCTTTGATTAAATTTCCTGATGGCTTTGATCTTGACATGGCATATCAATTGAGAGAAAGAGATCCGGCCACATTGGAGGATATGCAGAAAATTGCAGTAAGCGTAGAGGCAAATCTGCTAGCCAAGAGAGCTAGAACAAAGACCGAGAAGAAAGTGACCATAAAGGAGGAGGCTTCTTCCTCATATCACTTGCTTCGCAAGATCGAGAAGATGTTTGATAGACTCACGATTGTAGATAAGCCTGATACACAAATCAGAAATCCAAACTTCCGTGGTCAGCAGCAACCACAATTCATAATCAAACAACGGGAACAAAGATCACAAGACCAAGCAGCACAACGGCAAGTTAAAACACCATTACAACAGAATTTTGTACATGGTTCAGAATCAGATGATGACGAGAATATAATAGGAGAGGAGAATCATTTCTTTACACCTGATGGTTTGCCAAATTATATCACATAGGATGAAGAGTATTCAGAAAGGCATGAAGATTTTATCTTAGCAAATGAAACAATCCTAGAAGAAGAATCTGATGAAAATCAGAGGGGATACATGAATTCCTTGACAACCTAACAACGACAATATTCACTCAGGAGTAGAGAGGTACCCATCAATCCAATTCAAAAAAGGAAGGAAGCGACACCACCAAAAAATGATTCTCCAAATGTGCAGAAAAAGGGAAAGGAGACAACAAATCCTACCACCAGCAAAACATAAACAACAAATGAAAATTCAAATCACCCAGATGTATCAAAGGAGAAGACTAAAAACAAAGATGCTCCACTCAAAGAGGTAGAAAAAACTACAGCCTTTAACTTAGAAAATGAGATTGCTAAGTTAAAAGTGTCAATAACTTTGACTGAATTAATGAAGAATAGCAGCTATAAAGGTCACGTGTCAAAGATTTTGAATTTAGATCCGTTATCTGATATGGTTAATGTGGAGGATGACCAGCTCAAGCTTATCTTTGGTCCGACATTAGAAGGTCAATCTAAGGATAGTGATGTAGCTCCTTTTTCATCAACCTTAGATTGCATGATTATGTCTTGCACAATGCCATGTTTGATTCAGGAGCATCTCATAATTTGATGCCAAAGGCAATTATGGAAAAATTGGGTTTAGACATCACTCGCAAGTACCATGATCTTTATTCCTTTGATTCTGGTAGGGTCAAATGTATTGGTCTCATTAAAGATTTGGTTGTCACTTTAGATCAGATTCTAGCGAAGAATGTTCTTATGGATGTGGTTGTGGCCGACATTCCCCCTAGATTTTCCATGCTTCTATCCAGATCGTGGGGAGCAAAACTCAAAGGGACATTACAGCTAGATTTCTCCTATGCCACTATTCCCGTGTCTGGTCAGCTGAGGAAATTATATCAAGAGAAAAAGATGAAGTACATGATTACAAACAAGGAGAAACCTTTAAATCATCCAATCAATTATGTACATACTGATTTAGAATCTTTTGTTCTTTATTCTGATAGTTTTAATGATGTAAATAGTCAATTAGTTGAAGTTGAAGATATTCCAGAGATTACAGAAAATTTCAGAGCCATACTTGATCAAGAAAGGCAAAGGCTTGATAGTACCGCTGAACAATCAACTTTCCTCCAGTAGCAAAAAATTGATGGACAACAAGCAAAGGTAGAAGAGCAGGCAGAATTTCAGCACATGGAGGACGAAGCCGGTTTATGGAGTATGGATTTGGATGGAGCAGTAGGTAAGGATGGTGTTGGAATTGGTATTTGGATAAGTCCAGCATTCCTACCAAACAAAGTCCCGAGTAATGTAACAATTTGTTCGTATAAATTGGCTTTTGATTATTCCAATAATGAAGCTGAATATGAGGCTTTAATTGCTGGTTTGAAAATCCTTAAGAAGTTGAATGAAAAAATAATTTCAGTTTATGGCAACTACGAAATAGTAATCAAGCAAGTCAAGGGTGAATACCAAGCCAAACATCCTCGAATGTGGGCTTACTGTAATGCGGTATTAGATATTTTGAGGTTGTTTCTAGATTATACTTTGACATGTGTCCCTCGTGTACAAAATGTTATTGCAGATTCCCCTGCAATAGCTGCAAGTAACTTGAAAATCTCGATGAATTCAAACAATAAGTTCGAAATTCATGTGAAACATCGCCCAACTGTCCCTGATAATCAAAGATATTGGCAGGTGTTTCAAGATGACAAAGAGATTGAAGAATTTCTGCAAAATGAAGACAAATACAAAGATACTTCTATCGATGGAGAGCAAGATGATGGTGAAACAAACATAGAGGTAAATTAGATGGAAGTTTTGCAGCTGAAGGAAAATGTCATTCCTAAAGGTCTAATACCTTTAGAGGAGTTATGTGATCAAGATGATGTAGCCCGGAAACCAAGCATGGTGGCGACCGAGAAGGGAGTTGAGGATGTGAATATTGGAACAACAGAAAATCCAAAGATGGTGAAGTCGTCAAAGGCGTTGCCTCCTCAGGTAAAGGAAAAATACATTAGTTTATTGTCTTCATTTACTGATGTATTTGCATGGGACTATTCAGATTTGAATGCGTACGATAAAAGGATAATTCAACACATCATTCCAATCAAGCCAAACCAGAAGCCATTTCAACAAAAGTTAAGAAGGATAAATCCAAAGTTGCTGCCATCAATAGAAAAAGAGGTGAATCAATTGTACAAGGTTGGTATAATTGTTTCAATAAGATTTTCAGATTGGATTTCCAATTTGGTGCCTGTGCAGAAGAAAATAGGTGAGATTAGATTATGTATTGATTTCAGAAATCTGAATAAGGTGTCTTTGAAAGATAACTTTTCATTGCCAAAAATGGACCACATACTTCAAAGAGTAGTTGGAGCATCTCGTATGTTGCTACTCGATGGGTATTTCGGCTATAATCAAATTCTGATCCATGAGGATGACAGGGATAAAACAACATTCACTACGTGGGGAACTTTCCATTATGTCAAGATGCCATTCGGATTAAAGAATGCTGGTGCAAATTTTCAGCGGGTTATGGATATCACCTTTGCAAATGAGAAAGATGTATTTTTAGTAGTTTATCTTAATGATTTGACAGTTTTTTCCAATTTATATGAGGAGCATCTTTACCATTTGAAGATTGTTTTTCAGCGGTGTAGAAAGTATGGCATATCTCTTAATCCAAAAAAGAGCTTGTTTCCCATGGATGAAGGGAAGATTCTTCGTCACATCATATCCAAGGAGGGCATCCGCATCGATCCTGCTTGAGTGGAAGCCATTCATAAGATTGATTTTCCACAAAGTAAAAAGGAGATCCAAGCATTCAAAGGTAAGATGAACTTGTTACGTCACAAACATGTTAAATAAAGATAGTGTAGTAAAGTGGACCGAAGAAGCTATCAAGTCTTTCAATTTGGTAAAGTTGGCTCTTTCTTCAACTCCGATTTTGATCAGCTCGGATTATTCCCAAGATTTCATTTTGTTTTCATTTGCTTTGGATCATACTATGGCAGCGGTCTTAATGCAGAGAAGAGACCTGCTTGAGAAGCCAATTGCCTTTTTCAGCAGGACAATAAGAGATGCAGCCTTAAAGTATAACATTATTGAAAAGCAAGCTCTTGCCTTGGTAAAAGCTTTGAAATATTTTCAGGTATATATTCTGCATTCTCATATTCTTGCTTATGTCCCTAACGCAGCCGTTAAAGATGTCTTAGTACAAATAGATCTGGAAGGGAGACGACGTAAATGGATCGCAACTTTGTTAGAATATGATGTGGAGATAAAACCAACAAAGATCATCAAGGGCCAGGGGCTAGCAAAAATAATGGTGGAGTCTAATTTGCATGCCTTGGACTTAAATCTGATTGCTACTATGTCCGAAGAAGATCAAGAAAGTTCGCTTGTTCAGGTATCTGAAATTTTTCTTCTTTCTCCTTGGTATTCGGATATTGTATATGTGCTTCAGCATCTTTCACCGCCACCGGGGATGGCTAGAAATAAAAGTAGGACTCTGAAATCAAAGGCTGCCAAATTTGGTATTATGAATAATGCACTTTATTGGAAAGATCCTGGCGGTGTCTTGCTGAATTGTTTGGTTGAGGAGGAAGCAAAACAGGTCATGGATGATTTTGACAAGGGAGATTGTGGAGGTCACCTATTTTGGAAGACAATAGCCAATAAGATTTTGAGAGTGGGATATTATTGGCCTACCCTCTTTGCTGATGTGTATAAAACTGTTACAAGCTGTCAGGAATGCCAGATTTTTCAAGGAATGAGAAAGTTGCAGCCTTTACCTCTCAAGCCGGTTGAAGTAAGTGCTCCGTTTCAGCAGTGGGGTTTAGATTTCATTGGTGAGATTCATCCTACATCTTCAGCTCAGCACAAGTGGATCCTCACAGCGACAGATTATTTCACAAAATGGATTGAGGTGATTCCCACTCGGCAAGCCACCAATTTGGTAATAATTCAGTTTCTTGAAAAAAATATTTTGTGACATTTTGGCTGTCCTAACAAGTTGATTACAGATAATGCGACAACTTTCAAATCTAAAAATATGATTGATTTTTATAACAAATATCAAATTAACTTGGGGCACTATACTGCATACTATCCACAAGGTAACAGATTGGCAGAATCTTCAAACAAATCATTGGTTAATATCATCAAAAACCTGCTGGAAACAAACAAAAAGAGTTGGCATAAGAAATTGGTTAATGCACTATGGGCGGATAGAGTAAGTCAGAAGAAATCAATAGGCATGTCTCCTTTCGACATCGTATACGGTGTTAACACAATGTTCCTGACATTTCTCGCAGTCCCGGTTGTTAAATTTCTACAGGAAGCTGGAAGTGAGGAAGATCATTTAAAACGAAGAATAAACCAAATGATCCATTTACAACAGACGAGAGAGGAAGTTTTTCAGAATACCTTTAGGCTGCAAGGGAGAATCAAGAAAATCTATGATCAGAAGGCAAAGGCAGACAAGTTTCAGATTGAAGACATAGTGCTGAAATGGGATGCTAGAAACGAAGACAAAGGCAAACATGGCAAGTTCGAGAATCTATGGAAGGGACCCTTCAGAATTGCTGCATATCGGGGTCAAAATGCTTTTCTGCTGAAAGAAATGAACAGGGAAGATTATCCAGGTGGGCCGGTCAATGGTCGGCTGCTGAAACGGTATTATCTTTGAGATATTTTATGTTGTCATATATCACTGTACATACCATTTTATTTCCTTCATTGCAAAGTGTGTACTATCGTCATTCATTCAGTTTGGGGCCCGAAGTGAAGGCTATAAAACTAAAGGTCTGATGTCAGTTTTTGGTTATTTAGTGTGGATTATTTGAGTCAGTTTGCGTCAGTTTTCAGTCTTGTAATTGAGTCAGTTTTGAGTCAAGATATTGGTTTTGGTTTGTTGAAGTTATTGACTCCATTTAGCCCAATGGAAGAGGCACTGTCTACCTTCCAGAGATCTTTAGTTCTTGGCACCTCCCAGTAGCTACCATCCCCATTGGAGCCATTGTTAGTGTAAGTATATTCATCCCTCCATTAGTGATCAAAATTCTCTTTTTGCATGCATTTTAGGTGTCTAATCCGATTAGCTGCATTCTTAGGACCATGGATCATCTGATGGTAGTGGCTCATTATCAAATTTCCCTCATGGTCTTTATTTGCTGGTCTATTTTTATAAGTTTAGATCATTTACAGTCATCTTTTGTCATTACAATTTGCAAAAGCCATTTTTAGGGTTTCAGGTCTCATTAGGTCTAGGGTTTGTCACCATAATCATGTAAAAGCTCAATAATGGTTAGTAGGCACATGAGGAGGTCTAATAAGGTCTCAGCATCAAAATTTCAATAATGATATACTCAGTAATTGATTTTTCCTCAAAACCCTGTTTTGAGGAAAAACAGAGTTTTATGTTCTATGTATAAAAATTTCATGTAATTTTAATTTTCCTATATGTAATAAGTTCAGAACTGCAGCCTTGGGTCACCTTGCCAAACTCCTACACTCCAGCTCCTATAAAAGAGACAAGAAAATCCAAGCATTAGTCCAACAAATGTAAAAAAGAGAGCCAAACAGAAAAACAGAGTTTTTAAAGAAAAAAGTGAAAAAGAAAACTTTAGAAAGTGTGTTTTCTAAGTGAAAAATTAAATTTACTTGTATATAAAGTGATCTTTGTGTTGAAAACATCATTTTTGTGCTAAAGAGAGAGAGAACAAGAGAAAATCGTGTTTTGAGGCGAAAGGAGGGAAATCGCAGCAAAATTTTGAAATTACTCTTAGCGCGGTGCACCCAAACATAGGCGTGGCACACCTGCTTGGCGCGGCGCACCGGGCGTAGAATTTGCATACATTTTTGAATTGGCGCGGCGCACCAGTCTGCCAAGCCAAAATTTCATTCAAATGACCTTCTCAAGCTCCAAAATCTTACAAAAATCATTCCTCAAGTAAGTAAAACCTCCCATTTTTCCATTGCAAGAGATTTAGTCCTCCTTGATGGTGTTTTGATAGGTGAAAAATCAAACCCTAATTCGCTGCATAGTTGCATTGCAAAACTGTCTAGGGTTTTGTAATTTTGTCATAATTGCTGTTTTTACTCCCTTGCATCATTTTCACATATCCCATTCCTCTACACTGAATTTCCTGAATTTCATTTCCCTTTCCCTCTCTCACTTACACTCATCCTACCCCCCTATCCCCAAAACCTTAAAACCCTAACACCTAATTCCCGCTATTTCCCAAACCCTAATCCTCATTCCCGAAACTCTATCACTCCCTAATAACCCTATAGCCAGCATCAAAATCCTCCACTCATCAGTCCCACTCATCAAATAACAATCACCTATTCTTGAAATAAAATCTCTTCATACTCATTATTTACACCATACAGTGGCAAATATGGAAACATATTCAGCTTATGAAAGGGATGAGGAAACTGTGAGCGATTCCTCCCTAGAGATTCATGCACCAAGAAAACCACATAAGGGAGGAAAACACATCTGGGAGGAGCCCACCACACTCATAGAGTTATTGGATTGTCCCTTTGCAGTAACATGTTTCAAACATTAGTCTTGCTACCAGTTTTGTGAGATGGTGGAAGGGGTGAAATATCACCATGAACTTGCTAGACTATTTGTACTTCATCTTCACAATGGCTAGGTCAACTTAGCAGGTGTTTCCTTCACTTTGACACCTGAAACTATAGCTGAAGCAACAGGTATTCCTAATGTGGGTGAACAGTGGAACAAAGGACAGCTTGTGGGCAAAGAACATTATGAGCCTTATATCAAGCTAGTTATCAAAAGCAAATCAGTAGGGTCTTTTCTTTCAGATACCTACAGGACACTTATGCAACACTCATGAAGCTCATTATCAAATACTTCAGCTGTGAAGGGAGATTTTCTCGCTTGTACACCTATCATGTTAGATTATTGATGCATTTCACTAGAGTGAGGATGATGAACCTCCCCTATTTCATATGCAAAAATATTGAGAAAATGGCCACATTGGTGCAAATAAAACCTCCTCATCAATAGTACAACAACATTTATCACTTTTCATCGATCAAGATTGTTGTTTTGCATCAGTTGAGTTTGTTGAATGTTTCATGGGATGCTTTCATTTCACATGAGGTTTTCCAAAGCCCTCAAGCGATCCCTTCAGTATTTCAAGAGGCAGGAGGGCCTTCAAATTAACAAGAGGTTCATGAAACTCAAGCTACAGGTGTGCCAATATTTGTCACTTATGAAAAAGGCACAAGGAGATTATTTGCAACTGCCAAATGAATACTATCTCCACTTGGGGTGGAAGGGGTCTCATTTCCTTCATGAGACCATAGGCAAATGCTATCTTCACCCGGGGTGAAAGGGGCTTTGCCTTCTTCTTCAGCAAAGCAGGTACATGATAAAGGGAAACAACCATTGCATGATGAAGGGCCTTCTGAAGGTCAGGAGAGAGATTTCATTTTGATTCAGGATGAGGATACTGATTTGGGCTCCCAAAGCTCAAAACTCAAGGAGATCATCAAAGAACAAGAAGCTGACATCCATGACTTATCTCTTAACCTTGAAAGATCTAAGCGGATCATAAATTACCTTGAGCAATGGAACAAGCAGTTGGAGGATAAATAGACAATCATGTAGCTGCAAACCATAAGGGAAAACAAGCAAGCAGCAAAAAGGAGGAAATTCAAATTGACACCGCTTGAGCAAGAGATTGATGCTGACCAGGAATCTTGGCTAGAGAGGGAAAATATGCACTTGGAGAAGCTGCTTGAGAAAGCCAACAAGGAGAAAAATATGTTGCAGCACATGGCTTATCACTATTTGGCACGAAACAAGATTTGCAAAGCAAGGATAAGGAGCCTAAAAGCCAAGTTGAGGAAAACTTTGAGGAGCAAGAAAGAGCAAGATAAGCTCAAGATCTTGGCTGAAGCTTCATTGGCCCAACATAGTACTTGATGCAGATCACTCATGCCAAATTTCAAGAAATTTGGCAAACTTTTTGGCAATTTTGAATTTTTCAAGGAAAAAACAGGTTTTTCCAGTAGGTGCGTAGTGCCACCTAGCGCACGCTTTTTATAGGGACTTCCTCTGGAGGAAAACTTTGAATTTTTGGATTCCTTGTGAAAAATTGTTCATGCCCAGAAATTACTAGGAAGTTTTGACAAGTTTTGGGCCTCCAAAAGTGTCAAAAACACCTCCAAAATGCCCTCTCTACCACTTTTTGGGCACACAAGAAGCAGTGTTGGGAGAACTGATTTTTGGAGGGGAAAATGGACACAAAAATCAAAATTTCCATTTTTCCTAGAAAGTAGACAGATATACATTTCCAGCATGCCCACTTGGAGGAAATTTGGTGAAGGGGAAGGCCTTCAAATTCAGCTAGGAAAAAGCATTACGCACAGAAAAAGTGGCGCTACGCACAGGATGAAAAAGTGCCAATTTTGCTCAAAAACTCTGTTTTTTGCCTAGTTTTCTTCTAGTTTGACTTTTTCACTCTTATGGTCAAATTAATGAGCTGACATGATGTAAATTGATGTAAAAATAATAAAAATTGACTTGATAAGGTAGATACATCAGTTGTAGGTGGTTTAAAGTTGAATGAATCAGTTTCCTAGGTTTTAGAGGCACGCTGTTCCATTGTCTATTTTTGTGTTCCTAGCTTAGATATGGTTGAAACCACCCCTCTTCTCATGGATTTGACCCCTGATGGATAACACAGGTGGTTTGGAGGTCTATATCATGTGTTTTTTCAGTCATTTTTAAAGGTTAGACTCTTGTGAATGCTTTAAGCATTATTGTACATTCATCTCTGCGGTTTGGAAAGGAAATAGACCAGGGTTTGTAGCATTTTGTGGGATTCTTGTGGCAAGGTGATTTAGTATTGTTTTCCTTCTGTGATTCAAGTTTACATGTGTTTATGTGTGCCATCATCTCTCTCTTTTCAGCTTAACTAAATGAATCAAGTATAAAGGTGGAAATCATTGATGTTGCAGTGCTCTACCTTAGGGTTTATTTGGTTTTACATGTTTTCAACTGTTTGATGAGGATTCTTGATACTTTCATGCCCTCTCCAACTCCTCACCAGTTTTAAGACTCTCCATTTCACTTAATTCAAAGAACTAAAGCATTTGCCTACCTCACTGTTGTTGGGAAAAGTATCTATTCAGAATGCCCCTATCCCACTCTAAGGTGTGATAGTGCCTTAGCAACAAACAAGGAAAACTATTTTTGTATTCTTCTTTATGAAATGTAAACGAAGAGGAAGGATGTAACTAACCTGTGTCTTTCGCTAGTTTGTTGATCCAATCGCTCTCCTCTTTGTTCGCTTCCCGCTTCCTGCTCCCTTACTGGCCCAGCTTCACCAAGTTCCTGCAAGATCATAGAAGAGGAAAACTACCCAAAAACATAGATTTACATTCATAAATAGCTTAGGATAAGATTTAAGCTAAACATGCAAATATAACAAAGCATCATTGATATACAAGCATATAGGAGAAACTCAAATAATTTTATTGATATGATAAGAAAGTCCAAGAGGAGATACAACCAAGTGAGTCCCGATCCAGCATCTACCTCCCAGAAAAGGAATCCCTTCCTCTCCTCCAACAAAGCATAAATCACCCAATGCACTAATCTCAATCTCAAACCAACAACAATTCTCTGCAAAGTACAAAATTCCAGCCTCCGGATCTCTGGGATGAGGGATCCATATATAGATGTAAGCAGAGAGGATGAGTCAGCTTATGTTTTGACTTGTGGCTTCTCTCTGTCAGTTCTTGCTTCCACTTGGAGACTGAGAGCCTCTTACTCATCACTGGTCGAATTCAGTGAGGCAAGTGTCATTGGAGAAGATTCTGGAAGCTTCCATTGTCTTTCCACCTCGCGGAATGTCACTGCCATTTGTCATTTCCCGCTCAGCGCACCTTGGTAGTGCATTCACCTGCGTTGCAACGCACCTAGCTAGTGTACTGGGGTGCTTTGCAACGCAGGCAGCTAGTGGAGCATCTGAATTGATCCTGATTTGACTAGTTCTGAGTAGTTTTTGGTGGAGAACTTCTGGGAGAAGCTGTCATTGGTTGACCTTGTTCCTTTAGAGGCAGGAACAACACTTTTAGGGACTTTGGATCCCTTGGATTATGGACATTTCATGCTCAAAGCTGTAAGGCACAAAAATGTCTATAACAGTTGCCCCCTAAAGTATGAGGCCGTTTATCGGGTGAAATGCTTTATTAGGAGGATCCGAAGTTCTTTCAATGCTGGGAGGAGACCTGTAATAAGATACAATACAATACATCATTTTCATACTATTTTCATGATCTAGTTGAGGCAGGCATTCCCATGCTCAGCTTTATAAATTCATTTTTATGTACATAGGACAGACAATCGTTTGATGGTAGATTGATGATCTTGATGAAATCATCATCCTTTTGGTAGGATGATTATCTGTGCTGCAATGCTGTACATGTCAATGTCTTTATTTTTCCTGAATATATATCGCAGCCCGGATGGATGAAACTAGATCCGGGGTCTTCAATCTCATCCGATCTTCACTCTAAGTACAAGTCGATCCATGTGAGAAATGTTTTGAAGTCGAACATGGAAAGACATCGCTTGATTACCAGTCAATGATGTAAACTGTTAACAAGCACGAGAGGAATCACCGATAATGATAATGACCCTCAAGGTACTGCAGTACAATTCACGTGGTGTGAATAAAGGACTTGGTGTCGAACACCACGCAAAATCTTTCGGTCGAAGGTCATTGATGTATACCTGTCGCCGGAAGTGAGAAACTTGCCATTGAGGCATGCAAGCTTTAAAGTACTGAAGGGGTGTTCCTAGATCAACTTCTTGGATAATGAGTTGATGTCGACAAGAAGCGATCCGTCAAAGGAGGGCCTTGATGTATCCCACATCAATGACACGGAACAGAGCAAATGATTTTGATGGAGGTGAAAACGATCTGATGATATATGGTTCAGGGTGGCGATCATGAAAGAATGAAGTGTAATGTATGGTAGTGGATGGGACACGGTTGACTTCTCTGGATGACTTCTCTTGAACATATCGGCGACACTTGTATGATGGATTGGTAGCATTTACCCCAAAGGTGGATGGTATGGCGAAACCATGGTGATGTGACCGGTGAATGAAACAACCCAACCCGACTCAGGCACGGAGTGGAAGTGTCATGTTCAAGAGTGACTTGCTACCAATAAAGGTTCTTTGAGTTTCTTCCCAATTTTTCCCCAGTCATTGCTGACCAGTACCTCTTTATTTTTGTCAAGCTTGAGGAGGATAACATATGCTTGTTCTATAATTTGCCCTTCGGGCAAACCCATCGCTATGTTTTAACGAGCCTAGCGATAGTGAAACTCGTTCTCGTCTAAAGACAAGTTTGTCGCTATTAATCTTTTTAACGAGTCTAATGACAAAGATAACTCGGTCCTTTTCATTTTTAGAGAGTCTGAAAAGGTACGTAAAGATAACTCCGGGAGTCCTTTTTCGTCATCTAATCCCTTAAGTCCGAAAAAGTATAAAACAATATAGAAGGGATGAATTTTCGATAGTTTTAACGAGCCGAACAAAACAAGCGCTCGATCTTTTTGTGCAATAATCCCTCAGGTCCAAAAAGATTAAAATCTAGAGGAGGGATAGCGCTTCTGGTCGCTTTAACGAGCTGGAAGGCCAAAACTCGGCAATCTTTTCATATTTTACGAGTTAGATGAAAAGAGCTTAAAGAAGACTCGTCTTTTGAGGAACGAGTGATAAAACGGGTAGCAGCTGATTCCAGGTAAGGGTTGGAATTTTCCAATCACGGCAGTGTCACAAGGATGGCTAGTGAAATCACTCTTCGCAGCTGTTCCTCAAAATGGGTAAACAATCAAATGGAGGTGAATGATCGGCCAATGGAAAAGTGGAGGTGACGGTGCAAACACGACCAAGGCTTTAATGGCTGATAATGTTACATTCACGGTGGTTATTTACCGGAGGATAGTTCATTTTTTAACGAGCTTAAACGCGGATTGAAACACTTGCTCGGTCTTATGTTTATTTTTTAACGAGCATGAACTATGTGCTAAAACTGCTCGATTTTATGTTTATTTTTTAACGAGCATGAACTATGCGCTAAAACTGCTCGATTAATCCAGTCATATGATAAGAATGTCTCATGTAAGATGCCATTTTTTATGGAGCTTGCGCCTTACAAAGCTTTGCCCCGCATCCTTTCTTTATGCAAGTTAGGAAATGACTAATCCAAAAAACAGATAAATAACCACTCTTTGATTGCACTCCAAAAGGTTTGCATGCCCCCCGGTATAAAATACGATTTCAAGGTTACCCCTACTTCACTTCCGCCAAAACATTTGTTTTACCGAGAGAGGCCTACCTCTTTCAGGTTACCCAAAGATTGTCTCATTTGCGCAGCAAACAAAACATTTCCTCGGCAATGTCTACCGAGATAGACAAAGGTGAGTGACAACGAGCGCCAAACACATAACTTTGACAAAAGAATCTTATTCTAGAACAACCCCTCTTCCAATCACGGACGGGGTACAGACTAGTCATATTCTCCCGCAGAAACCTACCCTATACCCAAAGTTTTCCTGCCGAAGCAGACCAGGACGCATGCCCCCTGGGTTCCAGTCATATCCTCCCGAATCACTCGCGCTCATCGGGAGGACGGACTGTGGGTTGAGACATTTCTTGTGTGAAGAGACCATTTAGGGATGGTATATGACTATTTGCGATGTGTGATCCGGGAAATGAAAGCTGGTCCACGAGCTTGACCACTCTTCCTTCGTGCGGAAAACACATTACTCTAAAGAGTGAGGAGACGATGGCTCCCATGCAATATATATAGTCTCGTCCAAGGAGTAGGTTATAATCCAAGGGTCCTTGAACGACCATCACGTTCATTTGAACGGTCTTCCCTTTCAATGTTATGGGCACATTGGGGAGGATCCATAAAGGTCGACTGGTTCCTTTATCGAAGCCTGTCAGATTTCTCATCTCAGGCAAAAGCGATGGCGAACCAAGCGCTTTCCAAGAAATAGAGGAAAGGATACTCACAGATGCCCCCTCATCAATGATGGTGCCAGCCATGACCATTCTGTATATTTGAACGATAATTCAGAATGGTATGCTTGCTGGCAAACGGGGTCTGCCTAGTTGGTTCCAGTCGAAGGATACAACTAGGTTTCTTGGTGGTGGGACCGAGTAGACGGCCGGGTATCGCTCTGACGAACTTCCTTCCTGCGATAAAGGAATGGGTGGATTGCCCCCGTGTTCGTCGGAGTCTGTGTTGATGAAGAGAATTTGGATGGTGTCATCCTTATCCTCTTCAGTGACTGTATCATTCGAAGATAAAACCTCTGAAGGCAAGACCGGGTCAACTGCCGCCTCGACCTTTTGACTTTCGTCTGGTATGGATTCAGTTGGTTTATCCTCAATGATAGACGCTTCAGCTGACCACTTGAGCGGGCCAGCTAGATTCTCAACTAATGAAGGACTCGGCAAGAGTTTTTTATATCCAGGAGGAAGTCGTAACGGTGAAACCGGACGATCTTCCAAGACTCTTTTAGCCTCGTCTAAGAAGGGACAACGGTGGAGGGCATGGTCGCCTTCGCACAATCTACAGGGAGGTCTAGCTCTCCCTTTTTGTCCTGGAACTTCACTTTCACTAGTTGACGGTGTACTTTCAACATGGCCATCAGAGGTTGACGACACCGGATTGTGCAAACGGGGAGACCAGTCCCTTAGTATCCGAGGGATGCAAGGACAATCTTTGTGAAAGTTGTCTCCCTTGCAGATGACACATGGCGATTTAGGCCTGGTCAGTGCTGTGTGTGGATTTTCATTAGACGACACTTGTTTTCCCTTATTTGCCTTTGGCTCCTTCTTCTTTTTCTCTTTCTTCTTCTTTTCCTTCTTCTCCTTAGGAACTTGGTTTTTAGCTTTACCAGTCCCGTCAGACGAAGAGGAAGGAAGAGAGGAAGAATTAGAGGAAGTAGAAGGTGGGTGGGAAACTCTGGATTCGTCTAATTGCTGATTCGACTGTTCAGGAATAGTGGTGTTCTGAACGACATTGGTTGAGAAGAGCCAGACTGGCAAGCCAATTGTCAGTCCTGGAAGCGACAATGTGGCCATATGGGGCGCACCAACATCTCCCCAAGAGGAGAAGGGACTAGGATTTCCACCAAGGGGAATTCCTTGGTTGGTAGGCTCCATTTTCTCAACCTAAAGATCAACGCAGGAAAAAGGGTATGATTATTCCGTTTAAAATAAATTTTAACGACGCTTGGACACAACTTACTTTTTCAATTTTAAAGAGTCGAGAAAAAGCAAAAGATGACTCTAGTCGCCTTCGATGTTTTAACGAGCCCGAAGTGACAAATGCTCGGATGGACTTTTTCCGTTATAGAGTCTGAAAAAGGCCAAAAGGAACTGCTCTGGAGATCTAGGTAGAGGGTGTGCCAAACCAATTGCAAAACGCAGAATACTTTTTAGGGTACGGGCGGTCAATCTTCCCGAATGCTGTGTTCAGTGCATTGCGATCAGTAGGGCGGCCGACACGGTTTCCTATGGATAAAGGTTTTATGCCTATAGGGGTCTCCAAATATATACTCGACGGTACGTGGGAGCACAATCCGTACTGGCACTTATTGTCTCTCAGGAGGAATCACCCAACCATCAGTGAGGCCAACAGTTACCAGGTTTTACGACGCCGGAACACGTCTCTAGCCTAGACCTCTATGTTGTGCGTTAAGTTACAAAGCGTTGTTAAGTTCATTCAATTTATTTTAGGTTGATCTTTCTTAGAAGTTTGCCTTTTTTGGATCACCACAAGATGTAGATACAATTCCTAAATGCAGTCTAAAGATGATAAGCAAGCTTTTATCTCTTTTCAACAATGAAAATCCTAGCTACAAGGGGAAAAGAAAGACAATCTTTTCTCAAAGAGCATAGAGCACACTGTAAATGCACTTTTCCTAAATCAATCCATACAAACTGTCAAAATGCAAATGCACTTGTGCATGTATTTGTTTTCACTTTCTTAATATTGATGCCTAAAAAGAAAGTTGTTGTACAAATTTGAATTCGATTTCAAGTGAAAACACAAACAAGCTTCTTTTTTCGAAACCAACAAAGTAGAGACGATTACGACACTTTATGATTTTGAAATAAACACTTGTTTCGACACTAGAAATTCACAAATTCAAACCAAAAGACAAAAAGTAAAAGCGTAATCAACTGTCAATAGCAAACAAACTTACTCCTAAGATCAAAACGACACTTACGACAGGTCTGGATCTAAGGGCGACAGTATGACTAGTTTACTTTTGTAATGGGAAACTGCAAATGATGTAACAAATACACAAAAACAAATACAGTTTCTTTTATATAACTAAGGCGGAATTAAGGCAAAGAAAAGGGGTTTTCAGATAGGTACACACACTGATAACAGGCTGCAAAAAAAATCAGAGATAAAACTGAGCAAAATGAAGCAGAGAACCACAACTGCACAGGGCAAAGGCTGATCAACGCACCTGTTGCACAGAGAAACTGAATTGTAGCGCAGGTAGCCCTCTCAGGACCTGCGTTGAAATGCAGAACCTCTTCACAGAGCCTGTGTTGAAGCAGAAACGAGAATTGTCTCTGGGTTCTGGGTCACGGTTTGCAGTTTAATCTACGGTTTTTGGCCGGATAAAAGCTATCAATAAGGTACAATTAGAGGGATGATTTAAAGGAGGACTAAGAGCTATCACAAAGGGAAATTAGCACATTTGTGGATCAAGTGTTCAGATCATAAACAGGCCCAGTAATGGACTAGAGTAGCAGATCTCTACTTTGCATTTGTAAATGGCAAATGCAGTTCGATTCTCCACTCCTAAGTTTATGAGAAGAACAACAATAGAAACACAAATAAACTAACTAGATACGCTCCCCAGCGGAGTCGCCAATTTGTTGTTGGGAAAAGTATCTATTCAGAACGCCCCTATCCCACTCTAAGGTGTGATAGTGCCTTAGCAAAAAACAAGGAAAACTATTTTCGTATTCTTCTTTATGAAATGTAAATGAAGAGGAAGGATGTAACTAACCTGTGTCTTTCGCTAGTTTGTTGATCCAATCGCTCTCCTCTTTGTTCGCTTCCCGCTGCCTGCTCCCTTACTGGCCCAGCTTCACCAAGTTCCTGCAAGATCATAGAAGAGGAAAACTACCCAAAAACATAGATTTACATTCATAAATAGCTTAGGATCAGATTTAAGCTAAACATGCAAATATAACAAAGCATCATTAATATACAAGCATATAAGAGAAACTCAAATAGTTTTATTGATATGATAAGAAAGTCCAAGAGGAGATACAACCAAGTGAGTCCCGATCCAGCATCTACCTCCCAGCAAAGGAATCCCTTCCTCTCCTCCAACAAAGCATAAATCACCCAATGCACTAATCTCAATCTCAAACCAACAACAATTCTCTGCAAAGTACAAACTTCCAGCCTCCGGATCTCTGGGATGAGGGATCCATATATAGATGTAAGCAGAGAGGATGAGTCAGCTTATGTTTTTACTTGTGGCTTCTCTCTGTCAGTTCTTGCTTCCACTTGGAGACTGAGAGCCTCTTACTCATCATTAGTTGAATTCAGTGAGGCAAGTGTCATTGGAGAAGATTCTGGAAGCTTCCATTGTCTTTCCACCTCGCGGAATGTCACTGCCATTTGTCATTTCCCGCTCAGCGCACCTTGGTAGTGCATTCACCTGCGTTGCAACGCACCTAGCTAGTGTACTGGGGTGCTTTGCAACGCATGCAGCTAGTGGAGCATCTGAATTGATCCTGATTTGACTAGTTCTGAGTAGTTTTTGGTGGAGAGCTTCTGGGAGAAGCTGTCATTGGTTGACCTTGTTCCTTTAGAGGCAGGAACAACACTTTTAGGGACTTTGGATCCCTTGGATTATGGACATTTCATGCTCAAAGCTGTAAGGCACAAAAATGTCTATAACACTCGCCCCATAGAAACCTCTACAAGACTGAGTCCATTCCCCGAACCCACAACTGCCTTTCACTTTTGATCCAGCAAACCAACATAAAACTCAATCAAATTCCTTTGAGCATATACCTAGCCTAAAATTAGTCTTTACATCAGTCATCTCAAGCCTCATTTGTTATATTTTCCTGAGATTGACAAGGAGAGAGCCCTCTCTCGACCTAGTAGGGCTAGCTACCAGGTTAAGCATGGTTTGATGTTACCCTAGACTTGCCTTTTTCAGCCTAAGGTAGATTAGGCCATAATAGGTCCTTCAGTGAATGAGGAGGTGCCAAGTGGCAGGCTACCATTGGCCCCCATCGCAAATCCCAATCACAGGTAGGTTGATGTTAGAAATCAACCCCTGAGCAAGGAAAGGTTGCGATGCGAAAGACAGGTAGGGAGCTTTACAGAATTTGCCCCAACAGGTATCGAGTTGCGATGCGATCCCAATCACACATCGACGAAGGGAAGTATTGAAGATAATTGATCCCTGGCATACCCAGGTTGCGATGCGATATCATAATCGCAAATCACAACACGGTGTAGAGTCCCACTTTATGATTGTCGTCGATTCTCCACCGATGGCGAAATGCGATAAGTTCTAGGATGTGAGAAGATTATCAATTTCAGTTTATAGTGTTGTTGGGTCCACAACATCACAATCACATATTTTCTGCGTTGTTCACAGACCAAAAGCCCGTAGAATTTCACCGGTTGTGATTTGCGATGGAAAATCAGTGCTGACAGATTATGGCCTTCTGCTCGGCAAAATTCTCGCTTGGTTAACGGATTTTTGGAGCAAAAATGTGGGTTCCTATTGGATGTGGAGCATTTTGTGGAACAAATAGTGGGAGAACTAGGAGAAGTCATAATTTTTTTAGTTTTCCACCAAATTGGTTGCAAAAATAGGCTAGATAGCCATTTTTGAGTATTCTGAACTGAGTGGAACATGTTTCAGAAGCATTTGAGCATTGTAAACACAAAGCTGTACACTTTTGAGCATAATAGAGAGGCCCAAGCCATTGGAAGCTGGACCAAGGAGACATAGCCTACGAGGGGTGAACTCCTTTATCAAGTGCTTGTTGTAATGTGTTTTTGATGAAGTTATGTATATGTTTATGTTGCTATTTAGTTTCTTGTTTATGTTAATTTGCTCGTAAAATTAACATAAAAACTCTTCATTTTACTTGCAAAAAATTGATGAATCCTTAAGCACAATGAAAGAATTTTGTTTATACTATGAGGAAGATCTTAACACTATAAACTAATATTCTAGATCAGATCAATTTGGTATCAAAGCACTATGTTTTCTTTGTGGAAGAATGATTTAATTGTTTGCGAGTTTATGTCATGCTTATAAGGTTAAAACTCAAAAGAGGTGAAGGAAAGCTGGTTGGAAGCCCTAAAGTTTGGTCAAGGGGAAGAAGAGAAAGGTTGCCACAATCTCCAACAACAGTTCAGCCTCAAGTTGTAGTTGATACTCCAGAGATCATGTCTCATGAAGGAGAACCTACAAACATGACAAAAGATGAGAATACCTTCATAAAGGCTTTCTTTGACATGATAGAGATGGTGAAGGTCCTCTATGAAGAGAGAATAGCAGGTTGCAAGGAGAAAGTTCCAAACCTCTCAAAGGAGAAGGCTCTTCAGGAGGAGGTAATGGAAAAGGAGGTAATGGGAATGGAGATAAACCTCCACCTCTCCACCATATTCTTCATCTTCTTCTTCACAACCATATTCACCCTCTTCCACTAACACTACCCTTACTCATACTCATCATCATTCTTCAAAAGGAACTAGTAAATCACCTTTTCTAAAACTGGATGTTAAATTTGAGTTTCCCATGTATAATGGTGAAGTGAATGTAGAGAAGTTTGATAATTGGATTCGTCAATTGGAGTTCTATTGTAGGATTTAAAACCTTCAAGAGGATAACATAAAGATTCAGTTAGCTTCCTTGAGAATGGAGGGTGCAACACTTGTATGGTGGGAATCAAAGACCCAAGAGGAGATTAAAAAACATGGTAAGATCTCAATTTCTTGGAATGATTTCATTGCTGCAATTAAAATACAATTCTACCCTCTAGCTTATATGTATAAATCCATCATGAATTGGCAGCACTTTAGACAGCTTAAAGGTCAAAATGTGCAAGATTACACCCAAGAATTCAAAAAAAGGTCTTTGATGTTAGGTGTAGATTTGCAGTCACATGACACTTTGCTGAAGTACATAGGGGGTTTACATAGTTACCTTAGGCATACTATCTTAATGTTTAATCCCAGTAATCTAGTTGATGTGTGTGTGAAAGCCACTCATCTTGAGGAAAGAGGGAGAAACATCTCAGAAGAAGGTAGTAAAAAGCCATTTAAGGGTAAAGAAAAAGAAAATTGTTTCAAGGGAAAGAATCACAGCCAACAAGATTTGGGATCCGATTCGGGTGATGAAACTAAAATCACAGCCATGGGGTTAAAAGGAAAAGAATCCATTGCTAGCACTAGTTCTTCAGACTCACAAAATGAGACTCCAAATGAAAAGAGAAGAATAGAACTATTTCACATAAGAGTGATATCGAAACATAACAAGATTGATATGTTGTTTGATAACAACTCTCAAGCCAATCTTATCTCAGAAAACATTGTCAAGAGTTTAAATCTGGAAACTGTTCCACATCATAAATCGTATCCACTTGGATGGGTATGTGACAACATAGAATTGCAGGTTACTAGAAAGTGTAAACTGAGATTCACTATTACTGCAAATTTCATAGATGAAGTGGAGCTTGATGTTGTGTCATTAGATATCTATGGCATGGTTTTGGGCAGCCCGTACCTTTATGATAGAAAAGCTATCTTCCATCAACATGAAAATAAATATCATTTATTAAAAAATGGAGTAGAATATATTGTGAGAGATCACAACAAGAAAATAATTTTTTCGCTTGTTAATGCAGGGCAGATAACAAGACTGGTGAATTCGAGCAAGAATTATACGCTTCTCATGATCAAACCTGAGAATGATATTGACTGTGAAGCGTTTGATGGTTGTAATTCGAATTTGAAAACTGATTTGGTTGACATTGTTAACCAATCTGATGAAATGTTTCAGGAATCAAAGGGATTACTTCTAGAGAGGGGAATCCAACCTGAGTTATAGTTGTAGAAAAAGTGTCCTCTTCCTAACATTAGCATGTACAGGATATCAGTGATGGAAAGCACACAAATTAAGATGCAAATCCAGGGATTTTTGAATAAAAGGATCATTTGGTCTACTCCTTTACTGTGTGGTGCACCTCTTGTTTTGGCACTCGAGAAGATTGGTAAGAATTTCCTTGAATGGGATTCAAGAAGTGGTTTTCATCAAAATGGATTTGCTGAAGGAGATATAGGGAAGATGACATTCAAAACTAGAAAAGGTTTATTTGAATGGCTTGTTATGCTTTTCGGTCTTTTCCATGCGCCTACTACTTTTACGCATATGAAGAAAGATGTGTTGAAGCCATT
Source organism: Pinus tabuliformis (assembly GCA_031772625.1). NCBI lineage: Eukaryota > Viridiplantae > Streptophyta > Pinopsida > Pinales > Pinaceae > Pinus > Pinus tabuliformis. The sequence continues at coordinate 650,725,179 of CM062818.1, read as the reverse complement.
TCTAGACAAGATAGTCTATTTGGAAGACATTTTCATTTTCAGACAATTTCATTATGAGCATGTCATGTATGAGAAAAAAATAATTGATGTCGTATGTCAAGAACATTTGTTTACGAAGATGTCAAAGTATATGTTGGATAAAACTTCTTTGATGTAATTGAGCTGTGAAATTGGTTCTTCCAAGTGTGTTTAGGTTCCCAAAGGCTTTTTGGCAGTTTGCGTGGGACGTGGAGAAGGTGAGCTGAAGTTATACCTCTCCAAGATTGAAGTTGTAACAGTTTGTGGTGGTATTGAATCCATTCCTGCAAACACAGGTGAAGGAATCATACATCCTTGTGAAGTCGCAGATGCATTTTCTCTGCTCGCAATTTACGCAGGCAGGCTCAAGATAATCATTTGGATAAGAGGTTTTTTAGGAGCAGGCCAATTTTGGAGGAGAAAATTTGTTAATTTTTCTTCTATTGTGGCTCATTTGCATTAATTGGCAGTTGTGCGAAAGGTCTTCTAGTGGGGTGGCAAACAACGAGAGGCATTTGATGTTTTATAACAAAAGATCAGTATAGCTCCAGTACTTTCTTTTCGAGACTTGAGACAATCATTTAAGTTTCATGTTGTTGTATGTGACTATGCCATGGGCATATTCTTTCTTCCATGTGGTAAGCCCATTTCTTTTCATTAAGAAATTTCCAATGATAAAGTGTTTAAGTTGCAGTGACAAAGGCACTTCCGTTGGATGGGTTTTCTTCTACTATTCCACTCGGTCAAGAGGTATAAGAAAGGTATAAGCGACAAGTTTGTTGATGTAATTTCTAGGCCTATAGTTTGTATAAATATTTTCCTCAAGCACCATTTTATTTTACATGAAAGTTATGTTCAGAAAAATGCATACTTTCAAGATGTATATTCAAGCTTGAGTCAAAGGAATCAACTGGAGGAATTTGTTTACCATTTGCATGATAATGTTTTGTATAATCTTGGTAAGAAGGATGTTGCTACTAATAGTAACATGGACAAGGCCAAAGAGTTCATTGAACGACTCCAAATGGTACATCAAACAATGCAAGAACAACTTGAAAAGGTTAAAGGAAAGTACACAGAAAAGCACAACAAGAATCGTGGAGATAACAAGTTCCAATTTAGTGATCCAATGGATCGAGATTGGAAAGGTGAGGGAAATGTACCTCACCTGTTGAACAATTGAAAGTGATCCTTTTGGGGTCCAAAAGGCTTCCAGCAGGGAGGAGTGATCAGGTGCTCAAAATTAGGCTAAAAAATCAAAGTGTTAGAATCTTGATAAAGTTAGCTTTAGATCGAAAAGCTCATCATTTTGATTCTAATGGTGTGAAAGATACTCAAATTTGAGCTCGTATGCAGAATATAGAGAAAGTCAAAGTTCAGATTTGACTTTCTTACATGGCAGGATTTGATGATGTGGCAAGGTCCTTTAGGAAATGAGGAGGCACCAAGTGGCAAGCTGCCATTGACCCTCACATGTCGCAAATTGCAACCGCAGGAAGGTTAGTGTTAGAAATTAGCCCTCGAGCAAGGAAAGGTTGCGATGCGATAAGGTAGGCAGGGAGGTTACAGAATCGGCCTCGACAAGTATCGGGTTGCGATGCGATCGAAATCGAACATCGACGAAGGGAAGCATTGAAGCTAATCGCCCCCCAGCATACCCAGGTTGCGATGTTATATTACAATCACAATTCACAACACAGTGCATTCCTGCTTTATGATTGCCGCCGATTCTCCATCGATGGCGAAATGCGATAAGTTCCCGGATGCGAGAGGATTATCAATTTCAGTTTATAGAGCCGTTGGGTTTGCCACATTACAATCACACATTGTCCGCTTTTTTCACAAACCAAAAGCCCGTAGAAATCCATCGATTGTGATTTGCGATGGACAATCGGTGCTGACAGATTATGGCCCACCGTTTGGTAAAATTCTCGCTCGGTTAGTGGATTTTTGGAGTGAAAATGTGGGTTCTTGTCGAATGTGGAGCATTTTGTGAACGAATAGTGGGAGAACTAGGAGAAGTCATAACGTTTTCAGTTTTCCACCAAATTGGTTGCAAAAAGAGGTTAGGTAGCCATTTGTGAGTATTCTAAACTGATTGGAGCAAGTCTTAGAAGCATTTGAGCATTATAAACACATCTTTTTACACTTTTGAGAATATTAGAGTGTCCCAAGCCGTTGGACGCTGGACCAAGGAGATGTTGCCTTAGAGGGGTGATCTCCTTTATCATGTGCTTGTTGTAATGTGTTTTTGATGACGTTCCGTATATGTTTATGCTGCTATTCAGTTTTTGGTTTATGTTAAATTGCTCATAATATTAACATAAAAACTCTTCATTTTACTTGCAAAAAATTGATGAATCCTTAAGCACAATGAAATCATTTTGTTTATAATCTGAGGAAGATATTAGCACTACAAACTAATATTCTAAATTAGATCATATGGTAAAGGCTTATTTGAAAGGCCTAAATGACCCTTGATGGAAATATATTGGGTTAGTTCAAGATAATGCTACCCAATTATGACATGTTTTGTAATAGAAATATGGAAAATCAGAAATTTGATCCTAAAAAGAATTATTAGAGTTACCTGCACAATTTTTTAGGACATCTTGTAAAAGGATGAAATGTAGAGAATCATATTCTTGAATATATAACCTTTATTTATGAATAAGTGTTGTAACTTAAAAATTTGGTGTTTTTCTAAGATGGTTATGTTATTTTTTTTATCTAAAACATAATGCATATTTTTGCATTAGGCCCTGTTTTGGCTTGTAAATGATGGAATTTTTGAAACAAAGATGTACAATTTTAGATAATAGATGGATATACTAATTTTGTATTTTTTTAGAAGTAAGAAAGATAATGAATCCTTAAAATGACGAGGTCAACTATTAGGCCTCGCTGTGAGGTCCTTAACAAATTCATAATTTAATTTTTCTAAGTAGGTCTTCATTTGTTATAATGTGGGATCTTTTTCAATTTCAAAATAAGTCAACCAATCAAAAGTTTTAGAGGAAATAAAATACCTATTCTTGAAAAATTGTATGTTAGAATCTATACATGGATCTCTATAATTGTTTTGAGTTTCATTAGAAACTAACCCTTAGAGAATATACAAAATCATGGTTGAAAATTAACAAGTTTTAAAAATGTAAATATTTCTTATTTATGTAAACCAAAACAAGGGGTTTGTCAACCTAGACCTAAAGCAAAAGTAGCCACCTCATCCACCACTTAAATGAAAAATTTTAATTCTCACAAAATGTTTTTTGAAATGAATTGTGTGTTTGTGTTATTAATGTGCAAATGTTCTATTAATGTGCATGCATTGTACAATAGACAAGCATTCTAAAATGTGCATACACTCTTTCCCATCTTCCTTTCCTCTCTCTATCTCTCCCTCATTCGCCACTCAGACTCCCTATTCATCCTTTTTCTCTTTTCTTATCCATTTCTCTATTTATCCTTATGCCTCCATCTTATATCAAGCTCTCACTCTCCAACTTGCTAAGCCCCCTATCTCTCCCTATCCCTCCCACTCTCTCTCTCTCTCTCTCTCTCTCTCTCTCTCTCTCCTCTCTCTCTCTCTCAATACCTTTCTCTCTCTTACCCTCCCCACATTTTCCTCCTCTCCATCTCCATTTTTCTATCCCTTTCTATCTCTCTCCCTATTTCCCTATTTCCTCCTCCTCCTCTCTCTTTTTGCCTCTTCCTTCTCCCATATCTCTTCCTTCCACCTCCCTCTATCCCTGCATCCCATCCCTCCTATTCATCTTTTTATCTCTCCCCATTCCTTTATCTCTTTGTGCATATGTCTCCCTTATATATCCCTCTCTGTCATTTTCAAATCCCCCCTTCTCTACCTCCATAACCCTACACTCCCTTCTCTTTCTTTTCCTACATCCCTTTTTCTCTCTTTCTCTCCCTATGTTTTCTTCCTCTATCTTCCCCTTTCCCTATCCCTTAATTTCTCTCTCTTTGGACCTATGACTCCCTCTTCGTATCTCTCCTCCCAACCTCTCTCTCTCTCTCACATCATTTCCCCATCTCTCTCTCTCTTCATTATTACATCTCTCTCTTTATATTCCTTCCCACATCTATCTCCTCTCTCTCTCTCTCTCTCTCTCCCTCCTTAAGATTACCTTCTCTCAAACCCTTTCTATCTCTCCCCTATCCCTATCCCTATCCCTCTTTCTATCTCTCTTTCCCTTTTCCTATTATCTCATCTATCTATTCCTTTCCTCATTCGTCTCTCTCTTCCCCTATCCCTCTCCATTCCTATGTCTCCTTATTTCTATCCTTATTACCCCATATCTATCTATCTCTATATTTCTATATCTCTTTTTTCTCCCATCTCTCTCTCCTCACTCCCTAATTTGTCTCCCTCATATATCCCTATTCTCTTCACCCCCCTCCCCCATGTATTTCTCCCTCATATATCCCTCTTCTCTTCACGCCCCCTCCGTGATTTATTTATCCCTCCTATATCCCTCTATTTATTTATGTCTCTCTCCACCCTATATTTATTATGCCTCCCCCTACATCCCTCTTTCTCTCTATCTCAATCCCGCCATTCCAACTTTTCCTCTCTCTTTGTCTCTCTAACCCCACTTATTTTTTTCCTTATATATTCCTTTTTTTATTTCTATATTTCCATTCCTCCCTTGCCCCTCTTCATTATCTCTCTCCCTTACTTCCCACATCTACCTCCCTTCTTTTCTCTCCTTATCTCTTTATATCTCTCCCCATATGTTCCCCCCTCTATCCCTCTCTCTCTCCACTTCCCTAAGCATCCCCCCCTCTCTCTCATGTATGTCTTGCTCCTCTCTCTCTCTCTCTTTCTCTTGATAACTCTCCCCACTCCATTAGTCTCTTTCTCTTGATAAATCTCCCCATTTACTCTCTCTCTCTCTCTTGATAACTCTCCCCACTCCCTCTCTCTAAATATATCTCATTCTCTCTTTCTCCCTATGTTTTTCTCTTATATCCCTCTATCTCTCTCTTCATAACTCTCCCCACTCCCTTTCTTTCTAAATATTTCTCATTCTCTCTATCTCCCTATGATTTTCTCTTATATCCCCCTCTCTCTTCCCCGTGCCTCCCCCTTCTCTCTCTCTCTCCCCCTCCCCCTATATATCCTGTCTCTCTTCCTTCACAATCTCTCTCTCTCTCTGTCCCCATGTATGATTCCATCCTCTCTCCCCCCCCGCATTCCCATGTATGTATCCCTCCTACATCCATTTCCCTCTCTTTCCCCCACCCACCTCTTCCCATGTCCTTCTCTTTCTCTCTCTCTCTCCCCCTAACCTCCATCCATTTTCCTCTCTATCTCCCTCCCTCCTCTCTTCCCCCTGTATGTACCCCTTATACATCACTCTCTCTCCCTATTTCTCTCTCACTCTATATATCTCTAACACACACACACACTCATTCCTTCCATTCGTGTCTCTCTAACACACACTCTCTCTAACCCATTTTATTTTTCCCTCTATATTCCTTTCCCTATCCCTATCTCTCCTTCCCTCCCTCTCCCCTATACCTCATTTTTCTCTCTCCCCTTCCCTAATTACAACTCTCCATCTCCCTATCCTTTTAAACTATATTTCTCTATATCTCTCACTCCTATCTATCTGCCTCCTTATCCCCCACTCCCTCTACATATTTCTAACCCTATGCCTCTCCCTATATATCCCTCTTTCTATCTTTATCCCCCTTTTATTATTTCAATCATCTATCTCTTTCTCCGACTATATGTATCCCTCCTACATCCATCTCTCCCTACCCATACCTCTCCTCCTTTCCTTCTCTCTCTCTCTCTCTCTCTCTCTCTCTCTCTCTATTTCTCTCTCTCCCCCCACCTCTCCTCATTCCCTCCCTTTCTCTCTAAAACACACACTCTCTTTCTCCCCCATCTCTCTCTATATATCCATGTCTCCTTATATCTCTTTAACGCACACACTCTCCCCCCACCTCTCCTCATTTCCCTCCCTTTCTCTCTAAAACACACACTCCCTTTCTTCCCCATCTCTCTCTATACCTCCATGTCTCCTTCTATCTCTTTAATGCACACACTCTCCCCCATCACCCAATTTCACTCTCCCCATTTTCTTATCCCTTCAGACTCTCTCTCATTCCATGTCTCATTTTTTAACTCTGTCTCTAGCCCCCATCTCTTTATCTCCTTATTCCTCCCATCCATATCTCTCTTATTTCCCCCACGAGATGGGAAGGAATGCATGTGCATTATTAAAATGTATGTACATTTATTCCCTTCACCGTCCTCACTTTTCCTTCTTACATGACATTGGAGTAGGAATGTGTGCACATTATTAATGCATTTGGAATTCCTTCTCTTCACCATATTCACTCTCCATTGATATGTCTCCCTCCTCTCTCTCTCTCCCCCACTAAGTCCCCCCCGTCTCTCTCTCTCTCCCAACCTGAGTCCCCCTCGTCTCTCTCTCTCTCTCCCCCCCCGTAAGTCCCCCCTGTCTCTCTCCCTCTCTCCCCCTAAGTCCCCCCCATCTCTCCGTCTCCCTCTCATATGTCTCCCCCCTACATCCATATCTCTCTCTCTCCTTCCCTTATTTCATCCTTCTACTTCCATCTCTCCATCTCTCCTCTTTTCCCCCCTCTCTCTAACCCCCACCCACATTTTCCTTCTATCTCCTTCCCTCTCCCTCTCTCTCACACTCTTCTCCCGCTTTCATTGTCTCTCTCACAAACACACACACACACACACTCTCTCTCTCTAACAAACATACTCTCTCTAACCCACTCTCTTTTTCCCTTTATCTCCCTATCCCTATCCATATCTCTCCTTCCCTCCCTCTCCCATTCCCTCATTTTATCTCTCTTCATATCTCTCCCTATAGCTTTCTCTATACCCCCCCATGTCTCCCCCTATCCCTTTCTCCCCTCTCTCTCCTTATGTATCCTTTCTCTATCTCTCCCAGTTTCCTTTTTTCCTTCTCTCTCTTTCTCTATTCCCTTTTATGTCTCCCTCCTACCTCCACATCTCTCTCCCCTTTTCCTCTCTCTCTCTCTCTCTCATAGACACACTTTCTCCAACCCCTATCCTTTTCCCTATATCTCCATTTTGCGATTGTTGATTTTCCTTGGCACTTTAGAATCAACTCTATGTCTAAAACATGATCACAAACACACTAAAATACCAGAAAACACACACTTTGAATAATGGAAAACGTAAAATAGTGAATAAATGTATCACACAATAGATTTTTGTGAACCAAAAACTTTTTATATTACAACTCTAATAGAACAAACATACGCCTCTTGTATTAGGGATGATGGCCCTTACAATTAGCCCTGATATAAGAAAACCTAGGGCTTGATGTTCACAACTTATGACTATCAAACTTCCCTTTAATTAGACACACTTTACTTACCTACTAAAGGAACATTCACACAAGCCATTTCAGTCCATGTACCTTGAACACCTGGTAGGTCCTTTTCCACCACTTTTGTTGCTCACAAGTTCTTCTCTAGCTTCAAAATTTCTTGCATATTCATCTGACCAATGTTCCTCTATCAATTTAATGTTTCTCCAATAAAAAGGAACTTAAGCCTTCAAAATATTCCCTCTAGAAACCTTCTAGCCTCTTTGTGAATCCCTTCTCTTAGGGTCTTTAACCAACTTCCCTCACACTAGTGAACTCACTAAACTTAGGGTAGAATAAGTTTTCCAAAAAACCATCACTTTGCTGCTCTAAATATGACAGAAATTAGGGCTTGACAAATATTCCACATAATAGGGGTATTTCTCCACAAATACCATAGAAATTGAGCTTCTCAAACCAACCCACACATAGTCCCTTAACTCATTATAAGAAGATTGATCTAGGGAACAAAAACAATTTTATTCAACACCCTGAAAGACAACCCTTTCCACACAAGCAATTCATCAAACACAATACAACAACCTTACCCCATTTGGAACCTTGACACAACTCCTTAGGATCCTCGGTCCTGGGTAATAATATGAATGAGATTATTGACCCTAGATGACACACTTCTGCGGCCACCTCAGACCTTGTAGCCACCTTAGAACCTATGGCCACTTTAGTCACTGAAACACATGAAAAATTCTTCCAAATACTTGTAATCTTCTGTGTCGATTCTTGAGAGGACTCGACCCTCACTCAACCTTGTTTCCAACATCAACGAAGGGTATCGATGCTCCTTCAATCATAGACTTCTAGCTCGACCTTGACACAAAATTTTACCACATAAACATAATAAAAATATGCCCAGAATGACCATGAAAAGGCCTCCATAACTCGGTGTTATGAATATAATTTCTAAAAATAATATAAATATAAATAAATTATAACCATAAAAATATTTAATTAAATAATAATTAGTTAATGAAGAGGCATGTCCCCAAGGACATGACCATTCATGAAGGGGCACTTTCTGAGGTATATAAGTAGGCCCTCATTTATAACAATCATTTCTCATATCAATTATTTTATACATTATTCAATATATATACTCTTATCCTCAATGGATGCTTTTCTTTTCCAATTATTTCGGATTACTTAACCAACATACAAATTTTGTTCATTACATTGGTATTAGAGTTGTTTGATCATGTGGTTGCTCAATTGTTGCATAGAGCCAGTATAATCCGACTTTTAACCATCAATCCTTCATTACCCTTGTTATCGTTGCAATTGAAATATTTCACAACACAAAGTTTGGAGTTTCTCTATTTCGCTTGTTTTGTCATTCATGCCCTTTGCCATATATATATATATATATATATAAAATAAAAATGGACTTAAAAATTACATGTATAGGAAATTTAAAAAAGGAGTTAAAAAAAGGTAATAAAATAAGGGTCAAATAGATAAATTAAAAATAAAAATAGAATATATTAAAAATAAAAATAAAAATAATATGTATATATATGTATGTATGTATGTATATGTATATGTATGTATGTATGTATGTATGTATTCATTTTTTTTTTATAAAATTCAATTAAAAAACAATTCATCCCTAATCTGCTACGAGACTCACAGAGCTTCCCAAGTGCAGACCCATCTCGCATATGACAGCAAGAAACTGCCTGTACTTGAGCCTAACTGTCTAATATGGTTGTCAATGACAACCACCGTCGTCCCTCCTTTGCTTGAGTCGCCCATGCATCTGCTCACTACCATCAATCTTCCCATCCCTTCGCTGCTCCCTGCTTGTGACTTTGTATAAATTTAGTCACTGCCTGTTGCTTGCTGCCATTAGCCATCACATACCATGACCACTACACATCCTCGCCAACTTTACACACAAGCTACAATTGGAATATATATATATATATATATATATAATCCAAATGAATTCACCCACTTGTCTAAATTGCACTCATGTAACATGGCCACACACTCTGTATAGCTTCGTTATACCAATTCCCCTATCATCCGATAATCATTGTTCGTCTATTCCATACTATTTAAGAAGAAATCACCAACCAATTATTAAATAATCAGGTGCACGTGATAAAAGGAAGGATCTTGGTCTCTATCAAACTATTACCATTCGTAATTACATGTCAAAAAAAGAGTCAAAGATGAGTTTTTGAAGAGACACCATTCGAGAATCGCTACCAACCATCAATTGTGACTTTTGAAATCTACCCTTAAAAATCTCGATAACATTGTTAGAATAAAGTGGAAGAGTTATATATATATATATATATATATATAACATCGGGAGGCGCTCTAAAACCTAGTATAGGGGAGATGTGTATGTATTAGATGTTAGATGATAGAAGTTATATGTAAACATTTTTTAAATCTTAATGATGTGATTAATCTGAAAGACATTTACCTACAATATCGATCACAAAAGTCTTAGATCTAACATTTTTTAAATCTAATTTTTTTATATTGTAATTTTGTCATTTATTAATAAAATTAGGAACGAATTTTTAAACTAATTTTATTAATAAAAGGAAATCATAATATACATATCATATTAAAATATATTAAATATAAATAATAGTTATAAATTAAGGCTCGTTTTACCATATAAATTAAAATAATGGTACTGTGACCATATATAAAGTTTAGTTAATAATCACATAAAAATTTAGCACTCACAATAAACTTATATATACAATTTAGTTAATAAGCACATAAAAATTGAACACTTACAATAAACTTACGACAAACTTACAACATAACAAGATTCTTAACCATGAATATTCACCCCCACTTTACCATGGATATTATTAAGTTCTAAATAGGCTTTGTTATAATACCATGGGCCAATACCATGATTTATCAATAACACATGGCAAAAAACCATAACTCATTTCCAAATCAAAATATTTTATAAATATTTTATTTTAATTGAATTTTACAACTTTTTAGAAATTAAATCTAAAAGCAAAAAGGCATGGGATAGATCTTGTAGTGGTGTAAATTTTTGTAAACATTTACATGTGAGTTCAACTAAACAATTATAAAAGGGTGAAAGTAATATATATCCCAATAAGTGTCCCTAAATGACTATAAACATGTAAATGTTGGTTCAATAATAATAAAATATTAAAAGTAATAACAATAATAAAATTCAATTTGTTATATTGTAATTTTATTTTTATTAAGAAAATTACAAACAAAATTTTGGAAAAAAGAAAATCAATATATATATATATATATATATCATATAAATTGAAATAATTTTTTGATAACGTATGTAAATTTAATTAATAAACACATAAAAATTTAATACTTACACTACCACAAGATTCATAACCATGGATATTCACCCCATTTTACCATGGATATTATTAACTTACCAATACCACATACCAATACTTAATAATTAATACTTACCAATACCACATGCCCAAAATCATAACTCAATTAAAAACCAAAATATTCTATAAATACTTAATTTTAATTTTATTTTATCACATTTTTAAATTAAATCTAAAAAAAAATGGTATGGGGGAGATGTTGTATCTAAATTTTTGCAAACATTTATATGTGACCCCAATTAAAAAATAATAAAAGGTAGCCCGGTATAGTCAAGATGTATTAATGTCTTATAAACATTTTCACTTACTAATTTTATTTTATTTTATTTTTTTATAATGATAATTATCAATGGGGAGGTAGGAGTGAGGGGCCATTTATTTCCCTGACGAAAAATTAGAGATCAAATATGCATTGGGTTTGGTAGAATCCACTAATAACCAAGTTGAAGCTCGAACTATGTGGTTGGGTCTAAAGCTAGCAATTGATATAGATATTCATCATATTATCGTCTTGGGAGAATCGATGTTAAATATCCAAAAAATTTACAAGAGGAAAGAACCAAGGGATCAATAATGACCTTCTCTAGACCAAATAATAAGAAAACAAATTCAAAAGTTTGGCTCTACTGATTTATTTTCATATTAGAAGGGAATATAACATTGTTGCAGATGAACAAGCAAATATTAGAGCTAGTTATGAACAAGGTGATTTATTAATCAACCAAGGGGAATGAAACTATTTTTGTTTACCATGATTGATAATAGAGAGGAGCAAGGTGGGGCGAGATCCATCAAACTTTGGATAATTAAAATCGTAGGGAGGGACCCAAGGCTCGGGCAGGCATTTATGAACAAAATTATCATGAATATATTGGATACAGTGAAGCGAAAACTCTTGAGAGTAGAAGTGAAGGTAGGTAGATCGCCTCTGGGACAAGGGGTGATGGAATCTTCCATCACAAAGGACATCTATTGTAATATCCCACACAATTCAACTCTGAAATATCCCATCTCTCATGTGTGGTTCTTAATGCATTGGAGAAGGATTACATGCAACAAGGTAGTGACTCAGAGTATGGAAAATATGTAGTACCATAGATTTTCATAACGAATGAGCATCTCCACTATTAAATGTGTTATGATGAAGACGTAGTATGAAATTGGCAATTCCTCTCATTATAAATGGAGAGCATCTATTGAGGAGCCACATTGAGTCTCCATAAAAAATTTTCTTGGAGTGAGGATGACATCCCTTGGTGAGATTAGTTGAACTATCGGGAGAGGTTTAGGATGTTGTGTCGTTGGAGGAGAAGTTGTCTCGAGTGGAGCATATTGGGGTGCAATTGATGGAGGCGGCGAGGTACCATTTCTCATTGCTACTATGTGAAATTGTGTGAAATTGAGTCAATGAAGGATGATGTGGAAAGATTATGGATTAGAGTGGAGAGTATGGCCATGAAAGTTGATAATATTTCAGCCAAGGTGACTATAAAGTCTTTCCCAAGCTAAAGCAAGATCCCTATGATAATTACTTGTATGCTACTAAGAGATAAATGAATAGAATGGCTTCGGGACACCATATCAGTAAATCTATGGGCTCTGACAGAGTGGTACAACCACTGTGGGAAGGAGAGTCACACCTTCAATACACTCACCTCTTGAGAAGCAGTTAAGAAAGAATGGGGAACCTTGTTGAAGTCTGCATTCTGGACTTAATGAAGGTTCTTGTTGAGTGTGTAGGGAATCTTGAGATTCAATTATCAATATGAAGAATCCACATGTATCCCATTTTTATATTTAACATAGTTGTAGTGTCCGGGTAGCTTTGATGGAACAAAAACAAATAGTTACATGTTGTAGCACACTACTAGGTATAAATAAAGATGAAGGAGTGAAGAGACAACATCGTTCCTAGTGTAATAGAGAAACAAAACTATGGAGTGCAGTTGCGCAAAGTGGGGGAATGTATAATTTTTGTGAGTTATAGAGTGTAACGTTATGAGTGTCTGATTGGGCCAACTGTTAATTGAGAGACAATGTAGTAGAAGGATGAGACCATAACTAGTCAGGCAACAAAGAGAAAAGTTCAAATGAGAACTATAGAGCTGAAGGAAAGGAGTTGGTATTGCAGTAGATCAAATTTATATTTATGTGTATATGTGTTAGCCTCCGTTTTTAGTTTGAAAATTGTATGAAAAGTAGAACAAAGGCTAGAACAGGTAGTGGCCTAGATTCATAAGAGGTTGGTGCCTCTTGGAAAGTATCAAATTTCTATCTAAAGGGGGTTGGGGATTCCTGTGAGTGAGTTCTCACGAATAAATAATTAAGTAGGTGCTTAATTTACATCATAAGAACAAATAGTTTGGTAGTTTTCTCCCTTTGGGTTTCCACGTAAAAATACTTGTGTCAATATGTGTGCTTCTCATTTGATGGATTGTGTGTACATGTGAATGGCTTATCTTGTTGTTGATTTATATTGTATTATGAATTCACTCATAAGTAACTAATTGTAGTGAAAAGAAATAAATATTTGTCCTTGAAGCTCTAAGAACCTCACAATTACTGATTCACCCCACTCTAAGTAGTTCCTTATTCTAACAATTGGTATCAGAACCAAGTTCCTTCAAGAAAAACTTAACCACTTGAAGGTAGATCCACAAGGAAATATGTCTAGGCAAGAGAGTCAGGATGCCTACTTAGGTAGATACCAGTCTTCGATGGGACAAACTATGTTTTTTGGAAAGTTAGGATGGAAGCCAATCTTATGTATCTAGGGGTAGATGTTTGGAGCTATGTGTTGATATATTATGATGTTCCTAATATCCCTCCGACAAATGCAGAAAGTAAAAAGGTGCATGGAAATAATTTCAAATTAAATAATTCCATTCTCTTTGTCCTTAGTGAATTTGAGCTTGTAAAATTTATGCATTGTAAGTCTTCCAAGGAAATGTGAGTGAAGCTCAATCAGATTTATGAAGGAGATGACAAAGTCAAGCATGTCAAGCCTCAAACCTTGAGAATGAGGTTTGAAAGCTTAAAAATGAGTGAAGAATAAAGTATAGTAGAGTTGATTAAGTACCCAATATGATTATAGGACTTTGTGAAGCCATCAAAGAAGATATAATTCTTCAGAAAGTATTAAGATGTCTACCTATGTGATTCAATGCTAAAATATTTGCATTGAAGAGATGTTTGATCTAAAGAGTCTCGCAATGGACCAATTTCTTGGTACTCTCATAGCCTACAGATAAGAGTAAGAAAATAAAGGTTTGAACCAAATGAGGCAACCTTCAAAGTGTCTAAGAAGGATAAGGGGTACAAAGACCATCAAGATTTCTCTAGCTACGAATCTAATAAGGAGTTGGATAACTTTTCCAGGAAACTAAGGTGTGGCTCAAGAAAGTATAAATGGAATCTTCCTTTCAAATTCTTTTACTGTGGACGAGTTGGACATTTTTCATCCAAGTTCCCTTACAAAGAATGGACAAAAAAGGAATATGATTAGAATTTCAAAGGAAAAGCTCAAAACAATCAAAAGAGGAGGCTCTCTAAGAAGAAGGAACTCTACTCCAAAGAGGATAGCTCAACACCATAGTCAAATAACAAAAAATTCCTAGAAGATGAGTTAAATGAGTGGTTACTCATGGCATTTGGAACAGACTCCAAGAAACAAAATATTACAGAATCTGAAGAAGAAGAAGAAGAAGAAGAAGAAGAAGAAGAAGAAGAAGTAGGAGTAGAGGAATTTCAAGGAGAGCTCATCAATGCTCTTGGTGATTTAAAGAAGGGTGGAAGAAATAATAGGTAGCTAAAAGAAAGACTTCAATGTGTTTAATAAGGTGTGTGTAACTCAGACAATGAGGAATCTTCTTATCAAAAAGAAAAACTCGAAGAATCTATTAAAAGTAAAGACAAATTAGCTCTTCGACTAGAAGAAAAACAAAAAACATGTGAGAAACTAGAAGAAGAGAGCAATCATCTAAATCAAGATTTGTTCAAAGTAAAGATGATGCAAACCCAATCTCGCACCCAAGCTCAAGTTCGTTCAAACCCACATGGCCTAGTCCTCTGCTCAAAAGGTGCTTACTTCAATCCTTGCTACAGAAACCTTACAAGATTAAAAATCCCCTCTATTAATTTTACAGTGGGAGGTGCTTATGGGACAAGCCAACACTACATAAACTCCCGCGGTGAAGTCTTTCTGGATAGCCATTAGAGTCAAGCTCCTCTATTGTTCCAGTCGCGCTCGCTGGAATTAAGCATTATAACCAAGTGTTGTACAAAAATGGTTATATTGTAACCCCGCTTCCCCATAGCTTTATTAAAATTATTTTATGAAAGCTTATGTGAATTCCAACCTCCTAACTATGGCCCACCTTCCAGTAGCACCACTCCTTATTAGCCTTTCCTTTATAAAATCCTCCTCATGCCCCTTTTACCTTATAACTTTAAAAATTTACATTTCCCCCTTTTATTCTTGTGGGCCCCACCAAGTTCCCTAGCGCCTTTTTGAAATTCAATTAAAAATAGTTATAGCATTCCAGGTTTCCAACCTTCCAGGATTTGAAAACTTCTGATCTTCTGACTTGAAATCCCAGGTAATGAGAAAATTCGTGTCACTTGATGCTCAATCAAATAACAATCCATGGTGCCTAGTGCTTTTAGAAATTCCAATTCATAAAAAATTACGAGATTCTGGGTTTCTGACTCGATAGGGTAAAGTTTGTCACCCAACTTTGTCAATTGTCATACACCAGCACTGTCAAATGATGGATCCCAAATCCTGATACTAATTTTAAATGAATTACAAGATCCTAGGCTTCCAAGTCTTCTGAGCTATAATTCTATTATGGGAATCTATCAAGAGTCAACATTGGATCAGTCAATTGACGAAATTTTCTAAAAAAATCAAATTTGGCTAAGTGTTGTCTTCTCATCCTTTCTCTGTGTAATGCGTCTCTGATCTTGAATTGGTCTCCTGCACTTCTAATTTGTCCTCTCGTCTCTTCCAATGTTTAATTCACTTCCGCTACTCTACTCTGATCTTGTCTACACCATATCTCTTGATTTGTAATTCAAAAAATCAATCTAGTTCACATTCTTTCTTCCACAAGGTTCCTTTATACCTCAGTTCAACTTCTCTCTCTTAGGTATGTTATTCCTTAATGCTCCTCTCACTTCTTCTGGTTCTAAATACTCTCGCTCCTTAATTAAAAAGCATGCTTTTTTGGCGTCCTTCATTCCTATAAAGTAGTGAATCCTTCCTAAGCTTTGATCTAATCCTGCAGCCACCTTTGGTTCATCCAAAAATATGTGTGTGTGTGTGTGTGTGTATAATTCAACACAAAAATAAATAATAATTCCAAACACTTGGAATAATCAACAAAGTTCTACTTTAATCAATAAACCAACATATTTACATAGGCCCTCTTAGCATAATTTACAATAAGCCCTCTTTCATCCTTTGGCCTTCTTGGCCTTGAATCCTTCTTGATCCTCCTCTCTTCTACTCTACTTCTATCTCTATCTAATTACTTTTTTATACAAAATAGGATACTGAACAACTTTTGGTTACATCCAAAATTCCTTCAACCAATCCCTATTCTAGGACTCTAGATCCACTTTATCCTCTTAAGATATCTAACTAACCTATAATCTCTCTAACTCTCTCAATATTCTTGAGATCTCTCTCTTTAAGAGTAGACCTTATTATAATTCCTCACTTTAATCATTTATATATAATTTACCTAAAACTTAGGAACTACATTAAAAATAATGTCATACTCACACACTTAGGGAACCAACTCCCTTGGTAAATGAAAGAACCCCTAGCCTAGTCAAAATACATTTTGACTTGGGGTAAGATTTTCTCGAGTCAGACTCCCAAAGTTCAAAAGACTCTCATGGTCTCTTGACCATGTGTATGTTGATGAAGCCCTCCTAGATATGAAACCTTATTTTGTAGCTAATCTTTCTCCATCTTGTGTTGTTGTAGTGTTGTTATCCCTTGTTCTCATGGTTTCCATATTTGTATTGTAGTTGTCCACTAGCTTTGCTAATGCACACTCCTTTAGTAAGGTGCACCTCTTTGTTGGTTGTCCTCCTCTTTTTGTTGTACCTTCTTTTGGATATCGTCCTCATCAACATCCACATTTATTTTATTGCTTCATCAATTTCTCTTTCAACTGAATTCCTCTGTTGTCACTCTCCTTGGATTGCTACATATCCTCTTCTTTCTCAAGAGTTATAAAACTCTTCTTTAGCCTGGATTCACTTCCTTCCTTATCATTCCATTGTCCACATTTTGTAGTCTATTCTTCATTATTGCTGAGAACAATTTGTTCTGACCCTAATTCTACTTTTACAGTCTGAATCTGAAGTTTCTAACTTTCTATCCTCTTCTCTAGGAAATCTAATTCTTCAAACAATTCAAAATCATTTTGAACTGTTTCTATGCTCTCCATGATTAGATCCTTTTCCATCCATTCCACTTTCTCTTCACTTGTGTTTTCTTCCTCATGCATTAAACTTCCAACTGAAACCTTCTTGAGCATATCTTCCTGGAATAATTCATCTTCTCCAATTGCTACTTCATCCTATAAGACTGTTCCATATTTTACATTTGCACTATATTCCTGAAATAATGTTTCTTAATTATCCTTTAAGTAAAAAATTAAGGATCATATTCCCTTAATTTCATCAGGCATAACATCTTCCTTGTCTCTAAAGTTATTAAGAACATGTTCACAATAAGCCCTCTTTCATCCTTTGGCCTTATTGGCCTTGAATGCTTCTCGATCCTCCTCTCTTCTACTCTACTTCCATCTCTGTCTAATTACATTTTTATACAAAATAGGATACTAAACAACTTTTGGTTTAGATCCAAAATTCCTTTAACAAATCCCTATTCTAGGACTCTAGATCCACTTTATCCTCTTAAGATATCTAACTAACCTATAATCTCTCTAACTCTCTCAATATTATCAAGATATCTCTCTTTAAGAGTAGACCTGATTATAATTCCTCACTTTAATAATTTATATATAATTTATCTAAAACTTAGGAAATACATTAAAAATAATGTCACACTCACACACTTAGGGAACTAACTCCCTTGGTAAACGAAATAACCCCTAGCCTAGTCAAAATACATTTTGACTTGGGGTAACATGTTCCTAGGTCAGACTCCCAAAGTTCAAAAGATGCTCACGGTCTCTTGACCATGTGTATGTTGATGAAGTACTCCTATATCTAAACCTTAGTTTGTAGCTAATATTTCTCCCTATTGTGTTGTTGTAGTGTTGTTATCCCTTGTTCTCATGGTTTCCATATTTGTGTTGTAGTTGTGCACTAGCTTTGCTAATGCACACTCCTTTAGTAAGGTGCACCTCTTTGTTGGTTGTCCTCCTATTTTTGTTGTACCTTCGCTTGGATGTCCTCCTCATCAACACCCAATTTTCTTCTATCGCTTCATCAATTTCTTCTTTCAACTGAATTCCTCTGTTGTCACTGTCCTTGGACTGCTACATATCCTCTTCTTTATCAAGATTTATAAAACTCTTCTTTAGCTTGGATTCACTTCCTTCCTTATTAGTTTGTTGTCCACATTTTGTAGTATGTTCTTCATTATTGTTGGGCGCAATTTATTCTGACTCTAATACTACTTTTACAATCTGAATCTGTTGTTTCTAACTTTCTATCCTCTTCTCTAGGATATCTAATTCTTCAAACAATTCAAAATCACTTTGAACTATTTATATTCTCTCCATGATCAGATCCTTTTCCAGCCACTCCTCTTTCTCTTACCTTGTGTTTTCTTCCTCAGGCATGAAACTTCCAACTGAAACTTTCTTGAGCATATCTTCCTGGAATAATTCATCTTCTTCAATTGCTACTTCATCTTATAAGACTATTCCATCTTCTACATTTTCACTGTATTATCAAAATAATGTTTCTTAATTCTCCTTTAAGTAAACAATTAAGGATCATTTTCCCTTAATTTCCTAGGGCATAACATCTTCCTTGTCTCTAAAGTTATTAAGCACATGCCCACAAAATTTTTCCATCTCATCCATCTCTTCAAAAAGTTTCATTTCCTCATTCACTTATACAAATATATAAGTCAAGTATTGATCACTATCTATCAGATCCGCAAACACACACAAAAATTCAGATTCAAAAACACAAATCTCCTCTATTCCCAAGTCCTGAGTCGCCTCTTCTTCTTTTTGCACACTGCCTATAATTTTTTCTTCAATTTATATGGCCTTCCCTATACCAAAGAACACATATCTTTCCAACTTGATTGCTTTGATTTCCTTTTTCATCATGTTATACTCCTTTTGTTTCAATTTCCTCTACAAAGAAGGCATCTTACCTCCTTCTTCCTCATTCTCTAGCCATAACATCCCCACTCTTGAAGCTATTGTCTTAGCTTATCAAGGTTTGTTCTCAAGTCAACCAATTCTCTCTTTCTCTCTTCTTCACTCATTTTTTTCTTTATGCATGTTGCTTTAGAATTCTCTCTTTTTCCCTTGTGACTTCCTCTTGAACCATGTATGTAACTATCAATATCCATTTTCACCTCTTCCTTTTGTGAACTCTCCTTGTCCACCATTGAGCTGCAAGAAGCCAATCTCTTCCTTCCCCTCTATAAAAAGTATGCTTATTGCTACCAATACCTCACCAAGCTCCCTCTTGAACTTAATCTTTTGATATTCTTGGTTCCTTCTCTCTTACATCATCTAGAAATTCTACCCAGACTAAATGTGGAACTGCCTTCCAACTTCTACCCAACCTATGCTTGTTGAAAGTTTCCCTCCTTCTCCTAGTTCCCCACAGTAGAAACTTTCCTCTTTCTTCTAGAGAAAGTTTTCTCCTCATCTTCCTAAGTTGTATGGCTTCTACATCTTCATATGCTCACTCCTCCCAAGAACTCTATTGTCCTCATCTCACAATATCACTTGCTACTATCGGGTCTTGTCACAATCCTTCTTCAAATCCTTTGGCTTCTATATATTTCTCCTTATGATAGCTCTACTGCTACAATGATTGCATCTCCTTTCTATCACTGCTCTTTTTTGTATGGTTGTCACCTCCTACAAACACACTCCTCAGAGTTATCATATATATATATATATATATATATATACACACACACTCTTCATAAGTTCTAGGTCCACATCTCATGTTCAAAGTCTTCCTTTTGATCCACATTTTTTATTTTAAAGAGTACATTAAATCTTCCATTATCCTTCCATGTTTTTTACCAAATTTTTGGCAAGCTTCCCAAGGGTTGTTTTCTTTTTCTAAAAAATCACCTACAATATTCAAATTCTTTCTTTCTTTGAACTACTCATATTGCAGTCTTTCCATGTCGTTTGTCTCATAACATTTTGCTGCACCATCTCCTCAAATCTCCAATTCTTTTATCAAACATCTCCTTGTGGTAATCAATCTTCAAACGTCATATAAAATTCAAAACAAAATAAATTTACCTTGTGGAACTTCTTCTCCATATAGTACCCTTTATCTCTTTTAGTACTCCTTTCAACTTCTCTCTTCAGAATAGTCTACCTCTAATACCACTTTCCTCTTAGAAAACTGATCTAACCACCACTTTATCTCTGGTATCATTTTCTTTAATACCACTTTATGTAAACCCGATCTCATAACTGAGCTCACATTCGCTGAACCCACATGGCCTAGTCCTCTTCTTAAAAGGTGCTTCCTTCAATCCTTGCTAAATATGCCTTACCGGATTCAAAATCCCTTGTTTATTAAGCTTATAGTGGGAGGTGCTTATGGGGCAAGCCAACACTGCGTAAATTCTCACGGCCAAGTCTTTATGGATGTCCCCTAGAGCCAATCTCCGTTGTTGTTCTGGACGGTCACGAGAATCAAGAGCTATACCCAAGAATTGTACAATAACTTTTATCTTGTAACCCCTCATCCCTATAGCTTTATTAAAATGCATTTATGAAATTTTAGAGGAATTATGACCTCCTGACTATGGCCCACCTTCCAATAGAACTGCTCCTTGTTAGCCATTCCTTTATAAAATATTGATCAAGACCCTTTTACCTTTAATTGAAAAACTTTACATTTTCAAATTTTCTTCTTGTGGGTCCCACCAAGTTACCTGACGCCTTTTTAAAATTTAGTTAAAAATAGTTACAGGGTAGGATTATTCGAACTTCCGAGATTTAAACCCTTCTGACCTTCTGACTTGACAATCCCAGGTAACAGGAAAATTCGTGTTACTTAACACTCTGTCAACTAAAAATCCCTAGAGCCCAGCGCTTATAGAAATGCCAATTCATAAAACATTATGGGATTCTGGGGTTTTGATAGGGCATTGTAAATTCCATCTCCTGACTCTGTCAATTGTCATATCTCAACGGTAATTTTAAATTAATTATGGGGTTTCATGCTTTTGGGTCTTCCGAGCTGTAATTATGTTATAGGATTATGTTAAGAGCCAACCTTGGATCAGCAAATTGACAGAATTTTCTAAAAAAGTCAAAATTTGGCTATGTTGTATTCTTAACCTTTCTTTGTGTAATGCTCCTCCGATATTCTCGTGGTCTCTTGTGCTTCTAATTTATCCTCTTGACTCTATCAATTTTTAATTCACTTCCACTGTACCACTCTGATCTTGCCTACATTATCCCTCCTAGGTTGTAATTCAGAAAATCAATTTAGTTCTCATTCTTCCTCCCACGGGGTTCCTTTGTGTTGTGGGGAAAAGTATCCGATGCGGATGACCCTATCCCTACTCTAAAGGTGACAGTCTTTAGCAACAACTGAAAGTAAAGCTTTGATGTTTTCCTTTATGAAAGTACAGAGAGAAGGATGAAAAGATTAACCAACCTGGTGTCCTTCGCTTAGTTGATCCTTGTCCTCTCTCTTTGTCTCTTGTTCCCAGCTCCTTGCTCTCTTTGCCGGTCCAGCTACACATAGATCCTGCACAAAACAAGAGAGGAAACTACAAGATACATGTACTCATAACTGATGCATGGATTAGAGTGAATCAAATATACAAGTAAATACAATCCATCAATGTAATACAAGTATATAGGAGAACATGCAAAACTTTATTGATAGAAGTAACAGGGTTCTGAGAAGGTTACAACCAATGATGGCTCCAATCCAGCAGCACCTCCCCAGCAGCAAGAACTCTCCTCTTCACCTCTAGTAAAACAATCACCCAATAGCTCTAACTGTAATCCAACAGCACCTCCTTGCTTTACACAAAATTCCAGCCTCCTTAGACCTCATAGAAGAGCTCTATATATAGGAGAGAAGAAGAGAGGATGAGTCAGCTTGAGGCTGGCATAGAGCTGACTAGTGTCCTCTCCCTCTTCAGTTAATCTTCAGTTCTTGAGTCCACTTGGAGATCCTTGCTTACACATGGTGATCAAGTACCTCTTACTCATCACAGGGCGAATCTCATGAACCAAGTGTCAGTTTGGAAGCTTCCTGGGCAGTTGACACCTTGCAGTATGACTGTGCCACTTGGCCAATCTCGCCCAGCGCAGGTAGCCTTCATTACTTTTGACTTTCAGCGCAGGTACAGAGTGGGACAGTTGCATTACAGCGCAAAAGCTCAGTTAAGCAGCTGACATGATCCAAAATAAGCCTGTTTTGAAGTGCTTTCAGGTGGAGAACTGATTGGAAGTGCTGTTGTTTGATGACCTTGTTCTTTTAGGGGTAAGAACAACATGTTTAGGGACTGAGGATCCCTGTAATTATTGACATTCCATGCTCCATGATGCGAGGCACAAAAATGTCTATAACAGTTGCCCCCTAAAGTATGAGGCCGTTTATCGGGTGAAATGCTTTATCTAGAGGATCCGAAGTTCGTTCCAGTGCTGAGGAGAGTGCCCTGTAATACAATACAATACAATACATCATTTTTCATTCATCATTATTCTCATGATCTAGCTGAGGCGGGCATTCCCATGCTCAGCTTTTTATAAATACATTTTGGTACATATGACAGACAATCGTCTGAAGATAGACTGATAATTTTCTGCTGAAATTATCATCCTTTGAGTAGGATGATCATCTGCTGCAATGATGTACATGGCAAATGTTTTTATATTTCCTGAATATATATCGCAGCCCGGATGGATGAAACTAGATCCGGGGTCTTCAAACTCGTTCGATCTTCACTCTAAGTACAAGTCGATCCATGTGAGAATTGTGCTGAAGTCGAACATGGAAAGACATCGCTTGATTACCGGTCAATAATGTAAACCGTTAACAAGCGCGAGAGGAATCACCAATAATGACGATGACCCTCAAGGTACTGCAGTACAATTCACGTGGCGTGAATAAAGGACTTGGCGTCGAACGCCACGCAAAATCTTCTGGTCGAAGGTCATTGATGTATACCTGTCGCCGGAAGTGAGAAACTTGCCATTGAGGCATGCAAGCTTCAAAGTACTGATGGGGGTGTTCCTAGATCAACTTCTTGGATAATGAGCTGAAGTCGACAAGAAGCGATCCGTCAAAGGAGGGCCTTAATGAATCCCACATCAATGACACGGAACGGAGCTAATGACTTTAGTGGAGGTGAAAACAAATTGTGACATATGATTCAGGGTGGCGATCATGAATGGATGAAGGATAATGTATGGCAGTGGATGGGACACGGTTGACACTTTCAGAAAGACCCCTCTTGAACATATAACGACACTGATGCGATGGATCGGTAGCATTACCCCAAACATGGATGGTGTGGCGAGGACCATGGTGATAGGACCGGTGAATGAAACAACCCAACCCGATGTGATACGGAGGAAAAGTGTCATGTTCAAGAGTGACTTGCTACCATTAAACTTTGAATGTTCTCCCAATTTTTCCCCAGTCATTTCTGACCAGTACCTCTTTATTTTTGTCAAGCTTGAGGAGGATAACATATGCTTGTTCTATAACCTGCCCTTCGGGCAAGCCCATCGCTATGATTTAACGAGCCTAGCGATAGGGAAACTCATTCTCGTCTAAAGACAAGTTTGTCGCTATTTAATCATTTTAACGAGTCTAACGACAAGGAAAACTCGGTCCTTTTCATTTTTAGAGAGTCTGAAAAGGTACAGAAAGTCAACTCCATAATTCCTTTTTCGTCAGCAAATCCCTTAAGTCCGAAAAAGTATAAAACAATACAGAAGGGATGGCTGTTCGGTACTTTTAACGAGCCGAACAAGACAAGCGCTCGATCCTTTTGTGCAATAATCCCTCAGGTCCAAAAAGATTAAAATTTAGAGGAGGGATAGCGTTCCGGTCATTTAACGAGCTGGAAGGCCAAAACTCGGCAAACTTTTCATATTTTACGAGTCAGTGAAAAGAGCTGAAAGAAGACTCGTCTTTTGAGGAATGAGTGATAAACAGGGATAGCTACAGATTCCAGGTACAGGTTGGAATTTTCCAATCACGGCAGTGTCGCAAGGATGGCTAGGTGAAATCACTCTTCGCAGCTGTTTCTCAAAAGAGGTAAACACACAAATGGAAGTGAATGATCGGCCAAATGAACAGTGGAGGTGATGGATGAAAACACGATCAAGGTTCTTATGGCTGATGAATTTACGATCTCAAAAGGTTATTTACCAGTTCATTTTTTCCATGAGCTTGAACTCTGAGGGAAACTTTTGCTCACACTTTTCTATTTTTTAACGAGCATAAATTCAGTCCTAAAACTGCTCGGATTTGCGTTTATTTTTTAACGAGCATGAACTATATGCTAAAACTGCTCGATATACCAGTCATATGAAGAACGCCTCTTGTAAGGACCAATTTTTATAGAGCTTATGCCTTACTACAGCTGTGCTCACTTTTAGCAAATTTTACTTTTGCCCCACAGGCTTTCTTTCATGCAAGTTTGGACACGGCTAATCTTAAAACCAGATAAATAACCGCCTTTAGCTTGCACTCCAGAAAGTTTGCATGCCCCCAGGTATAGGATAGAATTTCGAGGCTGCCCCTCCTCTCCCCTACTTCTGCTTTTCTTTGGGTGTTCACATTTATTTGTCATCTTGCTAATCTAATGCTAACGATACTTGTCTTCTCGTTATTTTAAGGGGTCTTACGCAGTACTCAGGCTTCCCGTCGGCCCACTTTTAACAAACAGCTATTTATGACAATAGAAGAACACTACTCAAAGATAAAACATTGGTATTATTGAGGGAGGCTTGCCTCTTTCTTATTATTCCAAAGACGGTTCGATTTGCTGCCGCAGATCAATCCCTTTCTTCGGCGGTGCCTATCATTGGGTTGTCCTAAGATGGTTACCCTCTGTCACAACAATACGGTCTCCTTCTTAGTAGACTGCCCCTGCTTATCCTTCAAAACATATGTTTCGATGGGCGAGGCTTGAATTTAAAGATGGTGACTACTTGTTGTAATAAGGGAATTCCTACTTGGGCATTGCCCACTTTTTTAGACAAAGGTGAATGATTCCCAAACACATAACTTTAACAAAAGATCATTATTCCAGAACAACCCCACTTCCTACGGACGGGGTACGGACTAGTCATGTTCTTCTGCGGAAATTCTGTCTTATACCCGGAGTTTCTTCTGCCTGAAGCAGACCAGGGTGCATGCCCCCTGGGTCCTAGTCTTTCTTTCCGAATCACTCGCGCTCATCGGGAAGGAGGACCGGGGGCGGAGGCGAATCTTGAGTGAACATACCATTTAGGATTGGTATTTGACTATTTGCGATGCGAGATCCCGGAAACGAAAGTTGGTCTACGAGCTTGACCACCTTTCCTTCATGTGGAAAACACATTACTCTAAAGAGTGAGGAGACTATCGCTCCCATGCAATAAATATAGTCGCGTCCAAGGAGTAGGTTATAATCCAAGGGTCCTTGAACTACCAACACGTTCATCCTGACGGTCTTCCCCTTCAATGTAACAGGTACATCGGGGAGGATCCCTAATGGTCGACTGGTTCCTTTATCAAAACCTGAGAGATTTCTCAACTCAGGTAAAAGCGTCGGGGAACCCAGTGCTTTCCAAGCAACAGAGGAAAGGATACTCACAGACGCCCCTTCATCAATGATAGTACCTGCCATAATCATTCTATAGATCTGGACAATGATTCTGAATGGTACACTGGCTGGTAACCGGGGTCTGCCTAGTTGATTCCAATCAAAGGATACAACCAGGTTGCTTGGCGGTGGGACCGAATATACGGCCGGATACGACTCTGATGACGTTCCTTCCTGCGATAAAGGAATGGGCGCATTGCCCTGATGCTCATCGGAGTCGGTGCTGATGAAAAGAACTTGGATGGTGTCATCCTTGTTCTCATCAGTGAGGGTGTCGCATGAAGACGACTCTTCGGCGACGGTGTCATTTGAAGACGGGTCTTCAATGACGGGGTCATTGGACGATGGAACCTCTGAAGGAAGAACCGGGCCAACTACCGTATCGACCTTTAGACTTTCGTCTAGTCTAGATTCAGTAGGTTCATTCTCAATGACCGACACTTCAGCTGACCACTTGAGTGGTTCAACCGGATTTTCAACTATCGAGGGATTAGGCGCGAGTTTTTGATATCCAGGTGGAAGTCGCACCGGTGACACCGGGCGATCTTCCAAAACTCTCTTGGCCTCATCTAAGAATGGACATTTGTGAATGGCATGATGACCTTCACACAATAGACAGGGTGATCTTGGTCCCCTTCTTCGTCCTTCACTCCCGCTAGTTGACGGAATGCAATCAACTTGACAACCAGAGGTTGATGCTACCGGATTGTGCAACCTTGGGGACCAGTCCCTTAGTATCCGAGGAATACAAGGACAATCACGATGGAAATGGATCCCTTTGCAAATGACACATGGTGATTTAGGCCCGGTCGGTGCTGTGTGTGGGTTTTTGTCAGCTTTCTTCTTCTTGCCCCCAGTCGCCTTCGCCAGAGGCTCCTTCTGCTTCTTTTCTTTCTTCTTCTTTTCCTTCTTCTCCTTGGGAGGCTGACTTTTGCCGGCTCTACCTTGCGAAGATGAAGGATCAGAGGAAGTAAAATAAGAAGTGGAAGGCTGGTGGGTAGTTCTAGATTGTTCTGACTGTTGATTCGACTGCTCAGGATTAGTGGCGATCTGGACTACATTAGTTGAAAAGAGCCATACAGGGAGACCAATTGTCAATCCTGGAAGAGACAATGTAGCCATATGAGGCGCACCAACATCTCCCCAAGAGGAGAAGGGATTTGGACTTCCGCCAAGGTTACTTCCTTGGTTGGTGGGCTCCATACTTTTCAACTGAAAGATCAACGTGGGAATAACAGGTGATTATGTTCCGCCTTAAAATAAATTTTATTAACGACGCTTTTAGACACAAACTTGCTTTTTCATGTTTTAAGAGTCGAGAAAAAGCTAAAGATGACTCTAGTCGCCTTCGATGTATTAACGAGCCCGAAGTGACAAATGCTCGGTTGGACTTTTTCAGTTATAGAGTTTGAAAAAGGCCAAAAGAAACTGCTCTGGAGATCTAGGCAGAGGGTGTGCCAAACCTTTCGCGAAACCACAGAATACGTTTTACGGTACGGGTGGTCGATCTTCGTGAATGCTGTGTTCACTGCATCGCGATCAGTAGGGCGGCCGACACGGTTTCCTAAGGATAAAGGATAAAAACCTATAGGGGTCTCCCAATATACGCGACGGTACGCGGGAGCTCAAGTCCGTGTTAGTGCCACCGACTCTCAGGAGGAATCACCCACCTTCGTAGAGATCGACAGTCACTATGTTTAACGACGCCGGAACACGTCTCTACCTAGACCTCTAGATGTTTGCGTTAAATTCCAAAGCGTTGTTATGTAAATTGAGTTTATTTTAATGTTGATCTTTCTTAACAGTTTGCCTTTCAGGTTCGCCACGAGATGTATATATACAACTTCCTATATGCAATCTAAGAATGAGAAGCAAATCTTTTCAATCTTTCAACTTTGAAAACCTTAATCTACTTGAGGGAAAAGAAGGACACAACTTTTTCCACAGATCAAAGAACACACACTAAAATGCACATCTTCTTAAATCGTCAAGCATACAGTCAAATGCAAAATGCACAATGCATGTATTTCTTTTCGTTATCCTTAATGTTGATGCTAGACAAAAAGGAAACTGTTGTATAATTTTGAATCTAATTTCAAGTAGAAATAAACAAGCTTGTCCACAATCAAAAAGACACCTTATGATAGACTTGTTTAAAAACACAGGAAATGTCTAGATTCAAACCATGAAATGAAAAGCAAACAAACTCAAACAACCATGAACAGTAATGAAACTAGCTCTTAAGATCTCAAAGACACTTTTACAGTTCAGGATCTAAGAGGTCACAGCTATACTGGTTCGCTTTTCACAATGGGAAACTGTAACTGCAACAAGAAATACTGAAAGAACATTCACAGTTTCATCACACAACTGAGGCGGAATAATGTCAAGGAGAAGTGGCTTACAGCAAGTACAATAACCAGCAAGCAATCAGCCAAAAACAAGTGCAAACAAGGCCAAGACACAAAGGGAAAGCTAAGCAAGACAATGGCTAACTGGACCAGCGCAGGTTCTAGTCTGCCAATTTCACTCTCAGCGCAGTTCCCGAAGGGAGTACCTGCGCTGTAATGCAGACTGCCTGTGTACAGCCTGCACTGACTCACGAGAGTTTCGTCTACAAAGAATTCCGGGTCATAAAAAGCTCAAAAATGCACTGTTTTTGATGAAATAAAAAGCTATAGGTCAAGTACAGGCTAAGGGATGATCAAGAGGATGAAGATCCATCACAAAGAGTAAAGAGTCTTTTGTAGATAGGCTCTTCAAATCTTGAATTTGCTCAGCAAATGAGCAAGAGTAGCAGTCCCTCTACTTCGCTTTTGATATAGTCAAAAGCTTTTCGATTTGGTACTCTTTTCTTCAAGAAATGAATAGCAAAATACTACAAACACCAACAAGATACTAGGCTCCCCAGCGGAGTCGCCAGTTTGTTGTGGGGAAAAGTATCCGATGCGGATGACCCTATCCCTACTCTAAAGGTGACAGTCTTTAGCAACAACTGAAAGTAAAGCTTTGATGTTTTCCTTTATGAAAGTACAGAGAGAAGGATGAAAAGATTAACCAACCTGGTGTCCTTCGCTTAGTTGATCCTTGTCCTCTCTCTTTGTCTCTTGTTCCCAGCTCCTTGCTCTCTTTGCCGGTCCAGCTACACATAGATCCTGCACAAAACAAGAGAGGAAACTACAAGATACATGTACTCATAACTGATGCATGGATTAGAGTGAATCAAATATACAAGTAAATACAATCCATCAATGTAATACAAGTATATAGGAGAACATGCAAAACTTTATTGATAGAAGTAACAGGGTTCTGAGAAGGTTACAACCAATGATGGCTCCAATCCAGCAGCACCTCCCCAGCAGCAAGAACTCTCCTCTTCACCTCTAGTAAAACAATCACCCAATAGCTCTAACTGTAATCCAACAGCACCTCCTTGCTTTACACAAAATTCCAGCCTCCTTAGACCTCATAGAAGAGCTCTATATATAGGAGAGAAGAAGAGAGGATGAGTCAGCTTGAGGCTGGCATAGAGCTGACTAGTGTCCTCTCCCTCTTCAGTTAATCTTCAGTTCTTGAGTCCACTTGGAGATCCTTGCTTACACATGGTGATCAAGTACCTCTTACTCATCACAGGGCGAATCTCATGAACCAAGTGTCAGTTTGGAAGCTTCCTGGGCAGTTGACACCTTGCAGTATGACTGTGCCACTTGGCCAATCTCGCCCAGCGCAGGTAGCCTTCATTACTTTTGACTTTCAGCGCAGGTACAGAGTGGGACAGTTGCATTACAGCGCAAAAGCTCAGTTAAGCAGCTGACATGATCCAAAATAAGCCTGTTTTGAAGTGCTTTCAGGTGGAGAACTGATTGGAAGTGCTGTTGTTTGATGACCTTGTTCTTTTAGGGGTAAGAACAACATGTTTAGGGACTGAGGATCCCTGTAATTATTGACATTCCATGCTCCATGATGCGAGGCACAAAAATGTCTATAACACTTTGTAACTCTGTTGAACTTCACTCTCTTAGGTATGTTTTTCCTCAATGCTCCTCCCACTTCTTGTGGCTCCTTTTTCTCTATTTAGACTCTAAATCCTCTCACTCCATAATTAACGATTATGCTTTTGCTATGTCCTTCCTTCCTGTAAGATAGTTAATCCCTCCTAAGATTTGATCAATTCAAGCCTACAGTCACAACTGGTTTATCCAACAATATATATATATATATATATATAGATATATAGATATACAAAAATAGATAATAATTCCAAAAACTCAGGATACTCAATAGAGTGCTAATTTACAAAAAAGACAAACATATTTATATAGGCCCTCTCAGCCTGATCTACAATAAGCCCTCTTTCATCCTTAGGCCTTCCTGATCTTCGAATACTTCTTGGTTCTATTCTCTTCTACTCTAATTCCATCTCTGTCTAATTAAATTTTTATACAAAATAGGATACCACACAACTTTTGGTTTAGATCCACAATTCCTTCAACAAATCCCTATTCTAGGGCTCTAGATCCATTTTATCCTCTAAGAGATATAACTAGAATATAATCTTTCTAACTCTCTCAATATTCTTGAGGTCTCTCTCTTTAATAGCAGACATGTTTACAATTTCTAACTTTAATAATTTATATATAATTTATCTAAAACTTAGGAAACACATTAAAAATAATGTCACACTCACACATTTAGGGAACCAACTCCCTTGGTAAATGAAAGAACCCCTAGCCTAGCCAAAACATATTTTAACTTGGGGTAAGATGATCCTACATCAAAAGAAGGAGATGATCTCAAAGACATACTCGAATATATTATGTCCCTAAAAGTTAAATTAGAAGAAGCTAAGTGAAAAGAAGAAGTTCTTAATGATTTGATCTATGAATCAGAAGAGAATTGTCTGAGTCTCGAGGGAGAAGTTGTTTCTACGAGAAAGAATCTTGAGAGACTGGAGGCTGATAAGAATCTAAAGGAAAAGTTTGTAGAAGGGACACGAAAGCTAGATCATATTATGAGCAGTCAAATGTCTCCAAAGAACAAAACAGGTATGGGATATTCTATAGAAAAAGAATCTTCTATGAGGAAGATCAACTTCAGGTCCGCAGGATTTGAGGAACCTCAGAGCTATGCAAAGGAGCATCAAGAAAGATTCAATGAATATATAATGGTAGTAAGCAAGAGGTGATCCCTTCACTAGAATAATAATTTTAACTTCTTAACAGAGTCATACCAACGTATAATGAATCAATCAACAAGACAACATAGGTACCTTCATTTAAAAACTCGTGAACTTTTCAACTCTAGGTACTCTAATCTATTTTATGTTCATTGTTATAAATGTCATATCTTTGGACATAATGTTGTTTATTCTAGAAGGCTCAAAGTGGCAAGAGATGAAAAGTTTAGATACAACAAGTATCAGAATTATATATCTCAAAAATATTCCCCTAAAAATAGAAATCCCTTCTCTCACTTGATGGATGATGTTGAGTGCTTCAAATGTAATAATTTTGGGCACAAGGCAAGTGAATGTAGAAGCATTTGAGTACTCATCTAAGTCCCATAATGATTGGTAGTCAAATTTTCAAAAGGATAAGAAGAATCATAAATGTAAGTCTGGAAAGAATATGGAATGTGGACTTCCTCTATCAACACATGATCAAGAAAATAGATGGTATGTCAATTGTGGTTGTTCCAAGATT
This sequence comes from Pinus tabuliformis, assembly GCA_031772625.1. Classification (NCBI taxonomy): domain Eukaryota; kingdom Viridiplantae; phylum Streptophyta; class Pinopsida; order Pinales; family Pinaceae; genus Pinus; species Pinus tabuliformis. The sequence goes on along the minus strand of CM062818.1, from coordinate 650,693,615 downwards.
ATGAATGGGGATAAAAGTAAATTCTTATTTCTAAAAGAAAAGGGCAGAGGGACAATGTAATGTTTTGCAAGAATTCTCCAGAAAAAATAAAGACAAAGGCATTGTGAGCCTTGATGAAAACACTAAAGCCCAAAATGTACTTTATGTAGAGGGTCTCAAGCAAAACTTGCTTAGTGTAATCCAAATGCGTGATAATGGCTATAATGTGACCTTTAATGCCAAATATTGTGAGATCCATCATGAAAAGAATGGAAATTTGGTGGGAAACACAGTTAGAACTCACAATAATGTATATGTGTTTGATGACTCTAGAGTAGTTTTCTATTGAGCAAGACAAATGAAACCTGGTTATAGCATAAGAGACTTTGGCATAGGAATTTTTACAATGTGATAAAAGTCAGAAAGATAGGAGTTGTGAGAGGATTTCCAAGGCTATTAAATCCTGATAATTCAATCTGCAAGTCTTGTCAATTTGGTAAGAAAACTAGGACTCATTTCAAGACAAAGGAATTATCTTCATTCTAGACTTCTTGAGATAATTCACACAAATATCTGTAGCCCAAGAAAAACAAAAATCCCAAGAGGAGAGAGGTATTTTATGTTTCTTATTGATGATTTTACTAGAGCCACATGAATCATGCTCTTAAAAGAGAAATCAGAAGATCTTAATCATTTTAATACTTTTAAATCTCAGGTAGAAAATGAGAAGGATCTAAAGATAAAACTATTAAGATTAGATAGAGGAGGAGAATACACTTCAAGAGAGTTTGAATAATTTTGTGAAGAGCATGGCATAAGGAGGCAATATTCTGTGGCCAAAACTCCACAACAAAATGGAGTAGTTGAGATAAAGAATATAACAATCTATGAGATTGCTAAAACTATGTTGGATGAAGTAGATGTACCTCACACCTTTTGGGGAGAAGCAACAAAAGTAAAAATGCACATATCAAACAAAGCACAACTAATGCCCAATAGTGATAAATCTACCTATGAGTTGTCAAAAGGGAAACCTGCATTAGTAAAACACTATAAGGTGTTTGGGATAAAATGTTTTAACAAGAAGAATGATAAAAATCCTAGAAAATGTGATTCTCGTGCTGACAAGGTTATATTTCTTCGGTGCTCAGCCTGAAGTAATGGATATGGGTGCTACAAAAAAATAACAAAGAGAGTTGAGGTCTTCATTGATATAGTAGTGGATGAAGAAATTGCAAAATCTAAGTCTTATAAAGGATACATGAGCCCAGATGGAGAAGGAAGCTTAGCCACCAGAATCTCAGATCAAGCAGAAACAAAGGCAGATGATGAAGATGAAGAAATAAGTACAATAGCAAGGTCCAAAACTCCCTCAAGGTATATATAGAAATAACATCCATATAGTTAAATTATTGGTGATCAAAGACTTGGGGTTCAAACTAGGAGAATATTCCTTGATATCCTAAGCTGCACAATTCTAGCTCTGTAATATCAGATTGAGCCCAAGAATCTCAATCAAGCAAGTGAGGATAACTCCTCGATAAAGGTAATGAATGAAGAGCTAGATCAAACCAAGAAGATTGAAACTTGGGAGCTGGTTCCAAGACCCAAAGAGAAAAATGTCATAGGCACCAAATGGGTCTTCAAAAATAAGCTAAATGATCAAGGAAAAGTGGTTAGGAACAAGGCCCCCTTAGTCTGCAAAGGATATGCTCAAATAAAGGGAGTAGATTTTGAAGAAACCTTTGCACTTGTAGCAAGACTAGAAGTTATTAGAGTGTTTCCTTCTTTTTCCAGTCATAAAAGCATCAAGGTGTATCATATGGATGTGAAGTCAATATTTCTCAATGGAGATATGGAAGAAGAATTTTACATTGAGAAGCCATAGGAGTTTATGCACATACAAAATGAAGTGTTTGTGTGCAAACTGAAGGAGGACTTATATGGACTCAAACCGACCCCTAGAGCCTGGTATGGAAGATTGAATAGATACCTCTAGAAATAAGACTTTAAGAGGGGCACTATAGACAATAATCTATATATAAAATCTGAAGATGACCACCTACTAATTGAGGTAGTGTATGTGGATGACATAATCCTTGGCATCAATCTAAAGAAGTTGGGACATCAATTTGAAAACTGTATGGGGATAAAGTTTGATATATCCATGATAGGAGAACTATCCATTTTCTTAGGATTTCAAATTTCTCAATAAAAATATGGGGTATTTATATACAAATCGAAATACCTATGAGAAACATTGAAGAAATTTGGATTGGAAGAATGCAAGCCAGTTAGTACCCCCATGGTTACAGGATGTAAGTTATGCTAAGAAGATGAGACAATTCTGGTTAATCATACTATCTATAGATTGATTATAGGAAGTTTGTTATTTATCACAACATCTAGATGAGATATCATGCAAGCGGTAGGCTTGGTAGCCAGATTTAAAACCCAACCCCATGAAAGTGATGTCCTTATTCAAATATCTTCAAATATTTGTAAGGCACAACAGACTATGTGTTGTGTTATGCTAGGATCAAAGAGTTTAGATTAAAGGCCTACATTAATGCTAATTGGGCAGGAAATATTGACGATAAGAAGAGCGCCTATGGTTCAACATTCTTTCTGGGAAACTTCTTAGTGTCCTAGGTCAACAAGAAACAAGACTTCGTTTCTTTATCAATTGCTGAAGCATAGTATATATCAGTTGCCACTTGTTGCTCACAAGTTCTCTGGATGAAGAAGACCTTGAAGGAAATTAAGGTATTGATCAAATTCCAATGATGTGTGATAACACTAGTGCCATCAACATCTCTAAGAATCATGTCATGCACTCAAATAACAAGAGAACATGCCTATTAAGTTTCACTTATTAAGAGAACATGTTGCTACTAGTGTTGTTACTCTTGATTATGTGGCCACTAAAGAAAAACCTTCATACATATTTACTAATACACTTACAAGAGAATCCTTTGTGTATCTCTGACATCAGATAGGAGTTGTGACTCCTCCTTACAAATGAATCAATTACAATGCGTGTTGGAAACTACTTGACATAAAAGATAAAGTGAAGAGTAATGTGCAGTATTTCATGGGGAGACTTCAAAAGGATCATTGTCCATTGATGAAAAAGAGGGAGAAGATTACTAATGTCAAGGAGAAGAACAATGATGAAGAAAATCATGCCTGGTTTTAGGGGGAGCTTAGTTTGTTGCCATCAATGCCAAAGGGGGAGATTGTTGGACAATTGGCATTGTCTGAATGGTTGGTGGCACCTGGTTTGTTAGCATTGATGTCAATTATACTATCATTAAGGATAAAAGAAAAAAATGTTAGTTTTGATGAGCATGTTGTTCAGGGGGATTCCCATGGTTTCTACAATATTCTATAGAGAATCATCATAGTAGCAAGCTTAGTGGAGAAGCCATAAAAATATGACTATGTTGGCTAGGGAGTCCTAGAATTTGGAGGATATTATGTCTCAAGATATCAACTTAGTTCTTCCTAAAAGTGACATAGTTGGAAAGTTCCTAGAAATATATTTCCAACTATATGTGGAATCTTGTAAATGGGCCTCTGGATAAAAAGTTATGATCAACCAAAGTAAGGACTTTGAAGCCCTTAGTAGTAGAGCCCGGAACCCCGGAAGGCTGAAAACCCCAGAGGTTTATTTAAAATTGTTATATAATTGCAGAGAGATGGGGTAGTGGAAATCCTAGAAGCTCAGGACCTCGGATGGCCCAAAGCTTCGGAGGATTATTTAAAAAATGTTACAGAATTGTAGAGATCTAGGGTAGTGGGAAGCCCAAAAGCCCGAAACCTTGGAAGGCCCAGGATCATGAAGGTTTATTTAAAAGGTGGATTAGAATGGTAAGGAGCTGGGGTAGCAAGGGACAATAGTTGACAGTCCATGAATTGACAAAACCCATAATATAAATTTCTCTAAAGTCAAAAACTTGGAATCGATTTCAATGTAGTGTCGGGAGACATAAAGTTTTCTAGAAGTTAAAAATTCCATCAAATGACAAAAGGTGCAATCAGGTCGAGGTGTTACGGTGGTTTCATGTGTTTTGTGACCAAGGGCCTTTGGGCTACTAATAAAGAAAATCCACCCCGGGAAATAATTTTAAAGGAGCACAGGGAAAATCAAAGGAAAGGCACCAAGGATAGTGCACCCTGGTGGGCTAGTACCCAGAAGCTTGTAATTCTTGCGAAATTGTATTTACGAAAATTTACAGGTACTGGGGCTTCGAGAATCTAACTCTCTAGTGATGTATGTTAGAAGGATGTATGAGTTGACAAATCTCCACGTCATAGCCATGGATGAGTTAGTAGCTCTAGCGCACAGTTTACACAAGATGTATGAGTTGGCAAATGATAGTAAATATACACAAATAGGTTTGTGCAATTTGATTAATGGCGATTGTAAAGTCTATCCTGAGCTGAAGCAAGCCTCCTTTGATAATTACTTGTATGCCATGGGGAGATAAATGAAGATAATGGCTCTGAGACACCATATCAGTAAATCTATGGGCTCTGATAGAGTGGTGCATTTACTATAGGAAGGAGAACCATGCCTTCAATACACTCAGGCCTCTGAGAAGTAGTTAAGAAGGAATGGGGAGCCTTGCTAAAGTATGCAAGATGGACTTAATGAAGGTTCTTATTGAGTGTGTAGGGAATATTGAGATTCAATTCTCAGTATGAAGAATCCATAGGTAGCCCATTCTTATATTTAACATAGTTGCAGTGTCATGGAAGTTTTGATGGAACAACAACAAATAGTTCCATGTTGTAGCACACTACTAGGTATAGATACAATAGAGACAACTGAAGGAATGCAGAGATGACATCATCCCTAGTAAAATAAAGAAACAAAATTGTGGAGTGCAGTTGTGAAAAGTGGGGAATGTAGAATTGTTGTGAGTTACAGAATGCAATGCTATGAGTGTGTGACTGTGAGAAGAATTAACTAACAGATAGTGTAGCAGACGACCAAGACCAGAATTGGTTGAGAAGCAGAGAGCACTGTTTAAAGGAGAAATGTAGAGCTAAAGGAAAGGAGCTAGTATTACAATAGATCAGATTTATATTTATGTGTATATTTATTAGCCTCTATTTTTAGTTTAAAAATTATATGAAAGTGGAAAAATGGCTAGAGAAGGTAGTGGCATGCATTCATAAGGGGTTGGTGCCTCTTGGAAAGTAGAAGCTTGCTATTTGAAGGGGGTTGGGGCCTCCTGTGAGTGGATTCTCACAAAAAGAATTGATGTAGCTAAGTAGGTGTTTCATTTACATTATAATAACAAACATATTGGTGGTTTTCTCCCTTTGGGCGTCCATGTAAAAATACTTGTTTCAATATGTGTCTGTTGCTAATTTGATGGATTGTGTGTACATGTGAATGATTTATCTTGTTGTTTATTTGTATTTTATTATGAATACGCTCACAAGTAACTGGTTGTAGTGAAAAGAAATAAATATTTTTCCTTAAAGCTTTAAGAACCTCACAATTACTCATTCACACCCCTCGCAGTAATTCCTTATTCCAATAGGTCTATCTCATTTTTTTTTTCTTGGAGTAGAATGCATTCTTCTGATTTTGTGGACAAAGTGATGGGTTTGACTAAGTATGGCTCTATGGAAATGTTTCATTGTTGAATGTGTGGACTTAGATCCTATGAAGTCAAATATTAGGTTGCATAACCCTGTAGTTTCCATAGTGATTGGTTCGTCACACTGTAAGGCAATTCCTTTGTTTTCAAGGGATCACTCAATCATGGAGTTATGAGAAAGAATCAAACACTTGAAAGATAAGTTTACTATGTTATTTTTCTTGCACATAAAGGATAATTAATGATGTTATTTTCTTGAAAAGAGAATGCATGTGAACCCTGCACATAAAAAGATAAAGAAGTCATGATCTTTTCTTGGAAAATAATGCATGTGAGCTTTGCACCTAAAAGATAAAGAAACTATGTTATTTTAATTAGAAAATATTGCAAGGAAACTATGTGTGGAAAGCTAGTTTACTCTATTAATATTCACATGGGATCTATGCATTAGACCTGCGAAAAAGAATACGTGCTTATATGCATAAAAATAAAATCTATTATGATAGTTTTCTTGAGGATAGAATATGTGCTTATATGCACATAGATACTAGCGATTTTGCCAAATTTCCTTGAGAAAGAATATGTGTCTTTATGCACAAAATAACAACTATTATGTTAGAATTTCTTGTAAAATAAATATTTATTTGCACGTATAAAATAATAACTATTGTGTTAGAATTTCTTGTAAAACAAATATGTATTTTCATGTACAAATAGAATAGTTATTATGTTAAATGTATCGGAAAAATAATATGTATTTGAATATACAAAAAGAATAACTATTGTGTCGGATGTATTGGAAAATAAATATGTATTTGGATGTACAAAAAGAATAGCTATTGTGTTAGAGAAATGCATGTTTATATGCACAAAGATAATGGTTGTTGGGCTAGTTTTTTTGGATACCAATTATGTATTTGCATGTACAAAGATAACAACTATTGTGCTAGTTTTATTTAAATATATATGGGTAGTTATGGTGGTTTATTCTTTTGGAAAATAAGGTGTTCTTATGCAAAGAACATAATAGAAGTTGTGGTTTTTATCTCATGGAAAAAATTCCCTCTTCTTATGCAAAGAGATAGTGATAACCATGACAATTATTTTAAATATTACTATGATAACCATGGTGATTCTTTTAAATATTATTGTTTTGTTGTGAGCATAGGTAGATAGCCATGCCTTGGTAATCTTATGTATTTTACTTTATGCATGTGAGATTTGGATGGATATAATTGTGTCATAGCCATGCACGCTTAAAGATAAATTGATATGTTTTGATAGATATGTGATTTTAATTAATGCATGTGTGGTGTCAATAAAAGAGGCATGTATCGATACTTTGTATGAACTTTTTCACATGAAAATATGTTTGAAGCATAACTAGTAATTATTTATTATTTCGTTTGATAATTATTTTGATATCAGAGTTGTTGATGACAATAATTATAGGGGAGAAAAGTGACTTATTCGAAGGATGAATTAATAGAGTTTAACCAATCCCTTATAGAACAACTAAAAGTAGATTATATTTAACACTATGGTAGGAAATAAGGTCATTATGCTTGACTAATGGTCCATCTAAAGTGAAGGTTCACGAAATGCAAGATATTCCATTACTAGAGACGAGTAGGCGACCAAGACACAATGCTCAAGGAATTGTGGGGTTAAGTGTTTTGATAACACGATTAATGTAATGGCTTCTAACTAGTTCCATTGAGTGAGGGGTGAACATCCTCCCAAAACATTTAATAAAATAAGGGTTTGCTCGTTTTTCCCTACGGGGTTTCCAAGATATGTTTTTGTACATTGGTGTGTTTCCTATTATGTCATTCTAATGATGTTTCTACCTTGGATGACATTCACACTTACATTATAAAATATGAGATTAACTAGCCTAATTAAATGACAATGGTAATGATGTCATGTTACAACACAAAGCTTTAGGTTAATATGCTACAAAAATGGTTGTTATGTTATTTGATTTTCTATTTGATTTCTAAAGTTACTTTATGTAATGACGATGATTTTATTTAATGGTCAATTAAGGAATATGTAATAAGTGATTGGGAATTTTACATGCTAGTAAATTCTGTAAAAAAAAATTATAATCCTATGTATTTTTTTTACAGAAGGTCTATTGGGGGATGTTACAAGTGGTATCAAAGAAAATGTTGTAACATTGGCGCCTGTTGGGTTCTGTGAGAATGACAAGTAGAGGTATGATGCTAATGGATATAAGTTTAGGTATGACACTAATGAAAATTACATGACAATGTATGTAGTATAATGCATTTGATATGAGATGCATGATGATGTTAATAATTGTATTGAAGAATGACAAGTGTAATGTATGTTTTAAAGAATAACTATGCTCGTGACATTTGAGTATTTATGCGGTTAAAAGACAATATGAAATTTTGTTGCATTGTTGTAACTAAATCATGAACAATTTTGAATACTCACACTGTAATTAGTGATAGTGTGAATTAAATACCAACCTTTGCATGCATACTCTTATGATAATGTTTAATGGTGCATTTAAAGAAAAATGATTAGAGTTACAATGCACTGATTATAAGAAAAATAATGAATGCATGTATTGTTTTGTGTGATAGCGAAAGAATGTTGAAGGTGGGGTTTATCATGAAGAGGACAATAGAATGTTTTAAATGAAATTGAAAGAACCCCCTTTGAATGTTGAAGATAATCTATGATTTAAGTGGTAGGTCTTCATTATAATGATTGTAGGTTTTAACCCCGTACATAAATTATCTTCATACGAATTCTAAAACAGATAAAATAAACAATGCGAGAGAATAACACATAAAACACATATACAGAAATATTTTCCCCTGGATCCCAAAACCGGGACTACCAGCTTGATTTTTCATTATGTTCCTTTCAATGTTATAATACATATTTATACATGCCGAAGCATCCAATACCATGGACCAAAAAACCATCGCGTCCAATACCATGGACTGAAAACCATCACGTCCAAAAACATGTGCGAAAAACATGCACAAAACCATAGGTGGGTCCACCCATCCTAACATAGGGTCCAAAACCAAAATTTTCTAGGGTGTTGCCCCGGACCCCATAAAGTGGGGTTACGGGTACACCTCAAACCCCTTGTGACCCCCCCCCCCCACTACACAATCGGCGCAACAAAAGGGGGCTCCGCCCCCCCTCTAACCCCTCGGTTAACTACGTGGGCTAGTCGTGGAAAGAATATAACACAACTCAACATTCTCCCACTTGTTGTTTTCTTTCCACAGGGGGCCACCAGAGAGCTTAGTTATTTTTCCAACCCTGAAACGCCCATTGTCTCTCAACACCAAGAGAACTTTTTAGAGCTCATAGATTTTGTCAATGCATCTGAAGTATTCTTCAAAGTGTCCACCTTTACCAGCAACACCTTTTTGTCTTCTATCATATCCCTCACAAAGTGATACTGAACATCAATGTTCTTTGTCTTTGAATGATATGCGGGTTCTTTGCCAAGAAAATTGCACTTTGGCTGTGATAGTCTTTCCTTATAGCTCCCTGTACTAACCCCATACTTGAACACAATCTCTGCAACCAAACTGCTTCCTTGCTTGCATGTGTGGCTGCCATGTATTCTGCCTCTGTGGTTGATAGTGCCACTACAGATTGTTTCTTACTCATCCAACTGACTGCACCTCCAAATAGGTTAAACACATACCCACTTGTAGATCTTCTCTGATCCAAATCTCTAGCCCAGTCTGCATCAAAAAAGCCATGAATATCCAACACTCTGTCCAATCCTGGTCTTCCTTGGTAGCACAAACCATAATCACTAGTGCCACACAAATACCTGAAAACCCACTTCACTGTTGTCCAATGCTCCTTTCCTAGTTTTGACATAAACCTGCTCAATACTCCCACTGCATGTGCAATGTCTGGTCTAGTACAGACCATTACATACATCAGGCTACCGACTGCACTTGCATATGGAACACGAGACATGTCCTCTTCCTCTTCTTATGTCTTGGGACACTGTTCAACAGATAACTTCACACCTACAAGAATAGGAACCTTCACCGTTTTACTATCCTACATATTAAACCTCTGCAGTATTGTCTCAACATACTTCCTATGGTTTAACCAGAGATTCCTCTTCACCTACTCTCTTTTAATTTCCATGCCCAAAATATATTTTGGAGCACCAAGATATTTCATGTCGAACTTGGAGGACAATTGCGTCTTCAAATCCTGGATAATTTCTTTGTCATTTCCAACCAACAACATATCATCCACATACAACACCAGATAAATAACACGGTCACCAATTAATTTAAAATACACACAGTGATCTACTTTGCTTCTGGTGAAGCCAAGTCCCTGTATAAATGTATTAAATTTCTGATACCACATCCTTGGTGACTGCTTTAACCCATACAGAGACTTCTTTAATTTGCATACCAGTTCTTTCTTACCCTTCACCGTAAAGCCTTCAGGTTGCTTCATGTAGATTTTCTCTTCCAAATCCCCATGAAAAAATGTTGTCTTCACATCCATCTGTTCTACCTCAAGATCAAAAGCAGCAACAACAGATAAAAGTAATCTAATAGAAGTTACCTTGGCAACAGGAGAAAAAATACCACCAAAATCAATTCCCGACACCGCCAACAGAGCTTTGTATTTCTCCACTTTTCCTTCTGCATTTGTCTTATTTTTGAACACCCATTTGCTGCCAATGGGTTTCCTTCCAGCTGACAACTCCACCAGATCCCAAGCCTCATTTTTGTGCAAAGATGCCATTTCATCAACCATGGCCTCTGTCCAGAGTTTTCCATCCTCTAAATCCACTGCTTCCTTCACAGTTATGGGATCATCATCAGTAATAGACAAAGAAAAATTTCAGCAAAAAGCAGATGGACTATACCTTTCTGGCTGCCTTCTTTCTCGAACTGATCTTCTCACAGCCGGAGTTTGTGGCTCTTCATCTTCTGATTCCTCCTCTGTTGTAGAGTTTGATTCTTCTTCCTTTAGCTCAAACTCTATCCTCTCAGGTTCCTTTGGTTGGACTTCATGTTTAATAACATCTTTCACCTCTCTGAACACCACATCTCGGCTATACACAACCTTCCTTGTTACTGGGTTCCAAAGCTTATAACCCTTTAAAGCATCCTTATACTTAACAAAGATGCACTTTTCAGATTTACTATCCAACTTGGTTCGTTTATCCTTTGGAACATGTACATGTGCATCACATCCAAATACCCTCAGATGTGAAAGAGAGGGTTTCTCACCAGTCCATACCTCTTGTGGAGTCTTATCCTCCAACGTTGATGAAGGTGACCTATTGACTAGGTAACATGCAGTATCCACCGCCTCTGCCCAGAATTCCTATCCTAACCTGGCACCACTGAGCATGCTTCTTGCCCTTTCCATCAACGTCTTATTCATTCTTTCTGCGACTCCATTTTGCTGAGGTGTATATGGAGTAGTCTTCTATCGTGCTATACCAAAATTCTTACAGAATTCTTCAGCTTCCTTGCTGCAAAACTCTCCACCATTATCTGTCCTCAACACCTTTATCTTCTTCTTCCACGAGAGCCTTAAATTATTTAAACCTGTCAAAGGCTTTAGATTTCTTCTTAAGGAAATATATCCATGTATTCCTTGAGAAGTCATCTATAAATGATACATAGTACACAAACTTACCTAGTGATGGAACCTTCACTGGTGCAAACACATCATTGTGCACAAGTTCTAATATCTGTTTCGCCCTCTTACTACTAGAGGGGAAATGGCGGCCGGATAAGTCGTTCTTGCGGACAAGACTGACCTCCCTAGTATCTATGGATATCTAGCGACAAGCAAACCAAACAAATTCTATCTTTCTCTAAATACGTAATTTATAAATAAAGGCTAGTAGATGTTTTAGGCCTATCTCGCATCCAGTTCTAGTTTGTGGAAGCCATGCTCCGTTGATCCAAATGAGCTCCCTTTTAAAGAATCTGCAAACACAAACAAGCACACATATCAAATAGCACTTGAAAAGCCAATATAATAAAGCATATTTATCATGATGATCAAGGAATTCATGAAATAAATCATAGAAGACAATTTATTCTGAAAAATAAATCTGATTGTATTAACTTTAATCAAAGAAGAACTTTACAACCTTGGTGCCTTGATGCTGTACAAGCTCCTCCCAGGGTCCAGCAAGAATCTGCTCTACTTTGACAAGTTTCACTCTCTTCCCAATGAAGTCAAAAGTTATGTAATCTCTTCTCTCAAGCTTAACTAGGAAGTCTCAATTCCAACAGCATTTACCCTAAAAAATGTTCAACTTCTAACCTCTCTAGCAACCAACCCAATGCCTTAATTTATAGTGCAGAGGAGGGAAGTTACTAGGTCCACCTTCAAAGGGATAGAGCCCTCCTTCAAAAGGGATAAGCTCCTCTCATCAAGGGATTAGCTCCTTTAGTTATGGGATGCATGAACCACCTAGGAGCGAACCATCCACGTCAAAATTCCTTCTAGAAGCGTCCAAAATTAACCCAAAGTGAGTTTTTAAGAATAAACTTGCACCTTTTTTATTTTCACAGGGGTCCGCACCCACTCCTTTAGAGACAGAGCGGGCAGGTCCACAGGTAACATGACCAAGGGGTGCAGGACCGTAGGTAATGGTAAGAGAAAGTGCAGAACCAGAGCTTTATTGATTTTCAAGGACTTTCTCTCATTTTTAAAGCTTGACATGAAGAACTGAGGTTTGAGACTTGCAAAGGAGGACAGTATGAGTGGTGATAGACTCACACTGACTGCAAATAGTCATGGTGACAATCTTTTGTGTAACAGATTGCCCCTAAAGTGTGAAGTCTGTAGTAGATGAGGATTTCATTTATCATCTAAGAAGAGTGAAGTACTTTATCATTTCAAGGATCATCTTGTGGAGAGCCTGGTTGGAACCTGTAAAAACATTCAATGCAAAATATATATATGAGATCATATCATCGCTGAGTAGGCATTCCCATACTCAGATCAAAACTGACTAGAAAACTAACTAAACTACTCTGATATAGGAATGATCTTGCAATACATCACAAGTATAGACACATGTAGACACAGTATGGACGTAACCATCTATTTATGAATAGTCCACTGTATACTGAATACAAAATTCCTCGCAGCCTGGATGGTGGAAACTAGATCCAGGGTCTTGATTTCTACTTTCCCGAAATAGTAGGATTCTATCCATGTGAATGAATGTGTCGAAGTCAAACATGGTAGAAACCACTTGATTACCAGTTAATGATGTAAACTGTTAACAAGTGTGAGCGAAACCACCAGTAATGTCAATGGCTCTCAAAGTACTCAGTACAATCCATGAAATGTGAATGGATGTGTTGATGTTGAACATGTCACGGAGTCCTTTGATCGAAGGTCAATGATGCAACCTGTCATCGAAGGCGAGAAACCTGCCATTGAGGCATGCAGATCCCAAGGTACTGATGATTTCTAGATCATCTTTCTAGATAATGAGCTGAAGTCGATAGAAAGCGATCCGTTGTAGGAAAACCCACAACACGAAATCATAGATCAAGTTTAAATAAATATAGTTGCAAGGACTGACTCAGGGATGGTCAAAATGGATGACAGATATTTTGCAAATGAATGGTTTATTTGCACTGACCTCTTCAACACATAATGACACTGCAGATGGTTTGGTGACAATTGACCCAAAGCTAATACCCAGAAACTGGCTAAAGACTTTCAATATGGTTTGATTAACTGTTAGGCAAAGGATTTCCCAACCCAGGTGAACAAAAAGTGTTGTGTTCAAGAGTGGTTAAATGTTCTTTTGAGACACAAAGTATGACAAACAGGTTCATTTTTCTCTCTTTTCCCCCACCATTTCTGGTAAGTACCTCTTTATTTTTGACAAGCTTGAGGAGGATAACATTTTCTTGAATATAAGCTCATGCTTCGGATGAGTCCAACTTAGTTTAAATTCGAACCCTAAGAAGGAGTGTTCCGTTCCTGTTTGTAATTGAACATGTCCTTTACTGTTAAATTTTAATGAGTCCAATATAGGAGAAACTTGACGTTTTTCAATTTTAGGGAGTCTGAAAAACTTAAGAAAACTCCATGGTTGTCCTTTTTCGTAAATTTGTGTCTCCCAAGCTCGAAAAAGTATAAAATAATACTTGAGAGAACCACTTGATCATTACAATCAAGGAGTACTTTTCATAATTAGTGCCTCTGATCCGAAAAAGTAAAAAAGCGATCAATGACACGTCGTTTTATAACCAATATCGAATTTGAAACGACAAAAAGCCGGCAATCTTTTCATGTTTTTACGGTCAGAAAAGGGTTGTAAGTGGACCTTCTTTTTAATTCCATTTTAACGAGCTTAAAACGAAAAAATGGACAATATTTTCATATTTTAGGAGTCAGAAAATAGCATAAGGTGACTCTAATGTTTTTTTGTAAAAAATAACCAATTTTGCCTGAAAAATCCGTTATCTTGCACAAAAACTCAAACATTACCCATACCTCTTTAAAATAAATAAAAATGCTTCAAAAGTTACATCTTTAAAGTGAAAAATAAACAAATTAAAAATTTATTTATTAAAAAAAGCTTATAAAAAGGGCTTTTGTAGATTCATTTTTACCATTTGACTTCAGAGTGAGAAAAGAGAGCTTTTGGTAAGAAACTTCTCGTGAAGATTGCGGAAAATCTGTCCGTTGGAATCAAACACCGTCACCTCCAGGTAATACACATCATCTTACACTTGCATTTCATCCGTTTGAAAATTGTTTTTAGGGTTTTATTTTCATTTTTAGGAAATATTTAGAATTAAAAACCGTGCGCAGGGGTCCGCAGGCGCAGCACAGGAAACATCCGGACCCTGACTTTTTCGCATGCAGAAAAAAGTCAGGGGCCCCACCTGCTATATATCCTGGGTGCGGACCTATGCACTATCTCTAACATAGAGGGTGCGGTCCCCACAGCATAGGTTTTCAAACTTAAATTTTTCAAATTCCGCCCCAAAAACTTTGATTTAAATGTTTTAATCGGCCTTTTTATTGAATGTAGGCTATACATAATACTTGACTGGGGGAACGGGAGCATGAGGATGTGGACCTCGCCGCGATTAATCATCAACCTTCGATTGATGCATTGAAGGCATGCAGTTTATTCAAGTTCTGGGCCATACTTGGCATGAGGGCCCAGGTGGACTTTTTGCAGTGGCTGGTAGACAGGTGGAATGTACAGGATCAATGTTTCTTTATTGGTGGACACTAGCTCAAAATGGAGCCGGAATACATTTACTTTTTTACTGGTTTGCCTAAGAGAGGTGAACATTTGACTCTATTCGGGGCTAGGCCAGGTGGCCAGTTTGTTGATAGCCTCCAGCCAGTGTTTTGTAACGACCAAACCAGAGACAAAGGGATTGATATCAAAACCATCTCCCGTTCTGAACTCAAAGTGATTGCATTTACTGTTACTAGGTTCTGCGGAAGCACAACACTACATGTGGCCACCGGATCCCAAATGCGGATGGCAGTAGACTGCTTTCGGGGCACCATCTTCAACTGGTGCGAAGCTGTGTTGGCTAATGTAAAAGGCCAACTAAATAGAGCAAAGAATGGACAACTGAAAAAATTTGGATATGGTTTCTTAGTTGTGAGCTTTGGTCTAGAGAGTTTCCCAATGTTGGTCCCACAGCATCTTTCCGTTAGAGCTGGACTTCCCCGAGAGCCCAAACTGATGCGTTGGGTTGCAGTTATGGCTCGTCATCCTGAGGAGCGTTCAGAGGTTGTTCGATTTCCTCCTGAGTATTTTCATTGGTTGGAGAACCAAGTTTTTGCTATTCAGGATTTTCCTTATGCTGGGATGGATTATCGTGGTGACCCAGACATGGCTCTTCCACGAGGAGAGCAATGGGATGACTCAGGTAAAATCGTTTTCAACATTTCCTAATTTAATTTTTTTTGTTTTTAAAATCCTCCCAAAATTGATAGTAAAAAGTTTCAAATGCAGATGTATGTCGACGGCGACCAGCCACTCTCCAGCCCTATGAGAGGAAACAACCAACTGCAATAGCACCAGCCCCATGGGACGAATCTACAGATACCCTGGCCGAATTGGAAAATCATCTAGAGCGTTTGACAGCAGACATTCCAGAGACCAGCATAGATGACATTCCTCTTAGGCTACAGTGCTATGTGATTGGGGTCCCAGGACCTTTCAGGAGGTTCCTTTGTAGGGTGGCCCGTACAGTGGTTTCTTATCGTGATCATCACCAGTGATAGGATGATCGCCTGTTGTAGACTCATATGAAATTTTTGCTTTTTATACTATCATTTTTGCCGATCATAAGGTGTTTTTCAACCTATGATCGAAGATGATGTATATTTGACACACTTCTATGCTATGCTATATCACTATTACCCGCTTATCTTCTAAAACATGTTATGGAATGTTTTTAAATTTACTTGTTTGATTATTGCAAATGTCTACTTAACATTCGAGAAGCAATTGCATCTGCTAATGTATTTAAATATCTTGGAATATGCTGATATTCAATATAGTCAAATTCACGTTCCAAGAGACGAACTCTAAAAAATAATCTCAATAATACTGGATTTCTAATGGCATACACTCTATTAAGTTGCAATACAAAGAGTTCAGAATCTAACCTCACAATCAAACTCCGAATCCCAAATGAGATGGATTCAGATAATAACTCAATCACTGCACTATAATCTGCAATGTTGTTCGTTGTTTGACCGAGGCTTACCCCATGCATAGATACCAACTCATCAGAGGGTGAATAGATAACCCAAGCTGCAGAAGAAATGTTTCATGTATTACGACAAGCACCATCAGCAAAACCAATGTATGTTTGGAGAGACGTCGACATCTGCAATATCCAGAGTAAAATCAAGATAAGCAGGAATAATGACGAAAACACTCTCTAAACTAAGCACACTTTTTAATCTAAAACACACCAGCTAGAAAGAAAACTAACCTAACTAAAATCTCCACACCCAGATTTAAGCATAATATCTCTTCAGGTAAAGACCATTTCTGGGCTTACCTAAAGAGACCCCGTCAAAGTCTACCAATTCATAGGCCCCTTTTGCCAGCTTTCGCTTAACAACATAAGGACCATGCCACATGGGTGCGAATTTTCCAGCGTCTAATTTACCATTTTCTTGATCGTACAGTAAGACTAGGTCTCCTTCCGAAAAATTAAGAGGTGTAACATTTTGATCATACTGAGCTTTAATACGTTTGGCATGAGCTTCAATTGCTAGTGCAGCATCACGTCGATTCTCATATAGCTGAGCCAAGTACAACAAACGTTTTTCCTCTTCGGAAGTGGCTGAAAGTAATTCTATGGCCATTTGCAATGACGGGATTTCGCATTCAATGGATAACACAGCTTCCAAACCATAAACTAGCTGGAAAGGAGTGAAACCGGTTGATGTTTTTACTGAGGTTCGATATGCCCAAACCACTGAAAATAGCATGTTATGCCAATTCGACCTATGAATCCCAATGATTCGTCGGATCATGATGACTAGAACTTTGTTGATGGCTTCAACCAGACCATTAGCCTGTGGATAATATGGAGTTGAACTATTGTGACGCAGGCCAAGTTGGTCTGTTAGTTCAGTGATCATAATATTTCGAAAATGACGCCCATGATCAGTGATAATCGCTTGTGGAACACCGAACCTAGCAATTATATGATTGAAAATGAAAATCGCAGCAGTTTTGCAGTCTACTGCAAATGTAGGCATCGCCTCGACCCACTTGGTAAAATAATCTACCGCAAGGATGATATACGCATGCCCCCCGGCCGAGTGAGGGTTACATGTAATAAAATCGATACCCCATTTCGCAAAAGGACCGACGACAATTATAGGGTGGAGAGGAGCAGGTGGAGCGCGCATCTTTCGATTAAAAATTTGGTAGTTGTGGCATTTTCGGACCGCGTTAATATAGTCTTTAAACAAAGACGGCCAGAAATAGCCAGCGTGCAATATCTTTTGGGCTGTGGCAAACCTAGACATATGACTGCCACACGCTCCAGAGTGACAGTCATTTAGAACCCTTTCAGCTTCCTCATGAACTAAACAACGTCAGAAAACAAAGTCCACCCCACGACGATAAAGTGTATCTCTAATAATTTTGAATTGTTGGGATTGGAATCGTATTTTTCGACGCTCTGATCTTGAAATTTTAGGCCGAAAGTATTGGGTTTGGAGATAAACGATGATATCTCCATACCATGGATCTAAAGTGCTGATTAGAAACAAGGATTCGTCCACAATGGGCTCTTCGCCACAGTTTCAGTATCAGCACGCGGGAAGTCACACATCAACTCCGCAAAAACTAAAGATTTCTTTGACTTAGACTTTTCAAATTCCAAGTCAAACTCCTGCAGGATCACAATCCATTTGGAGTACTTGCCCCCTAGCAATTGTTTGGTCAAAATATAGATCATAGGGTTGCAATCAGAAATTACTGTAGTTTTGCGTAGTAAAATGTAATGACGAAAACGTTGGACAGCTTGAACAGCTGCCAGAGCCAATTTCTCCACATGTGAATATTTTAGCTCAGTTGGATTTAAGGTTCGACTAAGGTAATATATCACATGTTCACTACCGAATTCATCTTCCTGAACTAGTACCATTCCGATGGTGGAATGCGAGGCGACGAGATATAAGAAGTAGTCCTGGTTGTAGTTGGGAGGATGTAATAACGGTGCATGGGTCAACGCGTGTTTTAATGCATCAAAAGATTTGTCAGCTATCTCATCCCAAAAGAATGGAGTATTCTGTTTCAACAATTGGGTAAAACCCTTTTTTATCTCGGCGTAGTTAGGAATGAATAGACATAAAAAGTTTGCTTTCCCTTGTAAACTTTGGAGTTGGCGAAGACTCGAAGGAAGAGGCAATTTGAAAATAGCTTCAACCTTCGAGGGATCGACACGAATGCCGGATTTCGAAACAACAAACCCCAATAACCGACCCGTTTCTATACAAAAACACACTTGTGTGGATTCAACCTAATTCGATAATGCCTACATCTCATAAAGATTGCTCGTAATTGGATGAGATGATCGGCTCGATGTAACGAGTGAGCAGGTAAATCATAGAGATAGGGTTGCACAATATGCTTGATGTCATGAAACGCGTAAGACATGGCTCTTTGAAAAGTTTCACCGGCGTTCTTGAGCCCAAAAGGTAATTTGCAATAAGCAAATGTTCCCCATGGACAAATGAAAGTAGTTTTTGGTTGATCAGCTAGTAGAATATTTATTTGATTGTATCTGGAAAAACCATCCATGAAGGAGAATATTTCACTGCCGGCACAATCATCAATGATTTGATCGATATAGGGAGTTGGGTAATTGTCTTTTGGACAGGCTCGATTAATATCCCTATAATCGATACATATTCTTATTGTTCCTTGCTTTTTGTTAACAGGAACAATATTCGATACCCAATCCGTTAAGGGAATTGGATAAATGAAACTTGCTTTAAGTAATTTTTCAACTTCTGCTTTAATAGCAGCAGCTTTTCGCGGGTGGATTTGACGCAAACATTGCCGGACGGGTTTAGCATCCGGGTAAGTTTTGATTTCATGAACAACAATTGCTGGGTCAATTCCTAGCATTTCCTCATATGACCAGGCAAACACGTCGCGGAATTCTTGAAATAGGGCCTTATATGTTTGAATTTCATCTTCCGTACAAGAGGCACCTATATGAATGTTTTCAACAATTCCAGGCTTAACCGAAATGTCAATAGGAATAGTTCGAGAAATATTTCCCAAATTTAACTCAGAATCAGGATTTTTCATTGGATTCTGAGGTTCCTTGACATAATCAGTCGTAAAAATAGATGAAAAATCATTTTCAAAGTGATCAATCTCAGGTAAAAACGAAGATCTATGATGAAGATCTTCCCATGGTAAATCATCAACACACAAGATTTCACGAATTTGCTCATCAGTGTGAACAAGTTCAGAAAACGCTGTTGAATTTGAGTCTGATATTAAAGGTGATTCTTCATGGACTACATTCATTAAGTCAATTTCGGTTGAATAAGGGTCGAAAAATGACTGTACGGCCTGATATGCAATTTCATATGGACTCAAAGGCATAGCATCACCAAATGAATTTATCTCGGATTCGGAAGGTACGATCCAAGGATCATCATAAACAATAGTGTTTGATAAAATCATATGAATGGTTGCCGTAGAAGGCGATACGTTTGGAGGAGGAAAGGAAAAAGTTCCTAGTAAACTAGAATCTTTAACTAGTCCTACTCCAACATCCTTATAAGGGATAGTTGTTTTGCTGACATGCTGGATACTTTTAGAAGAGGCTGGGTCGGATGAAAAGTAAGTTAGTTGGTCTATAGTTACGATCTTTCCGTTATGAGGAAACTTTATAAGCCGAAAGACCGACTAAACGACAACAGTCATAGCGTAAGACCAACTACGACCCAAGAGAAGGTTGTAATCTAGAGGGGCATCAACCACCTCCACATCTAGATTAACAGTTTTACCTTCAACCCCTATAGGTAAATCCTGTAGAATGCCAAAAGGATGGAACCCACGACCATCAAAAGCCTTTAGAATCATCGGGGATTGATTAAGTGTAGGAGAACCAAACGATCTCCAACACTGGATCGACATAATACATGTTGAGGCTCCCTCATCAATCACAGTCCTATAGCAAGGTCTGTTTTTGACTAACACTAGAATCTAGAAAGCCATTTGATGAGGTAAGCGAGGTGTACTATTTTCTAGATCGAAAATTATAAGGTTTGAGTCCTGAATATCAATAGCTCCTATAGCCGACAATAACAATTTACACTGTGCTGGACATGATTGCAACACCTCCAAAGCCGACATTGCTGAAGGTGAAATAGACAAATCTTCAACAATGTTACAGTTCTGAGCAGCTCTCGCATGTGGATTGAAAGCTGACTTTCGAAGTATACCCTTGGCGGGCGGTTTGATTACTAAGTCTGGGTTAGGTTTCTCGATCTGTAGTGGATCAGAACCGGGAGTTGATGTTGAAGGGTTCGAATTAGAATATTCTACTTCCTTACCACCAACAGGACTTTTACTTCCATAATCTTGCGATCGTGTCGCAATCTTAACATGGGACATCATCATTATGGGTTCTTCTAAGGCATTTGAGGAAGAACCTATCATCTTACTGTCTTGACTAGGAAAAGGATCCTTCAAAACAGTAGGTGTTTGAGAACCTTTGATGATTTTCGCAACCTCAGCGCGATGAGGGAAATCTCTTGTAAAATGCTTTTCGTCACAAATGAGACAAGGATAACGAGGTTTGCGTTTCTCATCAGTAGATTCCATTTTTTCTGGTTTCTCTTTTGAATTTTTATCTGTTTTATTTTTCTTCTTCCCTTTCTTTCTACCACCGGATTTTGATTTGGCTGTAGATGGCTCTACAACATGGATATCGGCAGAAATTTCCATGGAAGAATCTCCTGTCGGGGAATCTGGTAAAGTTATGATAGGAGAAGAATTCCTAGAAGATTTCTTCTTACTTTTGGTATTAACTCTACCAATCATACCATCAACAGCATGAGACCCTTAAGGAGCTGCAGTTATTTGATTTTGTTTAGGAAGGTCGGGGATTTTCTCGTCTAACGTACCTGACTGCATATAAACTAGGTCAAGGTACTGAGCTTGAGAAATTACTTGCTCTTCAGTAACGACTCCTGCCTTAGCTACATCCTTAGTGATTTTCGGTAATAAAGATTTGACAAACCATTCTGCTAAGATCTGATCCGGAATAAAAACTTTCACTAAATGTTGTCGATGCCTCCATTCATGGATGTGATCTGAAATGTAAGTGGACGTTGACTGTTTTAATGAAGTTAATAATTCCGTGCCATTGTCATATCTGACTGGCAACTTAAAATGAGTTAAAAATGAAGTAGCTAACTGACTAAAATTATAAAAAGTGGCTCGGGGTAACTCAATGTTCCACTTGGCCGCAAGACCAATTGGAGTGCGTTGAAAAAGCTGTAAACGAATTGAATCATCTGAAATGGAGTTAGACGCACCCCAGAGGTGATAAGTCATCACATGGTTCGATGGATCCTCTCCTGATTTACTTCAAACTTAGGAATATCACTAGGCAACTTATTTGGCATTGGCGGCCAAAACGTAAGATAATTAATCAGATCGTTCGTAAGGTGCGACAAGTCAGGTAAGTCCAAAGTTGCAATGAACGGTAACTAACAATTAGGGTCCCTGAAACCCTGGGTCATGAGACCAGTCCCAGGAGGAGGATATCTAGGATAACTAGGAATTGGAATTGCATTTGGGATATTATATCCTCTCGGAAAACCACGATTAACCGGACCATACTGGGGTTGTTGAGGTTGCTGATAAGTATATCTAGGGTAAGGTTGATACTGATAGACTGGGTTCTACACAGCAGGACCGAATTGGTACTGTCCCTGGTACGGTTGATAAGTAAATTGAGGTTGACTTGTGACAACCATACTTGGACCAGGTTGTCCTATAGGCATTTGAACCAAAGTCTGAATTGTGGGTCCAGACTGAGGTAAAGATGCTTGAGGAATTGATGCAGGAAGAGTAGAAACCAGAGCTGTCGATACTCCAGAAGTAGGTTGTTAGAAAATTATATATTACGGAGCAATGGAACACATAAAATATTGCAGAAATATAAACAAAGAAAATGCACAAAACAAGAGAGACACAGATATACGTGGTTCACCCAGTTTGGGCTACGTCCACCCCGAACAGCCAGTCCTTCCTTTTTATTATCCAGCAAAATGAAGAGACACAACCTAGAGAAAATCCGCTGTAATATCCTCTGTTTTCTCTCAGAGTCTCACCTCTCTGTTTCTCGCTCATAGAATACACATCTATCACACAGCCTCAAATACAATGCCCTCATACAAAGAGAGGGGTTGCCTTCTAGGGCAAAAAACCCTAAACTAAACATAAGTTCTATCGTCAGATCATCCGCCTAATGAATGGCCCATATTGACTAGAAATTACTATGCTTTTACAAGGCAAATTTACAGTTGTTTTTAGCTTCGGGGGCGCTACCCCCGAAACCCCCCGCAAGGGGGGGGCTCCCAAAGGTCGCAGCCGCCCCCCCTGGACCCCCCCTGCAGCGAATATTTTACGGGCGGCGTTGCCGGCCCCATTTCGAACTAGGGTCCAATGTGGCAATACCTTTGAATATAGAAGATAATCAGGCTCCACACCCAACATAGGTGGGGTAGATGGAACAGATGTTGTAGCAGCTGCAACAGTCGTTTGAGGCGGAGTTCGAGGTGAACTAGGCCCAGGCTGAGAAACTACAGAAGGTGCATAAGTTTGAATAGTAGGCTAGACAGGTTGCTAGGTTGAAACAGAAACTAAGGGTTGTCCATATTGAGATGACAACTGCACATTCGGTTGCAAGATCTGTTGTGATTGAGACGGATCCCACACTAAGTTCATTTCGGGGTATGGACCCATAGAAGGTTGAGCATATTGAGGACCATAACCGGGTTGAGGGTAGGGTTGATAATTCAAAGATACATTTCCAGCTCCTTGGATAAATGACTGACCGGAAGGTGGTTGGAAACCTTGGGTTGGGTACTGACCTTGAGGTTGATAACCTTGAGGCATGTACCGATACTAGGGTTGATCTTGAGGTACATATTGATACTGGGGTTGACCTTGAGGTACATACTGAGTTTGGGGTTGACCTTGAGGAATGTACTGTCCCGTAAGTATGTACTGTCCTTGAGGTTGTCCCCCAGGCAGTAATTGGGTACCTTGAGGTAGACCCCCAGGCGATAATTGAGGACCTTGAGGCTGCCCCCCAGGCGGTACCTGGCCACCTTGAGGTTGCGGATTTGGAATGGTACCTGACATCATAAGAATATCTTCTACACTCAATGACTTAGTTCCGTTATTACCAGTTAATAACCCTTGTTCAACAGGTTGAGGAGATGCTCCCGAAAAAGTACCAGTAAGAGACTGATACCCAGAGGGAACAGAAGGACCGCCATATAAAAAGGTTTCTAGAGATTGAGAAAACATGGATGATTGTCTCGACATATTCAAAGGAGGATAATAACCCCTAGGTGTTGGATGAAAAGGAATGCGAGGTGGTGAAAAACTTAGTCCCGGGTTTTCCAAAAAATTGGTTAATGAAAGATACCAAGCATCCCTCCTAGGTGGACTGTAAAAGATTGATTCATGCTCCCTAAGTTCTATAGCTGGTTGATTTTCAGGGATAGGTATACCTTCTTTCGGAGTAACAAGTTCTTCAATAGCAATAAGTCCAGAAGGAAGATTTTGGGTAATGACTCTTTCTACCCTGGGTGAACCAGGACCACTGGAAGTTGGAGAGGCAAATCTTGATGTTGGAGTAGCAGCAGGTTCAGATATTTCAGGTTCCTCGGCTAATTCACTAGTAGAAGAAAAACTACCAGTAATTTTAGAAAAAGAAACAGGTTCTAAAATATACTCTGGTGCTTCCACTTGATAATCAGGATGTACAACTAAAGAAGACTCTCCTTCTTCAGGTGACCCAACTCTACTGTCACTAGGAGTTACAAGGGCTTGTAGCCCTTCAAGATGGCTTGGTGAAAACTCAGGAGGTTGGCCTCGAAGTCTACTGGGCTTCCTCAATAATTCAGCCACGATTAAATATTTTAACTACTTCACACACAAACAAAGAAAAATCTCAATGAAAACCACCTAAAGTCTCTAAAGAACCAAACAATTTTGAATCACACGCCCAAAGAATCTAGGAGGTCAAACCACACACAAACAGTAACTTTCCGTACCGAAAACAATAGTTGGTGATGAAATCCAACGTCGCAGAATTCAATACAGAAATGGTGGTTGGAACAGTTACCCCAGCAACATGCTTAATGAATAGACTAGCACAAGTTTCTCCATTAAACCGTCTCAAGTGAAGAGAACCCCCAGAAAATCCAAGTGAGTCTAGCCGACATCTGCTCCAGGTACAGTGGGATCTTCCCTCCATCGTCACCTTAGGAAAGAATCCTATAGATTATGGTCACTATGGTTACCAACGGAAACAAATATACCTGGAGGAAAAGTCTGTGATCTGATACACATGCAAGGGCAGAGTAAAAAGCTCAATCCCCTTGAAGGCTCCTTGACATAATCCAAGGTTTACCAACAAGTGACCCCAGGCTCCTCGACAATGGTTAATCCGAGGTTTACCGTTTTTAATATGTGTATATCTTGTATCATTCCCAATGAGGAAGGATTGATTACCCCACTGGTTCAAACATGATCTCGTGCTTGACTCCTTTAAGAGGAGCTTCCCAGAGCATAGATGTAACAATTGGAATTTATCTCCTACCGCAAGATACAACTACTTGTTTGTTTTACTATCTTGGAGAGTTAATTACTCCCTACTCCAAGATACTAGCCTAAGCTATGTTGGTGATAAAGAGCCCTAGAAAACAAAAATATTGCTAGATAGATTTTACTTTAAGCGTTATTTTTATTGGTTTTTTCTTAAGTCAAAAGGTGCAGAGATGAAACTTTATGGTGTGAAGACTCGACTCCAAATCACTAAAAATGCACTTAAGATGAAAAACAATCCTTTTTCTTCAATGAATTTCTAGCTAAAGAAAGAGTTGAGAATGCAAATGCTTGTAAAAACAAATGTTTCCTTAACAAACAAATAAAAAGAAGAACTTTTTGTCTTTTCCAATGAACTCGAAAACGAGACAACTAGTTATGCTCACGAAAATTTCCCTTTCTTTTCAAACACTCAAATACTACAAAAACAAACTTTTTCAAAGAGATTTTTTTTTGTATAAAATACTCAAAACTATTGAAAAATCTAATCTTGAGATCTATAAATTCTAAAAATCTAATTGAAGTAAAAGCTTACAAGATTTCTTTTCAAGGATGTTTTACTTAGTTATGAGCAAACTAAGGACTAATTTTTCCAGAATAAAAAATTAATCAAAAAACAACCAGCTTTTGTTTTCTTTTTTTAAAAATGAAATCCAAAACTTTCAACACAAGTTCTTTCGAAGCTTCGCAAAGAGAAAAACAAGATGGATTCCTCAACAAAGGTAGATTTTACAAAACGGTCAGACTCATAAGAACACCAGCAAAAACCAGGGTGATCTGAGGTTTCTAAGGCTTCTAAGCTCTGAGTTACTACAAAGACCAAACGAAAATCAAGCTCGGCACACAAAGCTTCTATAAATTTCACCTAAAACCTAAATGCCAATGGAATTAACCTACGAAAAGTTTTCGAGAAGACACGTGTAGATCTGGGCAGAGGCTAAAAACACATAAACAAATCCTAAACTGACTGAATGAAAATATTTCAAGTTTTTCAAAATTTTGACAGGGTCTGCAGGCCCCCAGTATACCCAGGTGCAGTACCGCTTTGTGTGTAAAGCAAAAGTGCGGGGATGTCCGCACTGTGTTACAAACAGAGGGTGTGGTCCTCTTCCAAAATCACGCAAAACAAAAAATAATTCAAGATCTACAGAACCTACCCAATCCCACACAGCAAGCAAAAACCAGAAACAGAGAAACAGTTTCTCAAGTCAATGTAAAAGCAAAGGCAAAAAACCAAAAATTCAAGTCCCCCAGTGGAGTCACCATTTTGTAGGCCGAATAAGTCGTTCTTGTGGACAAGACCGACCTCCCTAGTATCTATGGATATCTAGCGACAAGCAAACCAAACAAATTCTATCTTTCTCTAAATATGCGATTTATAAATAAAGGCTAGTAGATGTTTTAGGCCTACCTTGGGTCTAGTGCTAGTTTGTGGAAGCCACGCTCCATTGATCCAAATGAGCTCCCTTTTAAAGAATCTACAAACACAAACAAGCACACATATCAAATAGCACCTGAAAAGCCAATATAATAAAACATATTTATCATGATGATCAAGGAATTCATGAAATAAATCATAGAAGACAATTTATTGAGAAAAATGAATCTGATTGTATTAAATTTAATCAAAGAAGAACGTTACAACCTTGGTGCCTTGATGCTGTGCAAGCTCCTCCCAGGGTCCAGCAAGAATCTGCTCTACTTTGACAAGTTTCACTCTCTTCCCAATGAAGCCAAAAGGTATGTAATCTCTCCTCTCAAGCTTAACTAGGAAGTCTCAATTCCAACAACATTTACCCTAAAAAATGTGCAGCTTCTAACCTCTCTAGCAAACAGCCCAATGCCTTAATTTATAGCAGAGGAGGGAAGTTAATAGGTCCACCTTCAAAGGGATAGAGCCCTCCTTCAAAGGGATAAGCTCCTCTCATCAAGGGAATAGCTCCTTTAGTTATGGGATGCATGAACCACCTAGGAGCGAACCATCCACGTCAAAATTCCTTCTAGAAGCGTCCAGAATTAACCCAAAGTGAGTTTTTAAGAATAAGCTTGTGCCTTTTTGACTTTCACAAGGGTCCACACCCACTCCTTTAGAGACAGAGTGGGTAGGTCCGCAGGTAACATGACCAAGAGGTGCGGGACCGTAGGTAATGTTAAGAGAAAGTGCAGAACCAGAGCTTTATTGATTTTCAAGGACTTTCTCTCATTTTTAAAGCTTGACATGAAGAGGTGAGGTTTGAGACTTGCAAAGGAGGACAATATGAGTGGTGATAGACTCACACTGACTGCAAATAGTCATGGTGACAATATTTTGTGTAAGAGGAAACTCACCCAATTCTGCTTCCCATAGACACAATTTTCACAGAAATCAAAATCCAGAGAGATATTACTCATACCTTCTACCATACCTTTACCATGAAGTATTCAAAGGCCCTTCTCTCCAATATGTCCAAGCCTTTGATGCCACAACATGGTCTTCTGTCCAGAGACCACTAGATTTTCTGCTCCACTTTCAGGAATCAGAGAACTGTTGCACCCATCAATAACAGTGCTACGTTGCAGCTTGTACAGAGTTCCAATTCGAACTCCCCACATCAATACTAGTGCTCCCCGAACCATTTTGCAGGTATCCTTCTCAAACACTGTTTTTACACCTGCATCATCCAGTTTGCTTACAGAAATCAAATTTCTAGCCAATGTAGGAATATGCAAAACACCTGGAAGTTTTCTAACCCTTCCACCTTGTAACTTCAACTTTACTTTTCCGCGACCAATGATTCTAGTGTTCCTATCATCCCCAAAGAAGAAATCACCACCATCGTATTTCTCATACTCACAAAACCACTCTCTATGGGGAGTGAAGTGAAAGGATGCACCTGAGTCAATCAACCATGCCTCATGATCTACATGTGTACTTGAAGAAGCCAAGTACACATCCCCACCTTCATCTGAGGTGGTTTTCACCTCTGCAGAAGGAGCATCATCAGATCCCTTTCCTTTATCAAGAGATTTAGATTTACAGTCCCTTTTGTAGTGCCCTTCCTTTCCGCATTTCCAGCACACCACCTTACAGGTTTTCCTGGAGATTTGGATCTCCCTCTAGATTTAGATCTCCCAATTGATGAATTATTTTTGTTTTTATTTTGAGACCGTCCTCGTACAAACAAGGCATCACCATTCTGGCTCTCCATATTTTTCCGTTTCATCTCCTCTGTCAGCAAGGATGAGACTGTTTCATCAAACTGCAAGGCAGTTGCATTGCTACCTATTGCAATAACCAAACTATCCCACGAATCTGGTAGAGAACACAACAAACTGATGCACTTATCTTCATATGAAATTTTAATATCAATAGATGCTAACTGACTTACCACAGTATTAAATGCATTCAAATGCTTTGTCACCGAGTCTCTATCTTTCATCCTTAGGTTATACAACTTTTTCCGCAGGAACAAGTTATTCACCAGAGACTTAGATTGGTACAAACTCCCTAACTTGTCCCACAAAGCCTTCGCCGTAGCTTCCCCTGATACATTCAACAATACTGAATCTAAGACACACAATTGTATTGTGCTCTTTGCCTTCCGATCCAACTTCTTCCATCCTTCATCGGACACTCCCGTTGGTTTAGTACCTGGATCTACCACGATCCACTGATCTTTATCCACCAACAGATCCTCCATCTTGAGTTTCCACAACTCAAAACTCTGTCCATTAAATTTCTCGATCTCTATCTTTCCACTGCTCGCCATCTTATTTCACCACCAGAATCGATCTCGCAGATCTCCCACTGAACAGGGTCTACCACAGGCCCAAGAGAAACCCCTCAGCAAAAAACGTGTCCCCTTGAAGCCAAAATTGCTCTAATACCAAATGTAGGTTTTAACCCCGTATAGAAATTACCTGCATATGAATTCTAAAACACATAAAATAAAAAATGTGAGAGCATAACACATAAAACACATATACATAGATATTTTCCCCTGGATACTAAAACCAGGACTACCAGCGTGATTTTTCATTATGCTCCTTTCAATGTTATAAGACATATTTATATATGTAGAAGCATTCAATACCATGGACCGAAAAACCATCGCGTCCAATACCATGGACCGAAAACCATTGCGTCCAAAAACATGTGCGAAAAACATGCACAAAACCATAGGTGGATTTGCCCATCCTAACATAGGGTCCAAAACCAAAATTTTCTGCGGCGCTTGCCCGGACCCCATAAAGTGGGGTTACGAGTACACCTCAAACCCCCTGTGACCCCCCCTAACTACACAATTGGCGCAACGAAAGGGGGCTCCGCTCCCCCTAACCCCTCAGTTAACTACATGGGCTAGTCGTGGAAAGAGTATAACACAACCCAACAATGATTAATTAATGATTGAGTCTTGTCATGAATTTTGATTGAGTTTATGATATTTGGTAGCATTGATTATTTAATATATTGAACTACCTTTCATGAATTAGCATTGCATGACTAAATATTAAACTGATCCTTAAAGGTATATCGCAATGTGCATAATTCGGTTTTAATTGAATATTATTAATGGTTGTAAACAAATGTGATAGTGGTACTTCATTTCCATGTTATTTGTGTAATGGTGCCAATATGTTGTTGAATTTGGGGTTGATTGGATTGTTACCATAATTGTTATTGACACTTAAGTACTAATGGTGAATTAGTATTCTTGTTTAAGTATAGCTTTGTATAGGCTTTTATGCATACCAAGAAACTATAATGATTGCAGAATGAGATATTTGTTTAACAATCCATACATATGATTGTAAGTTCTTGAATATTACAGAGAATTAGATCACGATAATAGTAGTGTCTTTAAAGTGATTGTTTTAAATAGAAATTCATTGTGAATAATAAAAACAGAAATGTACAAGGTTTGTAGATTTGCACATGAACATACATAAATGATAATTGGTACGATGAGGGAAACAAATATTATTTACTAGTTTAATAATATAGTAAAATGCATGAGATGAAATAGATTATGTATGTTCCACCAACTTAATGATAGAACTAGTAGTAATTAGAAGACGTTGATTACATTATTTGTGCAAAATTCATTGCTCTTATACAAATTAATGATTCAATGATGATCTTATCTAGTATGCATCATACATCTAAAAAATAGGTTAATTCCATCCTTTAGAAATCCATCCAGTATGTGGGAATATTGTGGTGACTCTACATATTAAACCTGATTAGTTAAGTCCACTATATTGTAGACATGTGGTGTCTTCGCTGTCTTCACTAAACAAAACTTGGGACGGTGTTTTGAATATGTTGGAATTACTAATTTGTTTAAGCAAGAAAAGTTTGTGATTAACTTCAATTTAGTAATGTTGCATAATGGTTGTTGGTGAGATGCTTGTGCATAAAATGTCATTAATGAAAATATTTGAATTAAAATGGCTATATTTTTAGAATATCATGTTTCCTCAATTGTTGTTTTGGAAAATGACTTCATGGAAACTTTGTTTTAATTTTCTTATATATAGTCTAAATGGGGTATTTTTATTCTTTGTTCTCACTCCTAACGCATGCAAATGGTTTATGAAAAGGAAACAAGACTAGTAGCTTTCTACATTATTGAAATATTGAACATTGATGCATGTGCAAAGTAAAATTGACAAGATATTTTGTAAATAATAGTATTTTTTAGAAGGTATGGTTTTATCAAAAGAAGTTGTGACTAATGTTGCTAGTGTGATTAAGCAAGGGTAGCTTAATGACAATATATTGATGTCACTAAGATTCTATTAACACAAAATATAAGAACCGATAAAAGGTACAATATTGCAATGTGATTTGCAACTGCAAATGTGAAGGCGTAATGTTTATTGTTATGATATGAAAGGTTTCTTTTAAATTACATGTTTTTTATTTTGTGGAAAGTTTGAAATAAACACCACCCATGTAACATGAGATGCTAGTCATGAGTTTTTGTCAAATATACTTTTACAAACTATGGGACCTATGCTAAGGGTCAAGTATGAATACGTGATGTACATAAATTTTCCTTCTACTTTAATGTTAGTGTGCATATGTGAAGTTATGTAAATGACAACGGGGAAAGCTGCTAAAGAGCATCTCACATCCCAAATGGTTATATAGGACAGTTGGGAATGAATTAAGGAGGGCCATGGGAAGAGGTAGTTTTCTTCTCAAATTACCTCTCCCTAGAGATATATGATATCAATAAGGGAAAAGGGTTGTCCAAGATGGTGAGAGGGGGAAATCCTGAGGAAACCCTATTTGGATCCTATTGGAGGAGGCCCAAAATAGTTAGTTGTTGAGCTAAAATTCTTCAAGGCAGGATTCTATTGGAGGAATGGGTAAGACGCTACCAAGAGGAATGTTTTACTAGACAAAGTGTGGTCACTGTCAAGGAACTATCCTAGATTTGAAATTGGCTCAATCTGGTTTTCTTAGAAGACCAAGTTAGCTAGCTAAGTAAGTGATGTGTTAAAATGATTTTGCTATATGATTGTGTAAGAATTGTTTTCACATCAAGATAGGGAGGGAGCCTAGTGCTCGAGAAGGAACTATTTGAAGTGTAGTCCCTCTATGTATTATTAACCTTGTGGATGTCTTTAGCAGGGGCTAAGACAATATTAAATTTATGCATTTAAGACAACTTTGATCATTTCAATGATTAGAGAGCTAGGTGCTCTCTGAGTACTTGCATTACAAGTACTATGATAAATGGTTGCTAGTTAAAAACACTGTGAATATCATTTGATTACAAATGTTGTGATTAATGTGATTATGTTAGATTTGTTGGTTGTATGGTACGGGGTGCCACCCAAGGTGCTTGTTGTTGGGCTGATAATTAAACCACTCATAGAGTGCTTGCCACAACTAATAAACCACCTGTAATTAAAATTATTGTGTGAAGTGTCCATGATTTCCAAAAGTAACTGGCAAGTAACAAGAAGTTGGTATACAAACTTTGTTTTTGTTTGTTATGAAATTGAATAAGCGCTAAATGATTGAAAGTAAAGATTGAATATTTTTGTAGCTATAAATGTTTATGATTATTGGTAAAAAAGTATTGCTTTAATTATTGATACTTTTCCGAAATAAAATCCTTCATTATTGAATTGAGGCTTCTGTGATCCATATCAAATTTTTGAGACAGGTTTTCAGCGATAATCACATCAAAATTCATTTGCTGACGCGTTTCAAACCAACAAGTGTGATTCATCATCAGGACAAGATGAAGAACCGGATCCAAGCATAGCTTAAATAAAGATAGATCATTCAAACGGTTAAAAAAAAATAGCTATAATTGACCAAGAAACAACTAAATTTGACCACAGGGACATAGTAACAACTATATTTGACTGGTCCAAGAGACAGATAATTCATTAATTAATTTGTTTGATGTAATTATTTTTAAAAATATACTAACCTAGGAACTATAATCTAAATATTTATTAGTTCACCAAAAATAATCATTTTTAATTCATATGAACCTAAATAAATCTAATTTAAATCAAAATATTTATTATTTTTAATTCATATGAAAATATTTTGATTACCCTCATTAAAATAACTCACAATATATTATATTATGTTTAATCTAATTAGTTAATTCTATTACTAAACTTATTTTTATATAACCAAATATGAATAATTTTTATTAAAAATAAATAAACTCATCCAACCTATGAGTTACTATGGTATTAACTAGATTTTTTTTAATATAATTTAAATCAAAATATTTATTAATCATTTTTAATTCATATAAACCTAAATATATCTAATTAAAAATATTTCGACTACTCTTATTATCTTTACTAATAAAATGAATTAAATAACTTATAATATAGTATATTATGTTTATTTTTATTACTAATCTTATTTTTATATAACCAAATATGATAAGGAATACACCTAAATGATAATCAATTAATATATGATTATAATTTTAAACATATTTAATTATATATAAATTACTAAGTAAAACATCTACTAAAATTATAGAACTTCACCTCAATAATACGGGGGATTTTTTATCCATCTAAAAAAAAAAAATCAAGAAATCCACTCGATCAAGAAGACAAGGTAAAAAGAAAAAAAGAAAAAAAAGGGAACGAGGGGGCTAAGAGGAAATGGCAGGGATCCAACAGCTGCTAATCTTCTAGCCGTCATCCCTATTGAGATTGCTCGGCCTCCTTTCGATTTCTATGGCCTCCCTAAACTTCCGATGATGAAAATGAGCAACCTTAGCAATAACCTTAGCCTCCTCAATACATATATGATGCTTAGTCTTCTCCGCGTGTTCAGCCAAGGCTGAAGTCCGGGTCCTCCCATGCTTGATGTCAGCTGCGTGCTCATGAATCCTTTGATTAATAGAGCGCCCAGTTTCACCAACATAGGGGGTCCCACATGAACAAGGAATAACATAAACACCTTTCATGTCCTTGGGGTCAACTGGGTCTTTAACAGATCTAAGGGAGCTACGAATGGTGTTGAGGGGTCTGAAGGTAGAGGGAACATTATGCCTTCTAAGGATTCTCGCAATCCTATCAGTGGTCCCCTGAATGAAAGGGAGATGCACCCCTGCGGCTCGATCTAAGGGGTCTTTTTTAACCTTGGGACCTTTGCCAGCTCTAAGGAAGGCTTTCAGACCTTGTTGCCTACTATAACCATTATTAACAAAAACATTAAGAAGATGGTCTTTCTCTTTATCAAGGTTCCCTTCATCAGAGATTCTCAGCGCACGAGTAGCAAGCGTGTTGAGAACACCCCATTTTTGAGCATGGAAATGGTGAGAGTTTGCATGAAGATACTGCTCAGTATGAGTTTTCTTACGAAACACCTTGTGGGAGAAAGAACCATCTTCCTTCTTCGAAATGAGAACATCAAGGAAAGGTAGGCACCCATCAACTTCTTGCTCCATAGTAAACTTTATGGAGGAAGATTGATTGTTGAGATGTTGAAAAAATAGATCTAACTCCTCATGGCCATGAGGCCAGATGACATTAGTATCATCCACAAATCTTTTCCATAGCTTCAGCAGGAGATGGGCTGATGCCAAAGCCTTGGATTCAAAGTCCTCCATAAAAAGATTAGCCACAATAGGGGACAAGGGGGAGCCCATGGCAACCCCACAAGTCTGCTCATAGAATTCCCCTTCAAAGTAGAAAAAAGTAGAGGTAAGACAAATCTCTACTAAATGAGCAGTATCAGGGTCAGTGAGGTGATTAATGACCTCAATGGCCTCCTTTATAGGAATGCAAGTGTAAAGAGAAACCACATCAAAGCTAACAAGAATGTCCCCAGGATCACACTTTATGCCCTTTAACTCATTGACAAATGAATAAGAGTCTTTGACGAAGGACTCTGTAAGCCCAACAAGGGGTTTAAGCTTCCAGGCAAGATATTTTGCTAGGAGGTAGGTGGGCCCTCCTATGGTGTTGACAATAGGTCTCCGGGGGGGGGGGCCCTGTCCTTGTGGATCTTAGGAAGTCCATAGATCCTAGGAGTGACGGGGCTACTCTCAATAAGTTTGTGACTGAAGGAAGCCACAGTGCTGCTAGACTTAATGGCTAGAGCAACATTCTTGGAGATCCTTTTTAGGGGATTCTTACTAAGCTTTTTATAGCTTCCACTATTGCAAAGATGATCCAACATCTTCCTACGATAATCCTCCTTGTCGAGGATAACAGAAGCCCCACCTTTATCGACTTTTAGAACGACTATGTCCTTGTTCTGGTTCAAGGATCTAAGGGCATCAAATTCACCCTTACTAAGATTGTTCTTAGGGGGTTTGGCCTTCTTGAGGATGACAACACAGTCTTGCCTAATAGTGTCCTTGATGTTATTAGGCAAGCCCATAATTCAAACTCAACGTCACACATAATGTCTTCCACAGGGATATTTCTGGGCGTGATGGAAAAGTTTAATCCCTTCTCAAGAACACTGTAAATAGAATCAGGAAAAGAAAATTTAGAAAGATTAACAACTTTATTATTATTATTATTATCGTTATTAATCTTGTAATTAATATTATTATATATATCATTATTATTAATATTGCTATTATCAATCTTGTTATTATTATATTTATTATTATTATTAATATTGCTATTATCAATCTTATTATTATTAAAAAAGGAATTATCACTCATTTTAAAATCAATATTATTATTGTCACCTATTTCTAAATCAATATTATTATTATGGTTGTTCATACTATCCGAATAAATAACAGTCCTATTTTTATCATTCTTATTAATATTATTGTATGTAATAAAATTATTATGATTTCTATTGTACTTCCTATCATTACAATTCGAATCATTACATAAAAAATCAATATTCATATTACGATCATTATTAACTACGGTCCTTAATTTATTTAAATAACGATTATGGTTATTGTCCTGACGATGAACCACACTTGTTGGTTCGAAACGCGTCGGCGAATGAATTTTGATGTGATTATAGCCGAAAACCTGTCTAAAAAATCCTTCATTTTAAGGGGAAGGATCCATATTTTGGTTGTTCTGGTTATAGGACTATCATGATGGGAGACAAATTCCATGAATAAAATATTTGGAAAAAAAAATTGCGGTACATAAAAGGAATCTCAATGAAATTAGAAAGTTCTAGTGGAAAATAAAAACTAGGCAAACATGTAATGATGATGAAGAAAGAAGGGATGAACACCGAGGATAGTGTTATATTTAAGTGGGGAGTATGTAATATCCCTATAACTACATATTTCCATCTGATGTTCATAAAAATATTATTGAAATTAAATGTTTAACGGATGTTAACTATTTAGAATTAGTTACGTTCCGGTACAGTTGTAGCTACCGAACAGTTACCTTATCATTTCATTGCTTTCTTAGTCGATATGGTGGGTGGATAAAAGATGATCGGTATTCTATATGAAGGGATGGTCTCTATGGATAGGGATGATGAACATGATCTTTTTTTTTGGAACTAGATGCTCCTATTGGAACTCAAAAAACAAAGGTTTTATCTCCCCATTTGAAACAACGTCTACAACGTTTAAAAGTTTTGATAGGGTCTGTAAACAAGAAGCTAAACTTTGTCGCTTAAGGGAAGCCCATTCACTAAACAATGAGTTATCTCATGTTTTTTGGATTGGAGAAGAATGTATTCTTCTAAATTTGAGGAAAAAGAAATGGGTTTGACTAACTATGGCTCAATCGCAATGTTTCATTGTTGAATGTGTGGACTTAGATCCCATGAAGTCAAAGATTGGGTTACAAAACCCTGTAGTTTCCATAGTGATGAGGTTATGCCACTGCAAGGAACTTCCTCTCTTTACATGAGATTGATCAATCACGGAGTTGTGAGAAAGAATCAACCACTTGAAAGATAAGTTAATTGTGTTATTTTTCTTGTAGGCATTTTCACAACTTATGCACATAAAAGATAAGTTAATTGTGCTATTTTTCTTGCTCATAAAAGATAATTAATGACGCTATTTTATTGAAAAGAGAATGCACGTGAACCCTACACATAAAGATAAAGAAGTCATGATATTTTCTTGGAAAAGAATGCATGTGATATTTGCATGTAAAAGATAAGGAAACTATGCTACTTTAATTGGAAAAAATCGTAGGGAAATCATGTGTGGAAAGCTAGATTACTTTATTAATATTTGCATGGGATCTATGTATTATAATCTTGAAAAAGAATACGTGGTTATATGCATAAAAATTAAAAACTATTATGATAGTTTTCTTGAGGAAAGAATATGTGCTTATATGCACATAGATACTAGCTATTTTTCCAAATTTTCTTGAGAAAGAATATGTGTCTTTATGCACAAAAAATAGTTATTGTGTTAGAATTTCTTGTAAAAGAAATATGTATTTGCATGTACAAAAAGAATAGTTATTGTTAGATGTGTTGAAAAAGAATATGTATTTTCATGTACAAAAAGAATAGATATTGTGTTAGATGTCTTGGAAACTAAATGTGTATTGGCATGTGTAAAAAGAATAGTTATTATGTTAGAGAAATACATTTTTATATAAACACAGATCATAGTAGTTGGGTTAGTTTATGTTGGATAATAATTATGTATTTTCATGCACAAAGATAAGAGCTATTTTACTATTTTCCTTTAAAAACATATATGGGTAGCTATAGTGGTTTATTATTTTGGAAAATAAGGTGTTCCTATGCAATGAACATAATAGAATTTGTGGTGTTTATCTCATGGAAAAACTTCCCTCTTCTTGTGTGAAGAGATAGCAATAACCACGACGATTCTTTTAAATATTACTATGACAACCACGCCGATTCTTTCAAATATTACCATTTTCTTGTGAGTATGGGTAGATACACATGCCTTGGTAATCTTATGTGTTTTATTTTATGCATGTGATATTTGGATGGATATACTTGTGTCATAGACATACACACATAAAGATAAATTGACATGTTTTGGTAGATATGTGCTTTTAATTAATGCATGTGTAGTGTAAATAAAAGAGGCATGTCTCAATACTTTGTACACATTTTTTCACATGAAAATATGTTTGAATCATAACTAGTAAATATTTATTATTTGGTTTGATAATTATTTTGACGTCAGAGTTGCTAAAGATAGTAATGACGGAGGAGAAATATGACTTATGCAACAACCACAAATGGATTATAGTTAACACTATGGTAGGGAATAAGAACATTATGCTTGACTGATGGTCCATGCAGAGTGAAGGTTCACCAAATGCAGGATATTCCACTAGTGAGGATGACTAGGTTGCAAAGAAACAATGCTCGAGGAATTGTGGGGTAAAGTGTTTTGATAACATGATTAATGTAATGATTCTAGCTAGTTATGATGAATTAAAGATGATATTTCTTTGTAAGATTTTTAACAATGGTCAAGGGATGGACTCCCTTACTGCCATTGAGTGAGGGGTGAACACTCTCACAAAATGTTTAATAAAAAAAATGTTTGTTGGTTTTTCCCTACGAGGTTTCTAGGGTATATTAGTGTCTATTGATGTGTTTTCCTATTATGTCATTCTAATTATGTTGCTTCCTTGCATGACATTGACACTTACATTATCAAATATGTGATTAACTAGCTTAATTAAATGAACAATGGTAATGATGTAAAATTACAATTGGGAGCTTTATGTTAATTTTTTGCAACAATGGTTGTTATGTTATGTGATTTTCTACTCCATTTATATATTTAGTTTATTTAATGATGATGATTTTATCTAATGGTTGGTTCAAGAATATGGAATAAATAATTGCGAATTTCACATGCTAGTAAATCCCATAAATTTTTTCTAATCCTATGTATTTTTTTTACACGAGGTCTACGAGGGGATGTTACACACCAAAAGGGATCAAATTTGTTTCATGACATGCAAACCATTTTTTAAAAGAAAAAAAATGATCCCCTTTGATGCTTGGTAGATATAGAGTTAAGATGGATCCAGGTTAGTTAATAAATAAGGGAAGCTAGGAAAGTTCATTAAAATATAGTATTAGAAAGAGAGTATATTAAATTAATAAAAATATACATATATTGTTATGAAACCAGCTCACAAAAAGATAGAAAAGATAGATCAACGCCTTAGAATTCAACCTCTTCGAGGGGGAAACCTCCTTTACATTACACAAATGAACAATTATTGGATGATACAAATGACAAGGCCTTCTTTCTATATATAGGAGTTTAAGGGGTCATAATATAATCAGAGTTGACATAACAATAATAATGTAAGGAAAAAAAAATAACAATAGTGGGCTTCTATGGGGCACAATAATAACAATATGAGGACTACATGGGCACAACGATATAGTAAGAGGGTTGTACTAATAATAATAAGGGGTTACACTTGTAGTATAGGGACCTAACATGCCCCTCTCCTTCAAAAAGTGTTGTCCTCAATGCTTGAGTAGTTTTGGATGATTCTGTATAAAATTCTTGTCCTCCCATATGGAATCTTTAGCAGGTAAGTTCTTCCACTTGATGAGATACTCTAAAATTGATCGATTTCATAGCTGTCAGGTTCTTGTTTCTGTGACTGCTCCAGGTTCCAATATGATTTTTCCTTCCTCGTCAAGTTTTGGCAATATTGTTTGAACTGGGATCTTATGCAACTTTTGAATGAGTGGCCACACTTCTTCATCCTTCTTCCATTCATCCCTTGCTTCGTTTATCTAATTTGGTTGGATAATAGAAATAGCACAAAAAAATGCTTCCACATCCTCACCCTTTCATGAGAGTGCATCTGCAACAACATTTTGCTTCCATTTTTTTAGATGATTTCAAAGTCATAACCCAACATATTTGTGACCCATTTTTTTTGTTCTTCTAAGGATAATCTTTGTTCTAAAATGTATTTAATAATATCATAATCCATATTTACCTTGAAGTGTCTTCCCATTAGGTAAGGTTGCAATTTCTTAAGTGCATGTAGTATTGCCAACATTTCCTTCTCATAAATAGATTGCTTGAGATGTAGCTGTAAAAATACCCAATCTCCTACATCAAAACTTCTTTCACTGTGATGTTGATCTGCCCATTGTTTCATTCTATTTTTCACCAAAGTGGCGTTATCCTTTAAAAGTTGGCGAAGTTGTTGTTGATGCTCAATGTGATATTTCACTGTTTGAATCTTTTTCTTCTTGATATGTCCTTCTATCTTGAGAGTTTGAGGAGTGGTAATTTCTTCCAATGCATTACAAGATATGGCCAGATTCATTTCTTGATGCTCGATGTGACCTTTCACTTCTTGAACATTTTTCTTCTTGATATTTCCTTCTATCTTGATAGTTTGAGGAGTGGTAATTCCGGCCAATGAATTACAAGATATGGTTGAATTCGTTTCTTCTTTCTCGATGTGACATTTCACTTCTTGAACCTTTTTCTTCTTGATATGTCCTTCTATCTTGAGAGTTTGAGGAGTGGTAATTCTTGCCAATGCTTTACAAGATATGGTCGGATTCATTTCTTCCTTCTCTGGGGTTGGTTCCTGGTGTATATCCTCTTCTTTTGATGTTTCTTGATCCTTTTCTTCCTCATCTTTATAATCTATGTAAAATAATTTCTTCTCAGCACACTTATGACCTTTAGTGTATTTGCTATCACAATTGTAACAAAGTCCTTTTTCTCTTTTTTCTTCCAATTGTTGTGGTATAAACCTTGTAGGTTGTGGAAGGGTAGGAGAGAAAATACATCCATAATTATAGTTGTGAGTGCTGGGATTCCTTGTTTCCATAATTTCACTTTCATTTTTTCTTGCCAACTTGAATGCCTTCTCCAATGAAACAGGTTCCCAAAGACGAACCTCATATTGAATGTTGTCCTTGAAATTCCCTATGAAGACATCAATCCTTTACTTCTCTGGAATATCATTTGCCCTTATATTCAATTTTTGAAAGTCCTCAATCTGCTCTACCATTGAACCCTTTTGTTTGAGATTTATCAATTGGCTAAATAAGGTGTTTCTCTTTGTATCCTCATAATGTGCTATCATTTCCTCCATGAAAATTGACCATGTAACAAGTGGTTTACGAGAAAAAAGCCCTTTATACCATAAAAATTGATCCAGTTCTAAATATGAAGATGCAATACGTACCTTTTGTAAGAGTTTCACCTCATGTAGATCACAATATTGCTCCATTTGTAGTATCCACTTTACCGAATCCTTGCCTTCAAACTTCTTCATATCGCCTTTTCTTGAGTTTAGGAGCTTGATATTGAAATGACTATAAGTCTATAATTGCGCATTTTCCAGTTCTGAAATCATGATCTGTAGTAGCCCTCTGTGTCTGCTTTCCAATGCCACCAGTCTAATCTAAATTGGATTATCCAAGAAATAGTTATGCACAATCTCCCAAGATGACCTAATTATATACCTTTTGAGAAGAGCGAACTTGTATGAAGTGCCACATGTCACCGTTTCGACCTTCGGATTTGAAAAAGATATACAAAAGACTACAGTCCATCATCTTTCTATAACTTCTTACGAAATTTCCATCTGATGCTCAGAGAGACATTTATGATGATTTTCCCCAGGTCAGTTGTTTGGGATGTAATTCGGGAGCTTGCAAAAATCCTAAATTTCTTGGACTGTATCTCCGCAAATATAGTGAAACAAGATCTGAAATTCGGGCCCGAGCTTCCCCATGATTTGATCACAAATGGGTTTTAATGTTAGAGTTTGAACCTTCATAGAAAACAAATTATAGCGACACTTCCATGATGACCTGTTTGAGATGAAATTCTGGAGCTTGCAAAAACCCTAACTTCCTTAGATCATATCTTCGAAAATGTAGCGAGAAAAGATCTGAATTTCGGACCTAAGGTTCAGACTGATTTCTTCTCAAATGGGTTTTGTTTTAGATTCTGAAACTTTGTAGCGAAAATGTTATAGCGAAATTGCCACGATATCTTATTTGGAGCAGCGAAACCCTAGAATCCAAAGCTCTGATACCAAATGTTATGAAACCAGCTCAAAAAAAGATAGAAAAGATAGATCAATACCTTAGAATTCAGCCTCTTCAAGGGGGAAACCTCCTTTACATTACACAAATGAACAATTCTTGGATGATACAAATGAAAAGGCCTCCTTTCTATATATATGAGTCTAAGGGGTCATAATATAATCAGAGCCGACATAACAATAATAATGTAAGGGCACAACAATAACAATAGTGGGCTTCCATGGGGCACAATAATAACAATATGGGGACTACATGGGCACAACGATATAATAAGGGGGTTGTACTAACAATAATAAGTGGTTACACTAGTAGTATAGGGACCTAACATATATGGGCATAACTATATTGTGAGGATAAAATAGGAAAATAAAAAATTAATTATAAAAATATTATTTAGATTTTTATTAGTTGACAAAATATACACATATTTTTTTAAAAGTATTTGGGGATTTTAAAAGAGAAATATTATTAAACATTCAATACTAAGATTTGAAGTAATAATAACATTTTTAAGGTTTATAAAAAAATTGAAAATAATAATATTTTAATACAAATATTAGAAAGGCTTACCATTAAAACTGTAAGTTCATTTTGACTAAGAAAAATGGAATCAATCATTGATGATAAAGGAATAGAGTCTAAGTTGGAAATGAAGGAAAAAATTCATATAACTATGCTTTAGTGCTATATAAAATTAAAGGGACTTTTGTAGCAAAATTTGTTACTATTTCTATCTCGCCTGTCGAAGATAAAAATTATATAAACCCTAAACTTGGTGACCAATTAGTGTTTCCCAAGTCTAATATAATTGAAACATTAGACCTCTGGAACACCAACCAATATGAAATAAACTATTTTGAACTAAATGTAGGGGACTATACATTTATATCAAAATTTTCTGTTCAATCCCTATGGGGTGATCGAGTGACATAATCTTAGGTTGACCATGGATGGAATCACTAGGGTCATTCATTTTAAATATGAAGAATTTTTTTTTGACATTTTCTTACAAGAAGAAAAAATAATGCTATATGATATTACATTGAAACCAAATTCAATGGAACCAAAAGACATAAAAGATATCTCAATGGTAATCCTTCAAGAAAGTCAAAAGTCAATACAAAATATGCAAAAGGAAGTTGATAAGATTATCATAAATACAAATGAATATTTTTCTCGACTTGAGGAACACAATGAGAAATTGATAATGTAAATTACGAAGCTTAAAAATGATAATAAATCGTTGAAAAATAAAATAGAAGAACTTATCATGAAAGAAGCATCGAAATCTTTAGATGGAACAGTCCAAGTTGAGGTAAAAGGAACGGATAGTGATCTAGTCAATATCATAACTCAAGAAAATGAAAAATCAATTGAAGTAAAAACATATTCAGATGATGAAAATTCCAAGTGAAGATTCTGTAACCAACTCAATAACATCAGTATCTAAAGTAAATCAGGAAATTACCACACGCATGATAAGGGAAAATAAAAGCACAAGAGCTTCATATCAACATCCGAATCATACGAGTAAATACTTCAACCAATATGCAAACCCATATCACTCAAACCAGAAATAAGTGACTTATATTCCAAAGAATATTGATGTCACCATAATCTAGTCTTGTGATAACAATTCATCTCAAGTTTTCAGTAATTGCACTATTTCACAAAAAAATAATTTAGGATGGTCAGATGCCTTATTAGTTCAATAATTTTATTTATCACTCAAAGGATCCTATCATCTTGTATCATCAAATATGACAACTTGAATAATTCTAAAATATGTGAATAGATTACAAGACAAAGAACATATGGAATGCCTTGTTAGTAATAAGATTTGAGGAAAAAGATTTTTGAAGAGGAAGGCAATGTTATGAATATAATTTATATAAAAATAATAGAAATATAAATAAATAAATAATAACCATAATAATAGTTAATTAAATAATAATTAGTTAATGAAGAGACATGTTTCTAAGGACATGACTCTTCATGAAGGGGCACCTGTGTAGGTATATATGTGGGCCCTCATTTATGACAATCATATCTCATATCACTTCTCTTATAAACTATTCAATATATGTATTCTTATCCTCAATAGATTCTTTTTATTTTCCAGTTATTTTGTATTACTTAACCAATATATGAATTTTGTTCGTT
Source organism: Pinus tabuliformis (assembly GCA_031772625.1). Taxonomy (NCBI): domain Eukaryota; kingdom Viridiplantae; phylum Streptophyta; class Pinopsida; order Pinales; family Pinaceae; genus Pinus; species Pinus tabuliformis. The sequence continues at coordinate 650,649,949 of CM062818.1, read as the reverse complement.
ACACTCGGCTAGCTAGATCATAAGAGAAGGGACATACCTCATCCTTTTCCTCCTTCCAAACTCAGATCCTTAGAGATATGTGGCTCACTTTTTATGTCCTCTTATGATTAATTTCACTTGGATGTCCAAATGAGCTTGAATTGGTTTCTACTTAGACTGATCAAAGTTGGTGTCATCCTCCACCAAGGATCATGACTCATGGGTCATGCCAACTTGAACCAAACCAAAAAAAGCCAATTATCATTAGAAATAAATTTCATTTCATTTATCTTTCGCCACATTATTGAAGCCTCAGGTTCCCTTTAGTCCATTAAGTATTCTCCTCATGATTTCAATGATTAAACAACTATTTTTTACCTTGGTATTATGGCCACAACATTGGGCACAAAACCCACTGCTTGGTTAGATTTCCCACAAAGCTCCATTTTAGTGGGTCAACTCCTCACAAACCTAGTACACTAGGGTTTGTGGCAGTACCTCCCTATCTACACATTTCAACACTTATACCTATGTCCCCATATCTCCCTCTCCACTATCCCTTGTTTTTTGTCTCTCCCAATCCCTTTCTTTCTCTCTCTCCTTCCCTAATTCCAACTCTATTTACCCATTTCCCTATCCCTTTCTATCTTTCACCCAATCTCTCCCTTCCCCTTCTCTGTCCCTCTCCTTTTGTATATCCCAACCCTCTCTCTCTCTCTCTCTCTCCCTATATCCTTCTTGTTTAATGCGAATATCTACAACTTACCGTAGTGTTGGAGAGACCAGTCTTATACAAGTTGTGTATTGTCCCTAAATGATGCCTTAGAAAGTATATTTAGATGCCACAATGGAACTCTTGGGGAACAATTTGGATTTGAACTGCTATTTACAGTACAAAGTTTATTAAATTTTCAGCACTTCTGTTATCCTACCAATGGAAAGTCCTCCCATATCCTTCAGTATATTCTTCACCTAATTTACAAATGATGATAAGTGATATAGTGGTTTAATTTTGGGGAACTAACACACAAATTTAATGAGAATATGTGTGCAAATTTACAGGATTAAATAACACTAGTGTGTATGTGATAGCTCTGGATATAATCTTTGGTAGCACACTTAGATTTATTGCTACCTTAGTTATATGAGGCAAAATGGTTTATGTTTCCGCAAACATCTGGAATAGAATTCTAGAACCGGGGGTCCTTAAACTGCAGTTAGACATTTAGGTTTATGGATATTGGATATGATGATTTTCTTGCATCTTGTGAACTATTCAACTATTTTTTTACCAACATATAAATAAGCTCTATAATTATTTGTGCAAGTGACAAAGGATAATTTATCTTCCCTATCAACATATCGGTTTCAAAACCCATTTTCAAATAAAAAATTCTGACGGAAGCTACCTCTAATTTTCAGGCAAATAACAAGCTTGGGGAGGGAAGTTTTGGGTACATATTTAAATAGATCAGTGCTTTGACATAAATATTTTAAAATAACACCTCCAATTTATCATATGGAAAATAAAGATAATTTTGAGTTGCAATTATGTGCAATGGATAATACCTGATGGTAGAAAATTTATAGTTAAGTGATTGTATATGGGTTCAAGGAAATGAGATACTACATTTTTGAATGAAGCAAATCTCATTAGCCATGTTCAACAAAAGAACTTTGTGAGATTTCTTGGTTTACCCATTGGAAACTCAGCATGGCTACTGGTTTATGAATATCTCCAGAATAACTGTCTGGACAAGATTTTATTTGGTTCCTTGAATCTTGGTTCCTTCTAACCCATTAACTACATAATCAATGTAAATATATTGGATTTACTTGAGTTTGTACATGTAGGTTTCTATTATTTTTCCTATGTGATGTTTTGCAGATGCAATAAAACATCATCTACTTGACTAGAAAGAAGGGTATGAAATAATGGTTGGAACTATATGTGGGCTAACTTATCTTCACGATGAATCTAATATTATGATCATCCACATAGATATTAAGACAAGCAATATTTTACTCAGTGGTAAATATATACCAAAAATAATAAATTTTGGGTTAGCAAGATTCTTTGCCAAAGATAAGAGCCACATGAACACTAACATTGTAGGAACTTTATAAGAATTTTCTTTGTTGTTATTCCCTTGAGGCTCCATATTGATTCATTATTAAATTAAAATTCATAGACTGATTACATGCTACAATATATCATAATAATATTCGAATGGCATGCAAAAATTTTTCCTCCTTTCCACCCAGTTAAAGTTAAATGGGAGATTAAATAAATATCCAATTAACATTATTTTTTCTTGATGAAATTGAATACAAATTGTATAATTAGAATGAAATTGAGGTTTAGAGGTTTCTAAATTCATTTGTGAAATCAAATCTGCCATTTCAATAAATTTGATTCTCAATTTCAACAAAGATTTAGATTTTAGTTAGGTCGTTTCAGAAAATTGGCAAAACACTGATTGATTATATGTAAAAAAGGGATCATCATTTTTTGAGAGGGTTAAGATAAGGATATTTCATTCTAGATGATGAAATTTTGCAGAGGTTACATGGCCCCCAAGTATGCCTTACAGGAACAACTGGAAGAGAAATTTAATGTATTTGGGTTTAGAGTGCTTGTACTTGAGATTATTAGCAAAAGAAAGAGTTAGAGTTTTGTTCATGATGTAGATTTTCTCATCAAAGGAGTATGACTCATGCAATCTCGTCTTGAGGTAGAATGTTTCTAGGATCTCCGTAACATTATGATCCCTTGATATCTGAACTGAAATATTTTTTTGATATTGGACAATTATGAGACATGGAGATTGTATAGATTACAAAGAGATTTATAAATTGTTGATCCTATATTGAAGGGTAGTTATATGTGGGAGGACGAACTAAAGTGATTACAGTTGGTATTTTGTGTACGTAAGTAACTGCAGTGTTTTGGCCTTCAATGTTGCAGGTGGTGTTGATGCCCACAAAAGAGAGAAAATATTTATTCACCCGAAAATGTTTCTTTCATAGATATGGATTCTGTGGTGGAGGTACACGACCAAGTTAAATGCCCTAGAATTAATGTGACTCCTCCTCTTGAAGACCCATTAAAAACATCAAGAAGTGCAACAAGTTCTTCAATGAGACCTTCTAATACCGAATCTGGAGGTGCTTACCCCTCATTAAGCATTTTGGGGCCAAGATGATAGTCGAACAATGAATCTCAATATTATCTTGATATTTGTTTATTATAAGAGGAAGCTATTTTATATTCTCAATTACATTATAATGATTTTTGAATCAGGAAGTTAGTGAAGCAGTGAGAGTCATTTAAATCCATTGGGATGCATAAGATGAACGAATTGTACCCTTGAACAAAACAAAATTCCATTAGATGTTTCAAATACCTTCAAAGTTTAGTTATCAACCATTTTAGAGAGTGGAACTGTAAGAAACCTTCAAAGCCAAATTATTGAATTACACTTGCAGGTTATATATAACTTAATTTCTTGAATAAATAAGTAGTTTATTTTTCACACAGTTATCAAAATTTAAAAAGTAAAAAGATAAAATGAAATATAAAGCATAATTGAACACATGCACGATATTTTTAGTATTTTTTTGGCGTTTCTACAACTATCAGAATGACAAAAGTATTTATACGTGTAAACTATTTTTCATAACTAATATTATATATTTTTCTCAAGAAAAAAATTATTTTACTAAACAATTCATGAACTATATATTTGTTAGTATGTTGGTATGTCTGGAGTATAATTTCCATGATTCAAGTTTGATTCAAATCTCTTCATTGATGGTTTATATTTTTATGGGAGAAAGCGAGGTTGGGAGTGGGATTAAAAATGGAATTAAGATTAGAAATCATTTATAAAAATGTAAGTGGAAAAATAATTTCCATTATATCATTTTTTCCTTATAACATTGAAAATGAAAAACGTCCCCAAACAAATGAAATATCTAGTCAAACAAACAATAGGAAGCTAATCAAACTATTTGACTAAGTGTAAAAATGATTGAACTTGTTTATTTATATTTTATTAGAGCAAGTAAAATGGCTAAAGGAAGAAATACCCCTAGCATTAAATGATTTCTATACATAATTCTACGTTTTTAGTAAGCTTGCATAATTCCCATAAAGTGGATAATTTCTCATTTTTTTAAGGAGTTGTCTATATGTGAGACTTTTTGGAGTTTCCGACAATTTTCTAGCCAGAATCTGATGAAATAAATTATGGTGAAATCTTAATTTGTGTTGTTTAAACTGGTTTTTTGAGTACATATATGGATTCAACACCCTTAAAAACCCCCGAGGCACTTCGATTATGAAGAGTTCACCCATCAAAATTGTGATTTCAATGAACCCCTATTGGATTCTAGACAAATTAGATTGGAAAATAAACCGAAAAACTTTTTAAGAAGTCTCACATATAGATAACACCATTTTTTTAAGTTCGTAAATAACAGGGTATTATTATTGGATTAATAAATATTATATATTTTTCATGAAGTGTGTAGTTTAACCCTTTTCAAACTGTAAAAACCATGGAGTTATTATTGAAAGGGTAAATGTGTTATATATGGTATTTTAAATTCATGAAATACATTTCACCCCTATATGTGGCTTTCCATCATACTGCGTAGATGTTGCGGCCACATCGATGACATAGCTAATATGAAGATGTCATGAATGATCTCACTTAAAGGGGGTGTTGTCTAGCATGTTGAAAAGGCAGAGGAGAAAAACAGAAAATAAACACAAAACATGAGTTGCTGCTCAATTACTCTATTAACCAAAATACTTGATTCTTTCATATACATCCATCGAGCTGTGACTCGTCTCATTTCTTTCTTCTTCATTACAATGAACCAACCATAGGTATATAAACACTAAACCTACTAAATATGGAATCATGCAAAATACGACTAGATAAGAATTTTCTAGAGCTAACTACTTCATGCAAACTCACACTCAACTTGAATTGTAATATTAGACTCGACTTGCTTTTCCTCACTTAAATCAACTCTTCATGCATTCTATGCATATGTGACTAGTTAATATTTCGAACACTACCCCTTAATTGCAACCATATGAGTTAACCTTAACTTAGTCATGACTCAAAATAACTTAAACATGCCCACTGGTCCAAGTCTTAGCTAGTCTTACAATGACTCAATTCTCTTTTACAATGTTGAATTTTCTTTTTTGTTTCTTCCATATTTTATACCCTCAAAATCACTTCATTCTCAACTACGCTTTTTTGTTGTAAGATCCATATTTCTAAACTTTTTGCTACTCAATTTTTCTTTGACTTCTATTATATTTCTGCGAGAAAATAATTTATGCCTTCTAAGTTTGTCTTCTATAGTTTCCTCTTCCAATATTTGTACACTCGCGGACTACTACCACAACTCTTCATCTTCAAACTAAGAATTCTATTCTACTTCTTGCGCTTCATATTTCTAAACTTCTTTCTACCCTATTTCTTGATAGTATAGTTTGATCTCTTCTTGACTCCACTACTAAAATTTTAGTTCAATGATTTCTTCTTCGTCTTCAGAAAATTCCATGTCCTTTCATACATATTTTTATTCATCTTCTCTTTCAGCTATAATGGTAACTAGTTTGTTTTCCTATTTATCTACACACTCAAAATCAATGTTAAAAAAATCTTCATTATGATCTGTAGTGAGAGCTTTCTCTGCTTCTTCTTTCTTCTCTGCCTATGCCTTCTCTTCCTCTATCGTTGTATCATAATATTTATTTTTCACTTCTTTACCAGCCTTTTGTTGCTGCAAACATGTTGTCTTTCTCTTGGCTTCTAGACACGAGTGGGCTTCTTGTACCAAATAACAACATATCACTTAGATATTTCTATTTCATCATGTGCAACCACTCATCACTAGTTAATTATTCTACATCAAATTTAGCATCAACAATTTCAATTGTTGGATCCACCAAACCACTTGTTGTAACTCTATTGATACGTTTATCTATGTCAAATCGAGATGCTACTAGTTCATGCATTATTTCGCAAGTAGTTCCAAATTTTGCATCATAACTTGCTGCTACAATGGTAGCTTCAACCTTGAATTCTTAATCAAACATGGAAATTTCCATATTTCCACAATGGTCCTTGACCACAAATGTCATCAACATAATTTATATCCACTCTATGGTGGGATATCTGAGCATGCATATGCTCATTAAAAATTTAAACTTCACCAAATTCATTAGTTGCTACTCAATTCATGAGAGATGCACTCTTAGCTCTGAAAACCATTAATTCATATGAAAAACTCTCTTTGTCATTCTCAAAATTAAATGCCTCAACCTCTGATGCAAAGGGTCATCATCAACAAGGTCTATTACTAGATTCACCTAGTCACAACTCACTTTGCAGTCATCATCCACATGTGTCTCATCATTGTGGGATTCATTATCATCTTCACCATCCATGTTATAGTGAAGTTCTCGAGAATTGTTATGATATTTCTTTGCTTCACACACAAAGGCTTGAAATTCTCTCCCTGCAATATATTTTGCATGTTCTTCATCCATATGCACATTTAGGTATTGGGTTTCAATTTTACAGTCTTCACGACTATCATCTACATATGAGTAGGATTTTGAAAGCTTTGTTTCCCTAATAGAGTTTTTCTCATTTCTCTTAGACTTGTGGCTAACTTCTCTATTGATTATTCAACAAAATGTGACACAACTTGTTGTTTCCTGTCCCTTTCCTTTGTACCAAATTTTGCGTCCATGATCCTCCATTCTTCCTTGGAAGATGTAGTTTTTTCTACCTTGCACAAAAACTTCTCATCTAATTCTTGGGTTATAATATATAATACTAAACTATTGCATACTTCATCATATGGGTTATTAGACTAGTACTCAATCAACTCTTTACATTGAAGAAAATTTTTCTTTTTGACAATCCAAAAATCAATATTTTTACCAATAACGTTTGGAAGTGTTACCAAATCCATCTCGATCCATTCATCCTTGAATTGTTATACTTCATTTTATTTTCTTTTAGATGCCTCAACTACAGCGAGAACCTCTATGAGATCTTCGAAATACTCTGGCTCTTCCTTTTGATTTCCCTTCTTGGTCTGCTTTAGTCTCACTTTGGGACCCATGACTTCCGTCTTTCTATTGTATTTTTTCTTCTTACCTTATTGCATCTGTCTTCTTTCCCTATCGCCCCTGAAAAAAATATGGTTTTCAATATGCACCCTCACAAAGAAAGTTATTCACCGAATTCTTGTGTCCTTATCATACAAAGGGAGTTTTCCAAACATAAAACATAGCCATGCTTGAAAATATAGAAAACAAATTTATAGACCCGTGCACTGTTATGTTCTCAATATCACGATGCCACTTCAAGCCACTCATAATCATTGTCAACTACTTCCAGGAATGGAACTCCTCTTATAGATCATGGCACTTCAAACAACATGGCCTTTTTTTATAAAACTTATATAAATCCTTTCAAACAAAACCCATAAATAAAACCCCTTTTTCTGGCTCAAATAAAACCCTTTTTAATTTTTAATAGAAAAGAGATCTCTTTAAATAAACCTTTTAATAGACCTTTTTAAAATTTTGAAAATTCTATTATATAAAAAAAAATTAACCCTTTCAGTTGTTCTATCTCATGGCCTCAAATGTGGAATTATTATAGTTACGACTCAGATTTGAGAAGGAATCTTCCTTTCTAATGATTTTTTAAACAAAATTTATGTCTCTTTTTCAATTTACACTATTGCACCTTTCAATGTAGAGGAGTTGCATCAATAGGAAAAATCTTAGGGTGCATAAGTGTGGAACAAAATAGTCACATCTTCTCTTACTTCTTGGTTGTGATGGTACCACAGTGTATTTAGCTTCAAAAGTGTGATGTTGACACACTATCTCTAGCTCCTAGGGTGCAACGATCAACCCTCATGATTTAAAAAAAAAAAACACAATTTTCTTCTCTTTCTCCTAGGATTCCACTTCACTCTCGTCCTCGAGCTATAATATTTCTCCTTACCTAAGATCTTTCTTCTTAGCTTTAATACCAATCTATTGGAAAGGAAGAGGAGGAAAGCATAAAATATACACAAAATGTGATTTCCTACTCAATTACTATACTAACCAAATTACTTGATTCTCTCATATACATCAACCGAGTTGTGGCTCATCTTTTTGTTCTTGCTTCTTCACTACAATGACCCAACCACGAGTATATAAAGACCAAACTTACTAAATATGGAATGATGCAAACTCTAACTAGACTTGACTTTTCTCCGACCAACTACTTCATGCAAACTCACACTCGACTTGACTTCTAATATTAGACTCGACTTTATTTTCTTAACTTAACTCAACTCTTTAGGAATTGAAAGCATATGAGATTAATTACTATTTCTAACATACCGTGGAAACAATTTTTCTCAGATGATCACTTTTTATTTTTGGAATTGTTTTTTTTCAAAGCAATCTAATGTAGGAGTGTTTCCATTTTCTTTGATGGTGGAAATGGATTCAGCACCTTCAAAAACTCTTGGGGAACCCAAAAATCTAAAGCTTGATAGCTAACTCATATTTCCAAAAATTTCCACCATGTTTTATCAAAACCATATTAAAATTTCCATAGTTTTAAGAGAAAAAAAGTCACCTCCTTAAACTTCATGCATAAAGGGTAAAAACAAATTGATTGCATTTTCTTGCACTTGCTAATTGATGAGAAACCAAGATTTATCTTTTTCTATTATATATTGGGGTGTTCAAATTTTAACATTCAAGAGATATAAGGTAAAGCCAACTATTATTAGTCCCTACCTTGCCAAGGACTATAACATCTGCCTCGCAGTGAAGTTATGTTGACAATGCATTATTTGGTTGTGTTTATGCAATTTTAACAAAAGTTTTCAGAAAATGCTTAATATTTCTATTTTTACATAAATTCAAAAATAATTTTCAAATTTTCAGTAAATATTTTTCCTAATTTCCAATTGGTTGAGGAAGTTTTGATGTGACATAATACCCCTAGTGGAGGGCGTTATATTTTTGGTATTTTTCGGTGCCTGAAAATGCATTTTAAAATTAAAATAAAAATAATTTTGTGAGTGGCCATTGCATTGGGGAGTGCTCTGAAACTAAAACTGTTATGTTAGTACTCTACTCAATGATGCTATAAATGATGCGGTTGCATGTTGTTTTCATAGGCCCCGGGGGGCGAATGAGGGTCCTTTGCATAGTGAGTTATTTGACATTGGCATTGATTTGGTCAATGATGTGAGAATTGATGCGTTTGTAGGCTCTTTGCATAGGATTTGGGTGGGGCTGAAAAAATCTCCAATTAATATTATTATGTTTCCTTGTCCAGAGTTTTTGTTATGCGGAGGACAAATTATATATGGGAAACATGGGTCCTTTTGTTACTGCTTTGCTCAATCACGCCATAATTGATGTGGTTCCAGGTGCTTTCCATATGATGAGATTTTGTTGTGCAGAGGACAGTGTATGTGTGGGAGAATGGAGCATGTGTGTCGTTCAGAAGATGGAGTTATTTAAAATATTAGATGTCAATTCCTGCCTTATATGCATTATTTTTTTTACGGATTATACGTAGTCTTGTTGGATCTGAAGGAAATTTGTTAATGTTACTCTTTACATTGATTGCTTTTATGTTGTTTTTGTAACAATTATCATAACAGTTAGACTATAAAATTTATTCATATTATGCAATATTAAATAAATTATTTTTTCAATCCATGTGAGGAAGAAGTGTTGTGCAGTCAAACAAATACATGAACCATGCTACATGTGAGTCAATTGAGTAGCAATTTGTGCCATGAGAAGTATAGTCTATGTGTGAAAAACTTGACAATGTATGAAATGCATGAAGATTTTACTATGCTTTGAATTTGTGCAGAATGAGGGATGTGCAAAGGGATCTTTTAATTATAATGATTTTTTTCCTCTTTTGGAGTTAGTACATGTGAAATTTGATATTAGTAGATTGTGTGGATCATGGAGGTTCAGAAAATGAAAACTTGAAAGCTTTGTTCATATTTAGGCACAAGACCAATGGTTATTTTATTATTAATAGATTTTGTGGAGTGTGGAGGTTTGCACAATGAAAGCTTGAGAGTACATATGCATTTGTGTTATTTTGAAAGTATACATTAGTATTAATATTTTAATGCTTTGAAAATCATGTTTCTATATTTAATATCTTGAGAGCTTCATTTCCACTCTAGTACAAGACCAATGGTTATTATATTATTAATAGGTTGTGTAGAGTGTGAAGGTTTGTATAATGAAAGTTTGAGAGCTTCCTCCACACAATGAATTTTCTCTACAGTCCCACACATATGCATTTATGTTACGTTGAAAGTATATGTTAGCATTAACTTTTTAATGCTTTGTGATCTGAAAATGAGATCTAAGATAATTATTAAGGTATTACAGACTCATGTGCATGGAATTGCCTATCTTACTTTATACAATGGATAGATAAGATTGCGAAATACATAGACAATGAAGCAGTAAAAGAACATAATAGACAACACACATAAACACAACATTTTAATAAGGAGTTCACCCAACACTGCTGGGCTACGTCTCCTGGTCCAGCCTTCAATGGTGACCTCTCTATTATGTCTTCAAAAGCAGAGTTTTTACAAGAATGAGCTCAATTTGAGTCTCAACACCAACAGTTACAACAATGAGAGTTTTGCTTGAACCCCTCAAGCCTCTCTGAGTACACAGACTCTCTCTATCACTCTCTGTCACTGTCTTTACTCTGTCTTAGCACTGCTTGCCTCTGTCTTTTGTTTTCTGTGGCTTTAAACCCAATCTATGTTGCTTGTTCATTTCCTCTTGTCAGCTTTCTATCTCTCGGCCTTTGTCTACTCTAATCCCTCTTCTAAGCGTTTGCAATCATGGCATAACGCCTTTAGGGGAGGTGGCCACCTGTTCTACAACGGATGAGTGCATCGGGCCTTTGAAATCCCTGAAATGGCCATTCTCTATTTACACAGAGAAATGCGTTCAAACATAGGAAAAACTGCCAAAAAACTGTTCATCCAGACTTCAAATATCCATAAATGCGTCCTATTCTCCTATCGGGTCCGCCTTTTAATCGCTATCGCAAGTCGCTTCGGCCCTGTTCCAAGGTTTCCCTTTGTATTTTAAAAACACATTAAAACACTGTAAAATCCCGCAAAATGGCCCATATTGGACTTGAAATATTATACACATGCATTCATAAACCCTTTTCGGGTCTGGTTTCATCACATTTACCTAATTCCTTTGTATTTTATTTATTTGGTGGAAAACACAAAGACAAAGGAAAATGCGGTTTTCCGAACTTCAAAATATATAAGATATCACCTATATTTCCATCGGGTCCAGCTATCGCGAGTTATGTTTATATCGGCCCCGCTCCGTTAGGCTGCTCTGATGTGATGTTGTGATGTGATTGATCGCAATCACACATTGCACATACCCCCAGGTTGTTTGGTAAGTGCTCCACTGACAATTGACGATGTGATATTGCGAAGAAACTTGGGTCGTCGATATATGCGCTTGATCGACGGTCCTCGTTGACCCCGCTAATTACTATCGCAATTGTTATATGATATGCGTTGATATCCTCCACTTGCCACCGCCGATTGTGATTTGCCAATCGAATCTGTACCGTTGATCGACCAGATTCGACGACTCCTGTGCATTCACTGTTCAAGCCTCCGATAGACCAGTTTTTATTGTTTTCTTCATGTTTTTGCCTCCCAATAGTGTTTTTCCGCCATTTTGAAGGTTTTCTTATGCGCTTGTTTTGATCTTTTGAATGATTTTGAAAGACTTAGAGGGTATTTGGATCCATTTTGCATCACACTTTCCCACTGAAAAAGGCTTTTGGGCCACCAAAAGTTGGTTTTTAAGGATCGCTCAAGCGAGGATACAACTTCCTCACTTGCCCAATCTCTATCCATTTTGCACTGCTTGGTTTTGAACCTTTGATTCTGATTCTTAGGTACTCAATATCCCCTCTGTGTGTGGTTCTCACCTTCCTGTCTAGAACTGTATCTTCCTGCAACTCATTGAGATATTCAGGCAATAGATCATCAATAGAAGGCAACTGACTTTGCTCTTCGGTATCTTCAATTAATGAAGGTTCAAACAATCTTAAATTTTCTGCATTAATCACTGAAGAGATGTGCATGTAAGTTGGCAAATGAAGGTGGAAAGCGTTCTCACTAATTTTCTCAAGTATCTTGAAAGGCCCATACCTTATTGGCTTCAGCTTCTTTCCTTCACCTTGCATTCTATCCTTGTTGATATACAGCCATAATTTATCACCAACTTGGAAGCTATGCTCCATCCGATGCTTATCATGTGTTGCCTTGTACTTGGCTTGGCTCTTTTCCACCTGTTCCTACACTGCCTAGTGAATTTCTTGGATCTGCTCAATGAACTTCGCTGTTTTGTCCACATCATTATGTCCATCAACTGCTATGTCTTTTTCAAATAAAAAATCCAAGGGATACCTTGGTATAAAACCAAAACAAGCCTCACAAGGAGATTTTTGTGTAGAAGAATGCTTGGCACGGTTGTAAGAATGTTGCACATAACATAAATGTTCATCCCAAAGCATGGGATGCTTGCTGCAATAACCCCTGAGCAACTAGATCACTGTCCTGTTGACCACCTCTGTTTGGCCATCTATTTGTGGATGAAAGGTTGTGCTCTTCTTCAGTCTGGTGTCCATCAATTCCCACAGACTTGAACAAAAATTCCCAACAAATTGGGAATCTCGATCAGATACTATGGAAGTGGGTAACCCAAAATGCACCTAGACACGCTAAAAGAACAACTTTGTTGTTTGTTCAGCTGTAATCTACTTATTACAAGGTATTAAAATACACATTGCTGAACCTGTCCACAATAACATATAAATAGTCATGACCTTTTCTATATTTTGGCAATCCTCCAACAAAGTCCATGGAAACACTTTCCCAAGGACGAGAAGGAACTAGAAGTGGAGTGTACAAGCCTAGTTTTATATTGCTTGGCTTTCTTTTAGCACACATGGTACACCCCTTAACATATCTAGAAACTGTTTCATGCATCTTTGGCCAATAGCAGAATCTTTGCAGCTGTGCAACTGTTTTACTTACACCAAAATGACCTAATATTAGAGAAGTATGTGCTTCCCGAATTATGTTAACTCTTTCAGTTTATGGAATGCAGAGCTTTCCAAAATGATACAAGAGTTGGTCCTTAACATAATAATCCAGTTCTTATACTTTTTGGCCATGACATAAAGTTGCATATACATCTTTAAAATCTATATCTTGAGCATATTGTTCAATGTAGCTTTCATTAGTTATGCTTAAGTATAGGAAATGCATTTATGATTGGTCTGGACAACATATTTGCAATTTTATTGTGTATGCCCTTTTTATATCTGATGACTAGATGAAATTGCTGTAGAAAACCCATCCACCTATAGTGTCTTGATTGCTGCAATTTAGTTTGTGAGTCAAATACTGAAGTGGTTGATGATCAATATGTATAATTGTTTATTTTCCCATTAAGTTTCCACTTTTTCACACTCTGTACTAATGCATACAATTCTTTATCATATGTGGGATAATTAACTATTGCAGAATTAAATGTCTCAAAATGGTAGCATATGGATTTACCATGTTGCATCAATACTGCTCCCATGGCATAGTCACTGGCATCTGTTTCAATCTCAAATGGTCTTTGACGATCTGGAAATGCTAGTACTGGTGCTATACTAATCTTTTCTTTCAAGGTGTTGAAGGATTTCTGCTGTTTTCCTCCCCACTGAAACACCTTGTTCAATCCTGTTAAAGCATGTAAGGGAGCTGCAATTAAGGAAAAATTAGCAATAAACTTTCTCCAATATTGTGCTGCTCCTAGGAAGCTCCTAAATTCTGTCGCAGAGTTGGGTTTAGGCCAGTTTACAATGACTTCAACCTTAGAGGGATTTATCTTCAATTCACCACCCCCTACAATATGACCCAAACAATTAAAAGATGTTTTGCCAAATTCACATTTTGATAACTTAACATAGAGATTTTCGTTTGTTAAAACATCTAGAGTTTGCTTTACATTCTTCAAATGTTCTTCCCATGTTTTACTGAAAACAAGAATGTCATCTAAATATACAATTACAAAATCACCAATAAAAGGTCGGAGTACATCATTCATGATTCTCATGAAAGTGGAAGAAGAATTAGTTAAGCCAAAAGGCATAACTAACCATTCATACAACCCTTGCTTTGTTTTGAAAGCAGTCTTCCATGCATCTTGTTCTGCTACTCTGACCTGATGATAGCCACTATGCAGGTCCAACTTGGAAAAGTAAATAGCTTCTTTCAACTTGTTATCTCAAAATCAGGCCCTGGAAGGCTGCAGACCAGGAAGACTTCAAGTAACTATTTCAAACCGACTTTAGGCTGAGGCTTAGCCTCCTCAACCTGAGAGGGCTCTCTCTTGATGGATTAATGATTTTGATTAAAGATAAGATGGCTAACTCTTATAGAACAACTGTGAAAAATATGAATGGTGGAAACACATTAAACAAAACTATCCATTGGGCTTATGGAGTCAACAACACCTCAATATAACAAAGAACTCAACCTTACATGGAAGTCAGGGCATTCAGCGTTTAAACATTCAGAACATAAACTCATAAGGGACCACACAGTTTATGCATGTATACAGGAAGTCAGAGCACATTCAGTGAATTCTGAGTGATTATACATCCATACCACTGTAAGAATTAAGAAAAGGACAACATGACATATTCTGAACATAAAAAACCCTTCATGAATCCTAAGAAGTAAAATCAAGCATGCATTACTGAAAATGAGTCTTACATAGGCCAAATACAAGCTTTTCCATAAAATTTTCCAACCCTGATTACATTGTTGTTTCAGCTATATATAGAGCTCTTATTCTAACTGATCGAGATTCCTCCTCCAGCATGAGGGGAATTCGAAAACTACTTCTAATGACACCTATTAAGCTTTTAACTGCCTATTAAATATAACAAACTTCCACTAGATCTTCTAGACATCTAAATCAAATGGGACTCTAATTCCATAATCAAATAGGACTCTAATTCCATAACAGCCTTGGTCTACAATCATTTTCGTTCTCTGACATCTGGTTCCCTTTTGGAGGTGGCTATGATGGACCTTTAATGCTTCATGTTGCTCTTCAATGTCACATGTTTTCCAATGTCCTGAAACATAGGAAACTACCCCTGTTTACTGGTCTTTAGTTTTCCTCAAAATATTCGAATCCAAAGAAGCATGTCCTTTATCCTTTAATTACCCAAAATGGAGCAGACTGCCACGTCCTTGATGTGCTGTAAGCCTTTCCCATGTACCTGTGTGATGACAAAACCTTTCAAAAAGATTTGCTGCTTTGTCAATCATAATTGATCAACTCAATTGTAACATGCAGCTACAGCAGTTTCGTAGCGCGCTACGAAACTGCTGTGTAATTTCAAAAACACAGTCTTCCTTTCATAGCTAAATGATCGCCACTGTTCATGGCTTAAGCACCTTACTCCCTTGATCATTTTGACAAGATTTGCTTGCAACTTTTCAAGAAACAGATATTTCTCCTGAGGAAAAGATGCAATGACACCGATAACACCATTCACTGTTCCAAATATAACTGTATGAATCTGGTTAATACCTCTTCTCCTCCTGCATCAGAACTTCCACTACCAACCCAGTTAAACTCAAAATCCCTTTCACTATTGCCCTTCACTTCAGTGTTCATCCCCAAACAGGGATCAACTTCAGGGTCAGCACTTGAAGGTGTATTTGAACCACTTGATGACCTTTCTTTTATAACCTTTCTACTGTTTGTAGTTTCTCCATTGGGCAAGTTGATACAAAGTGCATTATCATCCTGTTCTTCCACTTGACAATTTGGTTTCTCTATCTGCATTTCTACATCACAGGATTCTTCATTACAGCTAGTTATGTTGGGATCTGAACTTGATGGTAAAACTTCTGGCAAACCATCAGCATGTCCAGACTTGGGACACGACAAACCTGGTATGCCAGGAAATGGTGGAAAAACATTTAGCTGTGAAGTTTGAACATCTGCCTTCATCTTCCCAGTTGTGTCAGACAATGATCCGTTACCATTCAGTGTATTGATTGCCACACATTCTTCTGCCCCTCCTTCAACATTTTGCACTGGAATATGTCTCGAATAAATGGATATAGGAACAGAGGCTTGATGCTCTCTAGAAAGGGAATTCATGTTGTTATCCAGTTCAGATAGCGGCTCATCCGAGTCCTGCTGTGCTGTATGGATTTCCCTGCAGGGCATATTTGCATTTGATTCACCACTGCCTTCGAGCATACTGGTCCCTGAGTCTGATGGTGGAATATTGGATGTCACCCCCAAGGCATTCTCAGATTTAACTACTTTCATTTTAGCCTTCACACCAACATTATGCAACGACCCTTTCATCTTTTCCAACTTTGAATTCTCAGGAATTTGACCATCTAATGAGTGTCTCTCCTTCTTATGAGACGTAAACTCTTGGAAAGCTCCTTTAACATTAACATCTAAGCCTGACTCATTAGTTGGAACTAAAACCGTCTGGCCAAATAGCTTGAGACTTGATGGTGAAATGCTTGTACTGGATGATTCCATATTTGTTTCCTGCAAGTTGGTGTTATCATGTGTTTGAAGTGGTCCTAGTCTTGCATTGTATGAGGCAATTGCTGCGTTCTTTCGAGTTTCACCACCTAGATTGGAATCTGCACACAATTTGTCAGGTGCAGATGAAACTGCTGATAGTGACCTGTTCTCCTCTTCATTTGTTGATGGACCAATTTGACTAGCAGTGCCTGCCTTCCGAGGATATGGATGGCTTGGCTTTCGTTTAGGTCGTGTATAAAAATCGCGGATCTCAAGTGTGTCTTTCAGCTGGGTGAAAAATCTCAGAAAACAGAATATCCAGTACAATGAGAATATCCCTGAAAACTGAGCTCAAGATTGTTTACAAGGAATAGTTTCAGACTGCTCCAAATTCGAAGAATAGAAGCAAAACCCACAAGAACATTTCCTTGATTGCTCTGATACTATTTTGAAAACCCTGATTGAACGACCAAAACCGCTAAGTAAAATACAACTGCAAACATGTGCCAGTACCAAGACACCTAACGACCTAATGATGAGGATAAGCGGTCGGATATGATAGACGAAGTGTATAGGCTGACAACTGTTGATGGATTTTGATGGATATGACAGCTGTGAAAGAATGGCTATGAATTCGAACAAATCCCAATTTCGTAGCGCAGCCAGTGCAAAATATGAATTATGCGCTACAAAATTGCCTAAAACATGTTGCGCTGCGAAACTGCTAAAAAGGATTTATGTGCTGCAAAACCACTTTAAAATGATTACAGGCACTACGAAACCACCTAGACAATTTCGGCTTTGAAATGAGTTTGGACATATGATATCCATGTGAGATGTGAGACCAATGATAGACTAAGATAGAGAATTGACCCCTTTATACATACCAACAATACTCTTAACAAGACTCCTATCATACTATTTAGACTCCTTAGATAAAACAATAGAAATGACTTGACCAACACTGACTTACAACTTTGAAACCATACAAGTTGTCCAAATTGTTTTTGAATTTTTTCAGTGATAACAGTGGCTCCACTTGGGATAGTGTGCTCCTGTAGTACACTAAGAACTCGCAAGTCCAGTGCTTTATCCTCTTTTGATAAATGGAAATTTATTAGACAAGCATCCCCTTTAAGCTTCTTGGGCCTTCACCTCGGGCTTAAGCTTGATGATCACTGTAGGAGAAAGAAATCTAGATCTACTGAAAAAATGCTCAGTCAACCTTGAGCTTATTTGCATTTTCCTACCTACCTACCCTATCAGTTGCAAGCTCCACTTGTAGCTCAAGCAACATGATATTTCCAATAAAGCCAATCAATTGTCCTTTCTGATATTGGAGGCTCTTGACTGCATTCAACCTCAAAATAACCATGGTAGTGAGATGAACAAATCAACTTATAATGTATATGATCTTCATAATGCAAATGAAACTGAAATGCTGATGTGCAAAACTTTGCCATGTATTCATTTATAGGGTCAAAGAAAACATGGTTATTTTGATAATCATCATAACATTCTATCTCTTTAGACAACTGATCCTTAGCCACACAAAATTCCTTTGATGTGCTATCCAACTGCCTTTCTGCATGATTCCCATAGACAATGTAATTTTCCTCACTAATGTGATCATTCTTTGATGTAAGCTGCTGCAAGGAATCACAAAAATGAACAACCTTTTCCTCTGCCTGAGGGTTATAAAAGCTATCTTCCAGTACTTTTCCTTGGTGTTTGCAATCAATTTCATACTCATTATGATTCGAAGACTGAGAAGTCTGCTGCATCTCTACATCAATATCAGAGGATTGAACATGGTTTTCATAAGTAAACCCCTGCTGATCAGAAGTCTGCTGCATCTCTACATCAATATCAGAAGATTGAACATGGTTTTCATAAGTAAACCCCTGCTGATCAGAAGTCTACTGCATCTCTACATCAATATCAGAGGATTGAACATGGTTTTCATAAGTAAACCCCTGCTGCTCTTCATGCTGCGCTTCATGAGATGTTATACTTTCTTCATGGTGTTGAAATGCATTGTTATGAAGAGCCTCTAAAATTTCTTCATCCATAAATTCATCATCATCATAACAATCCTCCAAATATTGAATAAAACTTAAAGAATGTCTACAGCAATCTTTGAGCAGCAATAAGGATGGATAACATTCCTTATACATCTCATAGAATTCATCATGAAAACTAGCAAGCGAATATATTGAACCATTTTCCAAACTTTTATACCAAGACCATGCTTTTCCTTCTAAAGTGGTCATAAACATCTTCATGAGACAATCTTCAGGGAAATGAACCTTAAGACTACGTACATGCATATGAAACCTAACCAAATGAAGAGCAGCATTGTCTTTCTTTTCATCTTTGAATATTGGAATATCATCTAACCAATCAACCTTGGGCATAGGATTTGGAAAACCAGGGATATGAGACCGATTCATAGGAGCATACCTGGCATTCATTCTTGCAGTGGAATTCATCTTGAAACTTCATCAAGCTACTGATCTTCTAGCAGTTGAGTCACCTTCCAATTTCTTATTCGATGTGTGGAGTCCCCAAGGTAGTTTTGCAGCCTCAAATAGATGTCTGAGCTCCTGCTACCTTCAAAAGTTCAACCTCTTAATTTCGGGAATGAATAAACTTCAGGCTCCCGGCAGACGCACCAGAATGTTATCTCAAAATCAGGCCCTGGAAGGCTGCAGACCAGGAAGACTTCAAGTAACTATTTCAAACCGACTTTAGGCTGAGGCTTAGCCTCCTCAACCTGAGAGGGCTCTCTCTTGATGGATTAATGATTTTGATTAAAGATAAGATGGCTAACTCTTATAGAACAACTGTGAAAAATATGAATGGTGGAAACACATTAAACAAAACTATCCATTGGGCTTATGGAGTCAACAACACCTCAATATAACAAAGAACTCAACCTTACATGGAAGTCAGGGCATTCAGCGTTTAAACATTCAGAACATAAACTCATAAGGGACCACACAGTTTATGCATGTATACAGGAAGTCAGAGCACATTCAGTGAATTCTGAGTGATTATACATCCATACCACTGTAAGAATTAAGAAAAGGACAACATGACATATTCTGAACATAAAAAACCCTTCATGAATCCTGAGAAGTAAAATCAAGCATGCATTACTGAAAATGAGTCTTACATAGGCCAAATACAAGCTTTTCCATAAAATTTTCCAACCCTGATTACATTGCTGTTTTAACTATATATAGAGCTCTTATTCTAACTGATCGAGATTCCTCCTCCAGCATGAGGGGAATTCGAAAACTACTTCTAATGACACCTATTAAGCTTTTAACTGCCTATTAAATATAACAAACTTCCACTAGATCTTCTAGACATCTAAATCAAATGGGACTCTAATTCCATAATCAAATGGGACTCTAATTCCATAACAGCCTTGGTCTACAATCATTTTCGTTCTCTGACATCTGGTTCCCTTCTGGCGGTGGCTGTGATGGACCTTTAATGCTTCATGTTGCTCTTCAATGTCACATGTTTTCCAATGTCCTGAAACATAGGAAACTACCCCTGTTTACTGGTCTTTAGTTTTCCTCAAAATATTCGAATCCAAAGAAGCATGTCCTTTATCCTTTAATTACCCAAAATGGAGCAGACTGCCACATCCTTGATGTGCTGTAAGCCTTTCCCATGTACCTGTGTGATGACAAAACCTTTCAAAAAGATTTGCTGCTTTGTCAATCATAATTGATCAACTCAATTGTAACATGCAGCTACAGCAGTTTCGTAGCGCGCTACGAAACTGCTGTGTAATTTCAAAAACACAGTCTTCCTTTCATAGCTAAATGATCGCCACTGTTCATGGCTTAAGCGCCTTACTCCCTTGATCATTTTGACAAGATTTGCTTGCAACTTTTCAAGAAACAGATATTGCTCCTGAGGAAAAGATGCAATGACACCGATAACACCATTCACTGTTCCAAATATAACTGTATGAATCTGGTTAATACCTCTTCTCCTCCTGCATCAGAACTTCCACTACCAACCCAGTTAAACTCAAAATCCCTTTCACTATTGCCCTTCACTTCAGTGTTCATCCCCAAACATGGATCAACTTCAGGGTCAGCACTTGAAGGTGTATTTGAACCACTTGATGACCTTTCTTTTATAACCTTTCTACTGTTTGTAGTTTCTCCATTGGGCAAGTTGATACAAAGTGAATTATCATCCTGTTCTTCCACTTGACAATTTGGTTTCTCTATTTGCATTTCTACATCACAGAATTCTTCATTACAGCTAGTTATGTTGGGATCTGAACTTGATGGTAAAACTTCTGGCAAACCATCAGCATGTCCAGACTTGGGACACGACAAACCTGGTATGCCAGGAAATGGTGGAAAAACATTTAGCTATGAAGTTTGAACATCCGCCTTCATCTTCCCATTTGTGTCAGACAATGATCCGTTACCATTCAGTGTATTGATTGCCACACATTCTTCTGCCCCTCCTTCAACATTTTGCACTGGAATATGTCTCGAATAAATGGATATAGGAACAGAGGCTTGATGCTCTCTAGAAAGGGAATTCATGTTGTTATCCAGTTCAGATAGCGGCTCATCCGAGTCCTGCTGTGCTGTATGGATTTCCCTGCAGGGCAGATTTGCATTTGATTCACCACTACCTTCGAGCATACTGGTCCCTGAGTCTGATGGTGGAATATTGGATGTCACCCCCGAGGCATTCTCAGATTTAACTACTTTCATTTTAGCCTTCACACCAACATTATGCAACGATCCTTTCATCTTTTCCAACTTTGAATTCTCAGGAATTTGACCATCTAATGAGTGTCTCTCCTTCTTATGAGACGTAAACTCTTGGAAAGCTCCTTTAACATTAACATCTAAGCCTGACTCATTAGTTGGAACTAAAACCGTCTGGCCAAATAGCTTGAGACTTGATGGTGAAATGCTTGTACTGGATGATTCCATATTTGTTTCCTGCAAGTTGATGTTATCATGTGTTTGAAGTGGTCCCAGTCTTGCATTGTATGGAGCAAATGCTGCGTTCTTCCGAGTTTCACCACCTAGATTGGAACCTGCACACAATCTGTCAGGTGCAGATGAAACTGCTGATAGTGACCTGTTCTCCTCTTCATTTGTTGATGGACCAATTTGACTAGCAGTGCCTGCCTTCCGAGGATATGGATGGCTTGGCTTTCGTTTAGGTCGTGTATAAAAATCGCGGATCTCAAGTGTGTCTTTCAGCTGGGTGAAAAATCTCAGAAAACAGAATATCCAGTACAATGAGAATATCCCTGAAAACTGAGCTCAAGATTGTTTACAAGGAATAGTTTCAGACTGCTCCAAATTCGAAGAATAGAAGCAAAACCCACAAGAACATTTCCCTGATTGCTCTGATACTATTTTGAAAACCCTGATTGAACGACCAAAACCGCTAAGTAAAATACAACTGCAAACATGTGCCAGTACCAAGACACCTAACGACCTAATGATGAGGATAAGCGGTTGGATATGATAGACAAAGTGTATAGGCTGACAACTGTTAATGGATTTTGATGGATATGACAGCTGTGAAAGAATGGATATGAATTCGAACAAATCCCAATTTCGTAGCGTAGCCAGTGCAAAATATGAATTATGCGCTACAAAATTGCCTAAAACATGTTGCGCTGCGAAACTGCTAAAAAGGATTTATGTGCTGCAAAACCACTTTAAAATGATTACAGGCGCTACGAAATCACCTAGACAATTTCGGCTTTGAAATGAGTTTGGACATATGATATCCATGTGAGATGTGAGACCAATGATAGACTAAGACAGAGAATTGACCCCTTTATACATACCAACAATACTCTTAACAAGACTCCTATCATACTATTTAGACTCCTTAGATAAAACAATAGAAATGACTTGACCAACACTGACTTACAACTTTGAAACCATACAAGTTGTCCAAATTGTTTTTTTGAAATTTTTTCAGTGATAACACAACTGATCTAATAGATAATCTATGTGAGGAAGAGGATAACAATTCTTGATCGTTATTTTATTCAGTGTTCTGTAATCGATGCACATCCTCCATGAACCATCCTTCTTTCTCGCCAACACGATTGGAGATCCGCATGGTGATGTGCTTGGTCTTATGAACCCTTTCTCGAGCAGCTCCTGTACCTGCTTCTTGATCTCTACATTCTCTAAAGCAGATAACCTGTACATTCCGATGTTAGACAATGGAGCATCTTGCTGCAAATGAATATCATGTACAATTTCCCTTTTGGGTGGTAGACCTTTAGGTTATTGAAATAGGATATCATATTTTGAAACAACTTTCTCTAAATCAGATTTTTGTTTAGCATCATAGCTCTCAAATACATTGGTTTTATCAGGTTTCTTTTCCTTTACCACCATCAGTAAAAATTGATTGCATGAATTTAAAATTCTTTTCATCCGCCCTGAGTTTATAAGAGTGTAATTATTTTTGAGTTTATGAGCTCTTACAATATATTCTATTCCATCTTTGGTGAGCTGCTACTTATTTTCAGCTCTATAGAAAATGACTTTTCTATCATACAAGTAAGTACTTCCTAAAACAATACCAGATATATCCAAGGGAATTATGTCTAACTCAACCTCATCTACAAATGCTGACCCAATAGCAAACCTAAGTTTACATTGTCTAGTCACTTGTAGCTTTGCTTTATCACATACGCAACCCAATGGATATGGTTTCTTGTGAGGTGTGGTTAGTAGTCCCAACTTCTTTACAATTGCTTCAGAAATCAAGTTTACTTGTGAGCCACTATCAAATAAAGTATCAATATTTTGATGCTTGAAAATAACTCTAATATGAAAAAGCTCATGTCTTTTCCTCTCATGTTCTTCATTATCAACAGTTTGTGTAGAATTACTAGTAGATGCTTTAGAATTTTTACCTTTTATACCTGTAGCTGTGATTGTTGTTTCATTGCCTGAGTTTGACCCCAAATCTTTCTGTATAGTAGCAGCAATCTTCTTCTTCTTGCCATCGAACTTCTTGGGTTTTAGTTCTGAATGCAAAGACCAACAATGTTCATCATCATGTTCATCCCTCTTGTAGTGAGTGCATGAAGGTTTGGCTTTCTGTACAACTTTTGTCTTCCTCTCTTTCCATTTCTGCTTCCTCTTTTCCTTGTTCTTGCTTGCAGTGGGTTTTGATGATCCCCCAATCTCTGGGTTCACATTCTTACCTCTAGCCTCTAGATGTGTAGCCTGAACAGATACCTCATCTATGTTAGTAGGGTTAAACATGAGAATGGTGTTCCTCAAATAACTATGCAGACCACCTATATACTTCAACAAAGTTTCAGGTGAGTCTAAATAAATGCCTAGGATTAAAGCTCTTTTTCTAAACTCCTAGGTATAGCTTTGTACACTTTTCCCCTTTAATTGGTAAAGAGTTTGCCAACTCATCATAACTTGCTGCATATAAGCTAGTGGATGGAATTGTTTTTTAATGGCAGAAACAAACTCACTCCAGGAAGAAAGAATTTTACCATGCTTCTTCAAATCAGCTTGTGTCTTGCCTTACCACCATACTAAGGTAGTTCCTCCAAGGCGAATGCTGGCTAGCTAATTTTACTCCTTTCTGAATCAATGTTATGCACCTTGCAATACACATCAATCTGTCTAATCCAGTTATCTAGCTTTTCTACATTTAATTCTCCATCATAGACTGGCAAATCAAATTTAACATCTAATTTAATCAAAGATGTTTTCTTCTTTTAATTTTCAGGGCTAGAAGGAGGTGCTGACAGAGGAGGCTCTTTTCCTTTCCCTTTACCTTCAGAATGGCCATCTAGAAGAGGTTCCTCTGTTCCTTTGTCTTGTTTGGAGGTTGAAGTATCTTCACCTCGATCTTTCTTAAATTCTCGATACATCTCTTCTACCATGGCTCTCATGGTCATGAAACTGTCATGAACTGAGAGTGTTATTCTAAGGGAAATTCTTCTGCCATTTTCCTCCTAGGATAGACTCTTCCTATTTCTGGGTTACTCTCAACCAGTTATCCTTCTCCTAATTTGAGCTTTGACCTAGTTATCAGTCAACAATCAAGCACAAGCTTGTCTAACCTTAGTAAACCTAAAGCGTTGATACCACTTGATCTGAAAATGAGATCTTAGATAATTATTAAGGTATTATAGACTCATGTGCATGGAATTGCCTATGTTACTTTATGCAATGGATCGATAAGATTTCGAAATACATAGACAATGAAGTAGTAAAATAACATAATAGACAACACACATAAACACAACAATTTAATAAGGAGTTCACCCAACACTCCTGGGCTACGTCTCATGGTCTAGCCTTCAGTGGTGACCTCTCTATTATGTCTTCAAAAGCAGTGTTTTTACAAGAATGAGCTCAATTCAAGTCTCAACACCAACAGTTACAGCAACAAGAGTTTTGCTTGAACCCCTCAAGCCTCTCTGAGTACACAGACTCTCTCTATCACTCCATGTCGTTGTCTTTGCTCTGTCTTAGCACTCCCTACCTCTGTCTTCTGTGGATTTAAAGCCAATCTACGCTACCTGTTCATTTCCTCTTCTTGGCTTTCCATCTCCCGGTCTCTGTCCGCTTGAATCCCTCTTCTAAGCATCTGAAATCATGGCATAACGCCTTCAGGGAAGGCGGCCACCTGTTACACAACAGATGAGTGCATCGGACCTTTGAAATCCCTGAAACAGTCATTCTCTGTTTACACAAAGAAATGCATTCAAACACAGGAAAAACCACCAAAACACTGTTCATTCGGACTTCAAATATTCATAAATGCATCCTATTATCCTATCAGGTCTGCCTTTTAATTGTATCGCAAGTCGCTTCGGCTTTGTTCCAAGGTTTCCCTTTTTATTTTAAAAATACATTAAAACACTGTAAAATCCCGCAAAATGGCCCATATCAGACTTGAAATATTATACACATGCATTCATAAACCCTTTTCGGGTCTGGTTTCATTGCATCGGCCTAGTTCCTTTGTATTTTATTTATTTGGCGGAAAATGCAAATACAAAGGAAAATGTGGTTTTCCGGACTTCAAAATATATAAGATATCACCTATATTTCCATCAGGTCTGGCTATCGTGAGTTATGTTTATATCGGCCCTGCTTCGTTAGGCTGCTCCAATGCGATGTTGCGATGCGATTGATCGCAATCGCACATCGCACATACCCCCGGGCCGTTTGGTAAGTGCTCCACTGACAATTGCCGATGCGATATTGCGATGCAACTTGGGCCATCGATCTGCGCACTTGATCGACGGTCCTCGTTGACCCCGCTGATCGCTATTGCAATTGTTATATGATATGCATCGATATCCTCCACCTACCACCACCGATTGCGATTTTCCAATTGGATCTGGACTGTTGAATGGCCAGTTCCTGTGGCTCCTGCGCATTCACTGTTCAAGCCTCCGATAGACTCGTTTTTACTATTTTCTTCATGTTTTTTCCCCCCGATAGTGTTTTTTTGCCATTTTGAAGGTTTTATTATGTGCTTGTTTTGATCTTTTGAATGATTTTGAAAGACTTAGAGGGTATTTGGATCCATTTTGGATCACTTTGAAAATCATGTTTCTATATTTGATGTTTTATTACTTCTGTGGTTTTCTTGTTTTGTTTACGTAGGGCTGTTGTAGCATTTTTTTCTTTGGTTTTGGTAAGTTGGAATCAATTAGTAAAAAAAATGAAAATATATTTCGAAAAATGTTAAGCTCGGATATGGACAAAAAGAATATTGAATAAAAATGTTAGCAAATATTTTGATAAATATGTCCATATCAAATAAAATGTTAAAATAGATGCCCTAAAAACTGAAGGCAAAAATAAAATGTTAGGCTAGAAAGAAAAGAAAAGAAAAGAAAAAAAAAAAACTCTGAAAGTGTTGCAAATCTAAATGCCACTACTTTAGTCTAGTTTACTTCTGCAAATAAAAGTTGTGTGCAGTTAGTTTAAAATGCCACACTAGTTTATAAAATCGAGTTATACAATTTCATCATGATTGGATTTGTATTAAATTTTTGTCAATAGGTAGCAATAGATAGCAAATAAAATTGGCTCAATAGTTTAAATTGAGCTAATGGAGGAAATAAGGGATAGAGGTAGATTAGGCATAAAAAGGAAATGTTGAGTTGCTAGCTTAAATGCACTTTGAAAAATAAGTGAAAATGCTAGGAGTAAAAGGGGTAGGTAGACATATGAAATGTAATTGGAGCATCAAATATTTCTATCCTAAGCTGTAACATTGGAAAAACATATATTGGATGATGGGTTTTAATTAACCAAAGTTTTAAAAGTTGCAATGTTATTTCATAAATATTTCCATTCATCTATTTATTCGCCATAACCCGCAACTGTCACATCTGCCCTCAAAGTCATGACCCCACCATCACTTTCGCTTATGTGTTAAATACCCACCATCTCACCTTTAATCCCACATGCGCCCCCAAGATCTGATGGCCCATGTCCCTCCTCGCCCCTTATTCACCGTCCAAACTTTATTGTTTGGGGGGGGGGGGGGGGGGGTGGGGGAGGGGGGTGGTCCAAAATGGGCAGTTTCCAATACCGCCGACATAAACAACCTTTTCCACTTTTTAGTGTTTCGGGACTTAAAATCCTGAAACTACTTACTTCCTCACCTTACCCTTGAATGCGGTATATCAAGTGACCGTTAACCGCTGCTCCACATCACGCTCCACCTCATGCCTACTGTCCAATCAACTGTTGCCTATGTGTTATACATTCAATGCCGCTCCCATGAATTTATGATTCAAAGACCTGTTAATTAATCTCGTTGGGTTATTAATGCAAAATTTGAGCATTCATTGCCACCTTTTTCATTTATAAACCCTGTTAATTCATGATAACAGTTACACAGTCTATTTCTACAACTAAATTGATCATTGAAGGTTTCTTACCTACAGCTTGACCACTATCCAACATTAAATAATTATTTTTCTTGTTCGAGAAGCCGACATCCAGGTCCACTTACCTCTTTGTCAGTTATCTGGTTTTACTTTTATCACTCTATTTCACACCAATTTCTGTCATTTTCAGTTTGCAATTTGTTTGACAAAATGCCTCCCAAGGGAAAAGAACTTGTATAAGTCCCAAATCCTATGATTCATCCACAGGTCTACTTCCATCATACCCCATTATTCGACATAGATTGTAAAATCATTGAGACTTCTTCTCAATTTGATTTATATGAAATCTATTGCTGGATGGAAGATCAACTAATTGACCAGAAATATGAAATAGGACTCTGGGATTACCAATTTCCTCACTACATTTTACCTCAGATACACAGAGCACCTGAATTTGTAAGAAAATTCCATGAATCTTATGATCCCATCCAAAGAGCGATTATTTCACCCACAAGAGAAATCCTTTGTTCAATTAATTTTGATTCCATTGAAAAAATGCTACATGCCCCTGCTACTACACTAACCCATCCTTTTTCCCATGAAAAACTGATAGAATCCTATCAAAAACTAGAATTTACTAAAAGATGCCAGACCCTTGAACTCTTTCTAGCTATTGATAGTCCTCTGCCTAAAAGAAACCCCCCTTATGATTCAACCATGTTCCCTGATAGAACCAAGAAAATCACCACTATTCTGTCCTATCTACTTGGTCATAACTCTGATCAGTATGTCAAAGAAGCCATCCTTGGTTTCTTATCCATCTTTTCTGTTGATTATAAACCCACTATTATTTATGATTTCAATCATTTCATAGCTGAAGCCATACATGAGAAATTTGTCAAGTTTAATACTGAAGAAGTATTCAAGTATGCTTCAGTACTTGTTTACCTTTTCATATATTTTCAGGGAGACAAATTCCCATTTTCTTTACAGAAGCTAGATGAGGAGGGAAATCAATAATCAATGATATTTTGGACTTCAATGGGGATGAAGGAGAAAGAAGATTTTACATATAAACAGTCCATAGAACTTTTTATTCACCTAGCTATCAGTCTTATGAGCAGAACTCCAGTACCAAGGATCAGTGAGGAGATTACCAAGGTGTTACAGTTGGTTGATTAAGCTACAATAGGGGATTGGTATTTCTACCAAAACTACACAGAGATCAGGGTTTATGGTTGTGAGATTCCACCTTACAAACTGCCCAAGTACCTCCCTAACAGAATCTTTGCATTGGAATACATAAGGCAGAGGTTAAATGCAGATGAAGTACACTTTGTGGCTGCAAAGAAGAAATCACAATTCAAGCTGAAAGCCCTAGTTGGTCCATTTATCTGTAACACCAGGGCTGCAAGAGAGGAAGTAGACAAATTACTAAAGGAGATGAAGTTTGGTCTCAGCTTCACTTGGTCTTATGACCCAATGGGAGTCATTTCCAAGCTCAGGGTGGAGAAAAAATTTACAGCATATCATCACACAGCCAAGCCTGAGATAGAACAATATAAAAATCAGTTGGAATGGGCAGAGAACACCCTCCAAGAGGCTGAAGAGCAGGCAATTTCTACATCAAACGTGCAAACTCCACTTGCACAAGAAAAGACAGCCAAGAGAGGGAGGGAAGAATAGTCATCCCCTACAACTAAAGCATCAAGCCAGGGTTTTAGGATTGTGCACAGAAAGAAGAGACCTAGAATCTCTATGATTGTAGGTGCAACACATGAGTCTCTAAAAACCACATTTGATGGACTTGGAGAGACTATGCTCCATACACAGTTGGGTGCACAGTCTACACAGTCCCCAACTCATTCCACTACTTCTCAGGAACAATAGGTAACCCAGACCAGTGGAAGCACTCAAAAGGACAAGGAGGAAGACATCTTTCATGTTTTCAGTGAGATAAAAAAGAAGAATGAAGAGTTGAAGTTGAACACCTACACACAGTTTTGGAAACATTCCTCCAATTCTCAGGCCAGAATTCTTTCAGTCTTTGACTCTGAGAAGGGTAAAATGCAGTTGGCTTATCTGCAGGCTCAGGTTCCATAGCCTAGGACTGCTGCTTAATATAAAAAGTGGACCTCTTTCGAGTTCAATGTGAAGGATGTGCATCCGATTGATCAAATTGAGATGCACAAAAAAACTGGGTAGATGATTGCTTCCACCTTGAAAAACACTGCCATGAGTTTGTCAAAAATGCAGGTTACCTTGGCCAACACTCAGTCACAACTTAAGTTGGAGAAAGTCTCCTCTTTATCAAAGGATAGCAAGATTCAATCCTTGGAGAATATATTGCTGAAGATGGGATATGATCCCTCAAACATAAACACTACAGAGGAGCTTATTAATAAAAATAATGCTGAAGTTGCAGCATTAAAGAAGCAGTTGAAATTGCCAGCTTCTGAGGACCCAATGGCCAAAGAAATTGAGGAGACAGAAACTCAAAAGTCTGACATGATGAAGCTCATCATAGAACAAAATCTGCAGATCAAACAAATGGAGGAGAAGATGGAGAAACTGGTCAAGGAAAAAGAGGAAGTTGTTAACAAGGCTCAAACTCCAATGGATATAGTCCCCCTTACAACAATTCCCACCACCAAAGTTTCCACTTCAGCTACAACATCGACTACAGGTACAACAGAAGGAGTTGAATGACTTTTTGAAGCTGTTCATAACCTGTCTATCCAGGCAGGAGAAATTAAGAAACTGAAGGATGAATTCAAGGAGTTACAACTCATGAAGTAAGTAGGAGACAGTTCACATGTAGCTGAGTTGAACAGAGTCAAAGGGAACTCAAGGAATCTTTCTTTGGAAACAAATTGGGTTTAGCAAAGGAAATTCTGTGGGAAGAAATTATAGAATGAATCAAGGATATTTGGCCCTATATCAAGATAGTGTTTGATCAGAAATATCTCTTAGAGAAAGCTGAGGAAGCAGTTGAAACCATTACCAAAGAGCTTGAGGATATGCCAAAAATTTCCTCTAATATAATCAAGCTCTTAAAATCCAAAGACAACTATGAACTTGAGGAATTAGGCATAAGTGATAGAACAAAAACTATATTGGAGGTAAAGAAGATCATCACCAAGCAAAACCTCATCCTTCAGCTACAGGAAAAGTGCAGCAATGTCAATACCATAGTTCAGAGGTTTTTCAGCAGGATAGAACCCTTGACCAGCAAGGGTTTACCCTCTATGCTTGTGATCAATGACAAATTGATTCCAATTGAGAATTATGTTCAGAAGCTGACAGAGGTAGGAAAACATGCAACTTCAACTTCAAACATAAGAGGTTCAACAACACTAGCACTTATAGTAAATACACTCAGGGATACTTTCTTTATTTTGAATGAAATTAGACACATATTTATAGTAAAACCCACTTTTACTAAATATACAGAGATGGATGAAGTTTACAGGAGGGTAAACAAGATTTCTATCCCATGTAAGAAATGCTAGGAAGAATTGACAGATTTACTCGACTAGAAGGTAATCACACAACATTCTGTTTTTTGAGGAACAATTAGCTAGCTTCAATAGTTTTCAATTTTTCCTGCGACAGTCATCAACACCTCATCACCAAAATAGTGCCAGATCAACTAACAGTTTTTATTTTTGATTTTGTAATAATCTATTTTTGTAAAAATAGTTTAGGATATTTTCTGAGTTCTACTATTGTATAAATAAATCTCTTCAGAGTTATCAAAGGTTGCACCCTTGAAGAAGAATTTTTAGGCCTCAAATGTACTTGACTTTTATGGATAATTAATATAAAAGAAAAGGATTCTGAATTCTGGTTTACACAGTTTTGTGTTTCCTGTATGTTTTTCTAGTATTATTTATTATGTTTTTCTTCATATTCTTATGTATTACAGAGATAACTAGGTAGGAATAATTGGGTTTCGATCTATTCATATAAGCTCCCGAAGTGATAATCTGTAAAGAGAATGAATTAATGAACTATTTGCTTAATTAATTCCCTCTAAATCAATAAATCATCAGCATCTTTTGTAAGCTTAAGCATATTCTGTTAAACCTTCTAAACATAGTTTAAAGGTTTTCATACTTATGATTATTTAATTTTCAATCTGAACACTGTGATAATCATATCATTTCTCTGTTTCTGCTCACCACCATCTTACAAGCTAAAATCACTGTGTGAATTTTAATAGCAGCCCTCTGTTTAGATATTAATATTATTCAAAAGGTTAAGCCTCATTGTTTTAAATCTGTCTCCTACATTGGTCCTCCAAATTAAAACAAAACCCCCAAAACAATTATTTTAGATGCCCTGGCATGATAGCTAACCATTATCATCTCAGAGAAACAACAAGGGATACATTGACTGAATACGTGGGCAGGTGTGTAGTTGTTGAATTGACCGTTGAGAGAAATGGTATTCACCTACAAATCTGCTTTATATTAATCAGAGGACAAACATCAGGACGATAAAAATTCTAGATGGCAACTTTATTTTTGTAATGTGTCTCAAATGCAAAATAGTAGTAGGTAATGATTTCTAGGGAAACAAGTACGCAATCATTTGAAATAGCTAATATAGTGCGGAAAAAACATTATTTAAAGTGATACAAACAAATAACTCACTTTGTTCCAATTTTTACATTTGTGAATTAATGATAATAAAAATATTAACGACGGGATGAACATTAGAATGATAGAAAGGTCTAGATGTCAGCTTTATCTCTGATACAAATATTTTGTGACATATGTTAGACGCAAAAACGTAATAAGTTGTGATTTATAGGGAAACGAGTCGACAAGAACCTTGAAATCGTTGGCGGGAAACGTAAAGAAGTTATTTGCCGATATCGATAGTATCCTTTTTTAATCATTTAAGTATTTTGAATAATGGGTCATGTAACATTTTCTCTTTGCAAATTGAGTTTAAAAGCTTGGAGTATTGTCTGAGCTTTTATTTCCTTACATAAGATGTTATCACTAAAGTTGAGGTTGCAACTCCAATGGTGTCTTAATGGAATTTATGTTAAATCGTGGATGATAACAATAGTGCAGAAATACAAAAGCTCTACAATACTGCAAGTTTTTAAATCGATTCACCTTTGTCATCTTTCTATTCCCATTTGGTAGTTTCTTAGTTGATTATCATGACAACAACTAGTTCAAACTTATTTTGTATAGTAAATTTCTATTTCTTATCACATGTATAACAATGATATTAAATCAGTGGAAAAATGTGGAGTAAATGCACACGATTGTGATTAGCTTTGGTGTGTTTGATTGCTAATTATTGATCATGTTGTGTGTAGCATTTTTTACATAAGTGATAGTAACAGTTGCAGGAAAACGAGTGTGTGAAGCAACGAATATGTTTCGTATTTGCGTTATTGAATTTCATAGCAATAGTACGTTACTAGAGGTTAACATTTGAAGATTGAAAACATTAGGTTTTCTTACAAATATGTAAACATAATACTGATACGAGATTTTCCTTGTGCAAAACCTATAGTAAAGGTGCTTATGTTGCATTTAGGTACATTATTAATTGTGGCTAATTAATTAGCATAATGTATGCGGATGTACATAGTGTTATTTTTTGTTCCTTATATTGTGCAGTTTACTCAAACTCGTTAGTTTTTTTAATTTCGAATGAGTTCTAATGTTAAATGGCAATTTTCATTACTATAGTAGTGATTTCAAATGTTTGATGATTCGTTTGTCTAAAAATCACTATGTGTTACTATTTTTCTTTTGAAACATGTTACGAAATATTTTTATTATTAAAGATAAAGATTTCATCCAGATTGTTTATCATTTTGATGTATGCTCTCTTATTAAAAAAATACCAATGTGGGTAAATATTATTCAATATACCAATGCACACAAGGTATGGACATTTCCCATATTTTTTACGCACATACATTTTTCCGTAGACCAATACTTGTTGGCATCCATTAAAAATGTGCTTAATCTAATATTGCATAATAGTTATATGTATTTAATCCATAAAATATTCGTTATTGATAGTTTACAAAAAAAAAATTCATAGTTGTGCCTATTACATTACAAATTAAATTTTTTGTTTCGAGTAATTAAATTATTTTTTGCATCTACAAAATCAAAGAGTTTAAAATTGAATCAATTTACGCAAAATAAAGTCCCCATTGCATCAAAATTTTGTGTCAAGTTTTACAAGAAATAAGTGTGTCAAGTCATTCGTAAATCAAACTTGGTTTGGTTTTACATAGTAGTGGGGACTAGTTGTGAATGTCCTTGTGCACTTTACTATTTATATCTATTATTGATAGTTTTACGAGACTTGAAATTGTTGGCATTATGATGCATGTGTTGTACTTGATGGCAAACAACTCATAGAAGATCAACTCACTTATATATATCTAGATGAATCTACGGAAGAGATATCAGATGACAATTCTCAGTATGACAAGTCCAAAGGGGGAGATTGTTGGCATTATGAGACAAGTGTTGTCCTTGATGGCAAATCACACAAATGATAAATTATAGTGCAGCAAATTTATTTGATAAATTATAGTGCAACAAAGTTTCCTTCATGTAGAGAAAAGTTCACGCACTTTTATGCAGAGAAAAGTTTATTCCATGTAGAGAAAAGTTCACGCACTTTTATGCAGAGAAAAGTTTATTCCATGTAGAGAAAAGTTCACGCACTTTTATGCAGAGAAAAGTTTATTCCATGTAGAGAAAAGTTCACGCACTTTTATGCAGAGAAAAGTTTATTTCATGTAGAGAAAAGTTCACGCACTTTTATGCAGAGAAGAGTTTATTTCATGTAGAGAAATGTTCACGCACTTTTATGGAGAGAAAAGTTTATTTCATGTAGAGAAAAGTTTACGCACTTTCATGTAGAGAAAAGTTCCCTTCATGCAAGAGAAAAGTTCACACACTTTCATGGTTGGTTCATGGTATTAGTCCGACAGTTTTTGATCCTATGGTTTTGGTCCGTGGTATTGCATCCAAAAGTGTTGATCTCACACACTTTCATGGTTGGTTCATGGTATTAGTCCGACAGTTTTTGATCCTATGGTTTTGGTCCGTGGTATTGCATCCAAAAGTGTTGATCTCACGCACTTTCATGGTTGGTTCATGGTATTAGTCCAACGGTTTTTTTGATCCTATGGTTTTGGACCGTGGTATTGAGAAAGGACTAAGGCTATAAAAGAGGAAGGAGATCATTTGGCAAAGCATCTTCTGAATTATTGAATATCCGATAAAGTGCTAGATCTGGAATATGGTGATTGGGTTATGGTGCAGATCTGGATCTGAATGAAGAAGGAACCTGAGCGTAAGGAGAAGGATAAGTTCTATTGATGGGTCAAAATCTTAAGGCTGGAATAGTGGTATCTCTATATGATTTTGATCTGTGATATGTGGCACACACTTGATCTATAAATCTAATAATCTGGGTTAACTAATATCTAAATATTTGAAAGAATGAATTTATAGATTTGAATTATTGATGCATGTTTTATTGTACACATGTTATGATCTGGGTATGTCTGATGTATGGAACAACTGCAAAGTTATAAGGAAATATTTGCAGATCTGTATGCGGGTTGGCTTTGGTGAAAGCATTGATTCAGTATTGGATAAATCAGAGATTGATGATGCAAGTGTAGTTGATGGGTTTTTGATTTTCTTGGATCCAGTCTGAAAATTAATGAAAATTGGTCCTTGAAAGAAAAGAAGTAGGGGGTTGTAGCTCCCTTCCAGGAGAGACTGGAAAACGAGAGACAGAGTTGTAGCTCTCTGCAGGTTGTAGCCTGCGTACTGGTAAAGGACTGCACCAGTACAAAATCATTGTAAAAGGAGTTTCTTATTAAAATAAGATAGAGACATATTGCAGCAGGTGGTTTTCACCCACATTGGGTTTCCACCTTATATCTGGTGTTCTTTTGTGTGATTATTTTCTTTTCTTGTTCCTGCTCATTATTTTATGATACTAACATACAAAGTAATGATCAATATTTGAAGAATTATTCAAAGTATAAATAAGGAAGATATATTGAAAAGAATTTGATAATACTGATTCACCCCCCCTCTCAGTATTATTTCCAACAATTGGTATCAGAGCAGGTCCTTCTGAAGAAGCTTGATCGCTTGAAGGAAGATCTAACATCATGAGCAACTACGAGAGGGAAGCATCAATCAGGCCACCGATTTTTGATGGGACAAACTTCGTATATTGGAAGGTAAGAGTTACTGCCTATCTTCAATCTTTGGGTACAGAAGTATGGGACATTATAGAAACAAGGTATACTTTTCCATCAGCTACTCCTACAGATTCAGCTGAGAAGAAGAAATATGAAACAAATGCAAAGGCGGTTAATACTCTTCTAGGATGTCTATCTCAATCTAAATTCATGAAGGTTATGCAATATAAATCCGCAAAAGAAATATGGGACAAGATTGTTTTGAGCTACGAAGGAGATGAACAGGTAAAACGTGCAAAACTTCAAACCCTCAGGATTCAGTATGAGAATCTCAGAATGTATAATGATGAAAGTGTGGCTAACTATTTCCTTCGAGTAGATGAGATTGTTAATTGTATGAAAAACTTGGGTGAAGAAATAAAAGAGGCTGTTGTGGTTGAAAAAGTCCTAAGATCATTGTCCCCCAAGTTTGAATCTAAAGTATCTGCAATAGAAGAAAAGGAAAATCTACGAACTCTTACTATGTCTCAGCTACACGGAATTCTAACTACTTATGAAATGAGAAAAGGAGGTCCATCAGATAGGAGAGAAGCTGCTTTTAAGGCTTCAGGCAAAGGAGACTACTATGAATCAAGTCACGTGCCAGAAGAAGAAGAAGAATCAAATTTTGTCAGAAATCTTCAACGGGGTACTGGAAGGTTCAGAGGTAAGCTACCTTTTAAATGTTTTGCTTGTGGAAGAGTAGGTCGTTATGCTGCCAAATGTCCTCATAAGGATAAGATTGACAAAGGAAAGGAACCTGCTAGATGGAACAAGAAACAGAATGCAAATAAGAAAAGCTACTACACTCATGAAGACAGTGATGGTCTATCAAATAATGATGAAGATGAACGAGGTAATGACTATAAACTTTTAATGGCATTTGAAGATGATGATTACATGGATGCTATAGATGTGGATAGTTTTTATGAAGAGATTTCTAGACTTAAGACATGTATAGAAGAAAAGAATATGATCATTGATACTCTACAATTTCAAATTGATGAAAAAGAAAAATATCTTGAAAAGTTAGAAGGTGAAATTGTTGACCTTAGAAAAGAAATTGAGAAAACAAAGGCTATTAATCTTAAGTTTGTCAAAGGATTTGAAACTCTGGATGAGATCATCAATGTACAGCGTTCTCCGCTAAACAAGACAGGTCTGGGGTATAATGGAGAAACATATCAAGCATCCACTTCAAAGAGTTATCTTGATGCAGCAAGAAGGAATGAGCAAAAGCACAATGGAGATCACCAGGTAAAGCAGGGATGAATTACATCAAGAACGAACAAAGACTATCAGGTAAACCAGGGGCAATCTGTCTTAAGGATGAACAAAAGCTACAACCAGCCACAGGTAAAATCTTCTCAACTTGCTTCAAGAATGGATGACAATAGAAATTACAATCATTTGGCCGGTAGATTTGATAATCACAGAAGTTTCTTCAATGGGCAATGTTTCTCTTGCCATAACTTCGGTCACAAAGCAGCTCAATGTGTTGCATATAAAACAATCATGACTAGAGAAGCTCAAAAACAAAGAAGTATGATCGGGATTACAAAAAGGACCTATAAAAACTTTTCGGCTCTTGAAAATGAAGTTGAATGTTCTATTTGCAATAACTTTGGTCATGAAGATTCTGAATGCAGGAGCAGGTTTCAGCAGACAAAGGAACAAGCCTCAAGCACCAGAACATGGAGAACAAAGGAACCACAAACAGAAAGATGTGGGATAGCATTTATGCAGAAGGACAAGAAAATCTATGGTACATTGACAGTGGATGTTCGAAACATATGACAGGTGATAAAGAAAAACTTGAATCATATTCTGCTTTAGAAAAAGGAAAGAAAGTTTCTTTTGGAAATGATACTCCTGCAGCTATAAAAGGAAAAGGCACTGCTCAGTTAAAAGAAAAGGTCAAAGCTGGAAATGTTTTGTATGTTGATGGATTGAAGCATAATCTTCTAAGTGTCAGCCAGATGTGTGATCAAGGAACCGAGGTGATATTTAGATCAAACAGATGTCGTGTTCGTGATCTTGATACAGGTGAAACAGTGATCAAAGGTAGAAGGACTCCAAATAATCTATACATATTTGAAGAAGGACAACAACAATGCTATTTGAGCAAGGATGATGAACACTGGTTATGGCACCAGAGGTTGGGGCATCTAAGCTTTTCACAAATAAGGAAAGCATGCAAATATCAGGCAGTTCGTGGTCTTCCAGATATCAAAATTCCAGACAACACCATATGCAAATCATGTCAGTTTGGAAAGCAAACCAGAACTAACTTTCCAGAGAAGGAAGGATCAGCTAGCATGCCTCTTGAGCTAGTCCATACAGATGTATGTGGTCCATTTAGGAAAAGGACACCTCGAGGAGAAGAATACTTGATATTATTCATTGACGATTTCTCCAGGTTTGTTTGGTTAGGACTTATGAAGCACAAAGACGAAGCATTCGAGAAATTCAAATCCTTCAAAGCCTTGGTTGAAAATGAATCAGGTTACAAAATTAAGTGCCTCAGGTCTGACAGAGGTGGGGAGTTTACCTCAAATGAATTTTTCGATTTCTGTGAAGAACATGGGATAAGAAGAGAATTCTCTACAGCTAGAACTCCTCAACAAAATGGAGTGGTGGAAAGGATGAACAAAACAATCCAACAAATGGCTCGTGCTATGCTGGATGAGTCTGGAACTCCCGCAACTTTCTAGGGTGAAGCCGCATATGCTACGGTTGTTATTCTCAACAAAACAAATGTCCGAGTGAACAACACTCAAACTCCTCATGAGCTCTGGTATGGTGAGACTCCTTCGGTAAAGCACTTCAAAATCTTTGGGAGCAAATGCTATATTAAGAATACTGATGAGCAACTTGGCAAACTTGAACCTAGAGCAGATGAAGGCATTCTTCTTGGTTATTCTCCACACAGCAAAGCATATAAGTGCTACAATAAAAGACTTGGAAGAATTGTTGACAGCATTGATGTAGTGGTTGATGAAAAGGGATACATTCCTAGGCAAGTAAATCATGAAAATATCGAAGAAGATGAAGACTACCCTCAAAGATAGAATGATGAAGAAGAAGAACCTCAAGGAGCACCAGAGGAACAGATAAGAATAGAAGAGAAGACTCCATCCTGGTACGTTCAGAAGAATCATCCAGAATCTCAGATTTTGGGGCAGAAAGAAGCAGGTGTACAAACAAGAAGAACAATTGCAGAAGCTTCAAGCTATTTGGCATTACTCTCCTCCACTGAACCACAAAATGTAAAAGAGGCATGCAAAGATGAATGTTGGGTCAAAGCAATGGATGAAGAACTTGAGCAGATCGAAAAGAACAACACTTGGGAGTTGGTTCCTAGACCAAAGGATAAGAATGTTATAGGGACAAAATGGGTCTTCAAAAATAAGTTGAATGAAAATGGGGAAGTAATTAGAAACAAGGCAAGACTTGTTTGTAAAGGGTATGCGCAGCAAGAAGGAATAGATTTTGAGGAAGCTTTTGCTCCTGTTGCAAGACTTGAGGCCATCTGAATGTTCCTTGCTCTCTCAAGCTTTCAAAAGTTCAAAGTATTTCAAATGGACGTGAAATCAGCCTTTCTGAATGGAGACTTAGAAGAAGAAGTATACATTGAGCAGCCAGATGGGTTCATTCTTGGAAATGATCCAAATCTTGTATGCAGACTGAAAAAGGCTCTCTATGGTCTTAAACAAGCTCCAAGGGCTTGGTACTATCGTTTGGACAAATATCTTCATCAACAAGGTTTTTCAAAAGGATCAGCAGATAGCAATCTTTATATAAAAATTGAAAATGACAAATTGTTAATACTTGTTGTGTATGTAGATGACATTATCTTTGGCAGCAATGAAGAATCTATGAGTCAAAGCTTTGCCTTGGTGATGCAGAAAGAATTCGAAATGTCCTTGCTTGGAGAATTGACATATTTTCTTGGCTTGCAAATCCAACAAAAGGAAGGAGGGATCTTCTTGTCTCAAACCAAGTATCTCAAGCAGATTTTGAAGAAATATGGCATGGAAGATGCAAAACCAGTATGTACACCCATGGTCACAGGATGTAGCCTCAGTGCAAATGATGAATCAGCAACAGTACATCAACCAACCTACAGATCTATGATTGGAAGTCTACTTTATTTGACAGGTACCCGACCAGACATCATGCATGCAGTGGGAATAGTTAGAAGATTTCAGGCAAATCCAAAGGAAACTCATCTTCAGGCAGTAAAGAGAATCTTCAAATATCTTCAAGGGACTCAAAATTAGGGCTTATGGTATCCTAGAGATACAGATCTCACACTTCATGCTTATACTGATGCAGATTGGGCCGGAAGCGTGGATGACAGGAAGAGCACAAGTGGTGGTGCATTCTTTATGGGTTCCAGATTAGTATCTTGGTTCAGCAAGAAACAGAGTTCGATTGCCTTGTCTACAGCTGAAGCAGAATATGTTGCTGCTGCATCTTGCTGCACTCAACTCCTTTGGATGATGCAGACCCTGCAGGATTTTCAAATCACTTGTACACCACCTATCTCCATCTTATGTGATAATACAAGTGTAATCATCATTTCAAAGAACCCAGTCATGCACTCAAAAACCAAGCACATACCAATCAAGTATCACTTTCTTCGGGAACAAGTGCTTGAAAAAAAGGTCAAGTTGGAGTATGTTCCTTCTAAGGAACAGGTTGCTGATATACTCACCAAACCATTGCCTAGGGAGACCTTTGAATACCTCAGGCAAAAGCTGGTGGTTGTTGATGTATCATCTTGTTGTTGAATCTCTTCTGATTGTTGGTTGTACGCAAGGTTCATCTGAATTATATGCGTACATTGGTCGAAGATCGAATGGCACAGGTTCAGGGGGAGCATATCATGCATTGTTGGCATTATGGAGGAAGTACAGAAGGAGATCATGGATGCTGGTCTGAATATTGCTGCAATACGTCTCTATCTCTTTC
Organism: Pinus tabuliformis; assembly: GCA_031772625.1. Taxonomy (NCBI): domain Eukaryota; kingdom Viridiplantae; phylum Streptophyta; class Pinopsida; order Pinales; family Pinaceae; genus Pinus; species Pinus tabuliformis. The sequence goes on along the minus strand of CM062818.1, from coordinate 650,609,086 downwards.
ATGATGTATAAGTCTTGGTTCTTCTTGAAGAACATCTTTTGCAGATCTTTCCTACAGTCAGGGGGAGCATGAACAGCACAATTCAGAAAGAGCAGAGCTTTCATCATGTAGCATGAACAGATTGGTACACCTTGGCATATACAAAGGGGGAGCTCATTCAGAGATTTCAACAGGTACTCAGGGGGAGTATGAACAGCGGAATGCCTTTCTATGAAAGAGAATATCTTGGTTCGCCCTTTGCCCTTGATGTCAAAGGGGGAGAGTGATTTGGTATTGTTGCCATCAAGTCCAAAGGGGGAGATTGTTGGCATTATGATGCATGTGTTGTACTTGATGGCAAACAACTCATAGAAGATCAACTCACTTATATATATCTAGATGAATCTACGGAAGAGATATCAGATGACAATTCTCAGTATGACAAGTCCAAAGGGGGAGATTGTTGGCATTATGAGACAAGTGTTGTCCTTGATGGAAAATCACACAAATGATAAATTATAGTGCAGCAAATTTATTTGATAAATTATAGTGCAACAAAGTTTCCTTCATGTAGAGAAAAGTTCACGCACTTTTATGCAGAGAAAAGTTTATTCCATGTAGAGAAAAGTTCACGCACTTTTATGCAGAGAAAAGTTTATTCCATGTAGAGAAAAGTTCACGCACTTTTATGCAGAGAAAAGTTTATTCCATGTAGAGAAAAGTTCACGCACTTTTATGCAGAGAAAAGTTTATTTCATGTAGAGAAAAGTTCATGCACTTTTATGCAGAGAAGAGTTTATTTCATGTACAGAAATGTTCACGCACTTTTATGTAGAGAAAAGTTTACGCACTTTCATGTAGAGAAAAGTTCCCTTCATGCAAGAGAAAAGTTCACACACTTTCATGGTTGGTTCATGGTATTAGTCCGATAGTTTTTGATCCTATGGTTTTGGTCCATGGTATTGCATCCAAAAGTGTTGATCTCACGCACTTTCATGGTTGGTTCATGGTATTAGTCCGACAGTTTTTGATCCTATGGTTTTGGTCCGTGGTATTGCATCCAAAAGTGTTGATCTCATGCACTTTCATGGTTGGTTCATGGTATTAGTCCAACGGGTTTTTGGATCCTATGGTTTTGGACCGTGGTATTGAGAAAGGACTAAGGCTATAAAAGAGGAAGGAGATCATTTGGCAAAGCATCTTCTGAATTATTGAATATCTGATAAAGTGCTAGATCTGGAATATGGTGATTGGGTTATGGTGCAGATCTAGATCTGAATGAAGGAACCTGAGCATAAGGAGAAGGATAAGTTCTATTGATGGGTCAAAATCTTAAGGCTGGAATAGTGGTATCTCTATATGATTTTGATCTGTGATATGTGGCACACGCTTGATCTATAAATCTAATAATCTGGGTTAACTAATATCTAAATATTTGAAAGAATGAATTTATAGATCTGAATTATTGATGCATGTTTTATTGTACACATGTTATGATCTGGGTATGTCTGATGTATGGAACAACTGCAAAGTTATAAGGAAATATTTGCAGATCTGTATGCGGTTGGCTTTGGTGAAAGCATTGATTCAGTATTGGATAAATCAGAGATTGATGATGCAAGTGTAGTTGATGGGTTTTTGATGTTCTTGGATCCAGTCTGAAAATTAATGAAAAGTGGTCCTTGAAAGAAAAGAAGTAGGGGGTTGTAGCTCCCTTCCAGGAGAGACTGGAAAACGAGAGAGAGAGTTGTAGCTCTCTGCAGGTTGTAGCCTGCGTACTGGTAAAGGACTGCACCAGTACAAAATCATTGTAAAAGGAGTTTCTTATTAAAAGAAGATAGAGACATATTGCAGCAGGTGGTTTTCACCCACATTGGGTTTCCACCTTATATCTGGTGTTCTTTTGTGTGACTATTTGCTTTTCTTGTTCCTGCTCATTATTTTATGATACTGACATACAAAGTAATGATCAATATTTGAAGAATTATTCAAAGTATAAATAAGGAAGATATATTGAAAAGAATTTGATAATACTGATTCACCCCCCCTCTTGGTATTATTTCCAACAGAAATTTGACCGGAAAAATAATGGAAATTCTAGCATGTTTCTAATAAAATATAGCGGAATTGTTTTGTATCTCTAGGTTATAACTGTTGAATTTGATGATCTTGTGTGTCGATGGGTTTTTTTATGATCTTGAATCCATTTCCACTACCAAAAAACAGGATTCAAGCACTTGTGCTTCCAAATTTTTATTAAAAAAAAATATTATGGAATGCGACGAATTTTTTTCGTGTGTGCAAATTTGTCGATGGGGATTTTGATGATGCTGAATGAATTTCCACTATAAAACAACATGATTCAAACATTCATGTTGACATATTTGATTGAAAAAATAAAAATGTCTAATTGTGGTGATTTTTGGTCATGTAGGAAAAATTGTCGTTTTGGTCGACAATGTCTATTATAATATATTGTAAGTTTCTGTTTCTTATGACACATATATAAAAATGGGTAGTAGACGAAGCAAAGAGGCTATTTGCAGTGATATTGTTAACTCACTCATTGACATCGATGATAGCTTTGACTGGTTGACAGCGTATGAGTGATATATGAATCTGTCATCAAAAGAGAAAACAAGAAACAAGATTTGGAGTACCAAATTAGCAAATGTTGGGTGTATTCCAGTGGTCTTTGATTTCATAGAAATTGTTTGGCTCTATGTAAATAATTTTGATTTACTAGAGGAAATTACAGCCAAAAGTGGCCTCCAAAGGAAAAATAATAAAATAATAGTTAAAATAATAAAATAAGGGCTATGAATTTTAGAGGGCGAAGAAGAAAACTACTTTTTTTTTATTATTGTATTTTTGGATTATTTGCTTATAGATTTACTCAAATTTCAAGTGTAGACACTCATTGGATTTGTAATTAAATTCAACATCCAACGAGTACCCATTATGCATACTTTTAAGAAGACCCACATTGATAAAAATTAAAGACACATTAAAAAAGTGTCTTCAACACACTTTTTTAATGTATCCTCAATTTTTATCAATGTCGGTATTCTCATAAGTATGCATAATAAGTACTTGCTGGATGCAGAATTTAATTCTACATCCAACGAGTGTTTACACATGAAATTTGAGTAAACCTATAAGGCGATAAGCCAAAAATACAACTAAAAAAAGCATTTTTATTTTATTTTATTTTCCCTCCAAAATATTTACATATACCTCTTTTTAAATTTAAAGGACTTTGATTGGTTTACATATTTTGTACATGAAAATTTCATGGGCACTTTTAGGCTGAAATTTACTCTAATGAGGAGGACATTGAAGCTATGACTGACAAAGGTTCCTTTGAATCCCAATGCATTCAGATGCTATCTCAAGTTACCAAAACCGAACAAGCATTTAGAGTTTTCCATTGCAAATAGTTTCCTGAATCTAAGAGGAGGCTAGATTGGCATTGTGCAAGAGTTCATTTCTTCGTGTTCTAAAGTTCCTTTTGAACTTTCTATTGCATATATTTCTTTATTTAGGCAATAATTTAGGGATTTCTATTGTCTCTTTTCCCACGTAGTAGGGCAAGAAAGTACAACAAATGTTCTGAAATGCATTTTCTATGTGCTTTATGAGGCATGTAAAAATAATTGTATTTTCGATTGGATGAATGTAATTTCCAATGAATTAGTTGTTTAATTACATAGATTATCCAAGAACAATATATTCTTTATGATGGTGTACCTGATAGAAGCTCCTGTCTCAAGTCATGTGCTTAACGGTTTACCCTATAATCCTAAATTCAATTTTCATGACGAACCAATGCAGTTTAGACATCCTATATTGTGGAAGCATTCTGTCACATTGCAGGATACAAATTATGACATGGGTGTTAATAGATTGAAGATTGAAAGGGTACAACTTTCCAATAAAAGGTTGTTGATCGAGTAGAAATAAATGTTGATTTATTTGGTGTTGCGATGCAAGGGCTGATGAAATTGCATTAAGATAGTGTTGAGGAACTCAAGGATTTTGTTAGTCAACGAAAAGAAAAAAATCTGAAGCTAAAAGAAAAAATAAAAGAGCTAGAGGACACTTTGAGTTAGGGTCCTTTGTTGAAGACTCCACTAGAAATACACGAAGTGCCATTGGAAATATCTAGAGCTAACGGATCTCATAGATTTGAGAAACCTCTCAATATTATTTATGTAGTGAAATCATATATCATTTTTAATATATCCAAAAAATTGTGAATTATTGAATTTGCATGGAAAGTTTCTTTCGATATGTGGCATTTAAAGTAGAGAACTAAATATTTTGTTGATTTTGTCAAAATTGAGCTCGAGGGAGAATGAGAATTTATAGATAATGATCTATTAAATTTTAGTCAAAAGCTTAATTTAATATTCAAACTAGAAAAAAATAAACAAGGGTTTCCATATGTTGATTGATGAGGTAGATCAAGGTTGCATGGTCTGATAAAATCATAACATTGAAGTGCATTATTTCTGAGTGTGGAAGCATAGAAAATCAAAGAGCAGATGTGTATCTTAAGGTGGTAGTAATTTTTTGGGGTATAAATGGTCTGTGCATTACATATGAGTTTGGATTAATTATGAAAGACAAGATGATGATTAATTTGGAGAAGTTGAAACAATCACAGAAAACAAAGTTCAATGATATAACTAATTTTACTGCAAAGGAAAAGCAAATGGATAATTACTTTTTTTAGTGTTAACGAAGAGTACTTTGTGATGGCTTTAAAATTGCAAGAATAAACTAGAGAAATTTAGGAGGAGATATTCAATGAATGTGTTAAATAGGACATTATTGTTGCTCCGATGAAAGAATTCATTGAAGTTAAAGTGAAATAATTTGTTGCAAAAAGAATGATTTTGATAGATAACTAAGAGCTAAATAATATTGAGTTGTGCTTTTGCATATTGTATGTGTTTTAATTCATTGGAACATTGTTTTTCTTTTGAAAGCATTTAGATATTGATTTTTTTTGGGTATTTTATGATGGAATTGTCTAATTCCTAAATACATTTCTTTGTTATTTGTTGCAGATGACTTTTAGAATTTACTATTGACGAGATCCCAATCATAGTCCCCATTGGGATGAATGCATTTATTTTTGCGACTTAAGTAATAGCCTTTTCATAAATTATTTATGCAACAAAGGTTATTTTCTAGACCATGGCTTTGTAATCATAGCTTGCTTGAATTCTAATTACTGTCTTCTCTATTTCTATGTATGTTTACCAATTATGTAAACAATTCTCAGATGGCGTCTTCGATGGGATGTTGTATAGACCTGAGTTTTGGACCGTTGTACATAGAACACTAATTGAACATGTGTTTTCTAATATTTCCTTTGGAATTTTATATATTAGCTAATGTTATTTAATTAATGATAATTAAATGGATTTATGTTTACTCTATGTTCACTGACATTCGTGCTTCAACATATAGTTTTCTGGAATGTGAATTTGTATTACTCTAGATTCTTTAGCATTCCTCAATATCATTGATTGAACATAAGTTTATGAGAATATGTTTTTGAGCTTTTATATTCTATGTAATGGTGTGAAATTGATGACGATGAAAATGAATGTTTAGTTGGCGTTTTGGTTCAGAGATATCTATTACATTTGTGATGTTTATTTTAATGATAGCTATATTGATTAGGATTTGAATCTGAATACAATTGTTGTTGCTATAATTGTGTTCATTATTTTTCAAGGCTTGTGAAGCACAAAGACTCATTACTTTGTTCTAATTCTATTTATAATGGAAATGAATGCTTGGAAAAAGTTTTGGTTGTTAGATATCTATTGCATTTTTTGTGACTAGCATTTGAATCTGAATACAATTACAATTGTTGTAACTAAGTTGATTAATATTAAAGGATCCTTAGTGAGAAAGATTGATTATCATGTCCCAATTGTCTTTATTTATGAATGCATGTACAAAATGGGAATTACACACATCAGTGTTTCAATGCACAAAATTTTCATTATATGAGGCTTAGAATGAAAGCATTCGTTGTGTAGAGTAATATTCCTGCTAGGAGTAAAACCTATGCACAACAACATATGATAATAATAATAATAGTACATTAAACTATGGGTTCTATTTTTTCGAAGCATTTTGAGTTGTAAGTGTATGCAAAGTTTTCATTATACGAAGAAATCTTATCTCGATTCAAAGTTTGTGCATGAAGTTTTATTGTTATTGAAATGGTACTAATACAATTTTGTAATTGTAATAAATGTGGGAAGGGAACATTGTGAATGGGAAAGGCACAAAATTACAAAATATAGTTATGAACAACCGGAAGAAAGAACACACACAAAAAAAAAACACTTTCATTGTGTGGAGTATGGTTTCCTCATTTTTGTACACGATATAATGACATTAATAGTTTGGAAACCTTTTGGTGAATGAACTAATCAACGCGTAATCGGGAATGTAATTGATATTACCTATAAATGGAAATCGATACAATAGTGGATGTAATTATTGATAACCTGTAAGCTAGATGTCATTATTAGAAAAGATTGACATTTAATTTGTTATGTACATGGAGTAAATGGTTTCCGAATTTTGAGATTTGTTTTTAAATTATTTCCACTATTTCTCAGAAACATTGGCTTTGTTTCTTTTGAATCGCTATTTACTTAAAATGTCTCATAAAAGAAATTTCACATGAAAAATAGTAACGGATATCAGAGACAAAAGAAGCAGAAAATTTAGTACTATCAACAATTACCATGATACAAAATATCTTGAAGCTTTCCAACATAATCCACTTTTCCAAAAATCTTTGCTAGGTTTTCTTAAAATCATGTTGGAATTTCTAATATTTTATGGGGAGAATTGTAGCTTGTTTAGACTATGTGAATTATTTCTACTATTTCCCATAAATGTCGACTTTTATATTCTGAATTGTTATTTTTTAGAGTGTCATGTAGAATAGATTTCACACACAGAGTAGTAATAGGTGGTGGTTTTTTAGCGTATCGATAAATCTATACCTAGAGTGTAGTGAAAGCATTGTTGATTGACATAATATTTTAGAAGTACAAAGCAAAAATGGCTACAAGGGGAAATAAAGAAGTTATTTGCATTGATATTATTAACTCACTTGCGCATATCAATTAGAGATTTCAGTGGTCGGTTGTGTATCAATAATATGTGGATATGTCTATGCAAGAGAAGAATAGCGAAAATATTTTTTCTACCGAATTAGTGAATGTTGCATGTGTTCCATAATTCTTTAATTTAAGAGAAATCGTTTATTTATGCGTAGAGAAATTTGATTTAAAGATGAGATCAATTAGGCTAGTAGGTAGAAATACTCATATTTCTTTGAGTTTAGAGGCATTCTGGTGCATATTCAAGCTACTGATTCTAGATATGCACTTAGAATTATCAAAATAAAATATTTTTTTAGAGTCAGAGACAAGTGGCTCAAACATCATACAAGAGTTCATTTTTCCATCTTATGAGGTTCCTTCTAATCTTTCCTCTCTAGATGTTACTTTGATTAGAGAACCGTTTAGAGAGTTCAATTGGATTTGTGCCCATTTAATGGGCCAAGAAAATATGGTCAGTATCCCAAGATCCATTTTCTATGTGCTCCATTATTCATATAAAAAAATTGTGTATTCGAATGGGCTGATAATATTTCAAATGAAATAGCTTTTCAATTAATCAATTTGTTCAAAAGCGATAGATTCTTCATGATGGTGTATTTGATAACAACCCTTCTCTTGATTCATGTCCTTTATGACTTGATGCATAACCCTAACTTCAATTTTAATGAAGAACTGATGCAGTTATGCTATCTCATTTTGTGGAGATAGGAAGCTACTTCAATTTTTTGTCTAATCTAAGATATTTTTGTAAAACATGTTATTTGGATGATAATTGGGCAAGATCACCATCGAATATCTGGTGAAGAAAAATATTTCCTTTGGGGAAACAGGATACATGAATTAAGAGGAAATATTATGGTTATGCGAGTTTATGGGTTTCAAGGTAAACCACTATTGCTTCCAAGAACTATTATAGGCAGGTATTTTATTGCCAAAGTCTACCTAAAATACTATGATTGTAAAGTTAAAATTGAATATCAAAAGAAAAAATAGTTTATTCCTTTTCCATTTACCATTGGACGAGTAACCATGAAGAATGGAAGCAACATTGTAGATCTTGTGACGTCTTTGAATTGTTTTAATTTAAAAGAATTTGAATCTTGGCGAGACATTGATCTAGAAGACCTATTTATCACACATCTAGGTGTTATTAAATGCAAGAGCTTGTTGAAAATAATTGCAAATGGAAGTGAAAAGAGTCACAATGCTCCAAGCAATAATAAAGAATAGACAATGAGTACTAGAGAAATTGCTAAAGTAGTGAGCATCAACATTAAAACAAAGTGCAAAAAAAAAGGTGAATAACCTGTACAATCTTTAGTTTGCACATCTAGAATTGTTATGGCTTCATCTTCGAGTGAAATAAAATGAAAAGATACTGAAACCATAAAGCTAATTTACGATCAACTACCAATTGGAGGAGATGACAAGGAGCCTCATCAGACATTTATTCCATAGAAAATGTAAATCACTAAATTGGAAAAATCCAAAAGTCCCCCAGAAATAAGAAACAACCAAGAAGTTATAAACGTGGAAATTGAAAGTGCTCGATTACTTGATTGGGTCAATACTTCTTTGAATGAAAATTAGGAAGTAATGGAGAAAATTACCAAATAAGTTCCTATTTTCTATGATCACTATGTCACTTTTCAAGATGCAAACTATAACATGGACAGAAAAACAATGAAAATTCAAAAATTAAGAATGCATAGTAAAAATATTATTGATAAAGTAGAAACAAATGTTCATATGTTTAGAATTGTAGCAACCGGTGTTATGAGATTCCATGAAGCTATTGGGAATTCGCTTGAAATGTATATTGAGGAACAAGAAGTAGAGAACCTAGTACTGAGGGAAACAATAGAAGAGATAGAAAATGCTTTAAATTTGGGTCCTTTCTTGATGACTTCAATTGCAATATGGACTTTGCAATCTGCAATTCCCACTACTAGCACATATCATGGATCCATTATAGATTTGAAACTCGTTAATGCATCTAAATGTCATATTGTCACTAATATATGCTAGAGGTTATAAATCATTGAACATGCATGGAAGGCAATTTCTGATCTGCTATAGTTAGTACATGAAATCAACTCATTTCTTGATTTGGTGAGAATTAATATTAACGGAGACAAGTATTTCATTAACAATGTCTTAGTTTCTTTTAGTCATAGGCTTGAATTGTTGTCTGATATGGACAAGCAAATAGATAACTTCCAAATTCTAATCAAATTAGGCAAATAAAAGTCGAATGGTCCAAAAGAATCAATACACTAGAAAACATTATTTTTGAATGTGAAAGCATAAATAATAGAACAAGCGATGTATTTCTAAAGGAAATGAAAATGGTTCAAAATCTAGATGGCCCATGCATCATACATAATTTTGATTTGATCATAAAATATATGCTAACATTTGAATTGGAAAAGATAAAAGAGTCAATGAAAAAATATTTTGATGATATAACTAATTTTACTTCAGAAGAAAATAGCAAATTGATAGTTGGTTTTGTTAGTATTAACGATGGGAAATTTGTCTTAGCTTCTCATTCGCAATAAGAGGCCATGGAAATTGAAAAGCAATTATTCAATTAACATGTTAGGCTAGATATTACAGTGAGTCTAATGAAAGAATTAATTGAAGCTAAGTTGAAGACATTGTTTTAATAGACTATGGATACATAGGACAGTTGATAGTGAAATAATTAATGTATATGCTTTCACGTATTGTAAGTGTACTTAAATCTTCGCATATTCATTTTTTTACCAGTATTCTGTCATTAAGACTTATTAATTTTATTATTGTCACATAGTCCAGTTTCCCAATGTAGTTCCTTGTTTTCTTTTGCAATTGCCTCTTTCCATATTATAGTTCATAAGAGACAAATCAGAGTTCCCATTGGGTTGAACGCATTTACATTTCCTGAATGTAGGAGAAGATAGTTAAGTAAAATATGCCCAAATAGCATTGGGGATGAGCTAATTAACTAGCCATTGAGAATTTTCATTACCGATATAAGTGATTCTGGCTGAGAATCAAAGTTCTTAATGCTCTGCATAAGATATTATATGCATCTATATTCTAAGTATTTATTTTAATCATAGCTATGATGATTGAAATTTAAAGCTTGATATAGTTCTTGTTACTGTGATTGTATTGCTTAATGTTATAAACCAATTCTTTGAGATCTTGCATAATGTCATGGATACATATATGCCAACAACATGAAACATGAAAGTAGTTTTTTTCGCTATGAAACTTGAATAATGTTGATTGTCTTCATATTTTAAATATTTGCTGAGTGTGGTACTTTGGGAAATGATTTTAGTATGATTTCCTCATATTTCCCTACTGTACATAATGGAATATTTTTACTTGTATTTCAAAATAAAATTGATATATTGATTTTATGTGATTTTGATTTCAATTTTGCTTTGTGTGGCACTACACAACCTTTAACCAACTAATTAATGGTGGAGCTTTGTGCGAAAAGGTTTCATTGTGTGGGGAGATTTCATAAATAATGAATGAAACTTTTGTTGCACATATTTAATTTGGTGCATTCTGTCATAACGGGGTAATTCATTGCATACAGTGAAAGCATTACAAAAATAAGTTTAACATCCCTTCACACTCTGTACAATGAAAACATTGATTGTCTCGTTGCATAATTAAAACTTCCGCATCTCTACATTTTCCTATATTTCTAAGACACATCATTGAGAAAATACATGTGTGAAGTGTAGAGCTATTGAAAAGAACTATATGTAGAGGTAAGAGAAAGCACAAGAATGTTTCATACAATAAAAATTTCGACTCCACTTATGCACTCCAAACTACACTATTGTTAACGTTAGACTATTAGTGAACAAATATGAATATTAGATCATTTATAAACATCAACATTATACATCTTGAGGTTTGAAATTTGAGTGGATCTTCCCATCATGTAACTTAAGTCAACTAATAAAAATTTATATGTTCATATTAATATTTTAATGCTTTGAATACCATGGAAAAATCTTGAAAGCTTCCTCCACACAATACTTCCTCAACAATCCCATATATATTCTTTGAAATAATGCCAAATTGGACAACACTGCTAGCTAATATCATTTTATTTATATATATTGAATTGGGTTCCCAATCAAACCATGTTGATAGTGTCAAATATGAAATTGCTCACTATGGAATTAAAAAAAAAAAGAAGGTTAAATACCTTTACCATAATTATTAATTTTGCAATAACACATTATGAGAGCAGTCATGAAAATCACAACTCTACACAATTGCTCTCTCGTACAGTTAAATATGTGAAGATAATCATATTAATTATTATGTTCTCCCACACATAGCCCATCCTTTAGAAATATTCATAGATCTATAAAATAAGAGCTCTACACAACTTCTCTCTCGCACATACCCCGTCCACCACACAATAAAAGCTTCACACAAGGAAATCTATTAACATTAATTTCATCCTTGTTGAATAAAGTTCCCTATGTACCCTTTTTCTCCCATGCATACCCCGTCCTCTGCACAGTAAAATATCTGCAAAATGAAACATGTACCTTATCCTATTACATATGATTTCTCTAAAATTCTCCAGAACTCTTGGAAATAGGCTCACAAAAAAACTTCTCTCCTGCACATACTCCATCATCTACATAGTAGAAGCTCCATACAAGGAAATCTTTTAACATTAATTCCATCCCTGCCAAATAAAGTTCCTTGTGCACCCTCATTCTCTCGCACATACCCTGTCCTATTCATAGTAAAATCTTTGAACAATGATACATAATATTATTAATCAGTCTTTAAATTATCGTTTAGTGTATTGTGTTCGTGGCAAAAAAGAAAAATGGCTTTAGTCTCCAAGACATATTGTTGAAGAGCTCTAATTTTTTTTCCTTTTCTGTTCAAATGTAAGTAGCCAATGATGATATTGCCTACAAACATTAGCAACAAAATACCTATTTAGAACAAACTTCGGCAATAGCAATGGCCTATTTTTGAAATTCTAAGTTCGTATAACTGTATTGATTTCTCTTTCCTCATGTTTCCCTTTGACACATAGGAAAACATCATCCCATACGGATATTCGAGGAGGCTCTTGTCCACTTACCATTCAATACACTTTCCTTACAAACACTTTTCAATTAAACAAATATTTAAAGAATATTTTTTCTTCCACAATATAGAATACTAGACTAGCATTCGTAACATTAGCCACATCCTAGAAAACATAATGCCAGATCCCGCAAATTCTATGTATGATTGGGTAAGAGGTAACACGAGCTCAAGTTGATCATTTATAAATATTGAAATGCAGAGCTTTGCTTGTTTAGAGATTTTTGCACACGGAAAGCTCCACACAAGAAAAGCTTCACTCAAGAGGTCATATAATGAAGCATTAAGTCTATGCATGAATCTAGGTTACACATTTTTTATGTAGGGGTGTGTTTTGGGTGAAAAACAACAAGTCGATTGATCCATTCTAAGCACTTGATCAAGAAATATCTCAACCCTCAATCAAGTTGTTTGAGGACCTAAAGATATCTCAATCAAACGTTAAAACAAACCCTCAATTGAGCTCTTGTGTAAATAGAGGTTATCTAGAAGCTTGATTGAGCTAGTGGCTCGATCGAGTCATGTTTTTGAAATTTCCCACCAATACATCCTAGGCGTGGAATTAGAAAAAGTGGCTTAATCGACCCTTAAATCTAGATTGAGCCTTTGTTTAACCACATTTAAAGCTTGATCAAGCATTTTAAGTGCTCAGTCGAGCTCTTAAAGTCCTAAAAATAACAATTTTAGCACCCCTTCTATAGATTTATTTGCAACACCATTTTGTATCCTTGTCGACTTGGGAAAAAATTTGTCCTTAAGTGGCAGAGTTGATCATGTTGGATTCGTGAAGGAATCATCTATCTAATGGAATGTGAGTTTGACATTTTTGAATTCATATGATATTTTTGATCTAATTTCTTTTAAACGTAATGCTTCAGTTTTTTTCAATAGTTTCAAAGGGTTTGAATAAAAAAACAATAACATAAAATATACACAATGAAAAAATTAAAGAAAAAATACCAGTGTCTTTGTTTATGAGTCCTCTTCAAAAGGGTACTCTTGGTTTTTAAATTTATTTAAATAGTTGAAAAAAACTTACGTTAACACGTGTATGCAAAAGGAAATTGAAATATTACTTCGCCAACTTCAAAAAATAATAAAAAATGTAATTTTGCATAAATAAATTGATATGAAAAAACTTAGTTCTCTCCATCTAGATCATGCTTATATATATATATATATATATATATATATATACACATATATACATATATATATACACATACATACATACATATATATATATATATATGTATGTATGTATGTATGTATGTATGTATGTGTATATATATATGTATGTATGTATGTATGTATGTATATATATATATATATATGTATGTATGTATGTATGTATGTATGTATGTATGTATGTATATGTTAAAAATTACACATTTTAGACTAATATATGCTATGCGAACACATGCATACATCTTAAGATGTGCAAAAATTTGCAAAGACGAGCATTTCATTTAATGGAAAATTAATAGACTATATGACACTAATTTTTTTTGCAAAAAGTATCATTAAGACAACAACATAATTCTCCACAAATTGTATTTTTACTCTTAATCAAAATTCACAATGCTTATATGAATTTTGATGGATTCAATTCGATAAAAGAGTAAAATTTTGAAATTTCATTGCCACATTTGGCCCAAAAGTGTAACCCATCTTCATGCATTCACCCCATTGTGTACGAGAGTGAAAAAATATATAGCAATTTGAAAAAACATTTAAATTTTTTTAAATACATTTTAATTGGTAAACCATTGTAATTTAGTAATTAAGAAAACAACACGTTGTGTTCACAATGATAAAACATAATAATATTAGCTTGTCCCTCTCCAACAGTGTGCAAATATTTTCTTGTGTATAGATTTCTGCACACGGAAAGATCCACACAAGAAAATATCCACACAAGTGTATCATAATGAGCCATTGTGTATGACAGCGAAAACATGGCACTTAGAAAAAATATTTAAATGTTTTAAAATAATTTTGAATTAGTAAAGTATTGTGATTTAATAATAAGAGAACAATTTGTGATCACAATGATGCAACATAATAATATTAATTGCAAATTTATTCAGCGGGAAGGGGTATGTTGTTCCTTCAACTAGTGCTCTATCTTACTTTCCAATATTTCACATTAAATTAATATTTCAAATCTATTTCCGCATATTTCTTCACTTATGACATTTTTTCATATGACAATAATAATAATAATTTCGAAGAATAGTCTTCTTTACATTGTACAATGATACATTGGATCAAATTTATTCAATGATAAGTCTGTATTATTAGTAGCAGTTTGTTCATGAATGATGTGTGTTGACATCTTCTTGCTTATTGTCAAAATCCATTGATTATCGATTTTTCTTTACTACAATTTTTCCTATCTACACGTCAAACTCGATTGACTATCTAATATGTATGTTCAATATTTATAAGGTAACGTGACAATTGTAACCACTAATTTTGGTTGTGTTGTCTATAGAGGCATTTACCAGGTGTCCTTCATGCAATATGGTTGTGTTGTCCATAGAGGCATTCACTAGATGTCCATCATGCAATATTTTTATCATACATGTTATGAATGCATGTTACATTACCTTTTGAACGAGCTGGTTACAAATAGAATGCTCGTGTGGGCTACACGGTATTATTATAGTAATTTCATTTCATGAGGGATGATCTCTACAAGTTCATTTGAAGTGGAATTACAAAACGTGTAGCATTCTTACAGGTAAACAACGCATTAATTTTTTTTTATGCGAGTGCTTAGAACATTTATACAATATATGGTACAATATTGTAGTAATGATGTAAACTGTTTAAATACTGCATAATGTGATAATACTAAACACATTTACACAAAATGTGTTACTGCCATATAGTTATTACGTATGAATTACTTCTGTGCTATGAAATTAGAACCTATTTTCCTATTCTACTTATTGTAATTTGATTATGTTTTCATTACACAACACAATGTTTTTTTTCCCATATTTTTAATGTATTATAACTAAAAGAAAATCTTTTTCAATTTCCAAGAAACATATGACACTTAGGGATTTGGATCCAGGACAACAATTACAAGGAAAAAGTACTTTGAACATTTCTATAAACATTGTATCTGCTAAAACTAAAACCTAATTAGAATTTATGTACACTAGTAATCAATTTTTATTATCTTATTATGTTTTCATTAGAAAGTTCTTACTTAGTTTCAAGTATAATGTCCTTTTAAGTAGTGATTTCAGTGTACTATTTGTGAACAGGAAAAGATATTGAATGTGAATGATGTCACAGTAGAGATGGACGACAGTGTAGAGATAGCAATGAGCAATACTAAATAAAAAGATATCACAACAAACAAAATGAGAGAAACAGAAAGAAGTGAATAAATAAAGGAAAATAGGTACTTCTCAGCAGTTTTAATTAACTGTGTATTAGGTTGCTTTTTTTATTTGTCTTTTTTGTTTCTTTTTTTAAAAATTATTTCAATTCAATGCTCATGACCAGAAAAAAATAAATCGAGTCTACACCATTGTTCATCGAATATATTAGTAAAAATATAACAAGGAGAATTTTTCATGGCGTTGTCATGGTTACATATCGAACGTTTTCAGACAAAGAAAAAAAACAAAATAAATGCTCAGTGCAGACTTAACAAATAAGAAAGTGGAAATGAGAATAACATTGTTTGTGCCAACATAACTAATCAAACAACATGAGTCAAAACTTATTGCAAATGTTGGTGTTTCTATTATAAATTTAGAAATAATCCCAAAGAATAAATAAGACAATAGTGATTGTGAAAAAAATTATTTTTCTAAATGGTTTTAGCAGTGTAGAAAACATTTGCCCTATTTGTGAAGAGTATTGATTCATATGACAATTGCAAATCTATCACGTAATGATGATGCATTTTCAGTTGGCACAATCGTTGCTATTACAATTCTAGTAACGCACACAACAATGCAATATGTACTAGAAATCAAAGAAGGCAATGTAGACTAGGATAGGGTCACAATAAGGTTTAATTTATTTGGATGCTTTATTATTACAAAGTTATTTTCCATTTTTTTCCCACTAGAAAAAACAAATTTTCATTGACATAAAAATGAAGTTACATATGCGTAGCTTTGTATATCCTATTGTTCAAAAAAAGTTATTCTTCATATGTTATACAATTTTAATGTATTTTACAAATGTTGCATATGTAATAAGTTCAAGTACACGATAAAGCTGTTTCAGAATGTCTTGCAATTCAAAGAGAATTGTAACAAAATTTATTTATTTATTTATTTTTGTTGATCTTGCTAAAGAAAATAGTTAGAAAACAAGAAAGAGATTTCCAAATTTCACAATCGATGTTCATATGTCCGTTGAAAATAGGACAGAAAGCCAAAAATATAAGAAACATGTTTTCCTCTCCAAGTGGAATATGCATGTAAACTACATTATATTTTTATATAGACATAGATAAAGAACAAGCAATAAAAAAGACATTTGATTTCATGTTACTAAACATTTATTTTCTATATTCATTTTATAGTACTTCCAAGGATACTTCGCGATGATTAGTGCATATACGAACCCATTCGATATTGTATGTGCGAAATATAGTACTCCAATTACAAGTACTAGAACTATGAACAAAACTATGCTTTATTGCACCGCTTGCAAGTAGGATTCTTGCTTACTTTATTTCCATCGATTAAATTGTACCATACATCAAAATGATAGGACTGAAATATAGTGTATTATGAGGGGCGTGGAGCTGGAAAGTGTATTATTGACACTACGAAAAATTTCCTATGAGCAATACTATGCAGAATAAATAGATGTTATTGACATCTTGTCCAATTTCGAGACAAGTGGCACATTTACATAAATAATCAAAATGTATTTATGCATATATAATGACAATTTTCTTTATTTACATTGTCAAGAAATCTGGTAATGACACAATTCTCGTTTCTCAAATTGCCAAGTATACTAACATTACCTTAAATTTTATGGTTCAGTAATTGATCTTTTGTCGAACAACGCTTTTATTTTACTTAATGATTCAAATTTGATTTCACATGGTCAATCAATATGCTATACTTATGAGAACAAGATTAGCAATTTAATAATTAGAGCAAACAAAGTGATTGCTTCTACTAATGCAAATACTAGTATGACATTGTACAAGAACATATTCCAATGCACTATTTTGTTATGACTCTATGTTTTGTACTATGCTATGTCATGTTTACTTTATTTTAGTCTCGTTTCTTACATTGTTTTGTTGATTTATCAAATTTGCAAGTTCTATAACTAGTCAGACAATATTCCAAGTTGGTTAGATGACAATTAGCAACTTAGTTAATCATTTTCTAGTGACAATGTTATTAATTAATGGACTTCACAATCATGGTTTTACTTGTTTACAGTGTCGACCAACCCAATATTCTTTCTATTAAAAAAGTTATTTCATGCAAGATTTAAACAAATGTCTAAGTAAATCATTGCCATACAACGTTGAAACGTATTTCAACATCGAATAAGAAATATTATGATATAACTTATAAAACATGTTTCATTTATACATATGTTTATAATCCAGAATAGTCCAATATGTTTTTTTTGTTGTTGAATTAAGGCTTCTGTGATCCATATCAAGTTTATGAGAAAAAGTTTTTTGGCATAAATCACATGATAATACATTTGTCAACACGTTTCGAACCAACGAGTGTGGTTCATCGTCAGGACAAGTTGAGAATATTATAGTACATAGCCTTTAACATATACTAAATTTCAAAATTAGTTTAGAAAATAGCAAAAATTGGTACGATTTATTTACTAATTAATCGATCTTTCTGGACATTAACACTTCTAGTGATTATGTTGCCAGAATGGAGAACTGATTTCTCTGTTCATGTTTGCAAGAGATCTTATGAAAACATTTTTATGGCATCTAATACATCTTCATCTGGCTTAAGTGTTTATAGAAGTTTTAATATTTTATCCACTAACATTAAAATATCTTAACTAAGCATTAAGATATGTTGGCTTTCTTGATGTACCTCCGCTTGTGTGCTCCTACCATTTTTTATTTGGGCCATTTGTTCGTTGTTAGTAACAAATTCAAAAAACAATAGAGAAATTATAAAGAAAAACCTCGAAACACTTAACAGTTTCAGAACAACAGAGAAAGTCGGTAGCCTATAAATTACTAACGATTCTATAACAAAATTAACATTGAAAATTTGCTTTAATGGGAAACAAACCTACATATAATGCATCAAAGGTGATAATTCATCTAAATCATGAATTGACATCTAAGTATTGAAACAACATTGAACTACTATCAATTTTAATGGTATTCATTAACCAGTGTTCATAATCAATATGGCCAGTACTAGTTTACCTCATCTTTAATAAAAAAAAAAATATTGTAAATTTTTTACTTTAAATCATATATGCTTTACTTAAATTCCAACTTCACATAGTCCAATTAATATGATTATGTTTCATGATTGATCTGTTTTACACGCTTTATAAATCAATATCAAGATACTATTTTATCAATATTGTAAACCACATTTTATTTTGATTAACTAAAGATTTTCTATCAAAAAATGAAATTATTTTCCGTATTTATTCACTAAATGAATGTGTATTCAACACATTTACTATGTAGACTTGCCTTGTTATCAATCAACATTTACTTTGTAGAAGACGAAGTGATTTTAGATTTCATATGTCAATTTTGACTTGGATGCCTTATTTCCTTTGTCTCATTATCCAAATATTAAATGAAAATTTTTCATTGAAATAAGTAAATTAGCTAACAATTTGCAACTTCGTGTGGATTTTATCATTTTTCCTTAAGCTAAAAACTAGCATTTCAAAACTATTATAACTTTGTAGGGAAAATAAATGCTTTGATTCTAAACTCTACACTTTAACACCTTAACAAAACTTTTAGGATCCAAAAAAATTTCAGGATCATTGCATTTCCAAAAACCATTTTTCTTTGAACATCACTAGAAAGCTATAACAGAATATCACCATCAATTTCAATATTGCATTTTCATATGGGCACAACATAATAGAAATTAATCTCAAACTATTTAGTCAAGAAATAGTCTTCAAAATAGTTTCAATCTACCATCGAAGAAACAAAATTATGTCCATTCACATAATTATCACTTTCCCTCCAACTTAAAGTCTAATACACCAATTGTACTTCCTCCACATATCCTCCATTTACGACTAATATTTCTGACTCGTGACATGTAGATACAAACTACATATCACTAGTACCAACACCAACAATATATCTAACTGAAGCTGCTCCTTTAAAAGCACTATGTAATCTTCATTTCACCAAATAAATATATAAAGGAGTATTTTATAATATCAATAGATATGATTTTATTGATATGTTTGAAACTAGTAATCATTACATAATGCGTCAGAGTATATGCTATTAAGTGTTTCAAGGATAACGTAAGTGTGTTTCGATTTGTTGAATATATCTTAATAAGATTGCTAAGCATTAATTAATTATTCAATGTTAAATGTGATTTCCAATTTTTCACATCTTCATAAATATTACTATCTCAACATATTTTTGCATATAACACCCTTGTCCT
Source organism: Pinus tabuliformis (assembly GCA_031772625.1). Taxonomy (NCBI): domain Eukaryota; kingdom Viridiplantae; phylum Streptophyta; class Pinopsida; order Pinales; family Pinaceae; genus Pinus; species Pinus tabuliformis. The sequence continues at coordinate 650,589,153 of CM062818.1, read as the reverse complement.
TTCTCACATGCTATAACACTAAATTCTTCCAATAGTTTATACGTTATTTTTTATCATTGCAATAATTACATAATAAAATATGTTATAAACGCTAATATTATATTGCACAAATAACGAGTACAAAATTTGATATTAAATTTGATAAGTGAAAATTGATGTTTTATATTGGCTATGAAGCGGTCCTGTGGCATTGCATGTTAGCTTTGAACTTTTCCACACTGAGTCTCTGCACTCAAACAAATTTGTGTACTCACGCACGTGTTTTGAGAAGAAAACTACGAAAGCCTTTAATGTAGAGAACACAAATTCACACAATAAAAGCTTGAAATATTCCTCTACATAATGGAAGTCCTCCGTATTTCTACACATGTGACTAATTTCATAAAGATAACCATAAGCAAATTTTCTACTCAATGATGTGAGGATTAGTGCAGTTGTAGGTTTTTTGCATCAGCTTAGCCAGGAAGGGGGGGAAGCTAAACAAATCTCCAATTAATATTGTTATGTTTCCTTGTATGGTTATGTGAAGGAGAATGATCTAGGACTTCTAGAACAATTCAAATTTTCGTTGTACATAATTTTTTCCACACTCCACATAACATTTACTTAATTGACTAGTGATATTTGGGAGTATAAAGATATGCATTATTTATAATTAGAATATTACCAATAGTATCGTATGGGTCCACTGTTTGCCTCAATGTTATTGCGAACAACAAAAATCAATCATTTAATACTAAAATATAACATCTTTTAGTGCAAATCATCGAGATTCACATAATGGAATCTTGAAATCTTCCTTTGTACAATGGACTTTCACTACACTTCCACATTTGTGCCTAATTTTAGAAAGATAACCATAAACAAAGTTTATGCTCAATTATGCGAGAATTGGTGCGGTTGCAAGTTCTTTGCATAAGCCTGAGGGGGTTGGTAGGGGCAATGAAACAAATCTCCAATTAGTGCTACTTTCATAACAATTCATATTTTATTTGACAAAACTTTCTTTGCGCTCCACATAACCTTTATTCAATTGACTACTAATATCTATAAAAGAACAAGATGTTTGGAGCACTCTTCCAGCAAAAGGGAATATGAGATATGCATTATTTATAACTAAAATATTTCCAATAATATCGTATGTGTCTAGCACTTACCTCAGTGTTGTTGCGAACAACAAGTATGTGTTATTCAATGGTAAAATATTATCAATAAAATCCTTTAGTGCAATGTGTGGAGATTCACACGATGAAATCTTCCTCCGCACAATGTACTTCCTTTACACTTCCACACATGTGCTTAATTTGACAAAGATAACCATAAACAAAGATATGTTTAGGTTCATATGAGATATTTGTTATTTAAAATTAAAATATTACCAATAATATCATATGGTTCCACCACTTACTTCGTTGTTATTAATTGTTAAACATTAATTAATTTCTCAATGTTAAGTGTGATTTCCAAGTTTTTGCATCTTGGTAAACATTACCATCTCGATAAAAAATTTCCATATAATACACTTGTCCTTTCTAAGATGATTTAGTACTAAATGCTTCCAATAGTTTGTATATTACCAATTATCATTACAATAATTACATAATAAAATATGTTATAAACACTAATGTTAAATTGAACAAATAACAAGTACAATATGCAGTATTAAATTTGATAAATGAAAATTAATATTGCATATTTGTTATGAAGTGTTTATACAACACATATATACACAATGAAAGCTTAAGAGTTTCCTCCGCACAATGGAATTCCTTCGCACTTTCACACATGTGCCTAATTTCAGAAATATAACCATAAACAAGGCTTCTTCTCAAAGATCCAATAATTGATGTGGTTGTAGGTTATTTGCATAGGCTCAGGCAAGGAGGGGTCGGGGAGGTTGCACATCCTTTACTCAATTGACTAGTGACATTAAGGAATACAAAGATATGAATTAGTTATAATTAAAATATTGCAAACAACAAATATGGATAATTTAATACTAAAATATTAGCAATAAAAGCCTTTAGTGTGGAGTGTGGAGATCCACACAATGAAAGCTTGAAATCTTCCTCCACACAATAGACTTTTTTTGCACTTCCACCCATGTGCTTAATTTAAGGAAGATAACCATAAACAAAGCTTCTTCTTGATGATGCAACAATTTATGTGGTTGCATGTTCTTTGCATAGGCTCAGGGGGGCGAGGGTGACTGGAAAAATCTCCAATTAATATTAGTGTGTTTCCGTGTGCTATTTTTAGAACAATTCATATTTTCCTTGACAAATATTTGTTCGCACTTTGGACAACCTTTACTCAATTGACTATCGACATGTATAAAATACTAAAATGACCAGAGGGCTCTTCCAGCAAAAGGAAATACAATGATATGAATTAATTATAACTAAAATATTACCAATAACATTGCATGGGTCTAGTGCTTATCTCGGTGTTATTGTGAACAATAAGTATGTGTTAATTAATACTAAAGTATTACCAGTAAAACCCTTTAGTGCTAAGTGTGAAGATCTGCATAATGAAAGCTTCCTGAATGCAATCGACTTCCTCCATACTTTCGCACATGTGCCTAATTTGATAAAGATAACCATAAACAAAGAGATATCCAAAAATAAAGAGATATGCATTATTTATAATTAAAATATTACCACTAATATTGTATGGGCCCACTGCTTTCCTCGTTGTTATTGCGAAAAACCTTTGCTAAATAGATATTAACAAATATAGATTGTTTAATACTAAATACTAGTAATAAAAGTCTTCAGTGTGAAGTGCAAATATCTACACAATTAAAACTCCGCATAATGGACTTTCTCCACACTTCTGCACATGTGCTTAATTAATTCGAATGTAGAGATATGCACAATGAAAGCTTCATCTTCACAATGGACTTTCTTCGCAGTTCTACACATATGCCTAATTTGACAAAGATAATATTAAGCAAAGAGATATTCATAAATATGGAGATATACATTATTTACAATTAAAATATTACTCATAATATCATATGGGCCCTTCGCTTGCCTCATTCTTATTGCAAGAAAGGTTTGTTAAATACATATTAATATCACTACTAAGCATTAATTAATTATTCAATACTAAGTTTGATTTCCGAATTTTTGTGTCTGTGTAAACATTACCATCTCAATAGAATTTTTGCATATAACACATTTGTCCTTTCTCACATGCTTTAGTACTAAATACTTCCAACATTTTCTATGTTTCCTGTTATTATTACAAAAATTAGGTAACTAAATATGTTATAAACATTAATGTTAAACTGTAAAAATAATGAGTATAATATGAGATATTAATATTGTTATGTTTTTGTGTGTCGTTATGTGTGGGAGAACTAACAAGAACTTCGAAAATAATTCTGATTTTCATTGTATTGAATTTTGTTTGTGCTTTGCACAACCTTTGCTCAATTAATTATTGATATAATTAAAATATTATCAATAATATTGTATGGGTTTATCACTTTCATCGGTGTTATTGTGAACAACAAAGATGGATTATCTAATAATAAAATATTAGCAATAAAAATATTTAATGCGAAGTGTGGATATCTACACGATGAAATCTTGAAAGCTTTCTCCATGCAATGGACTTTTTCCGCACTTTCGCACATGTGCTTAATTAATTTGAAATGGGGAGATCTGCACAATATAGAGATATTGAGAAATATGAAGATAAACATTATTTACAATTAAAATATTACCAAAAATATTGTATTGGTCCACCGAGGGGTGCAAATGAAGATGTGCGGAGGTGATTCCTCAAAAAAAGCATGCACATAAAACAAATGCATGTACCTAGAACTTTCACTATGTAAAAAACTTTGCGCAATGTTTAATTATTTAAAAACATATTCATTAATTAATAACAACTTTGAATGTCAATGACTCTACAGAAAGTATCATTGAGTACAGAAGTAATTGTGCACGTGACGAAAAGTATCATTGAGTGCAGAAATAGGTGTGGAGGTGGTTATTCGTGTATGAAAATGGTTGTGCGCGTGCGGAGAGGATGGTTATGCATGTATGAAAGTGGTTGTGCACGGAAATGCTCGTTAAAAAACATATATAAAAAACAAAACCATATGAGCACGTTAATTATTAACCCAGAGAAGAACTATATTGCATCACAATTATTAATCTTCTTAACCTTACTCCATGTGTATTGAATAAAAGAAATCTAGAATCATATAAAATGTGTTTTTCATTTTTACCATCTAGCCAAGTTTATATTGATTTGCATTTCACTTGAACATGTAAATACATAAAATGTTCGCAACTATTAATCTTCTTAACCTTACTCCATGTGTATTGAATAAAGGAAATCGAGAATCACATAAAAAGTTTTTTTCATTTTTTCATTTTTACAATCTAAGTAAATTTATATTGATTTACATTTTGCTTGAACATGTAGATTTTATGAGGGTACATTTATCTTTATCTTTTAGAATATCGGTTATATTGATTTACATCTTACTTGAACATGTGGATTTTACGGGAGTGCGTTTTTCTTTTATCTTCTGGAATTTTAAAACATGTATTTATTTTGACATCAAAAATTCAGTTATTTTTAATGTTTATATTGAAGGAAGGCTATGCTCGTGTACTTTGAAGGAAACAATGCTTATATTGGTATACGATTATAAAACCAATGCTCAAATGTCAAGATTATTTTTGTGTATTGGGAAGGAAGCAATGATTATGTTGGTTTATGCGTTTGGATGGAAATAATATCCATATTTAGGAGAAGATGTAGAAAGTCTTTATAACACATATTATTGTAAAACATCAATATTGAAGAAAAGAGGGAGAAAGTGTTTATAAAACATATATGGATTATTGTAAATTTTGAAATATTATAGATGAGAACTTTAGGCTGACCCAAGGAGGAAAGGAATGATTAGAAGATTATGTTGAGAAGTTTTAATTTAATTATATTTTTTTTTAGCAATTATAAATTGGAATCAAAATCCTCAAACTACTACTAATCGGAAATGTTCGAGAAATATTGATAAATACTAATTGAAAATAACATTTTACAACTTTTAAACTAAAATACAAATGAAATCTTCAATAACTATTCAAAAACTATTATAAAAAAAATATAAAAGTTATAGAAGAACTACTACACAATCCTCGAGAAATATTGATAAATACTAATTGAAAATAACATTTTACAACTTTTAAACTAAAATACAAATGAAATCTTCAATAACTATTGAAAAACTATTATAAAAAAAATATAAAAATTATAGAAGAACTACTACACAATCCTCAAGAGCAACACCAACGGGTACAACTTTTGTCTTACAAGTCTCAATTTGAATTACTTAAACTTGTTCAAAAAGTTCTTTTATAATAAAAATCTAATTATAATTTACCATTAAACTCAATAAATAAAATATTAAAGCTAATGAATAAAAATATTTTAATTTCACTTTTTATATATATTTCTTTGAAATTTTCTAAATAATTAATAATTTTTTTTTTTTTTAATATCTTGTCCCTTAACTTCTTAAAAAGTCAAAATTCTTTCATGATAAAAATCTATTTGTATTTTATTATTTAATATAAAATTTAATAAATAAAAATATTTTAATTTCATTATTTCATATATTTCTTTGAAATTTTCTAAATCACATATAAATGATCAATTATTTAATAATTTATCCATTAACTTTTTAAAAAGTCAAAATTCTTTCTTGATAAAAATCTAATTGTATTTTTTTTCAGAGAGAAAATCCACATATGGCCGAAGCCTACAGATATTTTTACAATACGGCCGAAGCCAGCAGAATACGGCGTAGCCGTTCGAAATCGCCCAGCGAGGGGCCGCCGCAGGACTCGATCACGGCTGGGGGGTGCGAAAGCCAACCGCCCCAGCCGTCCAAACATGCACGTCATGTGCGTGTTGTATTTTACCTTTTTTAATGAATACAAATATTTTAGTTCCATTATTTTTATATAATTCCTTCTGAATCATTTATAAACTATCATTCCTTTAAAATTTCTAAATCATTTATAAACTATCATTTTTTAAGTTTGATAGTTTATTCCTCCACTTTTTAAAATCTAAACTTTAAATATTTTTTTAATGTCACTATGTAAAAGAAATGGTTAAAAATGATTAATATTAAGGAAATGTTATGATATTTTTATATTCTTCTCATGACATAGGAGGAGGAATTGTCTAGACTGCTAAAAGTGGCCGGAATCTGGGCCAAAAAATTTTAAATTTTTTTGTAGAGATAGTGATTGAATTGTGTTTTTGATTGTGGAAATGGATTCAGCACCATCAAAAACGTTTAAAACACCTAAAATTTTGAAGTTTAACAACTATAACTTTGATTTACAAAAATCTTTGCCAGATTTTCGCTAAATATAACCAAATTTTCCATAATTTTCTGGGCAACTCCTCTGCCTCGTTACACTAAGCCGAATTTATACATAGAAATTACAGTATTATATACCAGTGTAGATTCGGTTGCCAAAGGTGATTTGGTTTTATAACATTATGTCACTAACCATCCCGAAGGTGCAATGTCTGGCTGATGTAAAGATGTTGCAATCCTATTGATAGATATTTGATTAGAATTATTACAAACTTTCAAACCTGGTAGATGTGTTTTTATTTTATTCAAACTCAAAATTGATTTATTTAAAACTTAAAATTGATTTACAATAAAATATTCCCATTTAAGATGGTTCGATACCATTCCAATTTGGTGTCTCTACCCTTCAATCCAACCATTCTACATTTCTAAAAATTGACTCGCATCCTACAACTCATTAGAAATTTGTCCACATATGAAAACTTACGCCCTTATCGCGTCACAACCGGCCATTTTCCCGGAGCTGTTAACGGACAAAGACTAAACTATTTCAAATAAAAAAATATGACTTTGCTGTCACAAAATTTGATTTGGCCGCAATGGAACCAGTATGTATTATCTAAACATGTGGAGGAGGCATCGGGTCAGAGTCAGTCGGTCAGAAACAGACACCCGGTCACGCACAAACCACAACATAAGATTTTCCTACAGCAGGCAAGTTTGACGCGCTACTAAGTTTCTTTTTCGTGACAGTGTTCTACGCCCTTAATTTCCATCGCCCGCTGGTAAGAGTCCTTAGCAGCTCTTTTATCCGGTATTGATTGGGTTTTGGAAAATGAATCTGAAAATTAATGCTATAACTTCAACATTATAAGGCAATTGGATCACAACATCTGCCCTTTCAATGCCATGCCTTCTGGTAGCACCTGGGCGGGGACGAACATGAATTCAGTAACTGGCAGCGTGTTACTTATAATCTGTCTGTGTACGGGAATGCGCTTCGCAGCAGCTGATCCGGAGATTTCTACCGTTTGGGGCAAGTGCGGCAATTATACATATAGAAACGGTAGCGCTTTTCAGCTTAATCTAAACAAGGTTTTGGATTCACTGGTGAAAAATGTTTATGCCACCGGATTCAATACCTCTATTGTTGAAAGTCAAAGCAACAATAGTACTGTTTATGGCCTTGTGCAGTGCAGGGGAGATTTATATTCCTCGGATTGCGAGAAGTGCGCATCCACGGCTAAAATGAATCTTGTTCAGGGATGCCACAACACCTCTGGATTCATTCAATTAGACGGCTGCTTCTTGCGTTACGACGATCATAATTTTTACAACGATATTGAAAGTACGAAGGATGCGCAAATAAATATTCTCTGCAATGGTGGGAACAGCAGTCAGCCACAACAGTTCACAACTGCTGTGAAATCCCTGCTCTCGAATAGTACCGCTGAAGCACAACGGAGCCCCAACTTTTTCGCTGCCGATTCCGTCAGTGTCACCTCTGGTTTAACGAGGAATATCTACAGCTTAGCACAGTGCTGGAGAGATCTGTCCCGGACAAGCTGCGGATCGTGCTTGACTTATGCCGTAGAAGATATTTTTAAATGCCATAGTGGAGCTCTTGGCGCACAATTCGGATCTGAGAACTGCTATTTACGTTACGAGGTTTATGAATTTTTCAACATTTCCGTTATCCTGCCACCGCCACCGCCACCGCCAGCAGAAAGTCCTCGCGTACGCTCCAGTATAAGCGTATCCTCCGGTATATTAATCCTCACCTAGTTGACGAACGATAATAAGTAATATAGTGGTTTAATTCTGGAGAACCTTTTTTCAGACGAAAAGAACACTTCATTTCATTAGAAAAATTAAAGAGGAAGTAAACATATCATGTATTTCAAATTCTATGGGTAGATAAAAGAGGAAGTAAAAATATCATATATTTCAAATTTTATGGTATTCTTCTTCCCAGCCCAAATACATTAGACTACCCATATAAATAACCTATTTTCTGTCTTTTTATCTCCTATGAAACTCTGCATATCTTGTCTTCCATCACCTCTGGAAATCCATGTTTTTCTATTTTATACTCTTTGTTTCACTTTCTTCTTCCAGATTCAAGAATTGGTTACCTCTTCTTTCGGTGTCCATACACAAAGGGAGCATAGACATTAAAAAAATGAAGAAGTTATTGTCATTTTATGTTTTGACATCCACATAAAAAGGAAAAAACAGAAATACCCTCATCTTTGATCATGACATGGTTTTCAAAAACTGCATAAAAGATCTTACCAGAGCCATCTTTAAACCACCTCTTTTGGATAAGAGGTCAGCAGAAATTCTGGGGAACTAACTCACAAATTTGCTGAGAATATTTGTGCAAATTATTTGCAGGACGAAATAACACTAGGGTGTACGGGATAGCTCTGGGCGTAATAGTCGGCGGTATACTTGGATTTATTGCTGCCATACTCATTCTGAAGCGGAATGGTTTCTCTTGTCGTAAACGTCCGGAACAGTATTCTAGAAACAGAGGTCCTGAAACTGCAGCTACACATTCAGGTTTAAGGACCTTAGATACGATGATTATCTTGCATCTTGTAAACTGTTCACCTATTTGTTTACCAAGATATATTGAAGCTCTGCAATTATTTGCGCAGATGACACAGGAGAATCTAACTTCCCGCTCAGTATATCGAACTCGGAATTCATTTTCAACTACAAAATTCTGAGGGAAGCTACTTCCAATTTTAATGCAAGTAACAAGCTCGGCGAGGGAGGTTTTGGGTCCGTCTTTAAAGTGAGCGCTTATGATCAGTGCTTTGACATAGATATTCGAAAATAGCAGCTCCAATTGATCATATGGAAAATGAGATTAATTTCGAATTGCGTTGATGTGCAGGGGGTTTTATCTGATGGCAGACAGGTTGCAGTTAAACGATTGCATATGGGTTCAAGGCAAGGAGATGCTCAATTTCTGAATGAAGCAAACGTCATCAGCCATTTTCAGCACAAGAACCTTGTGAAATTGCTTGGTTGCTCCATTGAAAACTCAGAAAGGCTACTGGTTTACGAATACCTCCAGCACAGTAGTCTGGACAAGATTCTATTCGGTTCCTTCTACCCCATTAACTACATAATCACTGCATCTATCCCGGATTTATTTGAGTTTGTACATGTAGGTTACTAATATATGCTTTTTCCTGTGATGGTTTGCAGATGCAAAAGATCATTTACTTGGCTGGAAAGAGAGGTATGAAATAATGGTTGGAACTGCACGTGGGCTAACATATCTTCACGAGGAATCTGAGATTCCAATCATCCACAGAGATATTAAAGCAAGTAATATTTTACTGGATGGTAAATATAGACCAAAAATAGCAGATTTTGGGTTAGCCAGATTCTTTCCGGAAGATAAGAGCCACGTGAGCACGAACGTTGCAGGAACTTTGTAAGAATTTTCTCTACTGTTAATCTCTTGAGGCTCCATACTAATTCGTGAATGAATTACAGTACATAAACCGACTACGAGGTGCAATATATCTTAATAACAGTTGGATAGCGTGCAAACTTTTTGGCCAGTAGATTTAGAGAATATTCTGAAATTTTCTGGTTTGTGGGGGTGGGGAGGTTTCAAGATACTTAAAAATCTGCAATCCACATAACTTCAACTCTTTTTGCCTTATTTTTTACAGTTAACTGGGAGATTAAAAACATATCCTGTTAACATTATTTTGCTGGATGAAATTGAATATAAATTGTATCATTATAATGGAGTAGAGATTTAGAGATTGCAAAATCCATATATGAAATCCATCTGCTATTGCAATCAATTTGATTCTCAATTTCTCCAAATTTAGATTTCAGTAACGGCATTTAAGAAAAATGGCAAAACGTTGATCGATTATATGTAGAAAATGGGTCATGGTTTTCTGAGAGGGTGAAGATATAGAGATTTCATTGTAGATGATGACACTGTGCAGAGGTTACATGGCCCCAGAGTACGCCTTACATGGACAACTAACAGAGAAAGTAGATGTATTTGGTTTTGGAGTACTTGTACTTGAAATTATCAGCGGAAGAAAGAGTCAGAGTTTGGTTCATGATACGGAGTTTCTCATCGAAAGAGTATGGCTCATGTGATCTCATCTTGCACTAGAGTTTTTCTCTGATCTCTACAACGTTATGCCCCTTTGCTAACACAAGTGAAATGTTTTGTCAATTACCAGACATGGAGACTGTATAAAGCAGAGAGAGCTTTAGAACTTATCGATCCCGCGTTGAAGGGCAGCTATGCAGGGGAGGACGGAATTAGAGCCATTACAGTTGGTCTTTTGTGTACGCAAGCAGCTGCAGCGTTGCGGCCTTTAATGTCGCAGGTGGTGTTGATGCTCACAAAAGAGCGAGAAAATCTTCCTTCGCCCACAAAACCTGCTTTCATAGATCTGGATTGTGTGGTGGGGATACACGACCAAGTTAAACGCCCTAGAATTAAGGAGGAGCCAGATACAACATCAAGCAGTGCAGCGACTTCTTCAACGAGACCTTCCCATACCCAACCTGGAGATGCTGACCCTTCATCAAGCATTCTGGAACCGAGATGACGTTCAAGCATTGCCTCTCAGTATTATCTTTGTCTTCGTTGGACGTTATTTTGTCTTCTCTATTATGTTGGAATGATCTTTAAATCGGGGAATCAGTATAGCACTGAGAGTCATCTAAATCCATCGGGATGCATAAGCTGAAAGAATTGTATGCTTGAACAAAACACCATCACATTACAGGTTTCCAATACCTTCAAAGTCCAGTTATTAGCCTTTTTAAATGGTGGAACTGAAAGCGACCTTTAAAGCCAAATTGTTAGCCATTTTAAAGGGTGGAACTGAAAGCGACCTTCACAGCCAAATTGTCCAGTTGCACTTGCAGGTTATATATAAATTAGTTTGTTGAATAAAAAGGTAGTTTATTTTTTACACGGTTATCAAAATGGAAATGTAAAATGGTTACAGCCTGACCGAATGCATGCAAGATATTTTTTTTTTTAATGATTAGCATAATAGTTTTATGTTTTTTTGGGTTGCTAGAGCAGTCAAAATGCCACCGGTATTTATAAATGTACATTATTTTTTATAAATAATATTATAGGTTTTTTTATGGGCATAAAATTATTGAAAAATCCATTAATGTATATTTGTTGAATTGTATTTTGTTTTATGTGAGCATAATTTTCATGATTCAAATTTGGTTCAAATCTCTTCATAAATGGCTTAAATTTTATGGGAAGAAGTGAGGTTGGGAATGGGATTAAGATTAAGAATAATTTATTAAGTAAGGTAGGTGGAGAAATATTTTTCCATTCTTTCCGTTCTATCAATTTTTTTCTCTAACATTGAAAACGAAAAACGTATCAAAACAATTGGAACGTAGTCAACCTTGGCGACTAAGTGCAAAACTGATTGAACCGGTTTATCTAACATTGAAAACGAAAAACGTATCAAAACAATTGGAACCTAGTCAACCTAAGCGACTAAGTGCAAAACTGATTGAACCCGTTTATCTATTTTTTATTAGAGCAAGTTGGAAGCAATAGCACTAGTATCAAATGATTGTTATACCTAATTTCGGTTGTCGGTAAGGTACATAATTCCCTTAAAGTGGATACTTTCCATTTCTTTTAAAGTTGGTAAATAGTACGGTATTATTTTTGAATTAATAAATATTATATAATTTTCATAAAGTGTATAATTTACCCCTTTTCAGATGGTAAGCAGTGTGGATTTATTGTTGAAAAAATGAATGTGTTAGGGGAGAGATTCCTAATGTTGTGCAGGGACTATTAATTGTTATAGTACTGGTCCCACCAAACTACCATAAATTGAGACTTTTGAAACCAATATTTAAACAAAAATAAATAAAATTAAGTATAAATAGGTATTAATTTATGTCCAAAATTTCCCCATACATTGACTGGGCCCACAACTGTCCATAAATAGTATTTTACTAGTTAAGACTGCAAACCATATTGACCCAACTAGAAAACAACTAAAACCATAAAGGCTTCCAAAATGGTCTATTCCAGAAGTAGAAAGCAGCAGTCACTTCAACCCCCACTCATCAGAACTGCAACTTTGCATCCCAAATAAATATGCCACTTGCACATAACAAAAGGGAATGTATGTCAGCCATAATTGCTGTGTTGTTCAACAACTAAACACCCTATGTTTAATAAATGACACCCAACCCAATAACATTTAAACCCACTTTGTGCAATAAATGTCACCCAGACCCAATAACTGCAATAAATGACACCCAACTCACTCTATTTCTCATTAAAACAGATCAAAGCACATGGATCAACAAATAACCAATTCCCAACCATTAGATCACATCAAATTAAATCCATACCACACATTCAAAATGAAGCCATTGCAATCCATGTGCATCCATGTCCACCAATTAAGTTCAAGTGCCCAAAACTATAAAAGAAGTCCACCCACTGTTGAAGTTGCATCTTGTGCTTTCAAACCATTCAGCAAACTTGAAGACAACATCACAAAACAATTGCCAATATATCCAGGTTAGTTATATGAATTACAACTCATTCTTCTTACAGTTCTATTTTCATTGTTTTCATTTATCAGATTTTTTACATGATCTGTCTTGCCATAACTGCTAGAAGGATACCTGGATGGTTTCACAAACAACCGTTGAAAGTCATTGTTCTTACAGTTCCATTTTCATTTATCAGAGTTCTTACATGATCTGTCTGGCCATACTAAATATTCAGAGTAACTAAATATTCCGAGGGAGGTTTTTCTTGGTTTTCTTGAAGATAATAGGGACGCGGTTCAAAAGAGTTCCATGCTACTGTAGCAAAAATAAATTCAAAATTTTATTTAATAACCATGCGGCAACAATGATGAGAACAAGAGCAAACAATCTTGATTATAATTTATCATAAACTAGAGACACATCAACAGGGCTCTTTAGTGCCTTCATTACATAGGTAAGCCTATGTTTTTGGTAGTCATTGCTTGATGCTGGAATACAATACAGTTTAGCGTCAAAAGAGACTTCACTAATTTGAATGAGTATGGTATCAAAAATCATTGTGGTATTGGCATGGACCATTATCTTTGTTGTGTTTTATAGTGAGATATGGGCTCAAAGGAATCATGCTTTGAGATGGTCAAAGGAGGAAAACAAAACATTGATAAACTACTTGACAGTTATCCTGGTTTTCATCACTTCTGAGATTTTGGCATTGCTTCTTTTTATTCTTCCTTGAGATTGTTGCTTGCAAATTTCCTCTTCAACTACTATTTCCAAATCAAACCTATGGTCTCTCCAATGAACACAAAATTGAAGATTAAAAATATTCCATGCAAGTGGCATGTTTTACTTAATCAAAGTAACAAAATTTCTGTGGTGTGATCATGGGTCCTGGTTATTCATGTATTTCATGGACACCTTGATATGGTATTCCATTCTCACATCCTTCATTTTTTGTGGGAATATTCTCCCATCTTGGTGAGATAAGGAATATTAGACATTTGAGGTTGTGAGTGCTATCCAAAACCTAGAGAAAATATTAAAATGTAAATCCATCAATGTGAAAACTAATTTTTGCAGGTGGCCCTAGGAGGTGAATTTTGACTGCTTATTTCAGGAAAACGAAGCAAAATTTTGAAAATCCACGAGAAGTTGCAGTACTGAGACATTTTTGGCAATGCCAAACAACAAAAAAAATGGAAAATGATATTTGAAACAACTATCATAGAATCCTACTTGAATCCATATAAAAGTTGCTAAATTGATGAACTATGGATTTTGAAACAACTATCATAGAATCCTACTTGAATCCATATAAAAGTTGCTAAATTGATGAACTATGGATTTACTTGGAATGACATTTGCAAAATTTTGACACTGCCCTATGAAAGTTAAACATTTACTCTCATTATGAAAACAGATGAATACATGGAAAAATCCAGTGTGAACGAAAAAAATACTAAATATTCAGAGTAACTCCAGAATATTGAAATGCTCGATAAGTTCCCTGCGGAAAGAGGATTTGCATTAAATCGAAGGCTAGAAAATGTGAATTCATATTGATGTGCAATATTAATATGATTTATCACTTCTGGTGCTCCCATATCCAAACTTCAACAGCTTGAGAAAGAGAATCTTTTGAAATTGGATGTAGAATTTCATAGTTGTGTGATTGGTCATATAAAAGTTGCTAAATTGATGAACAGGCAGGCAATTGAGAGACCACAAGGCTGATCACAGCTGCAAGTTGTTCCCAACATAGAATTTATGCCTGGAATGGTGGCCATGGACTGCAATGGAGAAGTTGCAGTACTGAGACATTTTTGGCAATGCCAAAAAAAAAAAAAATGGAAAATGATATTTGAAACAACTATCATAGAATCCCACTTGAACCCATATTAAAGTTGCTAAACTGATGAACAGGTAGGCAATTGAGAGACTACAAAGTAATTTGCAATGAGAGACTACGAAGTAATGCAATTCAATTTCTTGTAACATAAGTAATGCAATTCAATTTCCTATAACATAAGTAATGCAATTCGATTTCCTGTAACATACATGTTGATAATTTCCTGTAATAAAGGAAAATTATTTTTGCAGAAGTAATAAAGCATAATTTACAAATATTCTAATGTCTAAATGCATGGAATAATTTTACAAGTTGTTGCATCTATTGCAAAAGGAAGTTACTCTTCTCGTACAAGGAGAAGTGGCAGGAGAGTGACAAGGGGTGCATAGCTGCGATGCACATCGTCTGATGATGACAGGCCAATTGATGTCAACGCCAACAATGCACCAGGGAACATTGTTGAGGATGACCATGTGACAACAACTGATGTTAACAAACCATCAGCCACAAAACCACCATCAACAACAGTCCAAGGGGCAAGCTCAACTAAAAAGATTAGTGCTATAAGAGGATGCAAAAAAGAACAAATGTTAGTTGAAATTGACGACATAGAGTTTCATGGATACTCAGTTCGGGCATCTGAAAAAAAACATGGTATTCCTCCCTCATCAATACATTATTGGATAAATGGACTAACTCATACAAAACGTAGAGGGCCTCTTACAGTTATGACTGAGGAGGAGGAGACTGAGGTGGTTGAGTGGTGTAAAGAGATGGCCCAACTGGGACATGGGCTAGAGTTGATACAACTCAAATCAACAGTTGCTCAAATCTGTCAAGGGAGGCCAAACTAATTCAAAGATGGGTTTCTTGGTAAATCATGGTGGTTTTGGTTTAAAAAAAGGCATCCAAAACTTGTATTGCGTACTGCTGAGGGCCTTGACAGAGACAGAGCATTAAATTTGCACCCTGCAGCTGTGCAAAAGTTCTATGACACACTTTCTAATGCTTACGATAAACATTCTTATGGAGCAGACCATATATGGAACTGTGATGAAACAAGTTTACAGGGAGGGACGAATTGTGGCATGCAGGTAATTGCCAAGAGAGGGAGCCGAAATGTGCCAAAGATTTTTCCCAAGAGCAGGGAGTGGATAACTATTTTATGTTGTGTCAATGCAATTGGTACTTCAATCTCAGGATTTTATCTATTCAAAGGTAAAAATCAACTGACAAACTATATACAGAACTGTGAACCAGGTGCATGCATGGCTGCACATCCCCATGCATGGATGACTAAAGAACTGTTTCTAAGTTGGCTTTTTCACTTTGCTGCATCGGTACCAGGTGGTGTCTCGCCTAATAACAAACACCTTTTGATATTAGATGGCCATGGTAGCCACATGGCTGTACAAACAATTGAGGAAGAAAACAATTTAGGCATCGACCTGTTGACATTTCTAGCTCATACCACTCACAGACTGCAACCCCTTGATGTTAGTGTGTTTGGCCCTTTCAAGAACTATTTCAGGTCGGAGCGCACTGCATGGATGGCAAAGAATCCAGGGGTAGAGGTGAAAAGGTTTGAGCTAACAGAGCTTGCAAGTAAAGCTTTTAAAAGGGCTTTGACACCATCAAATATCAAGGTTGGCTTTAGGAGGACATGAATCTGGCCACTGAACTATGATGCTCTTATGCATGATATTGGTTGTAGCCAAGCGTTTCATGTGGATGGTCAAGAAGAAGGGAATGCCAAAACAGGTGTTGAAGTACAAGAAGTAGATGACCAAGCTGATGTTGTTGCAGCTGGTAATATGATTTCCCTGTCTCAAGGACACTTTTATGATGAAGATGATGAAACTGTATGTGAAACACAATATAACAATGAAAAAAATTGCAGTAACATGGAGATCGTTCCACCAACTCAAGAACATGAAATTCCTGTTGCTGATATTGTTAATGATATTGTTGAACATGCAGTTGACAATGACCAATTGACATTGCCAAGCCAAGTAACCCCACCTTCATGGCTAGCAGAAGCAATGATCAATATGAATGCACATAGTGTCTCGACAACCAATGAAGAAAGCATGAACATGCCCTCACAACCAACAGAGTTGAACAGTGAAATTGTTCATTTTTTTGTGGACAATAGATCAATGGAAGAAGATGAAGGACATAATGAGGCATCAAATGAAGATAATGATATAGTTCAATCAGTTCCAACAGATACTGAAAGGGAAGTACCAAGCAATGACATGCAGGTGGGAGGGGTGGAGAAGACACTTGGATGGTTCCTAAAGCTACCAGTAGAGAGAGTATCAATGAAAAAAAGCAAGGTGCACCGGGTAGTCTTCGTCTGGGCTGAAGCTCATAGTTACTCACCTCAGAGGACTATATAAACCTGTTAGTTGAGTCTGAAAAAAAGAAATTTGAAATGCAAGAATTAAAACGGAAAAAGAAGGATCTATTCAAGGAGAAGAAGGCAGCAAGGATTGTTGCAGCACAATGTCGAGTAGATGAAAGGATTGAAAGAGATAAAGCAAGGCAAGTTAAGGACCAACAAAGGAAAATGACAAGGCAGGAAAAGGAAAAACGAAAGGCACAACAAATGCTTGAAAAGGAACAAGGGATGATCAATATGGTTGACAATGATACAAGAATCGCTGATGAAACCAGGATTATTTCAAACTCATTGGACTCCATTGTAGATAATACACCATTATTCCAAGAACTCATAAACATTCAAGTGCCTCACTATCAAACTGAGGGTTTACCCACTTGCCTTATTCCTACTAGAGTTGGTGTCAATTCTATGTATGCTCATTACACACCTCCACTTAATGCAGGGGTCAGTAGTGCAAATGTGAGGTATGGGTACTCAATACCTCCATGGTTGGAAGCTGCAAATTAGAGTCAATCATATGGAAGCAATCAACCATTTCCTAATCAACCCTTGAAAGGTAGGCCAACCTACTTTGCTCAAGAAGGTAACTTGGGGAGTTTTGGCACTCAAGATTCTCAGGGCCATAAAGAATAGGGGTGTCATATGTTTTTGGTTGTAACCACATTGTGATGTGGATTTTGGATGGACTGTATCTTTTTCTTGTCACAGAAACATTTTGGCTTACAACCTAGGTTGTTTTATTTCATAATGTGTGATACATTGTAGCCAAAATCCATTTTAGAAGGAACATCTATAGTCTATTATAATGTAGAAATCTTACAAGATTCTCAGGGTCCTAAAGACTAGGGGTGTCATATGTTTTTGGTTGTAACCACATTACGATGTGGATTTCGGATGGATTGTGTCTTTTTCTTGTCACACAAACATTCTGGCTTACAACCTAGGTTGTTTTATTGCTTTGAAACGCTAACAACATTATGGTTTTATGCATTCACTACATTGAAAAGCCAACAATAGCTTGGTTGGTTGTAAAGCGGTTTTATTTGCGAGCTAGGCACAAATGCTTATAAAAAAATGATTATTAACATTGAAAGACTATTTATTACAGTGGAAGAAATGTTAGTACCTAGAAAGACAAAAAGAGAAACCAATGAAGTCTGCCACCCAATGGATGCAAACATAATAGTTAGACTTGGAACCAATGGCTCAAAAAATACACCAACCTCTGAAATATTTAAGAGAGATGATATCAGTCCACAAAAGATGCTACAATGATAACTTAGATACTTATTCCCCTTTTGAAATTGTTATGTCAATTCATATTATGTCTTGGGGCTTCTTTTTCCACTGCAAAGATGAACAATATTTCACAAAATAAATCACTTAATACTTCACCATTAG
Source organism: Pinus tabuliformis (assembly GCA_031772625.1). NCBI lineage: Eukaryota > Viridiplantae > Streptophyta > Pinopsida > Pinales > Pinaceae > Pinus > Pinus tabuliformis. The sequence goes on along the minus strand of CM062818.1, from coordinate 650,570,577 downwards.
CTTCAAAATGATGCTCCCAAGACTGATAAGTGATTTCTTATGGATATTAAACCTTAGAAAATTGATTTCTTCCTACTGAAACAAGTACACCAGATCTCGAAAACAATATTTCAGATATCAGAAAACATATACCAGACCTTAGAAAAACACTTGGAAAGTCACCAACAGAAAAACATATGACTTTATTAGCCTCTTATGGTCAATGTGCAATGGTCTTAGGCTTATTATTATTGTCTTATGGTATTTATTAAGTCATAGTAACAATATGCTTCAGATCTAATTATTCATTGCAGTCAACAAGGATCATAGAAAGCAGGGTACTGTAAGCAGTTTTTCAACTTTGAAAGAATAACCTAGATTTAAGTAAGCTTACCTACAACATCTAGAGCTAAGAGAATGAGAGGGAGGATATGTCGATGTGATCCTTCATACACCTGTATAGTGGCATGGTCCATTGCAACAAAATCAAGGGAAACTGAAAAGGAAGCTAGGGGTGACGATGCCTGAAATGCTTCGGATCTAGCGGTTCTTTTAGATGACGAGGAAGTAATCATCAACAAGAAGAAACCATCCAGTTATGTTCCATGTCTCATATCCTGATAGGTCCCTTACTATAATTTGACCTCTGCCCCGACAAAAGACAGATTAAAGAGGACAAATACCTACTGAACTGCTTGGGATCTATCAATTTTTTCAAATGATGAGGAAAGATGAAGCAATCATCCACATCCACACAATCTCAAAATCATTAATCGACATGCTTACTAAGTTCATTCACATCCACAAGCATATCTCCAAGACGATGGTGTGGAAGGAAAAGTAAATGTTAGCAACCCTCAATTGAAAGTAGCTAATTTAGAAACTAAAAGCCATGCACAAAAGTCACCTTTATGTTAATTTTAGATCTGACTTCTATAAGATTCCTTCTCTACTTTAATAGTGCAACAATTTTGTAAGGAACGATGATAAGTATAGGAAGGATATATTATGCAAGAGTTAATATCCCCGAAGAGTAGCTAGAACATGTTGTGTTATATGAAAAATACAAATCAGAATGTCAATGTAATGTTTTGCAATGAGATGAGATGAAAAAATGCAATGCTCAAATAAGAAAGACAAAAAGAGAAACCAATGAAGTCTGCCACCCAATGGATGCAAACATAATAGTTAGACCTGAAACCAATGGCTCAAAAAATACACCAACCTCTGAAATATTTAAGAGAGATGATATCAGTCCAAGTATTGAAACAAGTACACCAGATCTCGAAAAGCATATTTCAGATATCAGAAAACATATACCAGACCTTAGAAAAACACTTGGAAAGTCACCAACAGAAAAACATATGACTTTATTAGCCTCTTATGGTCAATGTGCAATGGTCTTAGGCTTATTATTATTGTCTTATGATATTTATTAAGTCACAGTAGCAATATTCTTCAGATCTAATTATTCATTGCAGTCAACAAGGATCATAGAAAGCAGGCTACTGTAAGCAGTTTTTCAACTTTGAAAGAATAACCTAGATCTAAGTAAGCTTACCTACAAGCACATACTTCTATAAAATATCTTAACTCTCAAACACATCCATCTTCTATTGAATATAGAAAGAAGTTAATACACAGCAATAGCTCAAAACCAAAACTCACTAACCAACACAGTGGCGCACCCTACATTTCCTTTCTCAGATAACAGAATAAGGTAAAATAATGTCTCTAAACACGTGCAATAAGAAATTGGTTTCACTGTGTCAAATCCTAACCCTACTCAGAACACCTAGTACACCCTAACTCCATGGATAACTACACATTAGACAAATCTGCTGGTGCCTCCTATAGAACTAAGCTCTCATCTAGAAATAGACAACTCCCATAAAAGCACCTTGGTCAGCCTAAGGATGTACGCTATTTGAAAAACGGACCATGCATGCACCCTCAAAATTGAACTAAACTTAAATCCAAACTGAACAGTAACAAAAGACAAACCGGAATTGCTAAATCTGAACAACCTGCAGAATGGAATTAACTGAAGGTGGAAACACACGAAAGATGCTAAGATTCACATATGCATGTTAACACAAGTATGCACCCTCTACACTCCTACATAATTGCACCTCCCTTACACTACAGATTAGAAATGTGCCATCTCTATGCAAGGATTGTTGCACAAAACCCAAGACACACATTTAAAGCATCTCATTGCTATATGAATCTGCAGCATTGCTATGCCATCTAGACAAGAATATTGTCTACACAAAAAATAAGAACTTTTAAGAAGGCAACCAATTGCCCTTATCTCACAATGTTCAACCCAAAAAGAACAGTAAGGAAATGGTTAAGAAACCAGTGCACTTTCCAACAATAAATTTCTTCATTATGCTCAGTCCATTGTTGTGAGATGGCTATCAATCAATACAAACAGTCACAATATGCTTACGATGCCTAGGGAAGGTCATTATTTTACAATTGACCACGCATATCCTAGTTTGTGTGCTAAGCAGGTATTATCAGATAACATAATTCATCACATTACTGGGAGATAAGCTTTAACTCTTGATGTTGTAAAGAGTGAAACATATTGAACTCCAATTTTGCAAGTTCTAAAACCTTTTGAGTCTTCATATTTGGCATCGTGGAAACAAACAAATGTCAAAAACATTAATTGAAAAATTTACAGGAAGCTAAATTATTAAGACAGATTTTTAGTGATACAGGTCAGAAAAGCAACAACATCCCATGGCTTAATTGGCAAGACAAGCTCAAATGACCTAACTGTGTTTGTTTATATATCCAATAACATATATATTTTCATCCAGATCTAAAAAGGGTTTAGATTTCTCTAAACATAAGTGGATCTATGGTATTAGTATCTTTGCAAATAAAAAATGTTGTTACATCATGAAATCGTGGACCTACAAATAAATGGGGTCCTGTCCAAAAACCTCGATGTAGTTTCTTGCTTCCAATCTTGGCAAATTTATATGCCAACCATATTCCAGAACGTACGATATCTGCCGACCACATAATTGAAACTGTAAACAGATCGTAACATGTGTAGATTAGTAGATATCATGTTGTAATGATAGAATTACCCCCTCACCTCTTGTGAAAGACTGTCAAAAGGAAGATTTCTGCCTCTTACAGAAGTTGCTCCCCGGGAAAGGCAATTAGGGAAGCCCGAAACAAGTTGAGAAAACTTTTTATTTCTCCCTCTATTTGAATGGCCCAACATGCAAACTTCCCTTTCTGTTCTTTGAAGTGGGCGAACACAAACAAAACCCTAAAAACCTAACCTGCAAAACCCTAAACCCTCAAAACAAAACCCAAAACATGTCTGAAAATTTAAAAAAAAATCCAATAAACAACGTGACATGTTGAAAAACACATCAAAAATGGCTGGTACCCTCAAAACAAAACCCCTAACCTACACAACCCAAAACCTGTTTGCAAATTTAACAAAAATTCCAAAAAACCCAAAACCTGTCTGCAAATTTAACAAAAATTCCAATAAACAAGGTGAGGTGTTGGAAAACACAAGGTGAGGTGTTGAAAAACACATCAAAAATGGCTGGTAGGATTAAAATCCTACCGGATAGAAGCCATGTCCAAGTCCAGAGCTCGCCACACCTTCGACAGACCTTCTCCAGCGCTCGCCACACCTGCCACACTTGCAACAAGTGGGAAATTAGCAAATGGAGGAAAGAAAAACCAAAAAAACCACACAAAAACCACCGAAACCTGCAATTACCTGTAAATCCTACCTTCGACCTCGAACTGGTTGAAATTGGTACTGGCTCCTCCCCAAACGACAAATAGCGTGAATTAAACAACCACCCAGGAAACCCTAAACCACTGACGGTCCAGACTGAACAACAATTGCAGGTGGAAAACCACAAGAACAACAGAAACCCTGTTCCAACCATGGATTCGTGCAAGCAAACAATGGCGGACATCAACTCAACCATGGCGGACAAAGCGCACAGGTAATGGAGCCATCCCACACCATCGTCGGCAGAGGGCTTCGAACAAACACCGGACCCAAACAGAAAACCCACAGGAAAACCACACATTGCGGCAAATAGGCAGAAACGAGTGGGCGGAAGGTTGGAAAATGCAGTTTTATGGCCTGACATGCTGCACAACATGTGGCAGTCCACGCTGGACGTGCGTCGTACAACGTCATGTGGTGTCCACATGCTCGTAGGCCAGGTGGAGGGGAGGGCGCACAGGTAATGGCGTCCCTCCCCTATATATGGAATTTAAATTTATAAATTAGCAATGGTCTTCAAAAGGTGTAAAGAGAGGTTCCAAAGGTGTAAAGGGTGTAAAGAGAGGTTGATAAGATATAAATTGAGAAATTTATGATTTAAGTTTATAATAATAATAATAATAAATTAATTATTATATAATAAAATATATTTTTATGAATATAAAAATTATTTATAATTATAAATATCAAAATTGTAAAATAAATTTATAGAAAAAAATTGTGTTTACAAAAATAGTTATAAAATAATTTTATGCATAAATAATATGAAAATAAGTTTATGTTAGAAAACTTTATGCATAAAATAATATGAAAGTTACATAATTAACAATACACATAATACATAAAAAGAAATGAAGTTTTGTATAAACATCAAAATTACTTAATAAATTTTGATGCATCAATTAAATTTGATATTCTTAATACATCAAATAAACTTGATGAAATTATTAACATTTTTCATATTAATAAATAATTCATTGAGTTAGTAGGGAACTGAGAAAAAATAAATATGGACAAAGCTTCACTCTAGATAAGATTGTTTTTGAATTTACTTTGACCCGACACAACAGAAAAAATGTGTTGATAGTGTGTCATGGAATTAGTAAGGAGTTGGTTGTGCACCATAAAAATAGTTGGTCGAGCACCATGAAACTCGTTGGGAGAGTCCTAGAGCTACCTTCTGACAATTAAGTGAGTTGAAATAACAGGTGTACTTTAACTCGAAACAGGCCAAAAGTCTAACTTCCATTCAACCCTCTATTTTTTTCGTACATCCAAGGTTATTTGACCTTATGATGAATATAGTTGTAAAAATTAAAAAAAAACTATATATAGTAAATCTTGTTGTTACTACTATAAGAGAATATGAAAGCATTGTAAATATTAAAGGTTTAGTGTTTGATTTATTACAAAAATTTGCTAAAATAATGACCATGCGAACTTAATTTGGGTCAGGCATAACATATAATTGCATATGGTATTTAATATAAAGTTATCCATTGACACAACCCACACCATTAGCTATCTCCATCAGCATTATTACCATTGTTCGGAACTCTCCAGAAACTGAATTTGATCATCCGTTTGGCAGCGCCTCCCTGTTGCCTATTGTTGGAAAGGCAGAGAAGACAAAACATGAATTCACACATAATACACGAGTTGCTGCTTTTCTATTGATCACACAAAACTTGATTCTTATAATGAACCCGGTGAAGGGTATTTAAACCTTTTCGACTAGTGACTCACCTAAAATATCTTAACATGCAACCACACACTAAAAGTCGTCTATCACTTAACTCGACTTTACTCAACACTCAAACACTCAATCACTCAGTTAACTGACTCTCTAAGTTTTAGCTAACTCCACATGCGGGAGTAATTACAATTTCTAACACTCCCCCTTAATTACGACCGTATGACATAACTTGAACCAACACGACTCAACATGACTCAACTATGCCTGTTAGGCTTACAATAGAAATTGACTCAATTATCACTCAAACATACATGCTCGTCTATGTATTGCTAGGCTTACAATGACTCAAGGCTTTCACAATTTTGCATTTTCTTTTTCTCTTCTCCAAAATTTTAAATCCTCAAAATTGCTTCATTCTCGGTTGCACTTTCTTATTGTAGGCTCCATATTCCTTTACTTTCTGTTGCTGCAATTTTTCTTTTACTTTTCTTGAATTTGTGCTGAAACAAAATTTGATATTGTCTACTACATCTTCCTCTTCAAACATTTGTTCAACCATGGACTGCTGCCAAAACATTGCATCTTCAAACTGTCTTCTTTGCTTTGCTTCTTGTGTTTTATATTCCTAACTTTCTTTTTTCCATATTTCTGAATAACAGAATCTTATCTCTTCTTGACTCCATTGCTAAAAAATGGTTTCAAAGAATTCATCTTTGTCTTCATAAACATCCATATCATTCTTTTCACCTTCATCATCAGGTATTGTTGTTTTTTTTCTATAATCTGCACACTCAAGATCATTATTCACCATTTCATTCAATTCTTTTATTCTATCTTTTTCTTTAATACTCACATCAATTTGTTTTATTGTTTTCTGAATCCATTCTTCAATGAGCTTCAAATCTACATCAAATTTATTAAGAACCTTGCTTTCAACTTTTGCTCCCATGTTATTTTGAACACCTGCATATTAAAAAACAATGTTAAAAACATCTTTAATATGACTCTCTTTAGTGGGAGCTTCCTGCTCTACATCTGCCTTATTTTCAACTGCATGGAGGTTGCCTTTCATTGTTATGTTGTTAGTGGATATTCTCATAAAAAACTCTTCAATCACTTTATCCTGTTCTTGATCATCAACTGCTGCTAGATGACATACTACTTCATGAGCAATTCCAACTGCTTCACATATTGCTGCTACATTGGCAGCTTCAACCTTCAATGCTTCATAAAACATGGCGCTTATCATATTTCCACAATCAATCCCTATTTCAAAAAAGAAACCACACATAACATCAACATAATGTGCATCCACATTATGGTGGGATATCCAAGAATTCATGTGCTCATTGTCAATTTCATTGACAATTTCAACTTCACCAAATCCATCAGCTACGGATGGATTCACGAATTCACATATAACTTTGCAGTCATCATCCACATGTGTCTCATCATAGTCAGATTCACGATCATTTGTATCATCCACATTACAGTGGAGTCCTTGAGAATTTATTTCCTCTCTCTCTCCTTCACATACAGAGGCTTCATATTCTCTCTCTACAATCTTCGTTGCATCTTCTTCATCCATATGCATGGTTGCATAATGGGTTTCAATTTTATGGTCTTGACAACCATCATCCACTTTTGAGTGAGATTCTTCAAGCTCTATTTTTATTTTCTCAGAGTCTTTCTCATATACTCTTAGATCTGCGACTGACTTCTTTGCTTGTGACATAATCTGTTGTTGCATGTCACTTTCCTTTGTGCCAAATTATTTTTCCAAGATCTTCCATGTTTCCGTGTAAGTTGTAGCTTTTGCTACCTTGCATAGAATTATTTTACCCATTGCTCGCTGAATGAAACTAAAAAAAAAAACATCTTTTACCTCATCATAGAAGTTAACAATCCTTTCCCTTAATAAACTTTTAGGTTTTTTTTAATAAAAAAAACTTTAAAACAATCTTGAATTTAAACCTTTCACACTATTATAACCAAGGCTTGTCTTTTTAAATCACTGTGTTTTGAAATAAGCCCGCCATAATGCACCTTTTTTTTAATAAAAAAATAACATTTTTTCCGAGCTCCACAATATTCAAAGGTTTTGAATAGCCTTTTAAAAGCTTATAAATCAACTTGTCAAATAACTTTAAAGCCTTTAAAAAGACTCAACAAATGGTCGTTTTCAAACTTGTCAATTGGATAAATTAACGGCTACGACTTATGGTGCCTCTCCCTTCTCATGCTCTCTTCAGGGATGTTAGCAGTTTGTACACTGTGACTCTGACTGTGGCTCATGGTAGTGGCTACTGCACCTTGTTAGTGTCACGAGTGATTATGCATAGTGATTAGTACGCAACACCGAAAATAAAGACTTGGATTCTATTCATTACTTATCGCTCGCCCAATATGACTCTACATGCTGTGGCTGCAGGTTCTCTATCTCTAGATCTTAAATTTTCTAGCTCAGCTTCGTGACCTTAGCTCTGATACCAAATTTTTGGAAAGGTAGAGGAGAAAAAACATGAATTCACACATAAAACATGAGTTGCTACGTTTCTATTGATCACACAAAACTTGATTCTTACAATGAACTCGATGAAGGGTATTTAAACCTTTTCGACTAGTGACATGCAACCACACACTAAAATTCATCTATCACTTAACTCAACTTTACTCAACATTCAAACACTCAATCACTCAATCACTCAGTTAACTCACTCTCTAAGTTTTAGCTAACTCCACATTCGGAAGTAATTACAATTTCTAACATCTGATCAACGATCCTCCATATTCGAGCCCATCGGACAGAGTGAACTCATCGGGATGGTTAGAGAGAAACTAACCTATCCTTTACCCAACGAGGAGTTTCATTCTCTTTCTCTAATGTGGTGGCTTCGGCTCTCGGCATTGGTGAGGGTTTGTCCATTCAACAAGTTTCAAACATTGTTACAGAGCATGAGAACTCTTATTCCTCTCGTGGACATCACATTCCGGTCATGGCGGTGCTCCTCTCCTTTAGGGTTTATGGTTTACTTTCAACGATGAGCTCTACTGTAATTTCTTCATAACTTGTTCACTGGTCCTTTTATTTATCTCAACTTTTCATGTTTTTCTTGCAAGAACTCGATGAAGTTCCTTCTTGTCCGTTCTCGGGTTTCCTATCCGCTTTTTTACCTCTCTACAGGTATTATATGCACACAATAAGGGTTTTCTTCTATTTTCCCTCTGTTGGACATGTTGTTCATAGTTAACCAACCCAGTTATCTCAAATACTGGTTGGGTTGTTCCTGCATGGTTCCTCTTGTTCAATGTGTCAAGTTAGGGTTATCCTGCATATGCGTTTTTATTTTCTCTTCATTTAAAGACTACTCAGTTCTGAACTAAACTTACCCATTTTACTATTGATGCATGACACAGGTATGTCACAAATAGGGTTCTGCTGGGTGGTTTGTTTAGTTATACTCTCACAATTTCTTACCTGTTCTTGCTACATGATTGCAGGTGTGAAATTTGCCTCTCCCCGATTCCAGATGGGAAGAAGTTCATAAATTTGTAGTTTTTTTTTTCAATGTGGAAAACCCATTAGGGAATTTTCACAGTTTTTTTTTCTTGTGTACATTTTTGTGATAATTGTACAATCTCTACAAGAATGCAACCCTTCAAGGAGAGTGAAAGACTGTGTTAATACAAATAGTTTGTTTAAGTTTTGTAGATTATCCTCTTTTCTGTCAAACGAAATATATAGTAATTAAGCATGATCCTCTTTTTATCATTGTAAAGATACAATATTATTGTGAAAGTTGGTAAAGTGTTTCTCTTATCCTTGTTTACCCTTTAATGTCCATTCTTGGAAGAAATTATTGAGACCGTTCACTTACAGTTATGGTTTGCATTGAAGCACTTAAACTCACATTTATGCCTACTTATAGGAATTATTGTTAACTAATAATTAGAACATTCGTATTTTTGAAAGAGAACCAAGTATTTCCTTTTTGTTCTTTTACAGTATAACATGCCAGTGAGGATTTATATTTTCTATTGCCGAGGACAATTTAGGGATTGTCGCCTAGTCTTCCATTTTCTAGATGAGACCGAGGACTAACCCTTCTACTCCCTGGCCTAATCACTGTAATATTGAATTGTGTATTTCAAATAACTTAGTCACTTTATTTTTCTAATTGTTGTTTCATATATATATATATATATTGAGACTCTAAACTAATTGAGGATTGTCACATGATAACATGCTATTTACAGTTAAGCTAATATTACACAATTTCTCTTTCTTTACTATACTTTCCATATTCTCTCTCAAAGTTTGTTGCCTCCTTTGAGATCAATAAAGTTTCCAGAACTAATTACTATTCTATCAAGACATCGCATATATATATATATATATATATATATATATATATATATATATATATATATATATATATATATGTTAAATCCTCACATTTCAAACTTATAATCACATATAGATACAGGGTTAGCAGAAGTATTCTCTGTTATTCTACCAAATTCCTTATATTGCAATCATTGGGAAAAATATGCTCCTCCCAACCTTGAGGCCATACTTTCCCCTGCACCTCCCCCCGAGCTTGTTGCACACCGAGGTATCTTATAGGACATTTTAGTAAACTTTTATTTAGGCTATCTGATCTTAACCAGACTTAGTCCCAAACCGTAAGTCTGAGCATTAAAGCCTCAGATAGACTCCACTGGCCAACCAACTCAAGAGTCTGATTCCTCAATTCTCTTTTCTCCTCTCACCTCAAGTTCACACCATACCCTCTTGGCCTTCTCATGGAAGTTTTTATTTCCAATGGAGGATTTTGGGTAGGTAACTACCTTACCCATAACTGTCCAACTACCTATGGTAAGCTTTCCCTAGCATTTCTTCCCAATCCTCGTTCATAACAAGGAAAAGGCATTATGAAAATTTAATAAAATCAAACATGCATTCATATATTCCCATTTATATTTTTTAGCCTTTTCGGCCCACAATTAAAACCACATTCTTTTAACCGCTGTAAATAGTAAACTATTAAATTTCCCACAATTTATAGAATTACTAAAGTAAAAGTAAGTTAACTATTTTCTTTTCACTGGGGGTGTTACATCTTCCCCTATTGAGTGAAACACCATCCTCGATGCTTCCTAGCCTTCAACACATGTTGGAATTTTCTTATGCATAAAATATTTATTCCCATATTCACAGGTAATCTTTCTCCGTTGAAGTACTTGCACCATACTTAATGTGGTAACCACCTGTTCTGTAGCATCATTTCCTCTAAATTATAACACACAGAGGTTCAATTATAATTATGGTCGTCCTTTCCAGTTTGGCTTACATTCACCACCCTTGTGGTCATCAATTTCTCATCAATACTTATTTAAGGTCATATATACATTTATGGTTTCAATCTTCATTACTACATTATAAGTTGTTATTTATATACCCATCAAATATCATTAGCACACATCACAATCCAGCAAGGATGAATAACCTACACCCATTATGAGTTACTAGCATCATCAAGGTTGCATCATTGTAAATTCTTTTATTTACTCAATGATTTCACCAATCGACAAGACCACTCCAGGTTGTTCTACTACAAATTTCAGTCCACAAAGGTATCAAATTTGTTTGTGCTATAATAATATGATCATAATTCAATCATTCTTTTCCCTGATGATAAATTGTACTAATTAGCACTACCCTTTATCTTCATTCAAATGTTTATGCATACTAGTTTTACATGAGTAATGTTTAGGATGGCTTCTATTATTTTCCTTTAATATAAGGATGTCTACTTGTCCAAGTAGCTTAATTATGTTCATCTTGGATTGCCCCCTTTTTATCTAGTAATTGAATTATTTGGAATCTAATGCATCACCAAGGAATCCAGTGCAACACCAAGTCCACTTTGCAGCCTACATTCAATTTTGGCTTTTTTCCCTATCACATTGCCGATGATGCATAAACATTGTATGTAATTTTCTACCATATATATCCAGAGATATATTTTTTTTTATTTTTTATGTATCTATTATATTACTCACTTCATTTGGTCAACAAGTTACTCAATTCATGTAGCCTTTAGGTTCATGTGGTTTGGTAAAAGGATTAACATTCTTAATTTGATGTGTTCGCAGCAGTCATTTCGCTGAATTCTTTTTATTATGCTTAAGTGGACATGATTTCATCCACATTATTTATCCGCTTACCACTTACCATTTCACGTAGAAGTCTTAATCAAAGTTTTATAATTCAATTAGTTTTTTTTGAAGGCTTCCTCCTTTACTTTTGTTCTTCTTTATGCTTAAAAGCACATAATAGTGCTAATAGAATCACTATGGTGACTTAAGATCACTACGTGAAATAATATATTATTCTTAAAATCACCAAGTCTTGCAACAATATTTCTCAATACATTACCTTGGTGTAGTTATCTCGACATGGTATTTGTAAGCAACAGTTCTAGTCAATCATTTAACTCAACTCCATTTGTATCCGTAGGGTCGTGATTGAGTTATTTATTCCATGTCAACAGGTGTGAATACTACTTCTAATGTGCCATTAACATTCTCCTTTCTCGATTTTAAATTTAGTTAAACTAGGTGCCATATCTTACTCAGCTATTTATTCATTTCTAATCATTGTTTTACTTGAACCCACCATCCATAGTGTCACGACCCTTCCACAATACATAAAAGTAATTTTTTTTTATGGTAAACTTACGATAACCTTACATAACCCCTTAACGTAACTATTTGTCGCACATAGAATATCATTACGCATAGCCGTTCGGAATTGATACAATTTGGACATATTTTATTCCCTGACAAACTATAAAGTTAATTGGTTCACGGTTCGGCTCATTTGCATGGTTTACATGTGTATTTATTTGGCAATCGGAATGTATGCAGTGTTACGACCGGGTAACTTTTCCGGCGATGAGTTGTTGGTGGCTATTAAAATTTCATGGCAGCTATTTAATGCCCCAGCACAGGTGTCCTGGCTCACCTGCTTGGCCATGTGACACGCCGTTCTTCGTACCCTCGGCCTTCACGCCTTGGGTTCCTGCTCCTTTCCTACGGTGGAGATCTATTGACTCAGATCTGAGGGCAGAGATCCGTCTAAGGGTTTGAGAGCGCTTCATAAACATTTGGAGTTTCCCTCGCGGCTCATTTGGTTCTGGAATGGCTTTTGGATTCTGCTTGTCTCTTCGCTCTTTGGACTCGTTTTCATTTTTCGCCTCCTCCAGGGCTTCATCAACAGCTCAGAGGATTTATGCTTAATTTCCCGGAGTTACCATGCAGGTAATGTTTCATTTTTTTTTTTAGAAATTAGCCACAGTTTTCGCCATATGTTATTTCCTTCTTACGGGTTTTGCTACTAGTTTTGCATGCATTTTCTTACGAGTTTCACTGCTAGATCTGCATGCGTCTTTTAACAGTTTGTCTCTTGTCATTTGTCGTATGAAGGTAAGGATCATAGCGATGCAACCTCTCTGCTTGCGGATTGACGGCCTTCAACGTTCCGACCTCCTCCGCCGCGTGCCAGGTATGCAAATCGGCCATAAGGTCCTAATGCGATGACTGGGGTTTTCCCTTGATATGCCTGAGTCGGCTGTGATTCATACATGTTTGTTTTCTTTTCTTTTCTTTTTTGTTTACTGGCTTCCTGCTTTCTATAATCCGAGCGAGGATTCCCAGGACAGGATCCTCATGGTTTTGCATATGTTTTCGTATTCCCAGGTTTCGTGTTCCCAGCTTACCCTATTGGGTTGTGAGGAACATTCAGTTCCCTTGCGCGGGATATGCCTTAACCTTTTACAACAATTGAATTATTTGAAGGCAAACTTGTTTTTCTATGATTAGTCGACCAGATGTAATTGTTTATGTATAAATGATAAGGGCCATTGTTGAACTGGCCGCTGAATATGGACCCATCTGTTCGAAGGGTGTTTTATTTATATTTTGATGAATATATTTCATTTGCACTTCCAGTTTCATCGTTTTCCTGGAATAAAAGCTTGCTCTGTAAATGTCGGTTCAAATCTGGTTTTTTCTCGGATAGTTTTAATAGCGTGTCGTTTGTATTTCAGCGTGCTCGTCCCGATATTAATTGGACTTACCATTCTGAATCGGTTAGATGTTTAATCTTGTCCTGTGGATTGTATATAATCTCCGGTTTTCAAGCTACAGTAGTTTTCCATTGTCCTTAAGAAGGGTAGGAAAGTTATTATTTCCTTGCTGCTCGTTTTGTTTAAATGCTCCTTTTAACTGATACGGAATTCTGTTCTTACCAGCATATGGGTTTTTACTGTTAACAAGCTTAATTTGTAATGAGAATGTTATGGTCATTACGGAGTATATGTGTTTAATTGGTTTGAATGTATGTATATACATGTATATACTCCCGCTGTCGTATCCACGACCACGGCTATAGTGATTTACGCGGTTGCATTTCGTTGTCCATTGATTGGAATACTACAGAATCTAGTTTTGGTTCATATTCCTCTTGAATCTTCTCTTAAGTTAATCATTCTCGTAATATTTACCTCTTTCGGTATTTTTTTTTTTAGTTACATGTAATTGTTTCACAGTTTAAGCAAACTATTTCTTGCTACCACAGACTCATGTAGTTTCTAGACTCTAAACTATGTTCACACTGTAACGTTAAGATGATTCGTCCAGCGGGTTTTCATATTTCAGTTCTGATAACCCTGGCTGGCAGTCTAAAATAGCTCGAGGCCTGTTACATTCCTTCTTTTGAATAATGGATAAACTCAAGTTATTTAAAGATAACTTAGTCATTCTATTTATGCACTAACTGTTCGGAAAACCTACATAGTACTTTTGATCTCCGACTTATTGTTTATATTTTTTTGTTGAAGCTGCCAATAGCATGTCAACATCAGGTTTTCCCTTTAACAGTTATCTAACAATAAATCAGTAATATTTGCCTGAACCAGATATATTACAGCAACATAATATTGATGTGGGATTTTTATAATGTGTAATGGGTCTTCACTGCCAACTACTGTGATTTTAGCTAACATCATTATCTACAATCACTGTTGAACTAATTTTCTTCAAAAACTGTTACATACCTGGTACGCCAGATTTGTATATATATATGCTTCAGAAGTTCACCTATCACCCATGTTTTGCTCTTGTCCACCCAACCACGAGACCCATCGCCAAGACTGGAATCTCCCCCCGAGCTATCTTGCAGGCCTACAGCCCTCAACAAGATACATGCAACTTGTGCCTGGTTATCTGGTCCTAACCAAACTTAACCAGTTTTTTTGTTTGTTTTTCTGTCTGTCTCTACAGCACAGAATTTTTGTCTCTACCCCCCTTTTTCCCTGGAGGTCTCTCCAGTTAGGGAGGGTAGTTTCATCCAGTTTTCATAACTGATTTCCTCTTCCAATCTTCCTTTCAGAGGTTGCCAGCATTTCAAGAAGTATATATTTCTTTTCAATATATATTTAACTCACAAAATAATATAATTAGACTTAAAAAAAAAAAACAGTCTTTCAATTCTATCTTTTACTACAGTAAAATTCCAATATTTACATTTCCCGGGGTCATCACATCTCCCCCTCCTGAGATTGGACATCGTCCCGATGTTTGATCCCCATAAACAATTCCGGGTAAGCCTTTTTAATGAGCTCTTCATCTTCCCAAGTGGCCTCATCAGGCCCATAGTGCTGCCACTGCACTTTAACTTGGGTAATAGCTCGCTTCCGCAGCTGCACTTTTCTCCGATCGAGGATGTTCAGTGGCTCGACCAGAACCTCGCCTTCCGGTTCGACCTGCAATCAACAACAATTCCAGTCACTCCCTTTCTGGAATAAAAATTTAATTAGATCAACCAGATTAGTTCTTACCCGTACATCCTGCCATTTGATCACATGTTTAGGGTCGTAAACATATTTTTTTAGTATAGAAACATGGAAGACGTTGTGGATTCTAATATGGCTTGGCAGGGCGAGTTGGTAAGCCACCGGCCCCACTCTTGCCAAGACCTGAAAAGGTCCAAAATAACGAGGTGCAAGTTTGGCACAACCGCTCCATTGCAGGGTACTCTTCCTGGCTTGGATCCTCACATAAACATGGTCACCGACCTGGTATTCTTTGAACCTTCTTTTCCAATCTGCAAAGCTCTTTTGTCTGTCCTGAGCAGCCTTTAAATTAGTCCGTACCATTTAAACCATGTCTTTCATTTCTTTGAGCATTTCTGGCCCCAATCTTAATTTATCCTCAGGTCCACCCCAGCTTGAGGGTGTGTGGCAATTACGCCCATACAAGACCTCAAAGGGGCTCATTTGGGTTGATGTATGATATCCATTGTTATATGCGAATTCAATCAAATGTAAATATTCCTCCCACTGAGTTGGTTTCTGCATTACGCATGCCCTTAGCATGTCCTCCACTACTTGGTTGACTCGTTCTGTTTGACCATCGGTCTGGGGATGATAGGTTGTGCTGAAGTTCAGCTGTGTTCCCAGTTCGGTAAACAATGCCCTCCAAAAAGTTGATGTGAACTTTACATCACGATCAGATATTATTGTCTTCGGAAGTCCATGCAGCTTGAACACATTCTGCATAAAAATGTGAGCAATTTGCACAGCCCTATAAGTGGACTGCACAGGTATAAAGTGTGCTGCCTTACTCAGCTTGTCTACCACTACCATAATAGAATCGTTGTTCTTTTTTGTCCGTGGTAGTCCTGTTATAAAATCCATAGAAATAGTTTCCCATTTCCATTCCGGAATGGGTAAAGGTTGTAATAGCCCTGCTGGGTGTAGATGCTCCGCTTTAATCTGTTGACACTCCAAACACCTTGCTAGGTACTCAGCTACATTCTTTTTCATTCCCGGCCAATGGTACTCTTTTCGAAGGGCGGTGATCATTTTTTGGTACCCTGGATGTCCTGCATAGTGGCTGATGTGAAACTCATCCAACACCAGATTTCTAAGACTATCCTTATTAGGTACATACAGCCTCTTATTATAGTACAACATTCCAGCATCATCCAATTCATATCCTTGTTGATTTTTCCCGCTGGAAGATTGCTGCACCTGCTGTTTTATTTGCTGATATTCAGCGTCTTGATCTGCTGCTATTTTTATCATTTCAATCAAAGGATTCCTCCATTTACTGGACGAAATTTCATACAAACATTGCGCCTTCCGACTTAATGCGTCGGCCACACGGTTCTCCTTCCCTTTCAAGTGCTTGATTTCGAAGTCAAAACCACTTAGAAAATCCACCCAGCGGGCTTGCCTCGTATTTAAGGTAGGTTGGCTGAAATAATTTGTCAAACTGTGGTGATCCATTAGCAACAAAAATTTTCTCCCCATGAGATAATGCCGCCACATCTTTAGTGCGTGAATAATGGCTGTCAACTCTAAATCGTATGCAGAATATTTCTGCTCATGCTCCTTTATCTTTCTTGATTCGTACGCGATCACTCTTCCTTCTTGCATCAATACACTGCCCACACCTTCTTTACTTGCATCAGTACATACCACGTAGTCCTTGTTAGGATCAGCTATACTCAAGATGGGTGCGGTGGTGAGTAAATGTTTAAGTTGCTCAAAACTCTGCTGACACTCTAAGGTCCATTTGAATACTCTTCCTTTTTTCTGCAATGAGGTGATAGGGTATGCTACCCTTGAAAAACCTTCTACGAATCTTCTATAATAACCAGCTAGCCCCATAAAGGACCTGATGTCTGCCACATCCTTTGGTACGGGCCATTCCATTATAGTCCTTATCTTTTCCGGGTCCACTGCAATCCCTTCCTTTGTAATTATATGGCCTAAGTACTGTATTTCCTCCTTAAAGAATTCACACTTGCTGAACTTAGCATACAACTGGTGTTCTCAAAGAGTTTGTAACACCAATCTGAGATGTTCCTCGTGCTCCTCCTTAGAACGGGAGTAAATCAGAATATCATCAATAAATATTAGCACAAATTTATCCAAAAACCCATGAAACACGTTGTTCATTAAACACATAAAGGTGGCGGGTGCATTGGTCAACCCAAAAGGTAGCACTACAAACTCGTAGTGTCCATACCGTGTCCTAAAAGTTGTTTTAGCAATATCTTCCTCTTTAATCCTAATCTGATGGTAACCTGATCGCAAATCGATCTTAGAGAATACTGTTGCACCCTTCACTTGATCGAAAAGTTCATCAATCCGAGGTAAAGGATATTTATTTTTGACCGTGAGCTTGTTCAGCTGACGATAATCTATACACATTCGAAGCGTTCCATATTTTTTCTTGACAAATAACACTGGGGCTCCCCATGGCGATACACTGGGGCGAATATAATTCTTGTCTAGTAGCTCTTGCAGTTGCATTTTTAATTCTGTCAATTCAGGTACGCTCATTCGATAAGGTGCCCTCGACACTGGTGCTGCCCCCGGTGTCAATTCAATGGTAAAGTCTATATCTCTTTTAGGTGGCAGCCCGGGTATCTCCTCTGGAAAAACATCCGCAAATTCTTGTATCACAGGAATGTTTTCCAGTGTGGCTGCTTTATCTTTTGAATTTGCATAGCCTACCTGAATGGCATAAATTTGACATCTTTTCTTGATACATTTAGCTAGTTGGGATGCAGTGATTGGCCGGAGCTGCACGGGGCGCTTAATCCCTTGCATTTCTTGTTTTTCTCCAAGGTCATCTTTGTAATAAATGGTTTTTGTTTTGCAGTTTACTAGTGACCAATGCTTTTCTAGCCAATCCATCCCAATCAGGACGTCATATGAGCCCAAAGGAAGTACATTCAGATCTGCTACTACTGGCTGTCCTGCTACGGTTAAAGAGCAATTATTAATTTTTGCCAAGACCCGTCTCTTGGCCCCCGTAGCTAGCTGTACCAGCCATGGATTCTTGAATTTTTCAGATTGTAACTTACACTGTTCGACTATCTTTGGACTAATATAACTTAAAGTAGCTCCTGGGTCAATTAGTACAGCTATAGGAAGATTCGAAATTTTACCTTCAAATTCCACCATAGTCGGCTGGTATTCCGCCTGACGGTCATCCAAGGCTGCGTTAATCCTTGGTACGCTACGTCCCACTTCACCAACAGTCGATGCTTCATGAATCTGAGATATCTGATCAGCACCCTTTCGCTGCGGACAGTTTTTGACGTAGTGTGGTCCTCCACAGCCCCAGCATTGAACTGGAGGTCTGGCCATTCCTTTGCCCTCCGGCCTAACAGGCTGTTCACTCACTCTAGACTCACTGATTGGCCTAGCCCTGAGTGACCCTCTTGATATAGCTCTGTTGTTCTGCCCTTTGCCAGCTCCCCTACTTCCACTGCTACGACTTCCTTTACTATTCCCAACTGTTTTGTTACCTCTTTTTTCATTCCATCTTTTATTTGGAGCATCTCCTTTCTGTTTATTCTGCTGGTAACAGATTCTAGCCTTGCGGATAGCTTCATCCATTGTCCTAGGATTGTCAAACTCAATCCTTTCTCTTATATATAGAGGTAAACTACTAAAAAATCTTTGCACCTTGGCTTTCTCTTCCTTAATATAGGGCACATAGCGAAGCAGGGAGGTAAAATGGTTGATAAACTCGTCCATAGTCTGTTGTCCCAACCGTAAATCGTGGAATTCCCTTTCTTTTTTGTCATAGAAGTGCTCAGTCAGATATCTTTCTTTGAAGTATTTCTGAAACTTCTCCCATGTTATGGTCCGTTCGCTTACCCCCTTGACGATCTTGACCTCCTCCCACCACAGGGTTGCTTTACCTTGTAACTGGAAGATGGCCAATCGTGCCTTCAGGTTGTGGTCATATTCATACAACTGAAAATATTTGTTCATGTTAATTAACCATGCTTCAGCCGCTTCTTCCTGTTCCCCATCAAAATGTGGGGGTTTAATTTTTCGAAATTCTCCCTATAGCTCCACTCTCTGACGTTTTGAAGTCTGTTGTTCGAATACATTATCAGAATGGTCCTCCCTTTCTTCTGATTTTTCAGGTTCAGATTGATAGTTTCGTTCTTCTGTCATTCTCTGTTGTTCCGCACTGGGATTAGCTAGTGGTGGGTTCTGCCTATCTGACAAACTTTTCAGAATTCTTTCCTGTTCCACCGTCAGTCGTGCATTATCCTCTCGTAATCGTGCCATCTCATTCTTCAGTTCCTGAACCGTCTCTAGTATTGCAAGGTTTGTGCTACGTGTCTCCTCGCCCAGCTGTACCCACAGCTCTGGGTTGTCCCGAGGATTTGCTGCAGGTTCTTGACCTGCCATCGATCTATGCGAAGCGCTGCCAGCTCTCTGCATAATCACTGTTTTTCTGTCTATTGTCTATTTGCGTTTTTTTCTTTTTCTTTTTCCTGTGTCTCACCCCTAAAAATGGAACAAGAAAAGGAGTTAGTTTATTTAGTTCTCCATCTTACAGACATATGAGATGGTTATCTGTACATTTTTAACATGCTGTTCCAGAGGTCACAGTATTGTAACCATGCTCTGATACCAATTTGTCACGACCCTTCCACAATACATAAAAGTAAATTTTTTTTTATGGTAAACTTACGATAACCTTACATAACCCCTTAACGTAACTATTTGTCGCACATAGAATATCATTACGCATAGCCATTCGGAATTGATACAATTTGGACATATTTTATTCCCTGACAAACTATATAGTTAATTGGTTCACAGTTTGGCTCGTTTGCATGGTTTACATGTGTATTTATTTGGCAATCGGAATGTATGCATTGTTACGACCGGGTAACTTTTCCGGCGATGAGTTGTTGGTGGCTATTAAAATTTCATGGCAGCTGTTTAATGCCCCAGCACAGGTGTCCTGGCTCACCTGCTTGGCCATGTGACACGTCGTTCTTCGTACCCTCGGCCTTCACGCCTTGGGTTCCCGCTCCTTTCCTATGGTGGAGATCTATTGACTCAGATCTGAGGGCAGAGATCCGTCTAAGGGTTTGAGAGTGCTTCATAAACATTTGGAGTTTCCCTCGCGGCTCATTTGGTTCTGGAATGGCTTTCAGATTATGCTTGTCTCTTCGCTCTTTGGACTCGTTTTCATTTTTCGCCTCCTCCAGGGCTTCATCAACAGCTCAGAGGATTTATGCTTAATTTCCCAGAGTTACCATGCAGGTAATGTTTCATTTTTTTTTTAGAAATTAGCCACAGTTTTCGCCATATGTTATTTCCTTCTTACGGGTTTTGCTACTAGTTCTGCATGCGTTTTCTTACAAGTTTCACTGCTAGATCTGCATGCGTCTTTTAACAGTTTGTCTCTTGTCATTTATCGTATGAAGGTAAGGATCATAGCGATGCAACCTCTCTGCTTGTGGATTGATGGCCTTCAGCGTTCCGACCTCCTCCACCGCGTGCCAGGTATGCAAATCAGCCATAAGGTCCTGATGCGATGACTGGGGTTTTCCCTTGATATGCCTGAGTCGACTGTGATTCATACATGCTTGTTTTCTTTTCTTTTCTTTTTGTTTACTGGCTTCCTGCTTTCTATAATCCGAGCGAGGATTCCCAGGACAGGATCCTCATGGTTTTGCATATGTTTTCGTATTCCCAGGTTTTGTGTTCCCAGCTTACCCTGTTGGGTTGTGAGGAACAGTCGGTTCCCTTGCGCGGGATATGCCTTAACCTTTTACAACAATTGAATTATTTGAAGGCAAACTTGTTTTTCTATGATTAGTCAACCAGATGTAATTGTTTATGTATAAATGATAAGGGCCACTGTTGAACTGGCCGCTGAATATGGACCCCTCTGTTCAAAGGGTGTTTTATTTATATTTTGATGAATATATTTCATTTGCACTTCCAGTTTCATCGTTTTCCTGGAATAAAAGCTTGCTCTGTAAATGTCGGTTCAAATCTGGTTTTTTCTCGGATAGTTTTAATAGCGTGCCATTTGTATTTCAGCGTGCTCGTCCCAATATTAATTGGACTTGCCATTCTGAATCGGTTAGATGTTTAATCTTGTCTTGTGGATTGTATATAATCTCCGGTTTTCAAGCTACCGCTGTTTGCCATTGTCCTTAAGAAGGGTAGGAAAGTTATTATTTCCTTGCTGCTCGTTTTGTTTAAATGCTCCTTTTAATTGATACGGAATTCTGTTCTTACCAGCATATGGGTTTTTACTGTTAACAAGCTTAATTTGTAATGAGAATGCTATGGTCATTACGGAGTATATGTGTTTAATTGGTTTGAATGTATGTATATACATGTATATACTTCGCTGTCGTATCCACGACCACGGCTATAGTGATTTATGCGGTTGCATTTCGTTGTCCATTGATTGGAATACTACGGAATCTAGTTTTGGTTCATATTCCTCTTGAATCTTCTCTTAAGTTAATCATTCTCGTAATATTTACCTCTGTCGGTATTTTTTTAGTTATATGTAATTGTTTCACAGTTTTAAGCAAACTGTTTCGTGCTACCATAGACTCATATAGTTTCTAGACTCTAAACTATGTTCACACTGTAACGTTAAGATGATTCGTCCAGCGGGTTTTCATATTTCAGTTCTGATAACCCTGGCTGGCAGTCTAAAATAGCTCGAGGCCTGTTACATTCCTTCTTTTGAATAATGGATAAACTCAAGTTATTTAAAGATAACTTAGTCATTCTATTTATGCACTAACTGTTTGGAAAACCTACACAGTACTTTTGATCTCCGACTTATTGTTTATATTTTTTTGTTGAAACTACCAATAGCATGTACACATCAGGTTTTCCCTTTAACAGTTATCTAACAATAAATCAGTAATATTTGCTTGAACCAGATATATTACAGCAACATAATATTGATGTGGGATTTTTATAATGTAATGGGTCTTCACTGCCAACTACTGTGATTTTAGCTAACAGCATTATCTACAATCACTGTTGAACTAATTTTCTTCAAAAATTGTTACATACCTGGTACGCCAGATTTGTATATATATGCTTCAGAAGTTCACCTGTCATCCATGTTTTGCTCTTGTCCACCCAACCACGAGACCCATCGCCAAGACTGGAATCTCCCCCCGAGCTATCTTGCAGGCCTACAGCCCTCAACAAGATACATGCAACTTGTGCCTGGTTATCTGGTCCTAACCAGACTTAACCAGTTTTTTTGTTTGTTTTTCTGTCTGTCTCTACAGCACATAATTTTTGTCTCTACCCCCCTTTTTCCCTTGGAGGTCTCTCCAGTTAGGGAGGGTAGTTTCATCTAGTTTTCATAACTGATTTCCTCTTCCAATCTTCCTTTCAGAGGTTGCCAGCATTTCAAGAAGTATATATTTCTTTTCAATATATATTTAACTCACAAAATAATATAATTAGACTTAAAAAAAAAAACAGTCTTTCAATTCTATCTTTTACTACAGTAAAATTCCAATATTTACATTTCCCGGGGTCATCACACATAGGCATGTTAAGACAATATAATGTGATATACCCATTCATTGTCGAATGTTCCTCATATCCTTATACATGTACATATATGTATATTTCCCTTTTCAACTTATGATAATAGCCATAATTTTAAGAAAAGGCATCAGACCAGCAAGGACTTAGTTCAACGTTTTCATCATAATTACAATTGTATCATTTTTTCTTGTTATATAATGTCCTGCAATTTTATTATATTACCCCTAAAATTCAACGAACTTTTACTCTTGTTTACTTTATTATATCAACTTATCTCAAGGTGCTAATCATTCACAACTTTAATCCACATTAGGACAACAGAATTATTAAAGTATATATATATATATATATATATATATATATATATATATATATCACTGTCATGTGTAGCATATTTCCTGTGTTTTACCTTTAGTGTTTTTTTTTTTTTTTAAATCATTATTTCGTTTAAATTTCCCGTAGTTCTACTAGATTTCCCATGAAATCTAGCCTGCATGTTTTCTATTGACCTTCTTGTGCTAATTTCAAATCAAATATTTGTTATTAGAGTTACAAATATCACCCACTTTAGCCAACCAAAATTCTCTTGTCACTTGATTTTAAGCCAACCTAACATTTTCCTTATAAAAATAGACCAAATATAAAATAATTGCATGAACTGGTGTTATGAGTCTAAATTTCAACACCAGTCTTGAATCTTTTGTGTCCATCGGGCCTAAATGATTCAATGTTGACTCGATTATTTCCTATATGTTAGGGCTATTGTATTTCTTTCATATTAAATTTCCATATTATGGAAGTTCAATTTAAACTTGCTCGCTTTTTACTTACTAAAACTAGTGTGAAATTGGTACCTTTTTTAGCGTCAACAACGCCATTCCGATGTGTTTCCATGTTTTAGTTGATGCTTTAGAGTACCCAGAATACTAATATAGGGTCACTTCTAACATAAGAAGTCTCGTTTATGTTACATCTTCTCTTCATGCTTGTCCACAAACTAGAAATTTTTTTTATCATAGATTACATGCATTTCCATAAGGGCATTGGTAATTTCCTCTAGTCCCTTCCTGAGGTTGAACCTCAGTAGGGTTACTATATACTTCTACCACTTACTAATTTTCTTCCCCAATATTATATGGATACGACGATGGACATATATAAAGCCAACAACAATAATCCTTCAACAAAACCTTGTATATTTCATGCCCAATTGGTGCTTTGATCTTTAGTTAAATGAGCCTTTAAACAAAAAATTTTCAACTTTTCCTTTTTATAAGTTGTTATTCACTTGGGATGGCCTAATATAGCTGGTGTCACCCTGGTCTCATGTCGGAGACACCTACTTCATCTATGGTTGAGTTCATCGAGGCATCTTCCCCGAGGATATCAGAACCCTGATTCCTTTGCTCATTTATTACAATGTTTTTCTGTTCTTTTGATATCTTTCTTATATATATATGTGTGTGTGTATATATATATATATACACACACACACATTATCTAGTATATACCTTCTTATATAGGCATATATGTATTAATGAAAAATCCTAGAATTTTAGAAGGACATACAATGTACTTATTATTGTAAGTGTATCGTAATATTTAGCAACATTTCTATATATAGGTAAGATTAATATTTTGTTTACTATCAACTATTGTTCTTTACGGAGAGACCCCACTGTTTCTTTAATAAACAGTGGTTACCTCTGTGAGACTGTTTGGTACAGGGTCTCACTGCGATGTTTCATGGTTTGTAATGGTTACCCATATCAAACATATTTACACAATAATAACTCTACCCTTCCTTGTATACAACAAAATATATGTACACTGAAACCCCTCATTTACTTTTTTTTTGTAAATGGAAAATAACAAAAATTCTTCATTAGTTCTCTTAACACAGTGAAGATTATGCATTGCAGATATTTCTAGTTAATTTTCTAGAAATAAATTAAACACCGAGTAACCTTTCTGGAAAGAAGATAAACACACAATAGTCATTCCAGTAAGAAAATACACAGTAATACTTCCATAATTTCACTTATCTGCCTCTTTCTAAACTAAGTTTTCAGTAGAAAAGATGGTTCCACCCAACCTTGAGGTTGGTAATTGTAGGTTTAACCCCATACAGAAATTACCTGCATATGAATTCTAAAACACATAAAATAAAATGCAAGAGCATAACACATAAAACACATATACACAAAGATTTTCCCCTGGATCCCAAAATCGGGACTACCAGCTTGATTTTTCATTATGTTCCTTTCAATGTTACAATACATATTTATACATGCCGAAGCATCCAATACCATGGACTGAAAAACCATCACGTCCAAAACCATGGACTGAAAACCATCGCGTCCAAAAAACATGTACGAAAATCATGCACAAAACCATAGGTGGGTCCGCCCAACCTAACATAGGGTCCAAAACCAAAATTTTCCGGGGCGTTGCCCTGGACCCCATAAAGTGGGGTTATGGGTACCCCTTAAACCCCCTGTGACCTTCCCCCTCTCTAACCCCCGGTTAACTACGTGGGCTAGTCGTGGAAAGAATATAACACAACCCAATATTCTCCCACATGTTATTTTCTTTCCACAAGAAAGCTTAGTCATTTATCTAGCCCTGCAATGCTCATTGTTTCTCTACACCAAGAGAACTTCTCAGAGCTCACATATTTTTTCAATGCATCTGCAGTATTCTTCAAAGTGTCCACCTTTACCAGCAACACCTTTTTGTCTTCTATCATATCCCTCACAAAGTGATACTGAACATCAATGTGCTTTGTCTTTGAATGATATGTAGGGTTCTTTTCCAAGAAAATTTCACTTTGGCTGTCACAGTCTATCCTTATAGCTTCCTGTACTAACCCCATACTTGAACACAATCTCTACAACCAAACTGATTCCTTGCTTGCATGAGTGGTTGCCATGTATTCTGCCTCTGTAGTTGATAGTGCCACTACAGATTGTTTCTTACTCATCCAACTGACTGTACCTCCAAATAGGTTAAACACATACCCACTTGTAGATCTTCTCTGATCCAGATCTCCAGCCCAGTCTGCATCAGCAAAGCCACGAATATCCAACACTCTGTCCAATCCTAGTCTTCCTTGGTAGCACAAACCATAATCACTAGTGCCACGCAAATACCTGAAAACCCGCTTCACTGTTGTCAAATGCTCCTTTCCTGGTTGTGACATAAACCTACTCAATACTCCCACTGCATGTGCAATGTCTGGTCTAGTACAAAACATTGCATACATTAGGCTACCGATTGCACTTGCATATGGAACACGGGACATGTCCTCTTCCTCTTCTTGTGTCTTGGGACACTGTTAAGCAGATAACCTCACACCTACAGGAATAGGAACCTTCACCGGTTTGCTATCCTGCATATTAAACCTTTGCAATATTGTCTCGACATACTTCCTCTGGTTTAACCAAAGCTTCCTCTTTGCCTGATCTCTTTTAATTTCGATGCCCAAAATATAGTTTGCAGCACCAAGATCTTTCATGTCGAATTTGGAAGACAATTGGGTCTTCAAATCCTAGATAATTTCTTTGTCATTTCCAACCATCAACATATCATCCACATACAAGACGAGATAAATAACACGATCACCAATTAATTTAAAATACACACAATGATCTGCTTTGCTTCTGGTGAAGCCAAGTCCCCGTATAAATGTGTCAAATTTCTGATACCACATTCTTGGTGACTGTTTTAACCCATATAAAGACTTCTTTAACTTGCATACCAGTTCTTTCTTACCCTTCACCGCAAAGCCTTCAGGTTACTTCATGTAGATTTCCTCTTCCAAATCCCCATGAAGAAATGCTATCTTTACATCCATCTGTTCTACCTCAAAATCAAAAACAACTACAATAGATAAAAGTAATCTAATAGATGTTACCTTGGCAACAGGAGAAAAAATGTCACCAAAATCAATTCCCGGCACCTGGGAATAACCTTTTTCTACCAACCAAGCTTTGTATTTCTCCACTTTTCCTTCTGCATTTGTCTTCTTTTTGAACACCCATTTGCTGCCAATGGGTTTGCTTCCAGCCGGCAACTCCACCAGATCCCAAGCCTCATTTTTATGCAAAGATGCCATTTCATCAACCATGGCCTCTTTCCAAATTTTTCCATCCTCTGAATCCATTGCTTCCTTCACAGTTCTAGGATCATCATCAGTAACAAACAAAGTAAAATTTTAACAGAAAGCAGATGGACTATACCTTTCTGGTTGCCTTCTTTCTCGAACTGATCTTCTCACAGCTGGAGTTTGTGGCTCTTCATCTTTTGATTCCTCCTCTGTTGTAGAGTCTGATTCTTCCTCCTTTAGCTCAAACTCTATCTTCTCAGGTTCCTTTGGTTGGACTTCATGTTTAATAACATCTTTCACCTCTCTGAACACCACATATCGACTGTACACAACCTTCCTTGTTACTGGGTTCGAAAGCTTATAACCCTTTAAACCATCCTTATACCCAATAAAGATGCACTTTTCAGATTTACCATCCAACTTGGTTCTTTTCTCCTTTGGAACATGTACATATGCATCACATCCAAATAACCATAGATGTGAAAGAGATGGTTTCTTACCAGTCCATACCTCTTGTGGAGTCTTATCCTCCAACGTTGATGAAGGTGACCTGTTGACCAGGTAACATGCAGTATCCACCGCCTCTGCCCAGAATTCTTGTCCTAACCCAACACAACTGAGCATGCTTACTTCCCTTTCCAACAACATCTTGTTCATTCTTTCTACAACTCCATTTTGCTAAGGTGTATATGGAGAAGTCTTCTGTCGTGATATACCACACTTCTTACAGAATTCTTCAGATTCCTTGCTGCAAAACTCTCCACCATTATCTGTCCTCAGCACCTTTATCTTCTTCTCTGTCTGGTTTTCCACCAGGGCCTTAAATTTTTTAAACCTGTCAAAGACTTCAGATTTATTCTTAAGGAAATATATCCATGTATTCCTTGAGAAGTCATCTATAAATGATACATAGTACACAGACTTACCCAATGATGGAACCTTCACAGGTCCAAACACATCACTGTGCACAAGCTCTAATATCTATTTCGCCCTCTTACCACCATAGGGGAAACTCACCTGATTCTGCTTCCCATATACACAATTTTCACAGAAATCAAAATCCAGAGATCTATTACTCATACCTTCTACCATACCTTTACCATGAAGTATTCGAAGGCCCTTCTCTCCAATATGTCCAAGCCTTCGATGCCATAGCATGGTCTTCTCTCCAAAGACCACTAGATTTTTTGCTCCACTTTTAGGAACCATAGAACTATTTCACCCACCAATAACAGTGCTACCTTGTAGCTTGTACAGAGTTCCAATCCGAACTCCCCACATCAATACCAGTGCTCCCCGAACCATTTTGCAAGTATCCTTCTCGAACACTGTTTTTACACTTGCATCATCCAGCTTGCTTACAGAAATCAGATTTCTAGCTAATGCAGGAATATGTAGAATACCTGGAAGCATTCTAACCCTTCCACCTTGCAACTTCAACTTTACTTTTCCATGACCAACGATTCTAGCCTTCCTGTCATCCCCCAAGAAGACATCACCACCATCATATTTCTCATACTCGCAGAACGAGTCTCTATGGGGAGTGAAGTGAAATGATGCCCCTGAGTCAATCAACCATACCTCATGATCTACATGTGTACTTGAAGAAGCCAAGTACACATCCCCACCTTCATCTGAGGTGGTTTTTGCCTCTATAGAAGGAGCCTCATCAGATCCCTTTCCTTTGTTAGGAGCTTTAGATTTACAGTCCCTTTTAAAGTGGCCTTCCTTTCTGCATTTCCAGCACACCACCTTTATAGGTTTTCCTAAAGATTTAGATCTCCCACTCGATGACTTATTTTTGTTTCTGTTCTGGGACCGTCCTCGTACATACAAGGCATCACCATTCTGGCTCTCCATATTTTTCTGTCTCATCTCTTCTGTCAACAAGGCTGAGACTATTTCATCAAACTATAAGGCAGTTGCATTGCTACCTATTGCAATAACTAGACTATCCCATGAATCTGGTAGAGAACACAACAAATTGATGCACTTATCTTCATCTGAAATTTTAATATCAACAGATGCTAACTAACTTACCACAGTATTAAATGCATTCAGATGTTTTGTCACTGAGTCTCCATCTTTCATCCTCAGGTTATACAACTTTTTCCACAGGAATAGTTTATTCACCAGAGACTTAGATTGGTACAAAGTCCCTAACTTGTCCCACAAAGCCTTCGCCGTAGCTTCCCCTGATACATTCAGCAATACTGAATTTGAGACACACAATCGTATTGTGCTCTTTGCCTTCCGATCCAAATTCTTCCATTCTTCATCGGACACTCCAGTTGGTTTAGTACCCGGATCTACTGTAATCCACTGATCTTTATCCACCAACAGATCCTCCATCTTGAGTTTCCACAACTCAAAACTCTGACCATTAAATTTCTCGATCTCTATCTTTCCACTGCTCGCCATATTCTTTCACCACCAGAATCGATCTCGCAGATCTCCACTAAATAGGGTCTACCACAGGCCCGAGCAAAACCCCTCAGCAACAAAGGCGTCCCCTTGAAGCCAAAACTGCTCTGATACCAAATGTAGGTTTTAACCCAGTACAGAAATTACCTGCATACGAATTCTAAAACACATAAAATAAAAATGTGAGAGCATAACACATAAAACACATATACACAGAGATTTTCCCTGGATCCCAAAACCGGGACTACTAGCTTGATTTTTCATTATGTTCCTTTCAATGTTACAATACATATTTATACATGCCGAAGCATCCAATACCATGGACTGAAAAACCATCATGTCCAAAAAACATGTGCAAAAATCATGCACAAAACCATAGTTGGGTCCGCCCAACCTAACATAGGGTTCAAAACCAAAATTTTCTGGGGCGCTGCCCCAGACCCCATAAAGTGGGGTTACGGGTACCCCTTAAACCCCTTGTGACCTTTCCCCCCTCTAACCCCTGGTTAACTACGTGGGCTAGTCGTGGAAAGAATATAACACAACCCAACAGTGATTACAGCCACATGCCCTTTCACCTTCAGCACAACATGTAGAAAGTAATTTTCAACATGAATTATCGGATATCGAGACCCCTAGTTTAGTCTGAATTTCTCATTTGTTTACACTTAGGGCTTCCAATGGTTCCTATCAGGTATGGAACCTTTTTTATTATTATTGATTTATTTATGTGTGCATTTTTCCAACATTCATACTGGAGATTTAACTTAAGAAATTCTAGTGATTTCTAACCTTAATTTTTTTTTAGAAAAAGGACTCTCGTCTAGGTTATATAGTCATCGTGTTGATCATCATTAACTTTTCAAGGAGACTTCATATGCAACATAATGAATGTTCTTTTAACATACCCATCTGATATTTATAATTTTATTTTTTGTAACAGTATGAAACTTGACATTTACTTCCTTAAAGTGCACAATGTATATCTCCTAATATCCTTAGACATCTACTTCCTTATCATTACATCCATGAAATTCTCTCTGGACACATTATTTAACAATCATGGATTTATGACTTACTAATTAAAATGTGTTAATAAATAATCTTCCGAGTAGTTGTCAGTTTTCCTAGGTACCTAAAATATCACCTCTTATAAGTAAGGTTACTCCAACAATACTTCCATTAGAAATTAATGAAATTCATTCCTGTTTACTTATGGAAAATTTATTTTAGAGAAACCTATTAACTTCTTCAACCTATGAGATGCTTTTCATAATAGTAGTCGGACTCATAGGTCCCAGTGCAGAATCCTTCAGCTCTGATACCACCTGTCACATACCTTATGATGAATATAGTTGTAAAAATAAATTAAAAAAACTATATATAGTAAATCTTGTTGTTACTACTATGAGAGAATATAAAAGCACTGTAAATATTAGAAGTGTGTTTGATTTATTACAAAGCTCTGATAAAACAGTGACCATCTGACCTTAATCTAAGTCAAGCATAACATGTAATTGCATATGGTGTTTGATATAAAGTTCTGTGTTGACATAACCCGCACTAGACATAACTGTTCGGAACTCTCTAGACAATTGATCTAACCATCCACTTGGTAGCTCCTCCATGTTGTCTAGTTGTTGATTAAAAATCCTCCAGATTTGAGCCCATCGAAAGGAGTGAACTCATCAGGGTGGTTAGAGACAAACTAACCCTCCCTTTCCTTGCCGAGGAGTTTCATTTTCTTTCTCTATTGTAGTGGCTTTGGCTCTCAATTTCGATGACAGTTTGTCCATTCAACATGTTTCAAACATTGTTACAGAGCTTGAGAACTCTTATTCCTCTGCTAGACATCCCATTATGGTCATGGTAGTTCTCCTCTCCTTTAGGGTTTATGGCTTACTTGCAACGATGAGCTCTACTATAATTCCTTCATAATTTGTTCACTGGTCCTTTTTGTATCTCAACTTTTCATGTTTTTCTTATAGGAACTCGGTCAAGTTCCTTCCTGATTGTTGTTGGGTTTCCTATCCACTTTTGGACTTCTCTACATGTATCATGTGCATGCAATAAGGGTTTTCTTCTCTTTTCCCTCTATTGGAGACAGTGTTTGTAATTAACCCATCCAGTTATCTCAAATATAGGTTGGGTTGTTCCGATAGGGTTCCTCTTGTTCAATCTTCTAGTTTAGGGTTATCCTGCATGTGGGTTTTTATTTTCTCTTTGTTTAAAGACTACTCAGTTCTGAACTAAACTTACCCATTTTATTATTGATGCATGACACAGGTATGTCGCAGTCAGGGTTCTGCTGGGTGGTTTGTATACTTGTACTCTCACAAGTTCTTACATGTTCTTACTACATGATTTCAGGTGTGAAATTCCCCTCTCCCCAATTCCATATGGGAAGAAGTTAATAATTTTTCACTTTTTGTTTTCAATGCAGAAAACCCATTAGGGGATTTTCACAGCTTTGTTTTCTTGTGTACATTTTGGGGATAATTGTACAGTCTCCATGAGAACGTAACCCTCCTAGGAGAATGAAAGATTGTATTAATACAAATATTCTCTTTAAGTTGTCTCGATTGTACTATTTTCTATCAAACATCATATATAGTAATTAAGTATGAGTCTCTTTTATCATTGTAAAGATACAATATTATTGTGAAAGTTAGTAAAGTGTTTCCCTTATTCTTGTTTACCCTTTACTGTCTATTCTTGGAAGAAACTAATGAGATCGTTCACTTACAGTTATGGTTTGCATTGAAGCACTTAAACTCACATTTATGTATGCTTATAGGAATTATTGTTTATATTTACTGTTAACTAAGAATTTGAACATTCGTATTTGTGAAAGAATGCCGAGTATTTCCTTTTTTATTTTTATTTTGTAGTATAACACTACCAGTGAAGATCTATATTCTATTGCCATGGATAGTTTAGGGACTTTCGCCAGGTCTGCCATTTTCTGGTTGAGACTGAGGACTAACCCTTGTCCTCCATGGCCTAATCATTGTAATACTGAACTGTGTATTTCAAATAACTTATTCACTTAATTTTTCCAATTGTTGTTTATCTTATATATATATATATCTATATATATATATATATATATATATATATATATATATATATATATATATATATATATATATATATATATAGATATATATACATTAAAATGTTAAATGCTCACATTTCAAATCTACAATCACATATAGATATAGGGTTAGGAGAAGTACTTATATGTTATTCTACCAAATTAATTATACTGCAACCGTTGGGAAAATAATGCTCCTCCCAACCTTGAGGCCAAACTTTCCCCTGCACCTCCCCCTGAGCTTATTGCACATCACGGTAACTTACAGGACAATTTAATAAAAAGAAATTTAGGCTATCTGATCCTAACCAGACTTAGCCCCAGACCAGAAGTCTGAGCTTTAAAACCTCAAACAGACTCCACTGGCCAACCAACTAAAGAGTTTGATTCCTCAATTCTCTTTTCTCCTCTCACCTCAAGTTCACACCATACCCTCTTTACCTTCTCTTGGATGTTTTTATTACTAATGGAGGAGTTTGGGTAGGTAAATACCTTGCCCATAACTATCCAACTACTCAGGGTAAGATTTCTCTAACATTGCTTCCCAATCTTGGTTCATAACAAGGAAAGGACATTATGAAATTTTAATAAAAGAAAACATGCATTCATATATATCCATTTATATGTTTTAGCCTTTCTAGCCAACAATTAAAACCACGTTCTTTTAACTGTGGTAAATAGTAAAATATTAAATTTGCCACAATTCATTAAATTACTAAAGTAAAAGTAAGTTAACTATTTTATTTTCGCTTGTGGTGTTACATTATGCATTGATTAAGAGGCTATCAAAAACCCCTGCAAGTTAACTATTTTCTTTTCACTGGGGGTGTTACATTATCCAATGATTAAGAGGCTATCAAAAACCCCTGCAAGCACGAAGGAAATATGCCCCCAATGCCCCTATGACCTTATATTTGCAATTTAGATCGAAACCCAAAGTGAATCTTCTAAAATCCCTATACTTCCTCCATGATTTTTCCTTCTTACATCTGAACCTCCATGTTACATCACATTCATTCAGTTTGGACCCTTGATCAGGAAATTGAAAGTTGGGTTTGGTGCAATAGCAATAATATCCTCACCAATGTGGAGTATGGAGTCATCATGTTTAAATTTGGCATGTTCTACAATAGAAAAAACTTTGTACATTGCCTTTGATGATTCAAGCCAAGGATTTGGCAGTTGATAATTTATTGCAATCACTGTGTTACCAGTACAATAAGCACAATAAATTAAACTTTATTTTTGCGACCATGTGAGATTGAAGGTATATGTTTCACTTGCCAATGAATATATCCAAAATCATTCTTAAAGAAAACCCTTTATTTTTTGGTATTTAGAGCCTATAAAAATTAATTAAATCAGAAAGAAAAATACACAATGAGCAAGAATCAAACCACACAAATAAACACAATAATTTTGCATGGTAAACCCTGAAAATGTGCTAAGGAAACCTCGATGGGAAAAGTATTGGAGTTCTTATTATTCAAGGTAAAAAATGACTCTCCAACAATACATCAACCTGGGAAACATCATTTTAATATGAAGACTTCTTTACATAACTTCCTATCATTTTAATATGAAGACTTCATTACATAACTTGTTATCGTTATGCAAAAATGACTCTCCAACAATACATCAACCCAGACAACATCATTTTAATATGAAGACTTCATTACACAACTTCCTATTGTTACGCAATTATTTGAACTGGAAAGTCACATTTAATTAGATAATTTCATTTTAACAATTGTTGTCATTCCTAACATTATTTTTTATGACAACTATATATAAAAAGATTTAATTCAAATTGTTTAATGTAATGTACAATATCCATATTCATGTTTATCTTTACAAAACATTAATTTATTTTGTTCGACGACTATGTATAAAAAGGTTTAATTCATTCTTGCAATCTAGCTACTCATTAAAAAAAACTTGATTCAAATGTGTGTGCTTAATTAACTACACAATCTCCTATATTTAGAAACACTCCATCATGTACTCACCCAAGATGTATCTATTCTACAGATTTCAAAAGACCCTCTAAATCTGTTGCTTCCTCCATTTACTAGAGACCAAGAAGGATTTCACTCCAACATGTTATATCTATATATATATATATATATATATATATATATATATATATACTTAAATAAATCCCAATATATGTCTATCCTAACTCCAACTCTATTAAGCATGAGGGATGAGATCTAAGTGTGGTAGCACAATTGGAAAAAAAACATGTTGGAAAGCCTTTTTGTATCCAAGTGATTGGAAGTTCAATCCCCTCGGGCATGTCTCACCAGCTGAACCAAAAAAAAAAAATCCATAGTGATGGAAAAGTTTGATAAAATTAAAATAATTTATAAACCAATTTAATCATTTTTTTCTTTCCCCGAACTATCTTTTCATTTGAAGCAATATATGTAAGTGACTTATGGTATATAATTAAAAATGGCTTAACTTTCTCATTATATGGGCTACTAAAGTTTTCATTATTTATTAATTACTATTTACCTCCAATGAGATGAATGTGCATTCCTAAATCCTAAAGTTAATTTGATCATGTATTGATGGTCAATCCCACTAATAGTGAGATAAGTTGGGATTTATACCCTATTTATAAAGAGTTCTAATTTGATTTTAGCTTTACAAAATCAAAAATGGAGAATAACATGGTATTTGATGGGTGGAAGGTCAAGAAGTTCATTAAGGATCATAAGAGTTTTGATAAGTACAAACTTTGTAGACCACAACTTAGAACACCACCACTTGTTTCACTCCATTTGAACTAGTTTATGGGAAGAAGGCCCTATTTTCTATTGAATTTGAATACAACACCTTAAGGATGGTAGCTCAGTTAGACTTGGATTTCACCATAACATAACAAGATAGGCTTCTCACACTTAATGGTTTAGATGAATTCAGGCTGCAATCCCTCCTACACACTAAGGTAATCCGTCTACAGAGAAATATTTGGCATGACAAGCACATTAGGGAGAAGAATTTTCAAGAAGGTGATTGGGCCCTACTATATGATTTCAGATTCAAGGATTTCAAAGGAAAGTTAATGACAATATGGTTGGGTCCATATCTAGTAGAAAGGTGTCATGAGAATGGGTATGTCCAAATCAGAACAATTGATGAGGAAGGTATTCCCTTACTTGTCAATGGTTACAGGTTGAAGTTGTATAAAATACCTATGTCCAAGGAATAATTTGTTAATTCAATCAGAAAGGAATTGAATGTGATTGGGAGGATCACAACCCTCAGTTGACAAAACTTCTAAAGAAAAGAAAAAAGGAAAAAATAAAAGGGCCTAGATAGAAACCTCCATGAGGCATCTGAGGCCAACTCTAGGGTTGAAAGCCTATCTATGGGAGCCTAAGAGAAAAAAAAAAGAATGAAAAATAAACAAAAGGAAATGAAAAATAAGATGAAATATCCCCAGGTGAAAACCTCCTCTGAGGCGCGTAGAGTAGGCATGCAAGTTGGAAACCTCTACAAAGGCAGTCTGCATGTCTAAAAAAATAAAAAAATAAAAAAGGCACAAGGAAGGAGTCCTTACACCGTTTTTTCTAACGTTAATTTTGCAGGACTCCAGACAGCCATAAGAAAAATGGTTACCAAATAGGTTCCACAGGTCCATTCTTCTATTCATTCCAGCCATCCATTACATTTTCATACTTTTAACTCACCTCCCTATACCTCTCCATCAACTAGCCAACAATAGAATCATGTTCTGCCTCCATTTTTTAGTGCTACAGGATTGTCCTGAAATGCTACAAGAGGTAGATCCAATTGGATGAAGGGGAAAAGGGGTCATGTCTTCTTTAGGAAATGTTGAGAGAGTTACACTAACACTTTTGTCACTCATCCACTCCATCTAGCTAAGATTTATCTTTAAATTCCACTCTGCCCTGCATAAACATAAACCAGAAACGACTCTACCTTAAACATTTTGACCACCTCCTCATGATTCTAATCCTGTGCTCATACCTCCTATGACTTTCCCTCAATCCCACATGAAATATGAGGTCTCGAAGAGGAATTAAGTGACTACTACATGAAGGAGATCCCCCCTGTAGCAGCCTGTGCAGTCACAACAGAATCCATAATCATTTTTTTACACCCCTAGAGAAAAAGATCTAGCCACCCTTAGAATCATGAAGGCACTTCTAAATATGAGATGGGACACAACATCATTAGAGATCATATATCAGACAATCCAGCCACTCCACCAGCAGCAGATTGGACACCAGGAAGAAGCTTGCACACATAACGACCTTATCAGTCAAAGAATCATCAAGCTATGAAGACCTTTGCAGAAGAAAGCAAAGGAAACCAACACCTTCAAGATCATCATGTTATGAGGTCTAGCTCTAGCATGTAGGCATCTCCAACAATTCGATATCATAGGTAGGCTCATGTATTAAAACCATCACCTCTTCCCTATGCATTTAATGATAAAAGGTGTTAATGGTAGAGAAAGGAATTTTTAATGGGTTGGAGGTGGCTAGTAAAATTGGCCACCTTTGATTAGTAAATTAAAGTTCATTCAGTCACCCATGCAACATGGAAAAGTCAACTTAAGTGAGGTAGTGATTACAAGGAGTAAGGTGATGATCATGAGGAGCATGGTGATGATTACAAGGGGTGGAGAAATTGGTTAAACAAGGGAAGTCCGTGTAATATTCATGTCATCAGAGCTCTGAGCCTTTACCACAAAAGTGAATATTAAGTACAAGGCTAAAATCCATTTGCATAATTGCTTATTACTAGAAAATAGTTAGAGGAGGAGGAGCTAGTGCTATCATAGACTGCCTAGGGTGCCACCGAGATTCTTTGAACTATGTTTGCAGGTGCTATAGAAGGAGCTATAGGAGGATCTAAACTGCTATAGGAGGCTCAAAAGGAAGCGGTCATTGAGAATTGAAGGGAGAAAGGGAGCCAAAACTAGCCAAAGTTGTCATAAAACCCTCATGCACAAGACATGGCTATCTTGAAAGCAGTAAGTGGCCTTCTCCCTCTTTAATTTTCATACATATGCATGGATAATTATGTGTGAATTAAGTACCTTGTAGAAAACAATTGTGTATTAGTTCCCTTTGAAAATTATTATATGTGAAGGAAAGGTAGGGATAGAGAAAAGTTTGTTTTGGTTACTTTTTTATCCTTCTCCCCCTTTGATAAAAAGGAAGTTTTGACACTATCTCTACAACTGAGACTACTTTGAGGACAAAATTAAAAAATACACCTAAATAACCCTGAGAAGGAGCAATAGGAGAAATGGGGGGAGGTTTCAATAGAAAAGAACCCACAAACACAAAAATAATCCATCGACATCCTCCTGTGGTAGACATTTTTCTAAGGCATTAATGTATGGGCTTCTTTGAATAGTTGAAAGGGTATGATCACGACATAACTCAAGAATTTTCTATGGCACTAAATTACTAGGGAGAAGATAGTGCCACTACTATTGTTAGAGGAATTTCCATCTCTTTAAATGTTGAACTCATAAGAAAAGTGACTACCCTACCCTTGGGAATTCTATGGAGTAAAGAGGATAAAGTAGTATGGGTCACAACCAAGAAGAACTTGTTCATCCATAGAGAAAAGACAATAAAAGATAATAATGGAGTGACAAGAGAAATCCTACCTTACCCCTGGGATGAAGTGGTTTATCACATTCTCAAATACATATCCTATGAGGGCAGGCTGAGCATATATATGCCTATCATTTTAGGCTACTCCATGAGCTAATGGTCAAGGAATAATTACCCATTCAATAGAGACTCAGTGTTTCCCACTTCCGCTTACAATCTATCATTGAAATGAGCTAGAACGTGAGGGCAAGGAAGCATCAACACATTGCCTACCATGGCCTCATTAAGCTAATCGGTGATGGACACTTTAAGTAACTTAAGGAACCCTGTGTTATGGACTGATTTTGTAGACATGGGCAAGGAAATTTTCATTGAAACCCAAACCATCACATATGAAGAAACACCAACCTATAATATTGGAGGTAGGGAAGGAAAGGAGGAAGAAAATGAGGCAGCAAAAACTGAGGAAAGAGAAGGAGAAAAACAAGGCAAAAAGGAAGAGCACCCATAGGGTGCCTCCAAGGCTCAAGAGATAGAAAGACAAGGACAACATAAAATTCTCTCTCCAGGGAACACAAAGCAAGAATTGGCTACCACATTGGCCACATTGGGCACACCTATCAAGCCCAAAAGAAGGTAGCCAAGGCAAGGCCCCTATACTTTAAAATAAGGAAGAGTACCAGGATAAGGCAAGGTAAGCCACAACCTCCTTCAAAAATTCCTCACTGTTGATGAGTCAACAAGAAGAAAAGAAGAAGTGGGACCTAGTGAGGGAAAAATTGAAGAAGTTGCCTCTCCTAAGACCAAAACTAAGCAACCTGTGCTACCCATGGGAAGGCCCACCACTATGGAAGTCACCTCTAAGTGGATCAAGACACAAGATGCCCTGTTACAAGAAGAAAAAGAAGAGCTACAGAAGGAGACATAGCAGCTACAAGAGAAATAGGGGCTACTACAAGAGAAATAGGGGATGCTACAAAAGCAATAGGAGGTGTTATAGTAAGGGGAAACCAACCCAAAAGAAGATGAAAAAGTCCTCCAAGATCTCTAGGAGTCTCATCCACAGCCCAATCTAGAATCCTACTACAAATTTGTTTAGAGGGGTAGGATTATACTTGATAAATTTTCTATACCACTCTTCTTTGAGTTGGAGAAGTAAAGAGGCTGAACACATTGATGGATGCAAATTGTAAAATCTAAAAAGATAGAATATGTGGGCCACATGGAGGGGGAATTCAATGAAATGGGAAGGGAATTGAATGATTTGAAAATGAGTGAATCAGTCATGAGAGAGAAGCTACAGGAAGAGAACACAAGTCTAAGAGAGTAGTTGTAAGAAAAAGAGACACAACTTGCTACTATTGCAAGTTTATATATGGAAGCCATATAGTGCAGGAATCCATCCAAATCCTATGCAATTTTCCTCAAGGAGTAGTGGTTGCAATTCTATATTAATACACTAGCATAATATGAGTATTTACCTTTCCAAGACTACACACAATTTATTGAGCTTTACAAAAAGGAAAGTATTGAGGATAGGGAAAACCTAGCTGAGTTTTACATGCATAATCTGATCCTAACAGATATGAATTTATGGGACACCAACACAAGATTGGGAGACATGAAAATAATGGAATTAGCCTCTTGGTTAACCCATGAGGAAACAAGATCTAAATAAGTGAAGAAGGTGATGGAAAAATAAGAAAGAGAGCCCCTATACATCATAGTATAATTAGTAAGCTCAAAAGTTGTCATCAATAACCACAATCTCATCTCCTCTAATTCCGATTTAGAACCTAGGTACATGGCAGCCCAAGAACAATCCATCTTGCATTTTGAGGACACTTTTAGGATGTTGGGAACAAACAGTTTGAAATATTTTCAGAGAAGGTGGCATGCCCTGCATCACAGTTTACAAATCAGAGAGTATAACTCTCCAAAAAGACTAAGGAATGCCTGGGAGAGTACCCCATTATACAAAATGATCATGCAAAGGCTGAAGAGCAAATGTATAGGACTCAAAATCAGTCCTCCCTTACTGTTGGGTCTACAAGAGAGAAAGAAACAGACAAAAGAAAAAAAATGGAGAGACATAGAGACAAATGTAGGTTTCTGTCCACAAGAAGGCACACCATCTGAGATGCTTTGGGATGTCAGAGAGGCCACCAGGGTCAAGTATGAACTTCACATCAGTGACTAAGTTTCTCAAAGGGTGAGAAATAACTTCAATAGGGGGGTGATCATGGGGCCCATAAATAGGTACATTTTGAGGTTCATTGTGCTATCCTCCAACCCTTAAAACTCTCCTTTTCTCACATTAATTCATATTTTTAGCCATAACATGCTTAATAAGAAGACTAAAGGTTTCTTTTCATATTGTATGGCCTAATGTGGTTGACATGAAGGAAAAAGGGGCATTTTTGGAGATATTCACCATGCAGGGGCTTGATGGAAACAACGAGAGAGAATATAGGGGGCTTGTCCACCTCATTAACTCCCTAACTTGACTTGAGATCACAAATTCCTCATAAACAACTAAAATTCACTAGCAACTGAAGAAATCCAAGTGCATGACAAGGTCAATGTTAGGTCCCTATAATACTAGTGATCACCCCATTACTATTGTAGTTGTATCCCTTATTAATATTGTTGTGCCCCTATTGTCCCCATATTGTTATTACTGTGCCCCATAGAATCCCTCTATTGTTATTTTTGTGGCTTTATATTATTATTGTTAGGTCGGCTCGGTTATATTGTGACTCCTTAGACTCCTATATATAGAAAGGAGGTTTTGTCATTTGAATCATCCAAGAATTGTTCATTTGTGTAATGTAAAGGAGGTTGCCCCTCGAAGAGGCTGAATTCTAAGGCGTTCAACTATCTTTTCTATCTTTTTGTGAGCTGGTTCCATAACATTTGGTATCAGAGCTTTGGATTCTAGGGTTTCACTGCTCCAAATAGGTCATCGTGGCATTTTTGCTATAACTTTTTTTTGTGACGTTTCAGAAGCTAAAAAAAACCCATTTGAGACGAAATCGCACTGAACCTTAGGTCTGAATTTCAGAGCTTTTCACACTATATGTGCGGAGATATGGTCTGAGGAAGTTGGTCTTTTTGCAGACTCCTGAATTACATTCCAAACATGTGACTTGGGGAAAATCTTCGTAATTTTCTCTCTGAGCATCAGATTGAAATGTTGTAAGAAGGTACATAAAGAGGATGGACTTTTGTTTCTTGTGCATATTTTTCAGAGCCAAAGGTTGAAACAGTGACTCATAGCACGTCGTACAAGTTCGCTCTACTGAACTAGTCTATAATCAGGTCACTATGGGAGATTTGGCATAACTCTTCCCTGGAGAATCCAATTTGGATCAGACAGGTGGCATTGGAAAGAGGACGCAGAGGGCTATCACAGGTTGCAATTTCAGAACTAGATGATCCGAAATTACAGAGATACATCAGATTCAATATCAAGTTCCTACAAAGTGAAAAAAGGTGTGTAGTTTTTTTAAATTTTTGCATAAGCTTGGTTTGAAAAATTAGTTTGAAGGAATTCAAATGGAATAGTAAAGAAAATGCAAACACCTAGTAAGCAACCTGAAAGCTCTAGCATGACTCATGAAGAAGAGGAAGAAATGCAACATGATATATCAAAATTACGAGACCAAGTGCAATAAGTGTCACTTGCACAAAAAGTAACAAAATCTAAGATGGATGGTTTAAGGAAAGATGTAGAAGCTAAGATGGATGGTTTAAAGAAAGGCGTAGAAGCTAAGATGGATTGTTTAAAGAAAGGCATGGAATCTAAGATGAATGATGTGGAAACTAAGATGGACGATGTGAAGACAGGCATGGAAGATTTGAAGACAGATTTGATAAAGTTTCTACAAGAAATGCTTACTAATGGTGAAAGGGTAGTAAAGGAAACTCATGATGAGAACAAAAGAAATGTTAATCATGATTTCATAGACTCTAATGTTGGATCAAAGACCCACCATATTCCAAAAATCGATATGAGGAAGTTTGATGGCAAGGATCCCGCAACATGGATATTACATATGGAGCAATTTTTCAATCTCAATAATGTGCAAAACACACAAAAGGTACGTATTGCAACTTTATATTTGGAACCAAATCAGTTTGTATGGTATCAATGGTTTTGATCTCGTAAACAAATTATCACTTGGGCAATTTTTACGGAAGAATTAACAGCACATTATGAGGATATAAAAAGCAACACTTTTTTTAGCCAATTGATAAGTCTCAAACAGAAGGGTTCAATAATGGAGCACATTGAGGAGTTCCAAAAATTGAACATAAGGGTAAAAAATATTCCAGAGGAGCATAGGATTGATGTGTTCATAGGGAATTTAAAGGATAATATCCAACATGATGTTTGCCTTTGGGAACCTGATTCATTAGAAAAGGCATTCAGGTTAGCAAGAAAAATGGAAAGCAAAATTATGGCAACCAGGAAGCATAACACTCACAACTATAAAGATGGAAGTGTTGGTTCCCCTAGTCTTCCACAACCTATAAGGTTAACACCACAACAATTGGAAGGAAAAAGATCAAAAGGGCTTTGTTACAGTTGTGATAACAAATATACTAAAGGTCATAAGTGTGCTAAGAAGAAATTATTTTACATAGATTGTGAAGAGGAAGAAGAAAAGGAGCAGGAAAGGTCAAAAGAAGAGGATATACTCCAAGAACAAAGCTTAGTTAAAGAAGAAATGAATCAGACCATATCTTGTAATGCATTGGCTAGAATTACCACTCCTCAAACCATCAAGATAGAAGGACAAATCAAGAAGAAAAAGGTAATAGTGTTGATTGATTCAGGAAGTACCCACAATTTTGTTCATTGTAAGGTAGCAAAAGAATTGAATTGCTTCCTATATTGAGCACCAGAGTGTCAAGTGATGGTTGCAAATGGAGGAATGATAAATTGCTCTCGAAAGTGCCATAATATCAAGCTATCCATGGGAGAATAAGTATTGAATAGCCCAATGCTTTCCATTCCAATGGGAGGTGTTGATGTTGTACTAGGAGTCCAATGGCTACAATCCTTGGGTACAATAGCTTTTAATTTTCAAGAACTTTTCATGAAATTTTCTACGGAAGGAAAGGAAGTTGAATTAAGGGGTATTGCAGGGAAACCAGAAAAGATAATCAGCTCTAACGGTATGACAAAGCTTCTAAAAAAGGAACAAAGAGGTGTAATTGCACAATTATGTTTGCTAGATGTTTCCACATCAGAATCATCTATTTCTCCAGATCTCCAAAAATT
Organism: Pinus tabuliformis; assembly: GCA_031772625.1. Classification (NCBI taxonomy): domain Eukaryota; kingdom Viridiplantae; phylum Streptophyta; class Pinopsida; order Pinales; family Pinaceae; genus Pinus; species Pinus tabuliformis. Next base: position 650,527,146 of record CM062818.1, on the reverse strand, counting down.
CTTGGACAATCATTCCAAGGTATTTGAGACTCCCAAAGGTCTCCCACCTATTCGTGATCATGATCATGCTATTCATCTGATTCTAGGAAGTGTTCCTCCAAACATCAGGCCATACAGATATCCCTATGCCCAAAAGAGTGAAATTGAACATATGGTTGCAGAAATGCTAGAGGCTGGTATAATTCAACCTACTCAAAGTTCTTTCTTTGCTCCATTAGTATTGGTGCACAAGAAGGATGGATCATGGCGCATGTGTCCGGATTATAGGGAGCTCAACAAGCTCACTATTAAAGATAAGTTTCCCATTCTTGTCATTGATGAATCACTGGATGAATTGCATGGATCAATTTACTTCACCAAGTTGGATCTCTGTTCAGGATATCATCAAATTAGAATGAAGACTGAAGACATTCCAAAAACAGCATTTAGAACTCATGAGGGTCATTATGAATTTTTGGTCATGCCTTTTGGCCTTACCAATGCACCTTCTACATTTCAAGGTTTGATGAATGCCATTTTCAAACCCTTCCTTAGAAAATTTGTGTTAGTATTTTTTGATGATATACTAATCTTAAACAAGTCTTGGAAGGATCATGTTGAACATTTTGACAGGGTGCTACAACTATTGGAGGAGAAACAATTATATGCAAAAAGATCCAAATGTTTCTTTGGAGTACAAGAGGTGGAATATCTGTGTCATATTGTATCTCATGAAGGAGTTGAGGTAGACCCTAGCAAAATTAAAGCCATTAAGGAATGGAAAATCCCCACATCCATAAATCATCTGCAATATTTCTCAGGTTGACAGGGTATTATCGCAAGTTTGTTAAGAATTATGGGAGAATAGCAGCACCTCTAACAACATTATTGAAGAAAGATGCATTTTCATGGACTCCAGAAGCAACAAAGGCCTTCAAACATCTTAAAGAGGCAATATGCCAAGCACCGGTCTTAGCTACACCAGACTCCACAAAAACCTTTATTGTGGAATGTGATGCTTCAGGAAATGGAATTGGTGTTGTTTCAATGCAAGATGAAAGACCCATTGCTTTTGAAAGTCGTCCAATCAAGGGAAAGTTTTTACACAAAGCTATTTATGAGAAGGAAATGTTGGCAATACTACATGCACTTAAGAAATGGCGACCCTACCTAATGGGAAGACACTTCAAGGTAAAAACGGATCATGATAGCCTTAAATACGTTTTAGAACAAAGATTATCCTCTAAAGAGCAACAAAAGTGGGTCACAAAGATGTTGGGTTATGACTTTGAAATCATCTACAAAAAAGGGAAGCAAAATGTGGTGGCAGATGCACTCTCAAGGAAGGATGAGGATGTGGAAGCATTGTTGTGCGCCATTTCTATTATCCAACCAGATTGGATTAACGAAGCAAGGGAGGAATGGAAGAATGATGAAGAAGTGTGGGCACTTATTTGAAAGTTACAACTAGATTCGAGTACATCTGACACATTTAGCTGGCAAAATGATTCGTTATGGTACAAAGATTGCTTATACCTCTGTAAGAATTCCCAACTCAAACAAAAGATTCTTATGGAATTGCACACTTCTCCCTTAGGAGGGAACTCATGATTTTTAAAAGCTTACCATAGGGTTAAGAAGGAATTTTTTTGGAATGGCCTTAAATCAGATATTCAAAAGTTTGTGGCGGAATGTTTGGTTTGCCAACAAAATAAAGTTGAAACAATTAAGACCTCGGGTCTATTACAACCTTTATCCATTGCAAGCCAACGTTGGGAGGAGGTTTCAATGGATTTTATCACAGGTTTACCCAAGTCCGAGGGAAATATTGTCATCATGGTGGTAGTTGACAAACTTAACAAGTATGCACACTTTTGTGCATTATCACATCCATTTAAAGCCAGTATAGTTTCTACTGCATTTATGGAAACAATTCAAAAGCTACATGGAAATCCAAAGATTATTGTAAGTGATAGAGATCCCATTTTCACTGGAAATTTTTGGACAGAATTATTTTCTTGTCTTGGTACTCAGTTAGCTCATAGCTCATCTTATCATCCTCAATCTGATGGGCAAACTGAGATAGTAAACAAATGTTTGGAAGGATATCTTCGTTGCTTTGTATCTGATAAATAGACACAATGGGTCAAATGGTTGCCTCTGGCTGAATGGTGGTATAACACTTCCTTCCATACATCATTAAAAATGACCCCATTTATGGCACTTTATGGATATCAGCCACCATCCATCACATCGTATTTAAGAGAAAATTCTAAGGTTCAAGCAGCGGAACATCACATCGAACATCAACAACAAGTCCTCCAACTCTTAAAGGATAACCTCGTGTTGGCACAGAATATAATGAAACAATAGGCAGATCAACATCGCAGTGAAAGAAGTTTTGATGTAGGTGATTGGGTATTCCTATGGCTACAACCATATAAAAAAATGTCCCTCAAGCAAGCTAAGAAGGATAATAAATTATCACCAAAGTATTATGGTCCGTACAAGGTGTTAAAAAATATTGGTACTATGGCATACAAATTGGAGCTTCCTGCAGCTTCTTGAGTGCACCTAGTTTTCCATGTTTCATGTTTAAAGAAGGTTATAAGCGACAAGCTCCCAGTTCAAACAATATTGCCAAAACTTGACGAGGACGGAAAAATTATATTAGAACCGGAAGCAGTCACAGAAACAAGAACTTGACAGCTACGAAATCTATCAATTTCGGAGTACCTCATCAAGTGGAAGAACTTATCCGCTGAAGATTCCACATGGGAGGATGAGAATTTTATACAAAAGCATCCAGAACTACTCAAGCGTTGAGGACAACACTTTATTGAAGGAGAGGGGCATGTTAGGTCCCTATAATACTAGTGATCACCCCATTACTATTGTTGTTGTATCCCTTATTAATATTGTTGTGCCCCTATTGTCCCCATATTGTTATTACTGTGCCCCATAGAATCCCTCTATTGTTATTTTTGTGGCTTTTATTATTATTGTTAGGTCAGATGGGTTATATTGTGACTCCTTAGACTCCTATATATAGAAAGGAGGTTTTGTCATTTGAATCATCCAAGAATTGTTCATTTGTGTAATGTAAAGGAGGTTTCCCCCTCGAAGAGGTTGAATTCTAAGGCATTCAACTATCTTTTCTATCTTTTTGTGAGCTGGTTCCATAACAGTCAAGGAGAACCATATCCACAAATTACGATATTTTGGAGGGGAGGATTCCTCCTTTCAAGGGAGTCGTCCCCCAATTACTTTTGTATAAATAAACCAGTTGAAAATCTTATTAGGATTCAAATATTTATGGCAGCTAGGATTAGCTACTCAGAGTCTAGTGCTTGAAATTGTTATTTTTATCTTTCATATTATGTACGAGATTATTACTTTCTTTTAATGAGAAGTTTACCATTGGTCTACATTTGAGTTAGTATTGGAGGGTCGAAACCCTTTTCTTTGGATCCAACCTAGAGGCTTTAGTGCATCTCTTGTATTTATTTCTTGTTCTTGTTCAAGGTAGTACAATTCCTTCCTTTCTCAGTAGATTTTATATCATAAAAAATTGTAATTGTAGGCTTTCCTATCATCTCTCTTGTGGGAAGAGTGATGGGAAAGATCTACAATAACAATCCAAAAATATGTGTTTATGATTTCTTGGAAATTGATAAATTTTAGTTTGTAATCCTTTTGCATATCTAGTTTCTGCAACTTAGAAGTTAGCATCATTGGCTGGTGATTAGAGTAGTGTTGTGGGATAGAATAGATTCTAATAAAATTCAACTCATCTTTTCCATGTTAATTTATCTCACTGTAATATTAGTCACTTGATTCATGTCTCTGGCTAGATGTAGGAACCATGTTGATTTGCAGGGGTGGGAACACCTTTCCACATCCACTTGGACCTTTTCATATTCCTCCTAGCCACCTCACATAGCTTCCAAAATCTGTCTCCAAAATCACTCTCTTAAGGCAAATGAAGGACACCGTGGGCATAAAATTTGGTGCAAGATAGATGTCCAAGGGGTACTAGGCTTGGATAAGGGGCTCCCACACCCTCCATTCATTGCCTTCTACCTTCATCCACCTTCCTCTACCTCCAAAACACCATTTTTATTCTCAAAACACTCTCGAACCCCCTCGTGTAGCAAAACGGGGTCTCTTGTAGCAATACTGTTGAAAAGTGTGCAACAAGAAATGCTTGTTGAGAATGCAACAAGATGATGGAGCTTAGTGGAAAGGATTCGCCTTCACTAAGTGGGCCTGCAGGAAAATTATAGCGCAAAGTCTATTTTTGGATCACAGTAGGAGTGTCACAACAGGAGTGATTAGAGTCTATTTTTAGACTGCTAGTCAAAAATAGAAAATTCAAATATTATTGTCTCATAATGATATTTAGACTATAAACTTTATCTTATCCTCTTGGAGCACTTCAGTTTGAGCTACAGATGTGGCACATGCAGCTGTCAGAAGGAAATACACTTTCTTTGTGGGTCAGTTGAGCTATTGCATGCAGGACATCAGTTAGAACTCATGTGGTTGAGTTTTGTGGAGTTGGATGAGTAGTTAATGGAGTTGTGTTCAGTTTGACTTAGTTGAACTAGTTGTATTTAGTCTAACTGATCAATAGACTAAGTGATGAGTTGTGTGAATTAGTTATTAATTAATTCACTAATTATTAACTCATAATGCAACTGAAGAATACATCAGTTAACTCAGTGCATGTGCATTTCAACAGGGACAGGTGTTAGAGGTTGAGATTGCTATCAGTTGTGACTATAGTTGTGCATGAGACTTTGCACAAGCAATGTATTGAGTATGCCCATGAGAATGCCCAGTAATATAGCCTGTGCTCACGTGATTTCCAGTGTGAGTGATTTTCCAAGGTAAATAGAACTTGGAACGAGTTTGGATTCATTCATTCTTAGCAGGTATTGTGCAGTGGAGGCAGGCAAGCAGCGGAGGAGATTTGGAGATCAGATCTGAGCTGTATTGTGTGTAACAGGTGGAGATAGTACTGAGTACTTGTGAGGAGTATTGTACTATGTATTGTTACATGTTCTCAATCATTAATATACAGATAGTGTGGGGTTTTCAGCTGTAAGCTTTCCCCGGGTTACATATTGTGTTAATGTGTGCATGCGATTGATGTTTCATTGTTTTTAATGTTGCTAAATTGATGATCAACGTAGAGGAGGTTATGTATTATGCATGTATTCCGCAATAGTGTATAATCGGGATAATCTCTGTGAATAAGTGTCATATTATTCAAAATTTCTACATGGTATTGGAGCTGTTGATCATCAGATCTACTATTCAGGAAATGTTTACATTCTATTTCTTCAGGCAGAGTCTGTAATCAGGCCAGGTAGCCTCTGGATTCATCCTTCTTTTGGAAGGTGAGGTATCTGGTGAATGCCCATACAGCCAATCTTTGTACAAGAAATACTTTTTTCTCATGAATTCTAGATTAGAGGCAGTTGAGTTGTTGAGCTGTGGAATCCGAATTTGCAGCAGTGTTTTCTTGGTGTCAAAGTTGAAATGTCTTTCAATGGATTGCGATTGGAGTATGCCATTGAGGGCAGATCGAACTATATTGCATGGAAGGACAGGATGGAGGTGGTATTAGATGATAATGGGTTGAAGGAGTTCATAGATGCGGATGTCCCAAAACCTACTGATGCTGCTCAAGTCAGGGATTGGCAAAAGAAGACAACAAAGTGTCGAATGATTCTGTTGGAGGGCGTGAGGGATCACATTGTGTCCAGCTTCCATGGAAAGGCTTCTCCATATTTGATGTGGAAAATGTTGACAAAATTATTCCAAAGCAAGAGTGACCAGAGGAAGTTGGCGCTCAAGGTTAAACTCAGAAACATTAGGTGTGAGAATGGAGACAGTATGCCCCAGTATCTCACGAAGTTCACCCAATGCCAGGATGAGCTGGGAAGTGTGGGGGTAACTGTTGAGAATGAGGATATGGTGAGTCTAGCACTCCTTGGCCTTCCTAAGAGTTGGCATAGCTACCAAGACTCGGTGAATGGAAGGGAGAAATTGCCAGGATGGGAGAGACTTTGGTCGGATCTTGTGTAAGAGGAGATTAGACGGTGCACCAGAGACAGTTCTTCATCTATGAATGATGAGGAGAACTGTGTCTTAGCGAGTAAGGCGAAGAAGGGGAAGGGGAAGTTTTCTCTTTCCGAATCCAGTTCTTCTAATGATGGGAAGAAGGTTGACAAGTCGAAGGTGCGATGCTTTCGTTGTCATGAGTTGGGCCATTATGCTACTAATTTCCCAAAGAAGAAGTCCAAGAAGGGATTCGGGGAAGGATCTGAAGGTGAGGCAGCCTCACTTGCTTCACAGTTTGAGTTGGACTTCACACTCTTCGCATGCATGGTTTCATCGATGGTGGGAAGTGGTTGGTTTCTTGACAGTGGAGCTTCTTTCCACATGACCAATGACAAAAGTTTGTTCAGTACTTTGGAGGAGAAAGATCTCCAGATACTCATAGGGATGGGTAATGATGAGAAGTATAGTGTCTCAAGTGTAGGCACGGTTATTTTTCAGAGGGAGCATGGAGCTCGCCTTACCTTGACCAGTGTTAAGTATGTACTAGGACTGAAGAGAAACTTGGTGTCGATCGCGATGCTGGAAGATAGAGGCTATGATGTAGTCTTCAGTAAGGGAAAGGTTTTCCTTAGACACATCATCACTAGACAGGTGAAGCATATTGGTTCACGGGTCAAGAACCTGTATGCTCTTGAGGTTCAAGATGCATGCAAAGCCTTGAGCAGCGAGGCAACTGATGGAGACTTGGTGGTTGAGAGGGAGCGTATATTACCTCTCAACATGCAGAGCCAGAAGAAGTCTCAGATGATTTTGGAGGAGCCACGATTGGTGCAGCAACTTCAGGAGGTTGTGGAGCAGCCACAACAAGGGAAGCTGAGAGGAGATTGAGTAGAGACATCTACTCATGCAGAGACCTCCAGTAGGGGGAAACTTCGAGCCAGGTGGGCTAAGGGATCGCATGCAACCATACCTCCAGGTAGGAGGTGGGGTGATGTGGATTGATCGTCCAAAGGAGGAGGGGCAGGATCCTTGAGGTACCCAACCTCTTGGATGAGACCTTGCTACGGGAGCCCTGATGTGGAGTAGCAGGAACTGGCTGATTAGGTAGAGACAGATGCGGATGGAGCGGCAAAGAGAGCGACAGTGCAGGGAATCCCAGGATAGCGCATAGCATGCAGGCTGCAACAATGCGAGAGGCACAAGTGTTTTGCACAGTGCTAGGTGGCACAGAGAGGTGTGCAATGGTGCGAGATGCATGAAGATGTTGCAGTAGCACAGATGTCAGAGAGGGAGCACTTGTCAGCAGCAGGTAGAGCTTTAGCATCAGAGTATGTTCCTAGCCCAACAGAGTGGTCAGTTGGGAGTGTTTTTGTTCCAAGTGTTGTTCAAGCAAAGTGGACCGGGTAGATGTGTTGCATGCAGAATATTCCAGAGTTTCAGGATCGGGTTTGAGAGGAAGCCTTTCTTGTTGAGAGGGAGTGTTTAAAAGTGTGCAACAAGAAATGCTTGTTGAGAATGCAACAAGATGATGGAGCTTAGTGGAAAGGAGTCGCCTTCACTAAGTGGGCCCGCAGGCAAATTATGGCGCAAAGTCTATTTTTGGATCACAGTAGGAGTGATCACAGTAGGAGTGATCACAGTGGGAGTGATCACAGCAGGAGTGATCAGAGTCTATTTTTAGACTGCTAGTCAAAAATAGAAAAGTCAAATATTATTGTCTCATAATAATATTTAGACTATAAACTTTATCTTATCTTCTTGGAGCACTTCAATTTGAGCTACAGATGTGGCACATACAGCTGTCAAAAGGAAATACGCTTTCTTTGTGGGTCAGTTGAGCTATTGCATGCAGGACATCAGTTAGAACTCATGTGTTTGAGTTCTGTGGAGTTGGATGAGTAGTTAGGAGTTGTGTTCAGTTTGACTTAGTTGAAGTAGTTTTATTTAGTCTAACTGATCAATAGACTAAGTGATGAGTTGTGTGAATTAGTTATTAATTAATTCACTAATTATTAACTCATAATGCAACTGAAGAATACATCAGTTAACTTAGTGCATGTACAGTTCAACAGGGACGGGTGTTAGAGGTTGAGATTGCTATCAGTTGTGACTCTAGTTGTGCATGAGACTTTGCACAAGCAATGTATTGAGTATGCCCATGAGAATTCCCAGTAATATAGCCTATGCTCACGTGATTTCTAGTGTGAGTTATTTTCCAAGGTAAATGGAACTTGGAACGAGTTTGGATTCATTCATTCTTAGTAGGTATTGTGCAGTGGAGGTAGGCAAGTAGCGGAGGAGATTTGGAGATCAGATTTGAGCTGTATTGTGTGTAACAGGTGGAGATAGTACTGAGTACTTGTGAGGAGTATTGTACTATGTATTGTTACATGTTCTAATCATTAATATACAGATAGTGTGGGGTTTTCAGCTGTAATCTTTCCCTAGGTTACATATTGTGTTAATGTGTGCATGCGATTGATGTTTCATTGTTTTTGATGCTGCTAAATTGATGATCAACGTAGAGGAGGTTATGTATTATGCATGTATTCCACAATAGTGTATAATCGGGATAATCTCTGTGAATAAGTGTCATATTATTCAAAATTTCTACAAATACAGGACCTCCTGTAGCACCTGCTATTGCAAACCTATAACATTGTTTTCTTTAACTAGTTTTTCTCCATACTTTGATCATGGCATAGTTAAGTTTAATAATGGCCCCTAAACTATGATTTTATGATTAAGGAAGAATCTAAGATCACTCCAACCTCATCCTTTCCTCACTACAACCATTAGATAACAAAACAAAGTTAGAATTATTATTTTCATTCATAGGTATGTTGAAGATTGGATTCCTTATTTTCAAGAAAGTCTGAGTATATTAATGATGCATACGATTAGGTTATTGATTTGATTAAATGTGCAAGTAGAGTAGCATGATTTAATTTTGCAAATAAACTAGCCTTTTATTTTCATGCAATTTCAATTAGCATTTACATTGAACGAATGGAATTTTGACCTTTGTAGTTAGAATCATGTTTATTTATTCTTTCATAAGAAGTTTTCACTATAATTAATTGGAGGATTTGTCTCTGAACACCTTGATCTGATTTCATGACTGAGGGTGACATGAGTAGAAACTAACCTGATGTGCATATAGCATTGTCACCTCTAAGTTTGTACGAACCCCGGGTTGATAATTTGCGTTGATAAGCCCTTGGTAGTTGCAACATTATTGGTGCAATACCAAGGCCAATCAATGAAGCATAGTTGATAGATTAAACCAAAAATTTAGATAGAAGAGATATTGCATGCAACATGCAACTAGACATCTATTTCAAAGATATGTTTTTCCTCTCAGACACCCCATTTGTTGCAAAGTGTCAGGAACCATGTGCTACAATTGTATGCCTACTTCATTACAAATATGTTGGATATATTTGTTGACATATTCCTTCCTATTATTTTTGCGGAGGATTTTGATGTGTTTTCCAAATTGGTTATCCACATGTGCTTTGAAAATATTTAGATGCTAAAAAACTTGAGACTTGAGTTTTGGGAATTACTAACCCAAGTGAATCTTGTGTAATCATCTAGAAATGACAACACATATCTTGATTTTCTCATTGAAGGTTCTATAAATGGACCCATGAGATCACTGTGTCTAAGCTCCAAAAGAAAAGAGGCTCTCCATGCATGCCCCTTCTCGAACTTGTGTTATGGATGCTTACTAAGATCACATACATTGTAAACACACTTTGAAAAATTGATGGTAAACATTCCTTTAATAATCCCTTTCTTGCTAATTTGATGCATATATCTTAAATTAAAGTGTCAAAATATCTTGCGCCAAATCCTACTTTCTTCATTTACGTCCATCAATAGAAAAATGGAATATGAGTGAGGAACACAGCTGAGAAAAGGTACAAAATAAGGAAGGATCATTTATCTTACCAAATGAGATATTCAAGTTGGTTTGCATATCATAAATTCTCATGGAATCCAGGGTAAATTAGACTTTAATTTTGGTGTTGGTGTGTGTCGTCTAATACACTGAAAGAAGGTTCACAAAAAGCCTTGAAATCTGTAAGACATTCGAAAAACTTACATCTTCGAACTGTTCTCTTCCTTGTCCAATTGTTTCAACTGTGAAATTGTCTCCCATGAGAATAAGAAGTCCTAAATATGCTTGTAGAGAAGAAACGGACTCCTTTAAAGAATCCATATGATGTGAAGCTCCTGAATTTATGATCCATTCTTGCCATGTAGAATGAAGGGAAATCAAGCATGACCATTACCCATTATTTCCGATGGATTTTCTTACTTCTTCTTCTTGGCACTTTCTGGAATGTGACAACCAATATTATTCTATGGAAGAGTATTTTCCATCATATCACTAGTATTTTACATGCAAGAGGATTCAATATTGGATAGCCTCTGCTATAATAAGGACACTTGGACTTTCCTTTCTTTCCCTTATTTCCCTTGGAGTTGTAAGAGTCATCTCAAGGTTTTTTATTTCCTCCCTTTCTTGGATTTGGATATTTTTCCTTTCCTTTGCCTTTGGATTTCTGATTTGGTTTGAGTTGGAATTTACTTTTTCACGCATAGCAAGAACATGTGAATTTAAAGACTTTAATGATCCCATATTGATGAGTTTATTCTTCTTATGAATGACAGACTCAAGAAATGCATCAGGTTTGGGCATTTCCATTTATCTCCAGTTACAAGTCTAACTGTATGAAATGTAGAAACACAAGCAACATATTTAGGACCTAACTTAGACAAAATATAAAGGATCAATTGACTTTCCTATTTGGATTTACCAATCCCACAATCTTATAATTGAAGAAGAAATGAGAAATCTTTAATGTTATCAAAGTTGCTAGTATCTAAGGAATTTTGCTCATTTTCAAGAAGAAGAGCTCGCATCTCATCCTTCTTTCCCAATAAATTCTCGAGGGTTGTACATAATTGATTCGATGTTGTGCATGTGTCCACATGGAAATGCAATGTTGGATATATTGTCAACAATAGTAGACCAAAGGCCTCATCCATCCTGTTCAAGTCTTTTGATTTTTCAATGGTGAATTTGGGTTCAATTTCCATATCCATAACTATCTCATACAAGCCATTGCCTTTGAGGTTAAGCATAATATTTGGCTTACATTGGAAGTAGTTATACAAAGTCGGAACAACTAAAGATAGAAACTCCATTCTTTCACCTTTCATATGTTGTAGAAATTCTCCAATATTCTGATGTGAAAATCAAATCTCGCAACAGCTTCCAATTCTTTGATCTTCAAACCTACAAAAGACTGTTCATGCACCTCCTCCGAGCCCCTTGCCTCTCTGATACCATGTATAATTATTCGAGCATAGGTAAGGACCTAGCTAGAGAATAATTGCATAAACTTGCAAGAATTGAAAAGAAAAATTGGAAGAGAGAATGAATTAGATATCTAAATATTGATGAGAGAATCAACACATAAAGCAGCTAAGTTAAGCTTAACTATATGCAAGCGCTAAGGCTAGATAAAGATAAGTGTGCTTTATGTTATGTTAATGTGCATGTACACCACATGAAAGCACTAATGTTAACTAAAACTAACTAATGTGCATGTACACCAATAATTCCGATCATCCACAGAGATATTAAAGCCAACAATATTTTACTATTAGCCAAATTCTATTTATGGAAGTTGAGAGCCATGTGAGCACTAATGTTGCAGGCACATTTTAATAATTTTCTCTATTTTTAACCTCTTGAGGCTCCATACTAATTCGTTATCAAAATTACAGTACCTAAACCAATTATATGGTGCAATATATCTTAATAGCAGTTGAATAACATGCGAAATGTTTGCCTCCTTTTTACATCTAAATGGGAGATTAAAAAAATATTATGTTAACTCATGTTTACTTATTTTTTCTTTGATGAAATTGAATATAAATTTTATGATTAGAATGCAATAGAAATTTAGACATTACCAAATTCATATATGAAATAAAACTACCACTGTAATCGATTTGATTCTCAAATTTCAACAAGGATTCTAGTACGAGATTTAGATATCAGTTAAATCATTTCATAAAAATGGGAAATTTTGGATCAATTATACCTATAAAACGAATCACGTTTTTTTGAGAGGTTTAAGATAAGGAGATTCAATATTGTGCAGAGGTTACATATCCGCAGAGTACACCTTACACAGAAAACTAACAAATAAAGTAGATGTATTTGGATTTGGAGTACTTGTACTTGAGAATATCAGTAGAAGAAAGAGTGGGAGTTTGGTTCATGATACAAAGTTTCTCATTGAAAGAGTATGGCTCATGTGATCTCATCTTAAGGTAGAGTTTTTCTCTCATCTCCATAATGTTATGATCTCTTGCTAACTCAATTGATATGTTTTGTTAATATTGTCAAATTACCAAACATGGAGACTGTATAAAGCATAGAGAACTTAAGAAATAATCGATCCCACATTGAGGAGAAGATATACATGGGCAAATGGAATTAGAGTGATTTCATTTGGTCTTTTGTGAACACAAGAAGTTGTAGCATTATAGCCTTCAATGTCGCAGGTGGTGTCGATGCTCACGAAAGAGCGAGAAAAGCTTCCTTCACCTACAAAGTCTTCTTTCATAGATTTGGATTATGTGGTAGGGGTACACGACCAAGAAAAACACCCTATAATTTGTCAGGCCAGGAGTAACTCCAGTTTGACAGAAAACTCAGAAAAACCGATTCGTTTATTTCATTAGGTAGCTATTGTTATATACATGAATGTGACTGATCAGTTCATCTTCTTGATGACTGTTCACATTCCACATTCACCCAATCGCAGAGGATTAGGTGTCAACATTCCCCCCCTTAATCTGAAGGGATGTTGGTGAGTCCAAGCATCGTTCTGAATCTTTCAAGCTTTTCTCTTCCAAGCGCTTTGGTGAAGATGTCTGCAATTTGCTCATTTGTGGAACAATGACGAAGATGGATTGTTTTGGCCTCAACATGATGTCGGATCAAATGATATTTAGTATTGATGTGCCTTGTACGATCATGGAACTTTGGGTTCTTGGCCAACTTTATTGCAGAGGTGTTGTCAATCATGAGTGGAGTTGATTGTACTTGTTTTACCTGCAAATCTTCAAGAATTTTCCTGAGCCACACAATTTCTTTCGTTGCTTCAGCTGCTGCCACGTATTCTGCTTCAGTTGTGGAATCTGTTGGAACTAATTGTTTGCGTGATCTCCAGGAGACAGCTCCTGATCCAAGACTCATAGCATATCCTGAAGTAGATACACCAGTTTCTTTGTCTCCATCGAAGTCTGAATCAGAGTATCCAATCAAGCTGAAGTCGTCCACCTGTGTATACTTGATTCCAAGGTCTTGAGTTCCCTTCAAGTACCTTAGAACTCTTTTTACAGCAGACCAATGTCCCTCACAAGGCTTTTGCATGAACCTGGAGAGGATTCCAACAGTAAATGAAATGTCTGGTCTGGTAGTAGTGAGGTAGATGAGACTTCCTACAAGCTGTCTATACTTTGTTGCATCCTCAAATTCCTTTCCTTCAATAGATGTGAGCTTTAAGTTTTGTTCCATTGGAGTAGAAAGAGGATTGCACTATGTCATGCCAAATCTGTTTAACAATTCTCCAATGTATTTCTTTTGAGAAAGAAATATGGATTTTGGATGTTGGGTTACTTCAATGCCAAGATAGTAATGAACATAGCCCAAATCAGTCATTTCAAAACTTTTTCCTAATTCTTTCTTTATGGATGCAATATAGCTTTCATTGTTCCCTGTCATTAAAAGATCATCTACATATACCACAAGATATACAACTGTTTTGCCAACTTTCTTGACAAATAAAGTTGCATCATCAAGATCAAAATGATTGAAGTTGAGTTTCAGAAGATGCTCAGTTAGTTTTTCATACCAGGCTCGTGGTGCTTGTTTGAGGCCATACAAGGACTTCACAAGTTTGCATACTTTATGTTCATGTCCTTTCATAGCAAATCCTTCAGGCTAGGACATAAAAACATTCTCTTTTAGATCTCCATTCAAGAATGCAGTTTTTACATCCATTTGATGGACTTTCCAACCATTCTGAGCAGCTAGTGCAAAGAGTGTCCGGATGGTGGCCCATTTTACTGTGGGGGCAAAAGTTTCCTCATAATCAACCCCTTCCTTCTGTGCAAAGCCTTTTGCCACAAGCCTAGCTTTGTGCTTGTCAAGTGAGCCATCAGCTTTGTACTTGTTCTTGTAGACCCACTTGCAGCCAATTGGTTTGGTTCCAAATGGAGGATCAACCAGCTTCCAAGTGCCATTCTTTATGAGGGCATCATACTCCTTTTCCATCGCTTCTTTCCATTCATCATGAGAAGCAGCTTCTTTGAAGGAAGTTGGTTCAAAATCTGTAGGCAAGTTCAATTCACAATCATAAGTAACATCCATATCAACAGGTGAATTAGAGTCATCTACACCACCTCCATTTTGTCGGTTTGAATTTTTGGTTCCTGTTTTTCCAATTTCATCAGGATGAACACTTTCAAGTGTCTTTGTCAGCCACTTTGGGGGACCTTTCTGAGATGGTCCAGGCTGCTCTGTTGATTGAGTTGGGACTGAATCAAGATTGAGTCTCCCAATTCTATCAATTACATCACTTAAAGCATCATCCGTTGTTGGAGTTTCATCCAGGGGAGATTGTTCTTCAGAAGAAGATTCCACATGTTGATCTAGTATAGGAATCCCCCCTTCAAGATGTGGAATCTGATTATCAAATTCTTGAAATGATTTTGTTTTTGCGAATCTATCCAAGCGATCAAGTTTTCGCTCAACAACATTGTCAGATTTGGATGATTCCAGAAAAATGACATCTCTAGATACAACAAACTTTTTATTTACTTCATCATAGAGGCGGTATGCTTTAGAGGTGTTTGAATACCCCAGGAAGATACACTTACAACTTCTAGCACCAAGTTTGTTTCTATGTACCTTTCGTATCAAAGCATAACAGGTGGAACCAAAGATCCTGAGATGTTTTACCGAAGGAACATGTCCATACCACAATTCATAAGGAGTCTTGTTTCTTATAGCATTAGATGGACATCTATTCTTTATATATGCAGCACATAGAACAGCATCAACCCAAAACATTATCTTTACATTTTTGAAAAAGAGCATGGATCGTACCATATTCAAGATTGTTCTATTCATTCTTTCAGCTACACCATTCTGTTGGGGATTATAAGGCACAGTTGTTTGATGTTTAATCCCATGTTGGCGAAGATAGTGTTCAAATTCATTTGATGTATATTCTTCTCCATTATCAGTGCGAATAGACCCAATATGAGATTGTGCATCATTTTCAATCCATTTATGAAAATTCTTGAATGTTTGAAAAGCATCAGATTTGTTCTTCAATAAATAAACCCAACACATTCTGGTGTAATCATCAATAAATGTCATGATATATTTATTTCCATTTGCAGAAGGAACAGGCATTGGACCACATAAATCTGAATGAATGAGTTCAAGCTTCCTATGTGCTCTTGAATGTGAATCATGAAAAGACTGTTTGCTATGCTTTCCTAGAATGCAAGCATCACATTGCTTATGTTTCCTAGGAATTGTAGGCAAACCAGCAACACCATTTTTCTTCAATAAGCGGAGACTGTCATAGTTTAAATGTCCAAATCTAGCATGCCATAATAAACTTGATGGAAGTGTACCTTCTTCATGATGAGAAATATATGAGAAATGATGTGCATGAGCAGAGGTTCCTTGCAGTTTGAGAAGCCTTTCTTCTTCTATTCCCCTCATGACAAGTGAGTGGTCAGAAGCTTTTCTTACCTCAAGCTTGCCATCAAACATATGAATGGAGTGACCTTGCTGGCGAATGTGGACCAAGGACAGCAAGTTTCTCTTGAGCTGTGGGAGATATAGAACATGATCCAGAAGAAAGTCTGGAAGACCAGGCAGTTTAAGCCTGATTGTGCCAAGCCCTGATGGCTTGATTTTTGACTGATCTGCAAAGTATACTGCTCCATCAACATTGTCAGTAAAATCTTCAAAAAAATCTTTCCTATGAGTCATATGACAGGTTGCTCCTGAATCAAGAAACCAATCATTTTTCGAAGAAGCAAGTGAAGCATTAAACAAATATTCATTTACTCCAATGTTACATTGTGCCTCAATATAGTGAGCGGATTCAGGTGCTTTACCTTTGTCTGTATCATCAGTTTTACCTTTCTGCTGGTTTCTTTTCTGCTCAATTTTGTCCCATGGTAGCTTGCATGTAGAAGCATCATGTGATCCATTTCGTTTGCAGCGAATGCAATGCAGATCTGCTTTTTCTCCTTGAGAATGTCTGCCCCCCTGCCTTTGAAGTATCTTCCTCTTCCTCTTCGTCCACCTCTTCCTCTTGTAGAATCTTGAGCAGGATGCTTTTCTTTATGAGCAAGGCAAACAGTCTCTTCAGAAGATTCAGGGACTGTCTTCTTTCCAAATGCTTTCTCTCTTTCAGCAAACTTTTTCACAAGAGAGTCAAAGGTTATATCTTTAAGATTTCCATTTGCTTGTAAAGACTCAAGATAATTGGAGTAAGTAGGATAGAGTGCCTTGAGAAAAGCAATAAGAGGGATATCCAGCTCAACCTTAGTGGATTTGATATCATGCATTATGGATTTTACTTCAGATGCAAGAGCAAGAGGATCATTATTTTTCAGTTCAAGAGTGAAGAGTTTAATCATGAGCTGAACAACTTCAAGTGCAGAATGTGAGTCATAGAGTTCTTTGAGCTTTTGTAAAGCTTCAAAGGCAGTTGAATATGATGAAATATGGCGACTTACTTCTTCATTTATAGATGCTGCGATTAATGCATATGCTTTGCTATTCTTGTTATCCCAAATGACGAGCTCTTTGTCTGATGTAGGCTGTACTGGGTCATTGTCTCCTTCTCCGACACACAGTCCCTTCCACAACTCATTGAAGATGAGGGTGTGCTTTATCATCTGGGACCATTCAGGATAGTTCTCCTTGCCAGTGAGAACTATCCCTACCATAGAGATGATTGAATGCATTCTGTAAAAAATTACTTCTGCTGCTGATAAAAAAACTTCTGCTGATAAAAAACTTCTTATAATTATTACAATGAAGACCCACGTTGAAGAAGCGCCTTCCCACTGGGTAAGGCTGAGAGCCACAATTCTGCAACCAAGCAATCTGTAGATAACAATCCACTGCCGTGTAGAGCGCCCTAAACTCTACGACTTAACCTATAACTAAGTTTTTTTTTTCTCAAAAGATTCTGCCAAATCTAATTCCCATCAATTGGACACTGTAACATGGATTATTAAAATTCATACAGACTAAAATTCATCAGTCACGCCGACAAAGAATAAGGATATCATGTTTCGAAGTCCGAGAGCAGCCCAAAATTCACATATCACAAGGCGATATCATCGAAATTGGAACAGCCATGTCAGGCATATTAACATTGCAGTCGAAAGGATTTAAAGAGTCCACGACTTCAATCACATTCTCATTAACATTGCAGGCATATTAACATTGTCAGGCATATTAATATTGCAGTCGAAAGGATTTAAAGAGTCCACGACTTCAATCACATTCTCATTAACATTGCAGGCATATTAACATTGTCAGGCATATTAATATTGCAGTCGAAAGGATTTAAAGAGTCCACGACTTCAATCACATTCTCATTAATTATCTCCGGGTATGAATGACCCTTCTTCCTCAAGATCTCAATCTGTGGAGATCTCTGTTAATGGGTGAGCCCGCATCGATAGCCACAAAAGCTTGTTGAGTTAAAATATAATTAAATCGAGCAGCCCATTTTCTTGACCCAAGCCGTGCTCCAAAAAAACGGGAGCGTATACATTCAACAAGCATGAAACATCATAAATCGAACAGCGTATAAATTTAGAATACCAGCGTTTCTTCCAAAACAGGAGCAGCATACAAGTTCATAATACCAGCATTCTTCAACAGGAGTAGCGGACAAATAAATAGTTCAATGCAGCATTCCAGATTAGCGTTCTTCAAACTTTAGTTTACTCAACGTGCCAGACTTCTTGCATCAGTATTTTTCTTTGACGATTGCTCTTGAGCCCACGCAGCAAGACAATATTCCACCGAAAGTTATTCAGACAATATTCCAGTTCTGAAGCAGTAACTCTCTCAACACTTTCTGAATTTAGGTAGGAAGAACAGTAGGTAGACTGCGCAGAGGACAGAGAGGATAGAGAGCACAGTAGACAGTGGACAGAGAGCTCAGTAGGCAGACTCCAGAGGGGCAGAGGACAGAGAGCAGTGGGCAGAAGGGAGTTACAACTATTTTGGGAACTTGGCTCTGATACCATGTCAGGCCAGGAGTAACTCTAGTTTGGCATAAAACTCAGAAAAATTGATTCGTTTATTTCATTAGGTAGCTATTGTTATATACATGAATGTGACTGATCAGTTCATCTTCTTGATAACTGTTCACATTCCACATTCACCCAATCGCAGAGGATTAGGTGTCAACATAATTAAAGTAACTCTCCTCCTCCTATAGACAAATAAAACATTAAGCATTGCAACAACCTCTTCAACTAGACCTTCTGACACCCAATGTGGAGGTGCTTACTCTTCATCAAGCATTCTAGAGCTGAGATGAAAATCAAACAATGCTTCTCAATACTATCTTTATTTTCATTTATTATAAGGGCATGTTATTTTATGTTCTCAATTATGTTGGAATGATATTTAAATCAGGGAAACATTAGTGAAGCACTTAGAGTCATTTAAATCCATTGGAATGCATATGTTGAACGAATTATACACTTGAGTAAAACACCATCCTGTTAGAGGTTTCAAATGCCTTCAAAGTTTATTTATTAGCCATTTTAAAGGGTGGAACTGAAAGTGACCTTCAAATCCAAATTCTACAGTTGCACTTGCAGCTTATATATAAATTTGTTTGTTGAATAAATAAGTAGTTTAGTTTTTACACAGTTATCATTATGGAAATGTAAAACTATGAAATCCCGACAGAACGCATGCATAATATTTTTATTAAATGATTAGTATGATAGTTTATAAGTATTTTTTTCGGTTGCTAGAGTAGTCAAAATGCCATGAGTATTTAAATGTAATTTTTATTTTTATTTCAATGAAAAGGATTTTTGAAAATTCCATTGATTTGTGTGTTGGTTTATGTGGAATATATTATTCATGATTCAAATTTGGTTCAAATTTTTTCATGAATGGTTTAAAATTTTATGGGAGGAAGTGGGGCTGGGAGTGGGATTGGGATTGGGATTGGGTTGATATTAGGAATCATTTATAAAAAAAAATGGTACCATGGTTGCTCTTCCAATTTCTTTGTTGGTATCAGAGCTAGTTTTGGCTTAACTCCCTCGCAGGAGGGCCAGGATGATGTAAAGCCATGATAACTAATCCTCCTTTGTAAATAATTAGATTCTTTGAGAGTGGATATTTCCATAGTTATCTATATTGTTTGAATATTTCAAATGTGAATTGTGTAGAATATTTCAGAAAATTCACTTTAGAAAGATTTAGAAAATAATTAGATTAGCATAGAAGAATGATTTGTTGTGACTATTCTTTCATCGATTTCTATAGTTAATTTCATGTTTGTATTAGTTTTTTATGAATGAGTTGCACTATTGCCAATATTTGAGGCAACAAAGTAAATCATGGGCCGAGGTGTGAAAACCATTGTCATTATGTGAATTCATCTAACGCTATTGGAAGTGTCCCGTGTGAAAGAGATCTTGAGTCAGTTGTTCTTGTGGAATTAGTCAGCAGATTTGGTTTGTTACAAATGAGTTGCACTCTTGCCAATATTCGAGGCAACAAAGTAAATCATGGGCAGACGTGTGAAAACCATTGTCAATGTGTGAATTCATCTAATGCTATTGGAAGTATCTCGTGTGAAAGAGATCTTGGTTCAGTTTTTCCTGTGCAATTAGTCAACAGATTTGGATGTGATATCCATGGAGTTAGAGAGTAGTAAGACACTGCTAAAGCCGCGATGTTGGTGGGTTTAATTTGGCAGCTATGAGCTTAATAGAGCTAAATGAATAAAATAGAGGATGCTTTTCCTTCTTTTAGAGATGTGAAATATGTCTGGTGACTATCCACGTCAATGATCTTGTATTGCAAACAAAGAAGCCTTTTTCGGGATCTATAATTTTCAGTAATATTTTTGATGGGATGTAGAGGCATTTTGAAAAAAATCGCTATAAATTTTGGTCATTGTGTGTGCCATGGATAAGGATACAACCTTGTATTTTCATCCTAAGAAGCTATTTGTTGCAGATGTCTTAATTGGTGGTGACTTATATGTGACACTTTTTTTAGATTAGTCTGATGGAGCATCGTATTGTTGTTCCTCCTAGAGCTATGGGCAAGGTCACCTACATTATACCATTTGGCCATTAAACCATCTAGGATACAATATTCAAATTAGAATTTCAAGGATAAAAAAGAAGCTTATAATGCTTCAGACTTGGCCTCTGTGTACACCGAGGCCTGTCTCCTCCAAGCTTGCATTTGATAGGAAAACATGTTTGTGCTCTTTTTCCCTTTGTACATGGAGGAACATGTGTCTTACCTAGTGCATTTGGATTTGGATTTGTGATGAAAAAAACAACTCTTGTGGAAAACACGTGCAACATACATGTCATAGCCAAAGAGGCATTTAGTTATACATGTATTACTTTAGCAGACTACTTCCATGATATGGGATACAATGTGAGTATAATGGTAGGCTCCATATATCGCTGGGTAGAAGGTATTCATGAAATCTCTAGTTGTCTAGATGAAATGGGAGTAGATAGTGGATATCCATACTATTTTGCTGCAAATTTGGATTCCTTTTATGAGCAGGATGGAAAATTTAAGCACTTAGAAGGTCTAGATTGCACAGGGAGTGTAACAATTATTAGAGTTGTTTCTCCTCTTAGGTTTGCTAGAGGATGGGCATCTTAGTGTGGTTATACTATTTTCATTAGAAAAATTTTGATTTTGCAATGGGTGGTTGTGAAATTAAAATTATATTATTTGAGATGTAAAATGAAGCTGCAAAACCAATTTTTGTAAAGTATAACATAATCTAAATCAATGGTTCTTGGTGCTTAGAAACCCCTGAACATATCATTGGTTTAATTATGTTTACATATTGTTATGGTTTGTTGTTCTTGATGCTCGGAAACCCTTGAACAAAGAATATAGGTTATAGTTTGAGATCCTTCTGTGTTAGAGAGGTCAAGTTGTATGATCAACTTCTGAACACATTCAGTATCCAGAACTCCTTCTTAGCAACTGATGAATAGTTTAAAGTGAAATATCCGTGGTAGGTCCATAGAATTATTCATTACTTGACAAATTTTATCACAGAGACCTCGACAATCCGAGCATGCCAATATTGTTGATCTTACAAGTTCGTCAATTATGGTTAGAGGCAATTGCACCTTAAATGACTCAAGTGGGAAGCTCAAAGATTGTGGTGGAGAAAGAGGTATGTGAGATTTCAAAGTGGGTAGAAGCGCTAGTGAAAACCATATCATACATATGTTACTTATATGAATTTTGTATTAATATTTGTAATACAAGTAATAAGGGAAGGTCTTGGAATTAAAGCTTATAATAATATATTGGCAGATTTGATTTTTTGGTTTTTAGAGTCTTTTGATAGATTTTCTCAACAATATTCTTCTATCTTAGAATCTTTTGGATCTCATATGCACTATATATCTATGATGTATTTTAATTTCAATGATGCAAGATATGAATTATTTTGTGTGCCATCTATGTACCATAGATACTCTTCCAATTTCTTTGTTCTATAAATTAGTTTGTTGAATAAATAGAGTTGTTTGTTTTTTACACCGTTATCAAAAGGAAAATGTAAAATGATGAAACCCTAACAAAATGCATGCATAATATTTTTTTTAAATGATTAGTATAATAATTTTTTTTGGTTGTTATAGCAATCAAATGCCATAATTATTTATAAATATAAATTGTTTTTTTTCTCGGGAAAAGATTATTAAAAACTCCATTGATTTGTGTGTTGGTCTATGTGGAGTGTAATATTCATGGTTCTAATTTGGTTCAATCCTTTCATGAATGGTTATAAATTTATTGGGAATAAGTGAGGTTGGGAGTGGGATTGAGAATAAGAATCATTTATAAAAAAGATGGTAGGTAGACAAATATTTTTCCATTTTATCATTTTTCCTATAACATTGAAAAAGGCAAAACTTACAAAAATAAATTGAAATATTTAGACCGGTGTGAATGTGTGCAACACTGATTGAACTTGTTTATATAACTTTTATCAGAATGGCAACGGGAAGCAATACCACGTATTAAATTATTGCTATACATAATTTCATGAGGTGCATTATTCCCATAAAGTGAGTAATTTCCATTATTTTAAGTTCGTCAACAATATGGTATTATTCTTAGATTATTAAACATTATATCATCTTCCTGAAGTGCATAATTTACCTTTTTTCAGATGGAAAACACCGTCGCTGAAAGAATAAATGTGTTATATATGGTATTTAAAATTTGTGAAATATATTTGACCGCATATAATATTTACTACGTTTTATTATAAAATATAATATATTAAAACAATATGAAATTTATTCTAAAATTATAAAAAGTATTAAACAAACTAAACCCATGAGTGAATGGTAAATTTACGAAATATTAGTTAAATTTTCTTGTGCTATCTTTGTTTGTCACCTTCCCATGTGAGAAAACCAATGAATATGAAGTATTCATCAATCATGACTCGACTTTCGAGTGAATGGTAAATTTATGAATTATTAGTTAAATTTTGTTGTGCTACCTTTGTTTGTCATTGCATTAATCATGACGCCACTTTCCATCATACTTTTTGGATGTTGTGATGAAGTCGACGACTTAGCTAATAAGAAATTGGGAAAAAGAGGATGTTTAGGGTTTGATAGTAAAGGTAGAGGAATGCGGAGTGTCGACGACTTAGCTAATAAGAAATCGGGAAAAAGAGAATGATTAGGGTTTGATAGTAAAGGTAGAGGAATGCGGAGTGTCGACGACCTAGCTAATAAGAAATTGGGAAAAAGAGAATGACTAGGGTTTCCTTAATATAATCTATCTCGTTTTTTCCTCTGAAAAAAAAAAGGGTTTGATAGTAAAGGTAGAGGCATGCGGAGTGTCCACGACTTAGATAATAAGAAATTGGGAAAAAGAGAATGATTGGGGTTTGATAGTAAAGGTAAAGGAATGCGGAGCGTGGACGACTTAGCTAATAAGAAATTGGGAAAAAGAGAATGATTAGGGTTTGATAGCAAAGGTAGAGGAATGCGGAGTAAAACGACATAGAGTTATAAGCAGTAAAAGTCATGGTAATAGTAATAATTAGAAAATAAAAATTTGAAAATAATACTTTGGATTATAAAAGCATAATACCAAAATACATTTACAAACTAAAAAGTAGGCTTCAGTTCCTTTCACCACACCAGGATTTTTACAGAGTTTTGCGAAGAGTTTGTTTCACACACTCAACTCTTTGTTTTACAGACAGTCAATGTTTTTACACGGCCACCTATTTATTTTTTCTCCATACACTCGAGCTAGAACCAAAAATTAGAACTTCATGAAGTAATTAAACCAATATTAATTTATGTTTTAAGAAAAGAGAAAAATTAAACTAAAATATGGTGCACATGCACACAATTAATTTCCAATACTTTAAGATAGTGCGCAATACAAAGTCCTGTTGCACAATAAAACCTAGCATTTACCAAAAATCCGAGATATTTACATGAATTTGTTTGATGAATGCATAATTTTTGTTACGGATGTGTTACAGAGATGAGAAATAGTGGTACGTTGGTCAGAAGAACTGGTTACATCAGCAATACGTTTGTCAGAAGAACTGGTTACGTAAAGTTTATCCAAAAGAAAAAAATCTACACGAGGATTTTCTTGTACTCTCCGGATATGGTGCAGAGGATTTAGTTTGGTACTTGGAATTAATTCTCAACATTGGTCTTTAATCACAACTATTAATATGACTATGCCCAAACAATTTTTTTTAGCTAAACAAAACTTTCCTTTTAGCTAAACAAAACTTTCTTTTGCCAATGGCTTGGTAAAAATGTCAGCTTATTGATACAGTGATTTGCAATGTTCCAAAATAATTTCTCTATTGTTGGTTAGCTCCTTAATGAAATAATACTTTGTGTCAATGTGCTTATTTCTTTTGTGAAAAGCTAAATTTTTGGATAGCCCCAGAATTGTTGTGTGATTTGCAATGTTCCAAAATATTTTCTCCATTGTTGATTAACTCCTTAATGAAATAATACTGTGTCAATGTGATTACTTCTTTTCTGAAAAAACGAAATTTTTGGATGGCGCCAGAATTGTTCTCACAACAAAATTTTTGTTATTCCTTCTTGTTCATGCCATAAATATTTCAGGGTTCTTCTCATCCAAATTGCTTGACATGCTACCCTTGTTGTTGGGAAATGATTCTCGAACCCATATGAAAAACATACCTTGATGTCCTTTTTCTATCATCTACACTTCATTCTGAGTCATTGTATCTATATCCAACCAACCTAAAATATCTATATCCAACCAACCTAAAATAAGTTGTTGCAGTATACAAAATTCAATATTCCTTAGTTTCATTAACATACTTTAGAATTCTTTTAGCTTCTCACCAATGTGTTGGATTTACCTTGTTGCTACAATCTTCTTTGCTTAATTTCAAACCTATGGTTGTTGGAGTTGGTGCATGCTTGTTGTTTTGTATTTTAAACCTCTTCAAGATGTCTGATGCATACTTTGATTGAGAAATAAAGATTCCATCTTCCATTTTCTTCACTTCTATGCCTAGAAAGTATCTTAACAGCCCCAAATATATAATTTCAAACTCATTTTAGATGAATTTTTAAAAATAAACAATGAGGAAATCATCATTCTCTATGGAAATTAAATCATCAACATATAAAATAGTAGTTAAGAGTTTACCGTCTCTTTCCTTGATGTAGAGGGTGGGATCACCATCACATTTGGTAAAACCATTGTTGAACAAATACAAATCTATTCTACTATACCATGCACGTTGTGCTTGCTTCATCCCATAAAGGGCTATCTTCAGTCTGTACACCTTGTCTTCTTGCCCTTCAACTTCATAACTAGGTGGTTGCACCATATACACTTCCTCTCTCAATACTCCATTTAAGAAATCTCATTTCACATCCATTTATTATACTTTCCATATATGTCACACTATTATTGCCAAAAGTATTGACTCCATTCTCCATTCTTGCAATTGGCTTAAATGTTTTAGCATAATCACTTCCCTTGTTTATAACCCTTAAAGACCAAACCTGCTCTATGCCTTTCCATCTTTCCTTCAACATTGTTTTTGGTCTTATAGACCCACTTTACACTTATGACTTATTCTCCTTGTGGAAGATTCACTAATTCCCATGTATCATTATTTTCTATTGCCTTTATTTATTCATCTATTGTTGCTACCTATTTTTCCTCCTTAAATGAATCTTCAAAATTAATTGGATCATCTACATGAGGAAATAGAGAAAAAAGAGAGTGTAGACCTGCACCATTTTCTTCTTCATTTTTCTCATAAATGTCTCTCAAAATTCTACATTTTTGTCTTCTCAAGCTTGCCAAAGATGGATTTAATGTGTCACTTGAAGTTTAACTTGGAGAATGTGAAGTTGTTGATCTTTGTTGTTATTTGCTTGAATGCACGAGACTATCAGATTGCTTGTTTAAGGTGTCACTTGAGGACTACTTTGTTGAGCTTGAATAGGTGTAGGAGGAGTCACCATTGAAGAATTACCATTACTCTTTATCTTCTTGTGGTACACTTGCTTTTACATTAATTGTCTTCTCCAAACTTCCATCCCATGCTTTCATTTCTATGAATTGTACATCTCTGCTAATTATGAGCTTTTTTATTATTGTATTGTAGAGTTTATATGCCTTGGATTCATCACTATAACCCAAAAATACACATTTCTCACCCTTGTTGTCCAACTTCTTTCTTAACTCATTGGGATATGCATATAAGTCACACATCCAAACACTCTCATGTGAGAAACACCATATTTTCTTCCACTCCATGCTTCTTTAGAAACCATGTTCCTTACACTTTTGGTTGGACATCTATTGATGATTTATGTTGCAAAAGCTACAACTTAAGCCCCATAATCATTTGGAAAATGATTTTCCTTTAACATACTCCTTGCCATTTCCATAATTGTTTATTTTCCCTTTCAACAACACCATTGTGTTGAAGTGTGTACCTTGTTGTGAATTGTTTGTGAATTCCATTCTTCCTGCAAAAACGTAGAAATACATTTGTGATGTATTCACCACCTCTATTAGTTCTGAATGATTTCATGTAATGGCCACTTTATTTTTCAAGAAGATGCTTGAATTGGTGAAAGCACTCAAACACTTCATTTTTATATATTAGAAAGTATACCCATGTCTTTCTTTTTTAATCATCCATAAATGTCAAGAAATAATGACTTCCACTAATTAACTGTGTATGCCCTAGTCCACACAAATTTGAATGGATGATTTCCAAGGTTTCCTTTGCACTTATTGACTTTCCTACCAAAAATGATTCTTTATGTCGTTTTCCCAAGATGCATCCTTCACATAAGTTGTCTCATTTTTTCTGTTAGCGGAAAACATTTTACCGTGCGTGCATTTCCTGTGTAGCAAGTTAGACCTCCAAAGTTAAGATGCCCAAATATTAAATGCCATAGCCAACTTTCATCTTTTATTTCTACTTGAAAGCTTGTTTGTGTGGCTGTTGCAACTTTTCTTTCATCTTCTTGTGAATTCATTGACAGTTGTGCTAACACCTCTTCCTTCAAATTTAATTTTATCTTTAGGGGAATCATTTTATTACTTGTCATTTGAAATTTTGCTATTAATTGTTTGCTTGCAAATTTATCCAAGATTATGCATTATCCATTTTTGAAGAAGGCTTTGTACCCCTTTTGCATAAGTTGTCCAATATGATCAAATTGTGCTTTAAACTATGAACAAAAATATACATCAAAAATATACTTCTTATCCCCCTTCTTAGTTAGAATATTGACTTTTTCTTTACCCATGACTGACACATTGTTGGTAGTTCCTAATGTGACTACCTTTCATCCAAATTAGAAAACATTTCTATGTTCCCTGTCATATGATTGCTACAACCTAAGTCTAAAAACCATACATCCTTTTGCTTCTCTTGTGCTACATTGCAAGCTAAAAACATACTATCTTGGTTTTGATTTTCTTTTGTAAAATTTGCATTTGGTTTACTAAGATCATATTGTTTTTTTCTACATTCACTTGCATAATGCCCATACTTCTTGCAATAATGACATTGAACTTGAGATTTATCATACCTCTGACCTTGTGCTTGATTTTGGCTTGAATTTTGACTTGGATTTTGAGTGTTGCCTCTTCCACTTGAGCTTGAAGGGCTACTTCTTCCACCTCTATGTGGACTTCTTCCTCTACCTCTAGTATTTGATCTTCCTCTGCCTCTACCTTGACCAACTGAGACTTGTGTCTTGAAAGCATGTTCCATTGAATAATTTTTTGTTTTGTTCAACCTATGTTAATGAGAAATAAGTGAGGCATGATGCTCATCCCGTGAAAACTATGAGAGATCCTTTGTCACCTTTATGGCCACAACAAAAGGATCAAACCTTGTTGATAAACTTCTTAGATTTTTTTTCAACTATTCTCCTTTCTTTAGGTGTCTCGCCATGAGATCTCATTTGAGTTACTACTCTAATAACTTGTGTAAAAAATGAGTCTATTGTGTCAAACTCCTTCATACATATCGTTTCAAAATCCCTTCTTAGCATTTACAATTTTGTTGAGACCACCTTTGTGATGCCTTAATATGTTGTTTGGAGAATGTCCCATGCTTGCTTTGACTTTGTTGCTCCTGCAATCATTGGAAAAATATTCTCTTGTACTTCCTAGAATAATATGTAGAAGAGGGCTTTGTAGTCATTCCTATTATATCTCATCTCTCTCTATTTGTGCCATTGCATTGTATGCTTCTACATCTACTGGTTCTTGGAACCCATTCTCTACTAAATTCCAAATATCTTGAGAACAAAAAAATGTCTTCTTTGTGATTGCCCAATAATTATAGTTCTTGCCATTAAATTCATAAATTTGTGGGTTTTTCAAAGTTGTACTTAAAGGTACCATAACTTATTGACTTAAACCCTTAACTCTTCGCTGATAAACCTAGGCTCTTTGACCTAATTGTAATAACTTGCTCAAAATAAAACTATTTTGTTAACAAGCAACCTTCTTTGATACCACTTAACAGTAAAATCAGAAGAATGAACCGAAAAACAACAGATTTACATGCCCAAAAATAAGGTACAACAGAGAAATGCACAGTAATAACTGGAAAATAAATACTTGAGAATGAAAAGGCAACGAAAATACTTTAGATTATAAAATCATTAAACCAAAATACTTTTACAAACTAAAATAAAGACTTTATTGCATTCACCACAGTGAAAACCGAGATTTTTACAAAGCTATGCCAAGACTCTATTTCACACAGTTACAAGTTTTACGAATTTTCCATTTTACACAAGTAAGTCACTATTTTTATGTGCCCACCTATTTTTTCTCCACTCGCTCGAGGTACAGCCAAAAACTAAAACTTCATGACATAATTTGGACATACATTACTCTATGTTTTCAGAAAAGGAAAACATTAAACTAAAACATGTCGTGCATACACAAAATTAATTTCCAATACTTTAAGACAATGCACAATACAAACGGCGTAGTTTATAATGCGACCTTTTGGAAATCCGCAAACGGATTTTGCTTCTTTCGCGGTTGATGTGACATTGCCTGGAGTTTTCTCGCCTGTAGCCAGAGGTATCTTGCCGGTCGTCGTCGGTCGACCGCAGCTACGCCCTCTACGCTATGAAGTCCCCATAGCATGTCATTCATGTACGGATATAAAGTCTATGAAATTTGAATTTTAAATTTTTTTAATTGCAGCGGTAACTTGAACTCTGTTTTGATTTATGGAAATTTTTGTATTATTTAGATAAAATCTAGCAAGAATTTTTGTAAATTCAAATTATAGTTGTTAAATTCCAAAATTTTAGGAATTCTAAATGTTTTTGATGGTCCTTAATCTATTTCTACCATCAAAAACACAATTCAAAAACTGTCTCTACAAAAAATTTTGCAACTTTTTAGACGACTACAATTTTAATTCATCCATAAAATTTGAATTTTAAATTATTTTAATTGCCCTGCTTTACCTGAACTCTGTTTTGATTTTCAATTGGGACAGATCAGAGGGCCTCGTCCTCCCAACATTCGGCTTCCCCCCTCCCAACATTCGGCTTCCCCAACAAACAGAGACTACGCCTGAGTAAAATGCAGAGAGCATGCTTCTACAACGAATGCGGATCTGATCCGATCAGACACGTCTTGCAATTCGGGGAATTCCCCTTTGCCAAAGCCAGATTTTAGTTAAAAAGATTCGAGCTTCCGCTCTCAATCCTGTCGATTTTAAGAGATAGGGAAGCATATTCAAAGGTGTCGATTCCGATTTTGCGGTATTCACTGTTTTGTTTTTGTTTTAACAAAAGCTACTTAACCAACGATATGTCATTCGATGACGACGTATTTCTTCTTTCAGAAATGAGGTTTCCATTACTTAGGTGGAAGGTGGATAGTCATAACCCAATTCAAAAGATCATAGTTCCTTTTGATTTCCATGTGCTGGTTTCTGTTTTCTCGCATTCTTAAGTAACTATGCTTGGAACCCATAATGCACTATTGAGAGTAACATAAATCATCTTTAATATTGCAATTTTTTTTAGTAAGATCTTCAATTGCAATATTATAATAATCTTTAATATTGCAATTTATCATAATTCTGCCTGTAATTCATAATGGGCTATTTAGAATAATATAAATTATTTTTAATATTTTTTCAGAAAGAAAAAGCATGATGTATTATATAAGATATATAATGGACATATACATTTTACAGATAGATCTTCATAGGGGCTATTTTAGCCGACTTTGGATTTTCAGAAATTGACCAGCCCATTGAGCTGACACAAGTTGCTGTCAAAAAAAGCATGATAACCAGATACATTGCTAAAATAGAAGCATAAAGATCTCTCCAAAGAGAGAAACAGTATTCAGAAACTTGTTCAAGGAGATTCCAAAATTGCTTCAGGCATAATCAGAGCTGTATGGAAGAAAAGACCAAAAAAACTAAAGCCAGATGCAAAACTAAAAACAAAAAGATTTGAAATTAAGAGCCTGGCAAGGAAAAGTCCTGGATAGAGAAAATTTCCTTGCCAGATTTTACCTTCATGTACCATATACCTTGCTCCAAAAGGAGACCTTCCTTTGATAAGGTATCTGCTTGCTGATTCTGTGATCTGAAAATGTGCTGGATGGAGCATCCATCCAATTTCTTCCAAAGGAACCTGATTCTGTCCAGCCAACCTATAAGGAGAGGGCTGCTGATGTGGCTCTTTCCTGCTACAAAATCAACCATGACTTTTGAATCTCCAAAAATTGACACAAACTAAATGTTAAAGAAACGGCAAAAGGATAAAAGGCCTGCAAGGGCCATCGCCTCGGCTTTACTATTCGTGCCCTTTCCTCCATTCCAGGCAATGAGAAATTGATCTTTTTCATTTATGATAATGTGAATGCCACAACCACATGTGCCATTCTGAGCAGCACCATCGAAATATGCTCTTGGAAGCATTGAGTGATTTTGTACTTGCTCCTTCTGATTACACTTTTTTTGCTTTTGTGGTTTCTGTGGTAAAGAGTCATAAAGAGCAATGATGTTTTGAAGAGTTCCCATAAAAGGCTCTTTACTGTCATTAAAGATAGCTTTGTTTCTCCATTTCCAAATACACCATAGAGCAATGATAATAAGAGGCCTCCAGGATTCCTTTTGCCCATTCCACCATAGGAAAGCTTCTTTAGTAGAAACATGAGAGATATGAGGAAATTTATATAACTTTGCCAGATCTTTCCATATTTGTTGAGTTATACGGCAGTTGAAGAACATGTGGAAATTGCTTTCCTCATCTGACTTGCATATAAAACAGAGACCCGGGCCATGCCAACTCCTTTTTTTCAGATTCTCCCATGTTAAATTTTTATTGTGGAATACGAGCCAGGAGAATAGAATCGCCTTGGAAGGACATCCCGATTTCCAAAAGGCTGGTGGGAAAATCGGCCTTGGTGGATCATTCTTTATCCCAATCAGATTCTGATATATATCCTTAACACGAATCAGGGAGGTTCCTTTAAAATCCTTCCAAATAAGGATATCAGCATCCCGCGTATGGAATATGCCACAGTTCCTCAAAGAAGTTCTGAGATTTCTCCATTGCCGAGCTAAGAGATCCGACATCCCCATACTGTCCGCCTCTTTCCAAAGAGGGAGAGGGCCCTGCCATTCAGCTATCAGTTTGTCCCAAGTGAAAATTCCTTTTCTATGGAAAAAATTTAGGAGGGATTCAGGCGGGATGATTTCCTCCTGTCCACCCAGGAATGGATCAACTCCAATGAGAATCCGGCTACCAGATTGAAAGCTCCAAGTTAAGTTGCTTAAAAAGTACTTTTCAACCTTACGAAAACTCAGCCATATTGCTGACCCATAACTGGATCCAATCCTCCCCAGTCTATACCAGTAAGAGATATCTTTGCTTGCCATGTATTTCTTTTTTATTGTGTTGCTCCAGGGGCCTTCTCCATAAATCCCTCTCCACAGTGATTTGCATAGCAGCGCCTTACCAAAACCTCGCAGGTCCAACAGGCCCCATCCACCTAATTTCTTTGGCCATGAAATATCAGACAATTTAGATAAATGAAATTTCCTTTTTTCTGATTGGCCGCCCCATATGAAGTTAGCAGTTAACTTGTTCATCTTCTTTATAATGCTTGCAGGTAGAAAGAATAAATGGGCCCAAAAAATAGCTAGTTGTGTTAGAACTGACTGAGATAAAACAACTCTTCCAGCCATTGATAGGCATTTAAATTCCCATAACGATATCCTTTTGTAGTACCTATCTATTAGCCATTGCCAGTCCAATTTTGAGTAACCTTTTGCTTTTAGCTGGAAACCTAAATATTTTATTCCATGCCTTATGGAGCGCGCCTCTATTCCAAAGAGAGAAGATAACCAATCTACTAAATCCATGCAGACATCATTATGGAGAAAGACTGACTTATGTTCATTAATTTGCATTCCTGTGGCCTTTTGAAAACGTCTTAAGATGTCATATAAGCATGTCCAGGTGAATCTGCATAACATTGCAAAAATGAGTATATCATCCACGAAAAGGTTGTGTGAGATATAATTGCTTCTGCAGATCCTCAGAGGCTGGCACCTTTTTTCACTAACTGCCCTGTTTATATGGAGACTAAGAGTATTCATTGCCAATATAAACAATAGAGGGGAAAGTGGGCATCCTTGACGCAGTCCCCTTTCAGCTGGAAAATAAGAGGATGGTATCCCATTTATAATGACTGCATAGTTCACCCTCTCAACACATGCCATGATCCACTCTATTATTTTTGCATTGAGACCAATCTTTGCAAGTAAGCATCTGATGAAGCCCCAATCCAGGCAATCGTATGCCTTTCGAAGATCAATTTTGAGGATAACTGCTTCACTTTTTTTAGACTGCATGGAAAATAAGCTTTCTTGTGTGTTTGCAACAGCGTCCAAGATATTTCTTCCTTTTAAAAATCCATGTTGATCCTTTGTTAGAAAATTTGATAAAGTCACCTTGATTCTTTCAGCAATAATTTTCGAGATGATTTTGAAAGAAATGTTACAGAGGGATATCGGCCTGAAATCTTGAAAAGATTCTGCTTCCCCTTTTTTTGGGATGAGGGCAATTAGAGTTGAGGAGATATTCTGGTGAATACTTCCTGATATTCTGGCACCTTCTACCATCCTTAGCAAATCATGTTTTATGAAATCAAAAAAGTGGATGAAGAACTCAATGGTCCAGCCATCTGGGCCTGGAGATTTATCCCTCTTGAAAGATCTCATTGTTTCTAGCAGTTCTTCCTCCGTGATTGGCTGAAAGAGATGCTCATTTTTTTCATCATCAAACATTTTTGGAAATAAGTCGATGCCCCATAAGATGTCCTGGATTCTGCAATCCTCTGATCTCTTATAATGATTTTGAAAGTATTTCACAGCCTCATCTGAAATGTCTTGTTGAGAGTATAGATAACCCCCTTTTCCATCACTGATCTTCCAAATTGAGTTTTTTTCACGCCTTGAGCTTGCAAACCTATGGAAGAATTTTGTGTTCCTGTCCCCTTCCTCTAACCAGATAGCCCTGCTCTTTAGTCTCCAAAAAGCTTCTTCCTGCTCCAGGATTTTTTGTTTTTGTCTTTTAAGCTCACTCATGCGGCATCTTGTATTGAAAGGAAGTGAATGTGTAGCCATTTCCACAGAACAACTGTTCAGCTCCCTTTGAATCTCCGTAAGGTTTATTCTATTTTGAATCCTCTTTTTGATCTGCCATTCTTTGACAACCTTTTGCATATGACAAAGTTTTTCCCTGAAGGTCAAAAACGGGGGTCTATTACCAGTTGCAGCCAATTCTTTCCAAGTTCCTTTCACAACATCATTGAAATCTGCTTCTTCTAGCCAAGACCTATTAAATTTGAAAGAGTACCCCCTTCTGAATGCCTTTTCTCTCCAGCTTAATAGAATCGGCCTATGGTCTGAGATAAACACATTTCCAATTGTTGAGAAGGGCATGCCCAGTTTATCTATTATGCTGACATGTAGAATGAACCTGTCAAGTCTTTTTGCTATATATGCCCCATCACTCCTTCCATTATCCCATGTCGGGAGCATTTTGGACGGTCTAATGTCAACAAGATTTTTGTGTAATAATTCAAATCTTATATGGTCTGCTAGAGGGTCTTTCTTCCTGCTGATTCCCCAAGATTCATCAGCATTTAAAGTAGCATTTAGATCTCCTGCAATCATTAGAAACTCAATTTCTAAGATTTCTGATGCAAAAAGTTTTTCCCAAAATGGTATTCTATTTTTGTAAGGAGCATAAATGTTTAGAATGTTGATTGGGCATTCTTTCCCTCTAATTGAAGCCGATATAAGAATGCCTGCAAAACATCTGTACGCCTTTGCTCTGACCCAATCCGGATTCCATAAGACCACCAGGCCCCCAGAAAGGCCATTTGCATTCAAAGCAGACATATGCCAAGAGGGAAACATTTTCCTGAAATAGGATATAGATACATGAGAGTTATGCATGGTTTCTTGGATAAAAATTATTTTTGGCTGTTCTGAATAGAAAAAATTCTTTAGTTCCAAAAATTTTCGGCCTGCCCCCAGACCCCTTACGTTCAAGGATATAATGAAAGTCATTTAGTTGTCTTTTCGGCCATGCTTGCTCTAAGAGGCCCTTCTTGTGACATATCAATTATGGGTACATCAACGAGGGAAAGATTCCAGACTGCTCTGCCAGCTACATCTTCTCTTCCCCTGAAATGTCTACTTCCCCTATTGTTTTTCCTTCTCACTGTAATTTTTTTTGCAGAATTTGGACTTATATGAGGAGAGGATGGTTTTCCGGGCTTATGAATAGTTAAGGGTTCAAATTCAAGCGATTTTTTACTTAAGAGATAGTCCAGATCGCTGCCAATTGAATTTGATGGGGATGAAGCAGGGGAATTTAGCGGTGTTGGCGAAACCATAGGTTCCTTTCCTTTTTCAGATAGGTATCTTTCCTTTCTTGGAGACGATGAGGAAGAAGGAATAAAGGTGATATGAGGGTCCAGGTTTGCAACTTTGTATGGCTGAGGAACCGGAGGGGGGGAGGGGACTTCTTTATCAATAGCGGGTTCCTGGGGAGGCATGGAAGGGAGATAGTCAGCCATTTTATCAGATGGGGTTTCTGACTTTTCTGCAATTTCCGGGATGATGCTCTGACTCTGAGGGTGTGTAGACGGAGAAATTATACAAAGGTTTTCTTCTGGATTAATAACTCCTTGCAGATCACTATATTCTGATGAAGATAAGCTTATTGCAGGGGATGGAATCTCTTTCCTATGATTATTTAATCCAAACTTGGATTTTCCATGATGTAGATTATTCAAAAGAACAGGGCGCCGAGGGCAGTTTTTGATTAGGTGCCCCATCCTATGGCATGCTGAGCATCTAAATGGGACTCCCCAGAAGTCCAGTCTCTGGTTAATTTTTAAGTCTCTCCAAGATATCTCTATATTGTCAGGAAATCCTCCTCTGTAGGCTTTCTCTATGAGTACCCAGGCTACACGTTTGTCTTTTTCCCCTAAACATCTGGGATCGACATAAACACATTTTCCTATTGCATTTCCTATTTCTGTTAAGGTCTCCTTCGACCACAGCTCCAGTGGTAGACCAGGAAGTTTGACCCAAATTAAGTTATTAGAGGGGGTGTTCTTTAGCGGGTTGTAGCCAATATACCACTTATAAAGTGCAAGAAAACTCCTTCCCTATACCCATGGACGGTTTTGGATAGCTGCCAGGTCGCTTGCACTCAAAAAATGGAAACAATACCATTCTTTCATCAATTTCGCTATAATGGGGGAATAGCCGATCAGAGGTTTCCATTTAATTTCTATCCACTTCCGCATCTCTGAGTCGTCCATTTCTGGAAAGTGCCATCGGCCCACGAGGGCTAAATCCTGCAAACTTTCTATGTGATCAGACAGGTGGATACTATCCAGCTTGATCGCTGCTGGAGGAGGGGCGGTTTTAACAGGTTTCGTATTCTTATTATAGCAGTTTGAGGCCTCGAAATCGACATATTTCTTTTGCCGAAAGTCTTTTTGCTGAACAACCTTTTGTTTTCCTTTTCTAAAATTTCCAGCCTTTGATAGGCCACCACTATCCACGTCCTTAGAAGGTAAGGACAGATGTACAACCACGTCATCCAATGTGTCTTTCCAGTCGTTTGACAACATGGCAACACTATGACGGTTTTCGGCTTGAATGGCAGCTAGGATCATTGCCTCTGTGACCGATGCATCTGACGCGGGATCCATCATTTCAAAATCCCCTTCTGTCCTAAAGGTTGTACTGAGAGAGTCCTTATTAGGATCTTCCAGATCGGGAAATAAATCATGCAGTGAATGTACACTTGTCCCTTTCTGAATAAAATACCCAGAGAGTAAATACCCAAACCAGAAAGCAAGGACTATGCTGACTGGATGACTGACAACAGGAAGTCTCGGGAATTAGAATTTTCATTTTCCCAGAAGATAATAAATTTCCAAAAGTCCAGCTGTCTTCTGAATTTAAGGAAAGGTGACGATTACATGAGGTAGTAAGCAATGGAAAGGCAGGAAGATTTAAAAAACGACAACTTCTATCAACCCAAGATGTCAGACATTAACCCGAATTCTTTCCTCCAAAAGATTTGAGGCTGAACTTCTCTGCCCGAGACAGATTCAGGGAAGAAAGGAAAATAAACCGAAAATTTTTCCGGTTCTCGGAAAGATGAAGCCTGGCCAGAATAACCAGGAGGCAGGAGAAAACAAGCTTATCTTTGTTTTTTGAAAGTTTCAGAATGAAACCTCAGAGCATCCAGTGCAACAACAATATATCTCAAAAACACACCACCATGAACCAAATTTGAAATGGATGTCTTGACAGGGTTTGTATATTCCAAAACAATTCTTTAATCTATCAATGGAAAACCACGACCAGACCAAATTTACAGACCTTAACATAAGGATTTGAGCATAAAACCAGGAAAATAACAGGCCGAGGGAAGGTAAATTCAGACTTCTATCAGAAACGGAATTCAGACAGAAAATTGAAACAATAATTCAGAGTTCATAACTCATATGAAGTCTAAAAATCCTTTTTTCCTTAAAGTCACAGCGTTAGTAAAAAATGGCGAGAAAGGGAATGTCTGAAACTTGCAAACCCACGTTTCCTTGGACAAAACACATTTTCTGAGAGGATAACATGTCTGAGCCTACAAACCAAGCATCAACCATGTCTGTGCACGTAGCCTTTCGTCTTGAAGCTCCTCCGTTTCTGAGAGGGTGACACGTCTGAGGCTAAAAAACCAATCTACAACTCTTACTATGCACGTAGCCTTCATGCATCTGCCCTTTGATTGTTGTAGCTTCAGGTATTTCTGTTATTGGATGGAAAAAAGCAAGCGCTTAGTTCTGATACGTCGGTCTGCAGTGCTCTCCACTCGGTGCTTTTGCTCCCAATGCACCTTTCCATCTTAGTAACCACACACGGCTAAAAAATGCTACTAAAAAAATCTGCAATATTTTCCAACATATATGGTTGTCCAAGAGGATCAAAATGTGCAATTACATCATTTTTAATATTGCCATTTATCATGATGCAATAAATTTTAATAATTTGATGATAAGAGTTAAAGAAAACAATTGTTTTTTTTCTATTATTTATTTAAAAATATTTCTCCAATCGATTGGTTCATTTAAGCTAAATGCTATTAGGAAATTGTATTGCTCGTTTTAAATTACTATAATCAATTAATTATATGCTTTTTTAATTTTAATTTTCAGTGAGTTAAAGAGTATCCGGAAGTGTTGTGTTTCAATTGAGTAAATAAATAATAAATTTAATTTTAATAAGTATTATTATATTTTTTTAAATATAATAAATTTAGTTTTGAAACAATTTGTTTTAAATATAAACATTAAATTTAAAAATCAATTTAATTTTAATAAAAATATTATTATTCATTATTTTATATATATATATTATGTTTTAATTTTATAAAAATTTAAATATAAAATAAAATAAATATATTTTATTTTGTTATTATTTTTTAAATATTATAAGGTTTTGTATTAATTATTCTGATTAACTATTTTAATTTTTAATTTATAGAGTTTTCAATTTTTTACAATTTATTTAAATTTACTTTATTATTATTATGGTTACAAGCTAAATGTTTTTTCACCAATATTTAACTTAAAGTATTTTTGTAAAGTAAAAATAATTTTTTAAATTGAAAATTTAATTGAATGAGTAAAATGGGTTTAGCTTAATTACATTTTTGGAACTTTTAAATTAAATATTTAAATTGAATGAAAATTTAATTTAATTGCAATTAAGTTAAACTTACTTTATTCATTCAAGGCTATTTGAGCCTTGAAGATGTTATCATTCAAGGATTTTTGGCTCCACGTTTTAGCAAACTATGGTTTTGCCTATGGTATTCTTCTCTAATGGTAAAATTACATTAAAAAAAATAAAAATTTAAAAACTAAAAATAAAATAAAATAAAGTAAAAACTAATAATTAATAATTTTAATAACACTGACATAAAATAATTTTTGGGCTCCAGGTTTTCAGACTAATGGATTTTCGAATGGTATTCTTATGTAATGGTTAAATTACATTTAGAAAAAAAGATAAAAACAAAACAAAATTAATAAATAATAAATAATATATAAAATAAAATATACTCTAGGTTTTCACAATTGGTGTCAACAAGTTGACACACTCAAATAAAGGACCATACATTAACACTGAAAGAGATCAAACAAAAACACACCTTAATTCAAACAAAAACACAAACAAAACACAGTTTTTTATTCACTTTAAAATATGTAAAAGTTTGGCTAGAGTCGACACACTCAAATAAAGGACCATACATTAACACTGAAAGAGATCGAACAAAAACACACCTTAAATCAAACAAAAACACAAATTTTTATTCACTTTAAAATATGTAGAAATTTGGCTAGAGTCGACACACTCAAATAAAGGACCATACATTAACACTGAAAAAGATCAAACAAAAACACACCTTAAATCAAACAAAATCACAGTTTTTTATTCACTTTAAAATATGTAAAAATTTGGCCAGAGTCGACACACTCAAATAAAGGACCATACATTAACACTGAAAGAGATCAAACAAAAACACACCTTAAATCAAACAAAAACACATTTTTTTATTCACTTTAAAATATGTAAAAATTTGGCTAGATTCACAATATAGGCATTCTCTGCATGACCACTTGATTGCACACTTTCTCCCATTCTCCATTCTAACATGCTTCATAGAATTACATAGATTTATACAAGTAAATCTGAAACTAATTTTGGTTTCAGATCCTAAACTAACTCCTACAATCTCTCTAGATCCTAAAAATTCTCCCTTGATCCACAAAATCCTCACCTAATCCTATCCTAAACTAACTCCTACAATCTCTCTAGATCCTAAAAATCCTCCCATTATCCACAAAATCCTCACCTAATCCTCAAATCTCTCTAGCTCTCCCAAATATTCTCAAGATCTCTCCTAAAGAGTAGATCTAATTACAATAATTCTCATTCTCATACAATTCTCCTAGAAACATAGGAAAATACATTCAAACTAAATAATTAAATCTAACTTGAGAAACCACTCCCTTGGTGAAATGAAACCCTAGGTTAGATGCTCCTGCATCAGACTCCCCTGGTGTTGTAGCTCTTTTATTTTTGATAAGTTAGCCATTAGTTGAAAAAATCAAAATTCCATAGAAAAATGATAAGTTAGGATATGGACCAAAAACAAAATTGAAAATAAAAATGTTAGGATTTATTATTATTTCAGGTCCATATCATAAAAAATGATAGGGTAGTTGCTCTAAAAAAGGAAGGAAAATGATAAAATGTTAGATAAGCAATAAAAGAAAATATTTTCTTTAGAAAATAAAAATTAAGGCTGCTAGTTCAAATGCGCCTTTGAAATTTGTTGCTTAGTTTAAAAACAATGCTTAAATTCCTTAATCAGGGTTTAATTATTGTTTAAAACTTGATCTCTTTGCAAATAGTCATAACATATGATTTTGTCGTATGGGCACAAGTGACAAAACGTCAAATCAACACCAAATAACCATCGGGCACTTTTCAATGGATACGATTCACCCCGCCCAGATCAACGGTGGAGGAAGCTTTTCGGCCCCCCTTCGGTCGCTTCCCATTAACGCGAGGGGGGGGGTCTGAAAATTAGTTTTAATGGCCGCTCTCTTTTTCTACGTGG
Organism: Pinus tabuliformis; assembly: GCA_031772625.1. NCBI lineage: Eukaryota > Viridiplantae > Streptophyta > Pinopsida > Pinales > Pinaceae > Pinus > Pinus tabuliformis. The sequence continues at coordinate 650,486,910 of CM062818.1, read as the reverse complement.
CACTCCCGTAACGTTTTGGTCCCCCAAAGCGCAAAACTATAAACCACCTCAACTGCCCCCCAAAATCTTGCTAGAGTTTTCCTCTTTTCTAACCATTGACCTCGTTCCCACTCCATATCATCCATCCGTTATCTCTCACCCATTCACAACCCACCACGTTATTAATCCTTTATCTCTCACCCATTCACAAATCACCACGTCACAAAGTCGTTGCGCCATACGCTCCTATGTCGTTGCCAACCTTAATTAACCGTTCACTCTCCCATTAGACATTAATCATGCTCTTTTGCAATAAATTGCCTACGGTTCGATTTAAACGGCAAATTAAGCCCCACTTTTCTTATAAATATCCCATGGCTATACCCTTTACCACCTTTTCTACTTCCATCTAATTACCAAAAGTTTTATTTGCTCTGTGTATATCTTCCCCTATCATTCGTCTTTCAGCTAAAACAGTTTCCAAATTCCCCCCCCCGCAACAAGATGGCTCCCAAAGTTAAAACACAGAAAACGATCGAAGAAGGGAATCCATCCATAATCTTGTTTGACTTGGATCACCTCCCCCTTGTGTACTCCCTGTTCAAAGTCACCGACTGTGAATGCAAATTCGATTTCCACGAATTGCATTTATGGTTAAAACAGAAATATGCAGATAAAGAAGATCCCATTCATTTCAGGGAAATACTTTTGCCCTTGTACTCCTTTTCCATGACTCATCAATTCCCTGATTTGATCACTTAGTGTCAAGCCAGGTATGATCATGTGCAAAGAACAATGATGACTCAAGATGGAAAAATCTTGATCACCATTATTGCTCAAAGTATAAACCAAATGCTAATGACACCTTCATCCGACTCCCTCGGCCATTTCTCACTAACAGCTCTCATAGACCTTTATAATAAACTCACCTTTCGACAGAGAGCCCTTATTTTTAAACTTTTTTCTGCGAGAAGATGCTGAATTACCCAAGAGAAACCCACCTTATTCATCTTTTATGTTCCCTAAAGCCACTAGATATATCATCTCCTTGCTATCATATCTCCTAGGCTATGAAAATGATTAACTTGTTGATGAATCCATCCTTGTATTCTTTTCCATTTTCAGTAAAGAATATCAACCTGCCTTCATGTATAATTATAGCCAATATTTGGTTGATAATATACATGAAAAATTTATGAATTTCACCACACAAGGAGTGTTTAGATATAGTTCAGTCATAATACATTTGATTTTGTTTCAGTAGGAAGATTCATTGCACATTTAGCTTAACCAGCAAGCTGAGTAGGGAGTGAATCAATCAGTGATTCATTGGACAGAGTTAGTGAAAGCAGCATCCTCAAAGTTTACATTCTCTCAGTTCATATATTCTTTTGTACATCCAGTTCTTCAATTACTCAATAGCTAGGTAGAGCCCATAATTGGAGAAGAGATTAAGAAGACATTGCACTTAGCAGAATAGACCAAGACTGGTGATTGATATCTATACTAGAACTATAAGGAAATTAGAATATATGGCAGTGAGTTAGCTCCATATAGACTACCTAAGTATGTGCCAATGAGGATATTCTCATGGGAATACATCAGGCAGATGATAAATATGGATGAAGTTCATTATGTTTTAGGTAAGAAAAAGTCACAGTTCAAACTCAAGGCCAAGGTAGGAACATTCATCTGTAATACTAGGTCTGCAGGTAAAGAGGCAAACAAATTATTAAAGAGCTGGAATCTCCAGCTAAGATTCACCTGGTCCTATGATCCTTTTGGGATCATTTCATCCCTTAGAGTTCAGTTGAAGGCAACACCTTACAACCATACTCCCAGGCCAAAATTGGAGAAGTTTATGAACTAGGAGCAGTTGTCTAAAGGGACTCTCTTAGAAGCAGATGAATAGATTATAACCACTCCATAGGTAAATACTCCAGTCACTCAGAGTAATCAACACAAAAGAGTCAGAGAGGAAACTCAGTCAGCTATAGAATCAGTTAAAAAGTACTATATACTATAAAAGAAATTGAACACCAGATTGTTAATGTCATTAGGAAGAAAGCCACAAAAAATAATTGATCTTGGAGATTTAGAAGATGTTTCATTAGCAGGGACCATTGATCCCAAACCTCCTTCTACTTCTTCAACTAAACCTATGGATATTATTCAGTCAACTGACCAGCTCAACAGAAGATACTAATATCTTCTCAACATTTTTGGAATTCAAACAAAAAAATTAAAGTCTTAATTCACAAGTATACAGTCAGTTTTGGAAACGGACATCTACTTCTCAACGCAGACTTCTCTTTGCCTTTGATAGTGAAAGAGGAAGGATGCAAATGGAATTTTTGCAAGCTCAAATTCCATTTCCCAAATCCACAGCAGATTACAAGAAGACCATATTTTCATTTGATGTAAACCAGATACATCCTATTGATCAAATGGATTTGCATAGGCAATCAAGTGAAATGTTATTTTCAACAATGACTACAATTGCCATGTCTCTTTCCAAGCTCAGAACTACCTTGTCAAATGTGCAGTCACAACTTAAGATTGAAAAACTGTCATCTTTAGCTAAAGATAACAAATTAAAGTCTTTAGAAGATATTATTGTCAAAATTGGATATGATCCCCAAGACTGTAAAGCAATTGAAGAAATACTCCAGAAGAAGAATATAGAGATAACAACTTTGAAGAAACAATTGAAACTGCCTTCAACTGAGGATCCACAAACCAAAGAGATGGCAGAAAATGAACAGCACAGGGAGGAGATGTTAAAGCTCATTATTGAGAAAAACATACAGATCAAGAAAATGGAAGAGAAAATAGAACAACTGCTCAAGGAAAAAGAGGCATCACAACTTGCTTTGACCTCAGTGATAGCAATTCCCATAGCAAGTATAGAGCCAAGCTCATCTCCTACTAACATTGCTTCATCTTCAGCAACAGTTGAAACAACAAGGATATCACAGGAGTTACAGGCACAAAAACAACAGAATGAAAAGTTACTCCAGAAGTTCCAAGCCCTGGAGTCACAAAAGGTAAAGAATGATACCTTGTATGTAGAGGAAATGCAAAAATCACATAGGTTAGAACTAAAGGTCAAACAATTAGAGAGTAAGACTCTAATGGCAGACACTTTGGCCCAGGCCAAAGAGGACATCTAGTTAGATATCAACCACTCCATAATAGAAGTATGGCCATCTATTCAAATTATTTTTGAGCAACAAGAATTGATTGCTAGATGCAGGACAAAGATAGATAATCAGAGGGAAGCATTGGGCACAAAACCCAAAGAAGCAGCAAGGATGATAGGCAACAATTATAAGAGATAAATATTCTAGATAGGACAACTACTATTTTGGAGATTAAGAAAGTCCTAATGAAGAAGAATCTACTGACTCAGCTGAAAGAAAAGTGTGAATTTTTGAACATTACAGTCAAAAGGTTTCATTCTAAATTCAGTATTTTGAAAAAGAAAGGTTTACCAGAGTTAGTGACATCAGATGATCAGCTAGTAAAATTGGATGATTATTGTGAGAGATTATATACTATTGCAATAGACAATAGTCAATTTGAAGGGGTAAAAAGACAAATTATTGGCAAAGAATTTTTGGAAGCTTTGAGCCCTGACATCACAATAAAATATGAAGTTGGACATCTTTTTCTCACTAAACCCAATTTTGAAAGATATACCGAAGTTGATGAGATATTTAGAAGAATGGTAAATCTAGAGATACCAAGTGAGCAGAGGTGGGATCAATTGTGTGAAAAAATTGATTAACTTTCCATCCCAAGAAGAAGGCAACACAACAATTTTTGAAGGAACAATGATCAACCAATTCCTACCTAATAGGGACACATCATTCAACAATTTTATTTTCCTATTTTCTTTCAGGCTATTTTTGTAATTAGTTTATGATTTTTTGTTCATTATCCAAACTAGTATAAATAACTCACTTCTACGAGTTATGAAAGGTGGTACCTTTCAATAAGTAATTTTGTAAAGCATTAATGTACAAGCTCTTTCTAGATCACTGATAATAAAGCAAAGGATTCTGAATTTGATATCATACAGTCTCGTTTTCTTCTGTAAGTCTTTCATGTGTTCCAATCATTCTGTTAATTCTGCATATGTTTAAGTTTTACAAAGATATCAGGTGAGAATAAATGTGTTACAGTTATTCTTAAAATTCCTTCTAAAGTTATTATTATAAATAGATTGAGATATTGGACTGTTTTTCTGAAAGGCTCCCTCTAATTCATAAAATTGTCAGTATCTTATGTAATTTTAAGAATATTTTGTTTAACTTCTGAACATTGGTCAAAGGTTTTCCCACTTATGATGATTTATCTTTCTATCTGAAATTTTAAGTAATTGTATCTCCTTACTATTCCTTCTGCACATCTTATCAACTTAAATCACTGTGTGAAGTTAAATAACAACCCTTTGGTTATTTATTAGTACTATCTAAAAGGCTTAAATACATTATTCCTTATAATTTGTTTTATGTATTGGTCTTCCATAAAACCAAAACCCAAAACCCAGAAACAAATATCTTAGATGCTCTGGCATGATTAATTGACCATTATCATCTCAGAGTTACAACACCAGGTAAAATAAAGTGATGGTCTCCTGACCACATGTCTTCATAAATAGATTAAACTCCTCCAAGATCCCAAAGTTTAATTTGTCGTTGAGAATTTGTTTAGTCATGTTGTTTTTGTTATGTTGTTGTCTTCTTCTGCCTTCCAGGCTTCCAAAATTTATGTTGTAGTTCTCCTGTTTCTTCAGTCATTTGTAATCACTATCATCCTTCCCTTTTCTCTTTTCAATAAACCTCTTTTGAGGCCCTTTCAACATCATCTTCCTCGTTGCTTCAATTTTGATGTCCAACTTCTCTTTTGGCTTCTATGAATTACTACTTCCTTGGAACATTGTAGTTGTTATTTTCCACTAGCATCTTGATGTTTGAAGCTTCCTTAGTCATCTCATGCATTCCTTCATCTTTTTAAAAGGTGTTACATCTACGTTGGGATTGATTATTGTTTTCGTTCACTAAGTGTTGTATTTCCTTCATGGAAAACTTGTCTTTATTTTCCTTTGAATTGTTGTAATCGACTATAATTTCGTTTACTTCACACTTTGTCCTTGGATTGTCCAACCATTTTTCTAACATTCTCAATTTTGCATTTAAATCTGCATTTCTAAGGTTGTCACCTCTTGCTTCACATGCTGGACTCTTCTCGTTTATGTCATCACCCTCTTGTGTTGAATGAAAGAAAATGTCATTCTTGGGTTCTTTCATCAACTTCTCTAACAATTTAACTTCCTCTTCAAGTATAGTATATGATTGATTCTCTTCATATCTCTGATCCTCTTTCTGAATGCCTTCATAAGGAAAATTTTCTATGTTTACTACAACAATATCTGTATGCATACACAAATCCTCCTTTGATATCTTCGTCTTAAGGTATTCATGGTGATTTGAGTCTTCCTCATCATTATCTTCCCCAAGAAATGGTCCTTGATCTAGTTTTGAACAGTAAACTTCTTCTTCCTTCTACTCGACTATTCGGAGTTCCTCTTCCTTCAACCAGATTCTTATCATGTGCCTCATCTTCTTCCTTAGTTTCCTTGCAATTTTTTTTTAATAGGCCATTTCACTTGGTTCTTCATTCGCTATCCTCATATTCTTGCATTTTCCTTTAGAAACTCCATTAGTATGCTAAGTTGTACTTTCATCTCAGCTATTTCTCATTCAATTTCCTCTTGAGGCATCCTCTTCATCTTCATGTCATTTTCCTTGGCATCTCCCTCCATCCTACTGTAATTTTCACTCAAATCCTTGTCATGACTATCAATAGCCATCTTCACTTTTCCCTATGTGAACTTCACCTTGTTCACTTGTGAACCACACTAAGCCTCTGCAATAACAAGTTTGTTTCACCCTGCTACAAGTACCTCACCAAGCTTCTCTCTGAACTTGGCCTTTTGGTATCACTAGTTCTTTCGTTGATCCTTCTAAGCTTTCTCTGCTCCTTTAGCCTTCTGCACTCTCAAGAGCTTCACTTGTTGTTTCCTCAGACAATTCTCTGAGATTTTCAATTTCTACTGCAAGGGTTACCATGATCTCTCTTCCTCTTTCAATTTCTACCTATAATCAAATACTTGTTCGATAATCACTTATGTATCATTCCTTCAATAGATGTTATTTCCCAAGAATTCTGCTTTCTTTGCTCCAATTCACTACAAGGTCCTTTCTGCCACCAATCTTTTGAGGTTGCCTTCAAGTTGTCATTATAGTTGCCTGGTTTAATTTTGATCGATTTGTTCTATGAGAACCCATGTTCATGCTTGGAATATGGCATGGGGGTGATTGGCTGAAGCGAGACTTGGTTCATCCAATCTATGGTCAGGTGGAACATGGAAGTCCTGAACTTGGTTGGCCTTTGCATTCATCGATAAGAGCTCTCTTTCTCCTTGATATTTCATGGGTAAATATATTTGTTTATATGTGGCTTATACGGCAGTGAAATCCTTGATATTTATGTTGTTTATATGCTGGTTATGAATGAGCTCTATGACAATAATAATGTATGGCTCTCATCATGTTTCGATTAATCACTGAATGTACAATGAATATATGACTTAATAGATGGTAATGCAATTATTGTGATGAGGCATCAATGTTTCTTAGTGATTCTCAGATAAGTATGAGATCCCTATGTTTAGATATGTTATTTAAATGTTCAGAATGCATATTTGTGACATGTTTGATGAAATGCTTGTCATGGCTAAAAAGGGTTTAGTCAAGTCCTTGTTCAAGTATTTGCATTTGTACCATTGTTTTGATGTTACTTTTCATTTCTGAAAGTTTCATGGAGTTTTGGGCAATGGCCTGAGTCCTCACCCTGAAAAAGTGGCACAAAATTTGGAGTCGCTCGCACATAACTACCTAGAAAGTCCCCAGTCGCATGCATTCCCATGTCAAGGGAGCGAGTGAGGCTTTAAGGCAAGAAAATGTCACTTTGTCTCAGGGGTTGGTCACTTGGATGGGTTGGATGGCTCCTGGGGGTTATGTTGCATGTGTAAAAGGTCAGCTTGTCTGTGTTTCATCAGTTCCACTTAACTATTACACAGGGAGTTGAATCATATCATAGTAACTCTTCGTCACATGTTTACCCCAGTTGGTTGGTTACTTAGGTAGATGTGCCAGGAGGGTGTTACAAAGATTGAGTCAAATCACTTGAATTTGGAAATTAAAATTTGCTTACTAATAGGATTCTCTAGCCTTAAATGAATAAGCATGAGGAGAATAAAATACTTAGAAAATGGATTTATGAATTTGTTAGATATTTTGGCATCATATTTGAAATGAATTGGTTATTGGAAATTCAATTTCTAAATATTAAAGTTTAAAATAACCTTTTGTTTTGTCTTGTAACCAATTTGACATGTGTTGGGTAGATAGAAAAATGCTAAAGCATTATTTATGTAATATTTTTATAAGAAAATTATCTTGTTTAAAATAGAAACAAGATTGTCATAGAATTTTGAAGGTCCTACCATTCAAGTTCACGACTTTTATCTTGCAATATGTCATTTGCACTTAGTATAAGAGTTTGGTAGTGAAATTTTCTTGGATAAAATAAAGAGTGCTCCATGCAAATCAAAGGACGGGTTGGCCCCTTCTCATCCCTACCACTTTCATAATATTAAAAACACCTTAATGTAAGAGGGATACATACACAAAGAAAGTATTTCAATACTTTCCTAAGGGAGTATATTTCAACATACCTAGTATTCCAAACAATGTTAATATAATCATTGTTTAGACTAGTAAATAATCAAATGAGAAATAAAATTTCACTCTTTCAATATTAAAAAGATTAAGTGTAGAAAGCCATATTTATAGGGGTTGCTTAGCTTTGAACTTATGATTCTATAAATTCACAAAGATTAACTAAAACTTTGAATCTTATGAATCTATAAATTCAAAAAGACTAAGAGATTAAGTTTACAAAGCCATATTTATGGGGGTTCCTTAGCTTTAAATCTTATGATTTTATAAATTCACAAAGACTAACTAAAACAATAAATCATATGATTCTATAAATTCAAAAAAACTAACTGAGTTGAAAACCATTTCATCCTCATGGTAAGATCATATTTTATTTTCACATGCATGTCCTTTTAGGGTTCAATTCAAAAAGACTAACTAAAATTTTAAATCTTATGATTCTATAAATTCATAAAGACTAAGTATACTAAAAACACTTTCATCCACGTCCATGAGGTCTTGGATTGATGGTGATCAAGTGCTATGTTAAGGTACTCCTTGATGTAAATTCATTGTTTCAATTCCTCGCCCCGATCAGGGTGATATATTGGACATGTTGAAGATGTAGTCCTGCTAAGCTTACAAAAAAATCCTTCCGTAGTAAACTTTAAAGTAACCACATCATGTATGATGGAGAGAAACCCAAATAGAAACCAATGATTGAGATACACCCTTTTAAGTTTCAACTTAAAGAAAAATTGAAAGAAAATTAGACCAATGAATTTAAAGAAAAATTGAAAGAAAATTATATTACACAACTTAAATAAATGTGGTTGAAGTTCTTTGTGGGCTACATAGCCACCATGTGAAAAGAGAAAGTATACCATTTCTTTTGTTAGTGAGATGAAGTATACAAAGAGCACATAAAATATAGAAAAAGAATGATTTTTTTACTTTCTATCCTATGTGTTTAGCTCTTCCTTACCATCTCCTATGCCTAAATAGGTCTTCAAAATTTCCCTACCACTTGGGAGAACTAGTTAGGGAAACTAGTTAATTTCCTATCAAGGTAGGAAAATTTTTAAATACATAAAAAATGAACTTGATAATTGTTCTAAAGAAACTTTAGACTTTCTATCTATCTATGCAAAAGCTACCAAAAAAGTTAAGAAACAACTATCAATAAGTAAAGTAAAGAAGCCAAACCAAAGGAAACCAAAAAATTAACCTAGTTAACCAATCCCTTAAGGGATATAACCAACATAACTAGAAATTACTACTATCCCTCCACCCTTAATAAACAATTATGCATTCCTAATAGATAAACATGAGAACAAGTGAGCACAAAACTAGTAAGAAACCTTAAAAAAATCAAAGGACTTAGATTCTTTTGTTTAACAAGTCTTTCAAAATAAAAAGGTTTTCCTCTTATTTATAAGGCAAGAGTTTTGTGGACCTCCCAAAAGAGGGACATCTTTAGCTCATTGTGATAGTATCAACTCTTACTAAGTCATAAATTCTTGATATTACAAGCTATGGGATACTCTTGTTGTTATAGTGGTAGTAGCTAGATTGGATTTTGGACCTCACCTAGATTACTCACATAAATTACCAATTCACAATAATAAAATGAAAAGAATGACAAAAATAAATTATTGCAAAACATGTTGATTTCAATGTCAAGATGACAATTAATTATTGAATTAACTAGATATTGCTTTTGAATGAAAGGGGTTGTTGGAGCTAGTCAACAAATTTTATATGTTTGAGCCTCATAAGTTTAAAATGTTTATTTTTGGTTATTTCATATTTTTATTTTATAATTTTTAATAAAATTAAAAAGTTAATCAATTTAGATAATAATGCATTAATATATTTTATTTACCAAAAAAAATATAAAATTATGTAATTTACAAACTATGGACCAAGCCTATAGATTAGAAGGCACCCTTATAGATTTGATTATAATTTATTTTAAGTAAATCAAGAATATTACATAATGACAAAGAGATGAGTTGAAGATGTATGTGAAATATCACATTGGAAAATTGAGAAATATATTCAATTTTTTCATATTAAGTGTTGTGGTATAGCGATCATTTTACTTCTATGCTAGTGGTTTAATTAGCAGATAGGCTCTCCAAAGAAACCATTCATGATATATCAAAAGTTATAGTGTTAAGAATATGTGATTAAATAGTTAGTTTGGTGTATTTCTTCATTTTTAACTTTTATTGTTATATAAAGAAGTTTTGTATATTTTCAATAACCATATATTTATGAGAAATTGTACCTATTAGAAACAATTTCTTTTATATTTTCTATTTTTAAACTATAAATCAAATCTATAATAATCTTCATGATATATATATTTTCTATTATAAAAATATATATATAAAATTTCTCAAATATATTAACTTATATTACCATTGCATTTCTCATATATATATATATATATATATATATAATCAAAACATGATGACAGTGATAGATGCTCATATTATTGTAATACACAGTAATCCCACATGATGAAACACTGCATAATCAAGCAAATATGGCTATTCTAAACGAAGGCTTATATAAATCTATGTCCATTCATTTACTTTACGGTAATATCAACAATCTGTTTCAACTATGATCATGCGACTGGTAACTTCCCAGGTTATTTGTTATTTCATAATTCTATTTTCAATTTGTAATGAAATTAAAAAAATTAAATCGTAGAGTCTCTTCATTTAATGGATTATAAACAAATAAATGAAAAACACAATTACACTTTACATTATAAATAAATTTACTAAATAATATTTACCCATTTTATATTAAAAGCATTCCAAAATAATTTACCCATCACTGTCCTTTTGACTAATCACCCAGAAACTTCAAGAAGTATTTGGGATTGAAACTATCCAACAAGGTGTTATTAAATTCATTCAATTCATGCAGTAAGAAATTCAATTATTGATCATATGTCAATAACAAGGGAAGCTGCAAGGCAGCAAGTCCTTGCATCAAGTTAAAACTAGTTACTTATTATCCTACCAAATGACTGGTTTAACCAAGATTTATTGCATACGTTGTTTCAGCACATTAAAATACTTGCATAATTTGAAATGACAAGAACGCCATCTGAATAACGTTAACTTGTCCAAGTGGTAACGTTGTAAACAAGAATAGAGAATACAGTAAACAAAAGATTTCAGTAATTTCTCTGATGGGATGCAAAACCTTGAAAATAAGCATTTCTTATGACAGACTGTAACATGTGAAGAATACAAGACAAGCACGAATGCTAACAATTAAGACATTATGCCTATGAAGCAGACTGATACTCTTTTCAGAAAGTTTTCATATATATAGAAAACTGTCTCAAGCAATTGATAACTGCAACTGCTGGCAAACAAAACTAGAAACTTGCTTACGGTACTCCCTGAAAGGAACACTGGCATCAATGATACATTTATCAGTCCTCAGTTTAGATTCTTTAGATTCAAGGAGCGCTGTTATTTCCAATCAGGGCAGTCTGCAGTGCCTCTCCTTTGTCAGCTTGATATGCTAGTTTTGTAATCATCGGCATCCCAGCAGAGACGATAAAAGCATAAAAAATGAGAGTTTCAGCACCATGGCAGATCCAAATGCATATTTGAAGCATCCGTCGTAGACCTGTAAGAGACAAGGAACTGTTGGCAAACAAAACTGGAAACTTGCATACGGTACTCCCTGAAAGGAACACTGGCATCAATGATACATTTATCAGTCCTCAGTTTAGATTCTTTAGATTCAAGGAGCGCTGTTATTTCCAATCAGGGCAGTCTGCAGTGCCTCTCCTTTGTCAGCTTGATATGCTAGTTTTGTAATCATCGGCATCCCAGCAGAGACGATAAAAGCATAAAAAATGAGAGTTGCATAAAAAATGAGAGTTTCAGCACCATGGCAGATCCAAATGCATATTTGAAGCATCCCTCGTAGACCTGTAAGAGACAAGGAAGCGGGGAATTAAGACAACGCGTAAAATAATGCAAAAATAGGCGTGAGATTCAGAATTTTGACTATCTCTCCACAAAGATGTGAGTTGTAAATCAAAGATACTCCATAATCATGCCAAGTACTTGTTGTAGATTCATATGCTCCTCGTTCGAGATGCTATTGTTTTCTTGGTTTCTTTTTTCTTTGTGTTTCTACTTTTACGATGTCGATAATCAGAAGAGTCATGAGAACAAGTGCTAAGAGAAAAAATGCCGCCAGTTGAGTAAGTTGGCTTATGCTAATGGATTCCATGTTATGTGAAACAGAGAGATGTATGTCAATATCTAGGTGCAGAAGGTGGTTTTCTTTTGTAAGATTAGGCATTGCTTTTGCCAATTTATAAAAGAGTTCAATGTGTTTGCAAGCTGGTTTTAAGTGTGAATGGAACTGGGTTTTTGGGAATATTTTACCGTACAACCAAATAAGGAAAGCCATGCAAAATCGCAAGAGTTGAATGCGGGATAAATTCATGACACATGCAGAAGTAAGTACATATACGGATTGATTTGGAATGGAGCTGAAATACTTGAAGATCAGATTGGAGGGGATATAATCCAATATGAGGAGCATTTATTGGAGCAGGCCAGTATTTAATGATCACCATAAAACGAAAAACTTACGTTAAGTGAGCAATCGGAGCAATTAAGCGATCTATCTGACATCGGAAGCAGATGGCATATGAAATGATGTATGTGACGGCAAAAGTAAATGGGAAATTAGGTGATGTATCTGACATCAGGGGCAGATCTCAAATGAAATCTTAGTGTTAGATTGGGTCCAAGCTATTCTAATAAACAATTGGCTAGACAGGACAAGTAATGAGTGTATGAAAGACATGTTCAGACAACAATTATAATTAAAGCACTTTCTTATAAAGCACACTACGTAATACTAGCTATATTCTATTTTATTGTGCCTCCATGTATAAGACTCTAATGCAGATGACTGAACTACTTACTTATGCAGGTATCATGGTTTCTAATATACAGAAGGTCACCTTTGCAGCTACAATCATAGCTGCCCCATGTATTTTTGCAACTGCTCTCTGGCAAGCTAAGAGACAGATTGATATATGCTTCAGACTGTAGAATACAACTGGGTCTTTTCAATGAGATAAAACTTACTAAACAGTGTAATAAACCAAAACATGAAAATGAAAATAAAAATGAATTTACATATATAATTGATTAAATCTGTATTATAAAAGGGAGGGATAAATTCTGAACTAGCAACATTCTATTTTATTGTGCCTCCATGTATAAGACTCTAATGCAGATGACTGAACTACTTACTTATGCAGGTATCATGGTTTCTAATATACAGAAGGTCACCTTTGCAGCTACAATCATAGTTGCCCCATGTATTTTTGCAACTGCTCTCTGAGCACTGGCAAGCTAAGAGACAGATTGATATGTGCTTTAGACTGTAGAATACAACTGGGTCTTTTCAATGAGATAAAACTTACTAAACAATGTAATAAACCAAAACATGAAAATGAAAATAAAAATGAATTTACATGATTAAATCTGTATTATAAAAGGGAGGGATAAATTCTGAACTAGCAACCCGCTTTTTCCAATGAGCTATCTCTAACAAAACAGAATGTAGTGAACTGTAAGTACAATTAGTTAAATTCAACCAGTTTTGTCTCAGTGAGATACTCTGTTTAACTAGTTTTGTCTCAGTGAGAAACTCTAGCTAAACAGAGTGTATTAAAACGAAAAACCAAAACACACATATATATAGACTGAACTGTATAGCACAACTAGCTTTTCTCAATGAAATATTCTCAGTTCTCAGAACTTCGGAGCAGACGTAGCTTCCCAAGGAGTTTTCGAATGGCGGATTGGAACCCTTTGACATGCAGCTCTTAAGCCCGAGGTTTCTCGTATGCTAGATTTTTGCCCAAAAGGATGTTTACCCACCGAGAGGAAACAACTAAAGACAGCAACCAGGGTTGGTTTTTTTTTTTTTTTGATGGGAACTGGGGATTTTCTGCTTGCAATCCAAAAATCAAATTCCTAAAATTTCTTCTTGCAATCCAAAAAATTGGTTTTTCTGTGATGGAAACTAGAAAGGTACCTATGTCTATGATACCGATGATGATGTCCTCTTGAAGTCTAGTAGTCTTAGTTGAGGTTTCCAAAGAATTGTCATCTGGCATGCCCAAGAACGCCCAAGAGTGTGTTGTATGGAGCTTTCTCAGCTTGTTGGGAAATACAGAAACAACTTCAGGCATCTCTGCAACTCAGAAGGATGCTATAAAGATAAATATATGTATGAATTTAAACAAAAAGGATATTGGGAAAACAACGACTTCCCCTTTTTTTTAGTTAATGCAAAAACATAGACATATTAGTTCAAGAAATCGAGTAAAAACTGGTTTAGTTCATCAATTCTTAACGAGCTGATCTAAAATTGATGGTTGTGATATTCAAATCACTTACTGGCCATATCTGCTGCCTGGGTATCTGATATTTGGGCCGCAAAACCTCTAAATCCATGTCGGTAGCTGTAAACCATAGATAACTTGGCTTTCTCCATGCTGTAGGTAGAGCAGAGTGTAATAAAGATTTTACAGTTCAATGACCAAGATAGCAGTCATTTTACAGTTCATACTAAATATTCTAAAAAATGCTATATTAACAGCTTCCCTCAAATTGAGAGGTCTTTGCATTAAGTTAACATATCTGAAAGAGGAAATATTTGTGGTACCAACCTGCCATCATGGACAGCAGCAAGAATCTCATGATTCTGGAGTGAGGTTATCTCTGGGTCATCATGCACTTTACTCCCCATGTATACAATATAAACCTGCAATATCCAGCAGTGTGCACGGAATCAAAGAAAAAACAAATTCACAAACATCTTCATATAAAACAATGAAGCATGCATATTCTAACTTTAAGCCCAGCACAGTTCTGTGCCATAAGAACTTCAAGGTATAAAACTTATCGGTATCGTTGAATTTTACCAGGTTCATAGAATTAATTTTTCCCCACAGAAAATCTGGGATGAATAGAATGAGTGTGCTTTGCATAAAATTCAAAAATGATACGACTTCGTTTATCATGCTATGAAGTTACTAGAATTCGTTTATCATACAGTCATGGCATTCGTTTCATAAAAATGACAGAGGTGGCAGGTGGTATCCTTTGCTCAATGAAATATTCTCAGTTCTCAGAACTTCTGAGCAGACGTAGCTTCCCAAGGAGTTTTCGAATGGCGGATTGGAACCCTTTGACATGCAGCTCTTAAGCCCGAGGTTTCTCGTATGCTAGATTTTTGGCCAAAAGGATGTTTACCCACTGAGAGGAAACAACTAAAGACAACAACCAGGGTTGGTTTTTTTTTTGATGGGAACTGGGGATTTTCTGCATCAAATTTCTAAAATTTCTGCTTGCAATCCAAAAAACTGGTTTTTCTGTGATGGAAACTAGAAAGGTACCTGTGTCTATGATACCGATGATGATGTCCTCTTGAAGTCTAGTAGTGTCAGTTGAGGTTTCCAAAGAATTGTCATCTGGCATGCCCAAGAACTCCCAAGAGTGTGTTGTATGGAGCTTTCTCAGCTTGTTGGGAAATATAGAAACAACTTCAGGCATCTCTGCAACTCAGAAGGATGCTATAAAGATAAATATATGTATGAATTTAAACAAAAAGGATATTGGGAAAACAACGACTTCCCTTTTTTAGTTAAGAAATCGAGTAAAAACTGGTTTAGTTCATCAATTTTTAACGAAATAAGACTTTGGTTATCCCAGCACCACGCGTTTGAGAACTTTGTATAACTTGAAACTAATGCTAAAGCAAGGCTGTTCGATTACTATAGCCCACGGACTAATAACAACTACAATTTGGAAATCAGGAATATTATCAGAGTTCAGTCACTAACTAATTCAATCAACGATGATATGATAAGCCCTATGATTTTAATTTTAAATATCAAAAGTAACGACACACCGAATAAATTGATCACAGTCCATATGCTTCTTAATGGGAATGACACTCCACTCTCCAGCCACTTCGTCCTGCAATAATTCTGCTCCACATTCCATATACGCTACTGAGAAATGCCAAACATTTTTCTGTCTTCATAGAACTGGGGGCTCTTCACCATGGCTCGCCAACTTCTACATAAGGTCGGGGTGAGACGTGTCAGGCACCCTTAGTTCAGGTGGAAGAACGTCCATGATCAATGCAGGCAATATCGATAGAAATGCACGTCCCACCGATGATCTTTTTATATACTTGAAGTCATAAGTCATGGCTGAAACGAGAATCTTCGAGTCGGCTCAAATACCCTTGAAGAGCGGAGTAATGTCATGATAACATCTTCAAGTCCGCTCAAATAGCCTTGAAGACCAGGAAAACGTGGAGTGCAAAATTGGAATCGGCATCTTTGAATATGCCTCCCCGTCTCTTAAAATCGACAGGATTGAGAGCGGAAGCTCGAATTTTTTAAAATAAAATTTGGCATTGCCTCGGCTTTGGCACAAGAAATTCCCTAACTGTAAGATGTGTCGGATTGGATCCACATTCGTTGTAGAAGCACGCTCTCTGCATTTTACTTAGGCGTAGTCTCCAATTGCTTGGGGAAAGTCGAATGTTGGGAAGAGGACACCCTCTGCCCCTTTCCCAATTGAAAATCAAAACAGATTTCAGTTAAAGCGCAGTAATTAAAAGAATTTAAAATTCAAATTTCATGGACGATGTATCCATACATGAA
Source organism: Pinus tabuliformis (assembly GCA_031772625.1). Classification (NCBI taxonomy): domain Eukaryota; kingdom Viridiplantae; phylum Streptophyta; class Pinopsida; order Pinales; family Pinaceae; genus Pinus; species Pinus tabuliformis. The sequence continues at coordinate 650,470,386 of CM062818.1, read as the reverse complement.
TGACATGCTATGGTGCTTACATGAATGACATGCTATGGGGACTGAACAACATAGAGGGCGTAGCGGCGGTGGACTGACAGCAACGGGCAAGAGACCTTCGGCGACCGGCGAGAAAACTCCAGGCGATGTCACATTAGCTGGAAAAGAAGAAAAATCGGTATGCCGGATTTTCAAAAAGTTTCATTAATTTAATTTTACTTCTTTGGGGATTTTTTGGATGCTTTTTTTTTTGGGTTTTTCCAGTTAAATTTATCTAAAATTCTGCAGCAATTTATTGAAATTATAAGTTTGATGGATAATCACTGTATAATCAAAGTGTCTTAGATGTTTTTCAGGGTGTTGAATCCAAATATGTAGTTAAAAAACCAATTTAAATAACACAAATCAAGATTTCACCTCAATTTTTTTGGCGGGAGAGTCCAAAAAATTGCACTAAAGACAACTCCATTTACAATCCACATAAAAATATTTTTGTATTTTTTTTATTTTATTTTAAATAGGTTTTTATTAATTTAGATAGATGTGAATTTGAAATTTTTATAGAAATATGTTTATCTTTTATCATTTTGGCTTTTTGAAACATATATTTATTTTGAATTTTATAATTTAATTATATTTTGTTTTTAAAATCATATGTAGTTTTATATCAAAACCTAATAAAATTTGAAGTTAAGATTTTTGAGAAATTTAGCGATGATTTAAAGTTTTGTAATTTTGTTGAGGTTGAGGTTGTTGTAAGATGGATGTTTTATTGTGTAATTTTTTGTATTTGTTGTGATTTGTATAAATTATTTGGACATAACTTTTTTCTGATGAGAGAGGCATTATGGCCTCACTTGGAAACATTCTTATCATTTTTGGCTCTATCCCTAGCTTGATGGTGTTGAAAGTTCCTATATTTATTTCACAAATGTGTATCACAATATAATTACCTTCTTTTTAATAATGCATTTATTGCTTATGAATAGGATGGTTTATGTAATTCATTTAGGTTGTACCCATCATATGAAGCACATTTGAGAGGTGTGTGAACCACAAGGTTGGCATTTCACCCTTACTAGAAGCATAATGAAAGGATTTTCATGTTTCAAATTCAGTGACTTATCCCATGTACATGAAATATTCCTTTAGGGCCTTTGGACATGTAAGAACACCTTGGCGTTATTTTCCCATCAAACCAATGACTTCTCGATTAAATAAGCAATCCAACTAGCTTGCCTAGTATATGCGGACTTCCCCACCCTCCTACTGCAATCTCTACCTAACCCTATAGTAAATTTTAGCCCCATTAAGGAATTTTATCTTCCATGAATTTAAATGATTTTTCCACAATTTACCAAGACACAAAGTTTTGATTAGGGTCAACTTGTCTAAACATCTCAAAAATTTTGTATTTATTAATATTTGCAACAAAATCCATTACTAGTTTGTTTGCTACATCAATTTTAGAATTTTATTTCATTGTATAATTTTAGGCCACGGGATCCATGGTTGTAGGCTTATGACTTGGGGTGACCAAGAGGTGGCTCTACCCACTCATATCCCTTGTGCCCCTAGATCTCACTAGAGAATGAATACAAGTGAAGATGTCCAGATTGAAATTTTTGGTAAAGATAACAATAATGGTGCCGCAAATTTTCCTTTGAATATTTTGTCTCCCAAGGATCTAATCCCCAAGGCCACAACTACAATTGGGTATAGTCATAGGCTAAGATAACTAGAAAATTTCCACACAAAACAATGATTAATCTATTCCAATTGGTGATGAAGAGCACACTTTCCCTCTCCCCCTTTAAGAATATGAAGTCATGCTTGATTTCAAGGGCCAAAAAGTATTTACAAGAATGAACTATTGGTGAATATTGGTTAGATACAGTTCCAACTACTAGATTCTTCCATGTTCTCCAAGACCTCAAGAATAATGAGACAAAGATGCATGAAACCAAGGGGTTTTAATGAAAGTGACTTCATTGTATATGTTAAAGGCTTATTTCAGAGGTCTAAATAACCTTTTAAGGAAATATACTAGGATTAGTGCAAGCTAATGCTACCCAATTACGACATGTTAGTTGCAATGGAAATCTAGAAAAGCATAAATTTGATCACTAAAAAGAATTATTAGAGGTAATTGCACAACTTTTTAGGAGATCATGTAAAGTGATGAAATGTATAGAATCATATTCCTAAATATATAACTTTTAATTATCAAAACAAATTGTAACTTAAAAAAATTGGTGCTTTTATAAGATTGCTATGTTATTTTTCTCTAAAACATAATGCATATTTTCACATTAGACTTTGAATTGACATGTAAATCAAGTATTTTTTTGAAGAAAACATGTACAATTGTAGATAACAAATGGATCTTATGCATAATCATTTTCCCACAATTTTATATTTTTTTAAGAGCAAGTAACATGTACAATTGTAGATAACAAATGGATCTTATGCATAATCATTTTCCCACAATTTTTAATACTAATTTTATATTTTTTTAAGAGCAAGAAAGATAACGAATCCTTAAAATGACAAGGTCAACTATTAGACCTCGCTATGAGGGTCTTAAGATATTCATAATTTTGGTTTTCTAAGTAGGTATTCATTTGTTTTAATGTGGGATCATTTTTTATTTCAAAATGAGTCAACTAATCAAAAGTTATAGTGGAAATAAAATACCTATGGTTTTTTATAAGTTTGATATATGTCCAAAAAAAAATACAAAATAAAAAAATATTAACCAATTCTTGAAAAAATGTATATTAGAATCCACAAACGGATCTCAATAAATGTTTTCACTTTCATTAGCAACTAACACATAGATCATATACAAAATTATGGTTGAAAATGAGGAAGTTTTAAAAATGGATATAATTCTTATTTATGTATACCTAACCAAGGGTTTTGCCAATCTAAACCTAAGACCAAAGTAGCCACCTGATCTTCCATTTAATTGAAAAATGTAAATTCTCACCAAATGTCTTTTGAAATCAATAATGTGCGTATGTGTTATTAATGTGCAAATTTTCTATTAATGTGCATGCATTGTAGAACACACACATATTCTAAAATGTGCATGCACTATTTTTCCATCTTCCTTCCCTCTCTCTATCTCTCCCTCCTTCCTCACTCAAACTCCCTATTCATCCTTTTCATTTTTATTATCCATTTCTATCTCTATCCTTATGTATCCCTCTTATATCAATCTCTCTCTCTCCCATTCGCTAAACCCCCCACCTCTCCGTAGCCCCCCCACTGCCTCTCTCTCTCTCTCACTCTCTTAATAACTTTCTCTCTCTCACTCTCCTCTCGAATCCAATTTTCCCTCTCTCTCTCTCTCTCTCTCTCTCAATAAATTTCTCTCTATCACTCTCCTATCAATTCCCATTTACCCTCTCTCTCTCTCTCTCTTAATACCTTTCTCTCTCTCAACCTCCTCTCAATTCCCATTTTCCCTTTGTCTCTCTTGCTCTCTCCCCCCCCATGTCTCCATATTTCTATCTCTCCCCCTTTCCCTATTTCCTCCTCCTCCTCCTCTCTCTTCCTTCCCCCATCTATGTTCCTTCCACCTCCCTCTCTCCCTCAAGATTTTGCAGGGTGGGTGGTGCAAAGGTGGTTTAACCCACATGGGCTTCACTTGGGGAGAAATAATGCACCACAAGCATTCATATTGGGGGGATATATACTGAGGAAATAATGACATAATATATTGAGCATATAATAGGGGGTAAATGGTTTTTATATTGGAAAGTTTAAAAAATGGAGCTCAAAATTAATGAAAAAATATAAAGGGGTGTGAAAAATGTTAATGAAAAAATGGATACCTATAATATCTAGTGAAAGTAGGGGTGTTTTAAATTGGGAAAGGGTGATGGGTTCATATTAATAGGGGGTTAAAAATGTGATTTTTAGAGGTATTTTCCAATATGTAGTCAAATTAAGGATATTGTTTAGTATACCATGAACGCACGTGATATGTCAGAGGTTCATTGAGTGAAGCCCTCATTGTTTTCCCAAACCGACAATCGCAAGATCAATGATGAAGGTTAATTGCGCCACCCACGCCCCCTTAATACAACAAACAACCAGGGGCGCGTAAACCACAAGTGGTTTTTCCTGATCATGGACAAGGCAGGGGCCCATCGACCACATGGTGAATAAATAATGGAATACATCTATAGATGGATGTACAGGTGGTCTGTATGATGTGAGCACTATTGACATGGAAATATGGTATGTTGGATACGTGGCAGGTGTTTTTGGGCCTTTCAAGTACCCTAGTGGGCCAAATCTGAGTGACATGTGTCACCACTAGGATGACACCATGTGGCATTGATGATATGAGCATGATGTAATCCCCAAGGTCAACCCCGAAATAATTTAAGTGGATCATAGAGAAGAGTTATGGGATGACTAGGTAGCAGGCACAAATGGTAGCTGTCACAGACAAATCAACCCAACATGCATTTTATCGATGCTCAGATGTAGCAAGCGGACCCACCGAGACAACTCATCTCGATCCCTTGACCTTGAAAGGTTTTAAAAGTTATCAAACAAGATTAAGAGGCTGATTGGTGCAGAGACACAACAAACACACACATTGGAGTCAATGACCAATGGGAAAAGAGAAAAGGAAGAACCATCGGGACACGTCATCCTAGTGGCATGGCCCCAGAAGAAAATTGAAGGCGCAATAGAGGAGCGTTGTGATAAAGAAGCTGTGGGCCGAGATTAGTGCTAGGACGTGTTTTTATATTTGGTATATGACCAAAGGCACACAATTTTGAGGCGCGGGTTGGAGAAGTGCTTAAGAAGTTATGGACAAGGTCATGACCCTTGGTCTTATGGGAAAAAAGTGGCCAATGTATGAAGCACCAGGATTTTAAGGGGCATATTGGCGACATGGAAAAGTTGAGAGGAAACTTTGGTTGTTAAAGCCAAACTTGGAGATTCTCCATAATTAGAAGACCTTTATTAAATCCTATAATAATTCCAAAATAAAAAAATTTGAAAGTTAAGCTCAGTTTTTCCAGCAGAAACAGGTAAGGAGAGTTTGATAACTTGAAGAGAATATTTAGAAGACTCAAGTGAACAGGACAAAGGAAAAAATAAATAATTCATGCAAGCATTCAAGTGAAAGAAAACAAAAGATTATTATCCAAAATATCAATTAGGAATTGACTATCTAAGCAAATTTAATTAGTTTAACTCGAAGATTGAATTTTAAACAGCATAAAAGTGCTTCAAGACTTGTAGATGACATATAAAAGATTTAGTGGAAGCAGAAGAAAAAGCAAATAGATTTTATGCATGGAGGAATATTTAAATTTAATCAAAGGCAAAGAACCTAATTTGAGTGGCCATAATTATTTAAAGAAAACTTTGAGCAGTAGAGAAAATGGGTTGTTGGTGCAACTAATGCATAGTGTTGGTATGCATCAAAAGTGAATAAGAGACCAATACTGGTGTTTGGGAGATGTTTGAAAAGGAAAAAATGAATTGTTGATTGGTGATTAATGTTGTTGGTATAGTTGGTGATTTTTTCAATCATTAGAGATTGTTGAAGGTGTTTGTAAGGTGGTTTTTGGTGGGCATTTGAAGTTGATAAAATTATTTGTTTATGAAAGAAAGTGTTCTATTGGTTTTAGTTTGAAAATGGATGAAAGAGGAATCAATAGGGCTAGAAAGTGGTAGCTTTTATTTTATGGGAAAGAGTCCCTTTCAGCAAAGTTTGATAAATGAGAAGGGGCAAGAGTCACTTTCAACAAAGGATGATAAACGAGCATGGGTAACAATTCCTTTCAGTGAAGATTGATAAATGAGCAGGGATAGAAGTTCCTTTTTGTCGAAGCTAATAAACCTAGAAGCCTTTAGCTTGTGGGTAATAATGTAATCAATTTGAAGCTTGTATTTTCCAAATAAATAAAAGGAAGGTTGATGTATTATGTATATGTTGTTCATGTGCTTGATGATGATCATGATGTTATGATTTACATCGTTGTGATGTATATTTAGAAATGATTGCTAAAGTGATTGAAAAGTATAATTTGTGAATAATTGTATAATTTGTTCACACTGTTGATTCACCCTTCCCACTCTTAGTAGTGTTATGGTTTCCATTGTTTCTAATAATTGGTATCGGAGATCCAGGTTCCTTTAGTATCAGTTTAATAGTTGGAAGGAAGATCAAGGATTATGAAGAACCAAGACTGGATTACCTCAGATGAAGTTCCATTTTTGAATGGCTCAAATTACACAACTTGGAAGGTGTTGATGGTACTAGATCCACCAACATGCAAGGCATCTCCTCAATATGTGGTCCTAATTATACCTCACACCATTTGGGATAGGGGTCCCATCCAAAATACCACAAACAATACCACAAACAACAAGGGGGGTGCACAAAACCACAAGTTATTTTTTGTGACCATGGACAAGGAAGGGGGCCATTAACCACATGGTGGTTAGATAATTGACCAGCTCGACAGATCAATGCACAGGTGGCCTGTATGATGTTAGCACTGCCAACATGGAAATCAGGTATGATGGACATGTGGCAGGTGTTTTAGGGCCTTTTACATACCATAGTGGGCCAAATCTAAGTGAAACATTTCACCACTCATATGGAACCACGTGGCATTGATAAAATGAGCATGATGTCATCTGTGAAGGTCGATATCGGAAGAGTTTGAGAAAAGAATATAGAATAGTTATGGGATGAATAGGGAGAAAACACACATGGAAGTCGTCAAATACAACTTAGCCCGATGTGAATTTGATCAGCTCCCAGGTGTAGTAGGCAGACCCACCAGGATAGTTCATCTTGATACCTTGACCCCAAAAGGTTTAAAAGTTCTCAAAGAAGATCGATAAGGTTACAAGTGTCGATGCACGATGGATGCACACATTGGAACCAACAACCAATGGGAAAAGAGCAAAGGCAGACTCCACTAGGACACGTCATCCCAGTGGCATAGTCCTGGAAGGAAATTGAAGGCGCAATAGTGGAGTGTCAGGATAAAGGAGTTAGGGGCCAAGATTAGTTCTAGGACATGGTTTTATATGTGAAATATGACAAAGGGCACAAATTTCTAAGGTGTGGGTTAGATAAGCACTTAATAATTTATGGACAAGGTCATGATCCTTAGTATTATGGGAAAAAACGGGTCAATGTATGAAGTGAAAGGGGCTTAAGGAATATATTGGCACATGGATGAGCTAAGAGGAACATTTGGCTATTACAGCCAGACTTGGCGATTCACCAGAATTGGAAGAACTCTACTGAATCTTGTAATAATTCTAGAATAGCAAAATTGTGCAGTTAAGCTCAGTTTTTCCAGCAGAAATAGTTAAGGAGAGTTTGATAACTTGAAGATAAGATTTAGAAAACTCAACTGAACAAGACGAAGGAAAAAAGTGAGAATTCATTGGTTCAACAGATTTAATCGGTTTAACTCAGAGATTGAGTTTTAAATAGTAGTGAAGTGTTTGATGACCTCGATATGACATATATAAGAGTTAGTTGAAGAAGAAGAAATACAAAAATAGAGTTTATGCATGGAGGAATATCTGAAGCTAACCAAATGAAAATTACCTAATTTTAGCAAGCATAATTGTTTAAAGCATAATTCGAGCAACAAAGAAATTGGTTTGTTGGTGCAATGAGACGCATAGTGTTGGTATGGATCAGAGCTAAATCAAGGACCAATATTTGTGTCTAAGAGGTTTTTGAAAGGAAAATAAAGAATTGGTGATTCATGATTCATGGTGTTGGTATAGTTAGTGATTTGTTCAATAATTATAGATTGTTGAAGGTGATTGTAATGTGGGTTTTGGTGAGCAGTTGAATTTGAGAAAATTATTTATTTATGAAGGAAAGTGGTTTATTTGTTTTAGTTTTAAAATGGATGAAAAAGGAATCAACAAGGTCAACAAGTGGTAGCTTATATTTCAGGGGCAAGAGTCCCTTTTAGCAGAGGCTGATAAATGAGCAGGGGCAAGAGTCCCTTTCAGCAAAGGATGATAAACGAGTAGGGGAAACAATCCATTTCAGTGAAGACTAATAAAAATAGGGATAGAAGTTCCTTTGAGTAGCAACTGATAAACCTACAAGTAGTAGCTTATAAGGAAATGATGCAATCAAGTTGAAGCTTGTATTTTCCAATGAAATAAAAGGAAGATTGGTGTCTTATGTATATGTTTCTCACATGCTTGATGATGATCATGATGTTATGATTTACATAGTTGTGCTACTGATTTAGAAATGATTGCTAAAGTGATTGAAAAGTATAATTTGTGAAGAATTGTATAATTTGGTCACACTACTGATTCACCCCACCATCTCAGTAGTGTTCTGGTTTCCATTATTTCTAAAAATTCTTTCTATCCTTATTACCTCATATATTCGTGTATATGTATTTCTACATCTCTTCCTTCTCCCATCTCTCTCCCCCCTCTCCCTCATGTGTCTCCCTCCTGTATTCCTCTATTTATTTATGTCTATCTCTACCCCTATATGACTCCCCCTACATCCCTCTCTCTCTGTGTGTATCAACCTCACCTTTCCTTCTTTTCCTATTTCTTTTTCTATCCAACCCCCCTTCTCTTTTTCGTTCTCGCTTCCTTTTTATCTTTTTATCTTTCCCTTCCTCCCTTGCCCTCTTCATTGTATCTCTCCCTTCCTGTCTCTCTCCGTAAGTTTTTATATTTCACCCCATATGTTACCCCCTATATCCATCTCTCTCCTTTACCTTAAGCCTTCTCTCTCTCTCTCTCTCTCTCTCTCTCTCTCTCTCTCTCTCTCTCCCACGATAACTCTCTGAACTCCCTCTCTCTCTCTTGACAAATCTCCCCACTCCCTCTCTTTCTTTCTCTCTCGATAACTCTCCCTACTTTATAACTATCTCTCATTCTATCAATGTCCCTATGTTTTTCTCTTATATCCCTCTCTCTCTCTCTCTCTCCCTCTCCCTCATGCCTCCCCCATCTCTCTCCCCCCTTCCCCCATATCTACTATCTCTCTTACTTCCACATCTCTCTCTCTCTTTACCCCCCTTGTATCCCTGTGTGTGTGTTCCCATGTATGTATCCCTCTTACATCTATTTCCCTCTCGTTCCCCCACCCACCTCTTCCCATTTCCTTCTCTCTCTCGATCTCTTGCTAACCTCACTCTCTTTTCCTCTCTCTCTACCTCTCCCCCTCTCTTCCCATTGTATGTATCCCTTATACATCACTTTATTTCCTTCTTTTTATCTCACTCTCTATATCTATAACACACATACACACTCCCATGCTCTACCTCCCTCCCTCTAACACACAATCTCTCTTATCCCCTTTATTTTTCCCACTACATTCCATTCCATATCACTATCTCTCCTTCCCTCCCCTTCCTTATACCCGAGTCATTTTTTCTTGCTCCCCTTCCCTAATTACACTTCTCTCCAGTTCCCTATCTTTTAAAACTATCTTTCTCCCTATCTCTCCCTCCCCCCTATTTGTATCCCTCCTTACCCCCTACTCTCTCTCTCAATATATTTCTACTTGTATCCCTCTCCCTCCTCTCTCTCCCTATATCTCACTCTTTCTATCTCTCTCCCCCTTTCCTTATTTCCCTCATCTATATCTTTCTCCCACTATATATATACCTTCTACATCTATTCCTCCCTCCCCCCTACTTCTCCTCCTCTCCTTCTCTCTATCTTTAACCCCCTCTCTTTTTCCTTATAACTCATTTTCTCTCCCTCTTTCTCTCTCCCCCACCTCTCCTCCTTTCCCTCCCTCTCTCTAAAACACACACTCTATTTTTTCCCTATATCTCTCTATCTCTCCTTGTCTCCTTCTCTCTATATAACACACACTCTTCCCCATCATCTAGTTTCTCACTCCCCCTTTTCCTATCCCTTTAGAATCTATATCTTTCCATGTCTCCATCTTTATTTTTGTCTCTAACGCCTATCTCTTTCTCTCCTTATTCCTCCCATCCATCTCTCTCTTATATCTCCCATGAGAGTGGGGCAGGAATGCTTGTGCATTATTAAAATGTGTGTGCATTCCTTCACTTCACCATCCTCACTTTTACTTCTTGGATGACATTGGAGTAGGAATGTATGCACATTATTAATGCATTAGAAGTCCTTCCCTTCACCATATTCACTCTTTCACTCTCTCTCTCTCCCTCTCTCTCTAAATTCCCCCCTATACCCCCATATCATATGTCTCCCAACTACATCTATCTCTCCCTCTCTCTCCTCCCCTTCATGTCTTCCTTCTACATCCATCTCTCTATATCTTGACCTTTCCCCTCTCTCTCTAATCATTCCCCCACTTTTTCCTTCTATCTCCTTCCTTCTCTCTCTCTCCCCCACCTCTCCCCATTTTCTTGTATCTCTCACAAATAGACACACACACACACAATCTCTCCTACACTTCTCTCCCTCTCTCTCTAACACACACACTCTCTCTAACCCACTCTCTTTTCCCTTCTATTTTCCTATCCCTATATAACTTGTCGTCCTTCTCACATTCCCTCATTCTCTCTCTCTTCATATCTTTCCCTCCCTTTATTCTCTCCCTATATATTTCTCTCTACTCTCCGTGTCTCCCCCTATCCCTCTCTACCCCCTCTCTCCCTATGTATCCTTTATTTATCTCTCCCCCTTTCATTTTTTCCTTCTCTCTCTCTCTCTATTCCCCTGTATGTCTCCCTCCTACATCCATATGTCTCACCCTTTTCCTCTCTCTCTAACACACACATAAAAACAATCTATCAAACCCCTATCCTTTTCCCTATATCTCCATTTCCCTATTATTAAATTTTCCTCGACACTTCAGGATCAAATCTATGTCTAAAACACGATAAAAAACACACTAAAATACCACAAAAAAACTCTTTTCACAATGGAAAATTTACGAAAATGAATAAATGTAGTACACAATAGATTTTTTCAAACCCAAAATCATTATATTGCAAATTTAATACGACAAACACAGGGCTCTTGTACTAGGGATGATGGCCCTTACAATTATCCTTGATACAAGAACAACTAGTGCTTGATGTCAACAACTTATGACTATCAAAATTCCCTTAAATAAGGCACACTTGACTTACTTGCTAAAGAAATGTTCACACTAGCCCTTGCAGTCCACATACCTTGAACACTCGGGAGGCCCTTTTCCACCACTTTCGTTGCTCAAAAGTTCTTCTACAACTTTAGAAATACTTGCATAATCAACTAACCAATCTTCCTCTATAAATGCATTGATTTTCCAATAACACTAAACTTAGGCCTTCACAATGTTATTTCTAGCAACTTTCTAGCTACTCCCAAAATGCATGCTCTTAGGGTATTCAAATAGCTTCCCTCACACCAGTGAGCTCACTAAACTTAGGGCACAATAATTTTTCCCTCAAACCATCACTTTGTTGCTCCAAATATGTAAAAACTTAGGGCTTAATAAATCTTCCACTTAATAGGGATATTTGTCCACCAATACCATAGAACATGGGCTTCTCAAACCAACCCACACACAAACCCTTAACTCACTATAAGAAGACTAATCTAAGGCACAAAAATATTGTTATTCAACACCCTTAAAGACAACCCTTTCCACACCAACAATTCATCACACAAAAGAAAACAACTATACCTCATTTGGAACCTTGGCACAACTCCTTAGGATCCTCGGTCCGAGGAAATAATATGAATGAGATTCTCTACCTGAGATGACACACTTCTGTGTCCACCTCAGAACCTACAGCCACCTTAGAACTTGCAACCACTTTAGTCACTAAAACACATGAAAACTTCTTCCACATACCTACAATATTCTATGTTACTTCTTGAGATAAATCTTGAATCCTCACTCGACCTTGTTTCCAGCACCAGCAAGGGGTCTCAACCCTCCTTCAATCACAAAATTCTAGATTTCCCTTGACACAAAAGTTTACCATATAAACATAACAAAACTATGCCCAAAATCAACATGAACATACCTCCATAAATCAATGTTATGAATATAATTTATATAAAAATAATATAAATATAAATAAATAAATAATAACCACAATAATAGTTAATTAAATAATAATTAGTTAATGAAGAGGCATATCTCTAAGGACATGACCATTCATGAAGGAGAAACTGCCTAGGTATATAAGCATACCATCATTTGCAACAATCATATCTCATATCGGACAAAGGTGGAATATTGAATTGCATGCAATAGAGCGATCCGAGCGATCAGGAGCGAGCTGCCTCGGCCCTCGCAGGCCGCCTCCCTGCGTGCTCTGAATCGACCTCAGCGAGTTGAGCCGGATCGGATTTGTTGCAGAACTGGAGGCCGCATCCACCTGTTCGCGCTTCCCCTGAGGGTGGATCCGTCTGAGCCTGAGGGTGGGCTGCTTTATGGAGATCTCTGGAATCTGACTGGCAGAGATCCGAGATCATGGAGACTCTGGGTTCCCCCCAGGGCTCCCCATCTGCTCCTCCGCCGCTTTCACCTTCGGAGGCCTTCAAGCGGCTTCTGACAGGGCTCCCCAAGAAGAAATCCCCTGATCCTTCGAAATTTGTCAAAAAGCTGGATGATATCCCTTCGATCTCCCTTCCGCCTGAAACCCCGATGCAAGTTGCTCTGTCGCTGTCCGAACGAGCCCTAATCGGCCAGTTTACGGGGCTCTGGCCGTCCCCAAAATCCACGGAGAGCTGGGTCTCCAGAAATTGGGCGCCGCTGATCAGAGAAAATGTTACCTCTTATTTTCTGGGGAGAGGGTACTTCCTCTTTGAATTCACTGCAAAGGAAGACAAAGACCTGATCTTCCGAAACGGCCCCTACTTCATGGGTCCTCGGGGTCTATACCTCAACAAATGGACCCCGGATTTTGATCCAGTAGTCGATGTTCCTAATGCAGTCCCGGTGTGGGTTAGACTCCCGAACCTCCCGGTCCATTGTTGGAATTGGGACTCCCTGCGTCACATTGGAAATGCCCTCGGGAAATTTATTGATCAAGCGAACAACAAGGATCAATACGACTGTGCCCGGATCTGCGTAGAAGTAGATCTGGAGGTAGGGCTTCCAGAGGCCATTACGTTAAATGTCGGAAGCTGGACGCATCTGCAGAAGCTGGACTATGAGCAACTGCCCTTCAAATGTCGGAAATGTCACGTGTACGGCCATTTCGCCAGAGGCTGCCCATCCAACATTGAAGCCACGCAGGGAAAGGAGGATGGATGGAACCAAACCAAGCGACACAAATCTAAGAAGACGGGAGGACCTAGCGGCAAAGGTCAGCCACCTGTTCAACATATTCCATCTTCAGAAAACAGGTTTGATCCTCTCAGCTCGCAACAAGAGAAAACTCAGGAGGCAGAGACTCAAAAGGAGACAGAATCCACAGAGGAGATGGAAAAACAAAATCCAGACTCTTCAAGCAAAGACACACCTTCAGCCTCCATCAAAGACACAAACGCTGAAAATTCCAAAGGCAAGAATGAGGAAGACAAAGAAGAAGAGCAGATCACAGATGACTCAGAGGAGGAAGGAGAAATAGGAGAGTCCCAAGCCTCGGTAAGAAGATCCACGAGGGGCCGCAAAACAGACAGAGAAAAAAGAGAGGAGGAGACGTACAAGGAAAAACTACAAGGCAGTCAGCCAACCCTGGAAAAATTGCTAGCCTCAAAGCCTAGGATGCAGAAAAGCCAGCCACAAGGCTCCAAGGGAGCCCACCAGAAACATAAATAATGAAGATCATCTCCTGGAACTGCAGAGGTATGGGGAGCAAAGTCAAGGAGGAAGCCATGCGAAGTCTGATCAGAACAGAAACCCCAGATATACTTCTCATCCAGGAGACCAAATTGGAAGGCTCAGCCTTCCTCCAAACAAGCAAGAAATTTTGGTTCAACAGTGAAGCAAGAGCAGTCTCCGCAAGGGGAGCCTCGGGAGGGATTGGTACCCTTTGGAATGCTAACAAATTTGCAGTCACCAGTGAGGCTAGCAACACACACTGGTTGCTGTTGAAAATGCAGAATCTGATCACTAAAGAAATACACTGTATCTTCAATGTCTACTCTCCAGTCAACGCTGGGGAAAAAAAGCATGCTGGGATTCGATAAGACTTCAAGCAGATCTTATGAATCTGGAAAACACTATCATCGCCGGAGACCTCAACCTCACCCTCAGCTCATCTGAAAAAAGGGGTGGCAGCGCTGTTCGTGATCCGGCAAGAGAATGGGCGGAGGACCTCATGCAAGACTGGGATTTGCTGGACATCAAACCCTCCTCCGGTAAGTACTCCTGGTCCAATAAAAGAATAGGCCCAGGTCATATTGCTGCTAGATTAGATAGATTCTTCATTCAAAGCTCATACTTGTTGCTTGGACTAGAACCAAGAATGCACATTCTCGCTAACAGCATCTCGGACCATAAACCTATAAAGCTAGACCTTCTAGCTCATCTGGATCTGGGCCCTATTCCCTTCAGATTCAGCCCAATCTGGGTCAAGGAACCAGACTTCATGCAGCTAGTCAAGGAATGCTGGAGCCAATCTGTTAAAGGATCCCCCTTCTATATATGGGAAGAAAAACTCAGAAGGGTAAAAAGAGCTCTAAAACATTGGGCCAAAAACCTCCCCAAACCTGATATAGAAAGAAAAAATATCAAAGCCGCCCTTGTCATTCATCAATCTCACATGGAAGACACTTCAGTCACCAAGGATCTGCTTGAACAGGAAGCCCATCTGCAACAACACTATCATAAGGCCTGTCTTGTTGAAGAGGAATACTGGAGATTAAAATCAAGAAACCTCTGGCTCAAATCAGGGGATAGAAACACTACTTTCTTCCATAAACAAGCGCAGAGCAGAAAATGTTTTAACACCATATCTGAGATCAAGGTGGACAACGAAACTTACAAGGATTTTGCAGACATAAAGAAGGCAGCCCATGATCACTTCTTAAAGCTGTACAGCGAAGAAAAGGTCCAGCAACAAGCTACAGATCTGTTAGACTTGATCCCAGCCACAATTTCTTCGGGTATGAATGAAATCTTAGAGGCCAACATAACCAAAGAGGAAGTCAAAAAAGCCTTATATGACATGGATCCGGACAAGGCCCCCGGGCCGGACGGATTCTCTGCCAGGTTCCTCCAAATATGTTGGTCTATTATTGAAAAAGATCTGATCAAAATGATTCGAAAATCTCAGAACTCCCAGAAAATAGGCGGCAGTACAAATTCTGCCTTCTTAGCCCTCATACCCAAGGAAAAAGGAGCCAACAATTTCAGAAGATTCTGGCCGATCTCTTTATGCAATATTGGGTACAAGCTAATCACAAAAGTTATAGCAAATCGATTGAAGCACATCCTTCCCAAAATAATCCCAGAGAATCAAGGAGGCTTCATCCAAGGGAGGCAGATAGTGGACAATTTCACCCTCGTTCAGGAGGCAATCCACTCAAGTCTTCAACGAAAAGAGCAAGGTATGGTAATAAAACTAGATTTAGCAAATGCTTTTGACCGTGTAAATCATAGTTTTCTGTTAAAAGTCATGAACAGGTTTGGATTTGGATCAAACTTCATTAATTGGATTCGGGCTTGCATCTCAGAGCCATGGATTGCTCCACTCATAAATGGAAGAGCTACGGACTTCTTCAAAGCATCAAGAGGGCTCAGGCAGGGGTGTCCACTCTCCCCTATGCTCTTTGTCATTCAAGCCTCAGCTCTCAGCTTTCTGCTGGACAAAAAAATGCAAGACCAAGATCTTATGGGACTGCGTATAGCAAGAGGAGTCAAGAACATTAATCATGCCCTTTTCGCAGACGACACCCTGCTATTGGGGGCTGCCTCTCTCCCCTCCGCCTCCAAATTCAAATCTGTTCTGGAAGAATTCAGCAAGGGCTCAGGCAGCGTTGTGAACAAGAATAAGTGCCACATCTTCAGTTGGAATACCCCGCCCAGACTTCTCTCTGCTATCTCCAGGTGCCTAGGATTTGCAGCCTCCGCTTCATGGACTTCCTTCAAATACCTGGGCCTTCCTGTTGCCCACAAAAGAATCTCAAGCAAAGATTGGCTACCCCAGCTCGAAAAATTCCAGTCAAAAATTCAGGCCTGGGGCTTCACCTGGCTCAACTATGCTGGCAAATCCGTCCTTATCAAATCAGTGCTCACCAGTCTTCCTATTTTTCAATTTGCAGGGATCCTAGCTCCATCAATCATACTAAAAAAAATGGAAGAGCATATCCGGAGATTCTTCTGGAAGGGAGGAAAGCAGAATGAAAGAAAAATTCCCCTCATCAGTTGGGAAGTCATATCTAAGCCTCTGTGGGAAGGAGGCCTTAATTTCAGAAACTTAGGCCACCTGAATGTAGCAATGGCTGCAAAGGTCATTTGGAGAGTTTTCGTGCCTAACCCTGGCTGGGCCCAAACAACCCTCAGAAAAAAATATTTCCGTGGCCCTCACTCCAGCTACTTAAACAGAGTGATCCGTTGTTTTCGGGAAAAGTGTCTATTCAGAACGACCCTATCCCACTGGGTTGTGACAGAGACCTCAGAAACAAACAGGGAAAACTACTCTTGTATTCTCCTTTATAAACTATAAACGAAGATGATTAAGATGAACCGACCTGTGTCTTGCGCTAGTTGTTCGATCCAATCTCTCTTCTCTTTGCCAGCTTCCAACGATCTGCTCCCTCACTTGCCCAGCGCCACCAAGTTCCTGCAAGTTCACAGAAGAGAGAAACTACACAAAGACATGAATTTATGTTCATAAAAAGCTTAGGATCAGATTTAAGCTAAACATACAAATATAACACACATCAGATATACAAGCATGTAGGAGAAACTCAAGTAGTTTTATTGATAAAACAAGAAGATCCAGGAGGAGTTACAACCGATGATTCCTGATCCAGCAGCAACCTCCCAGCATAGAATCCCTTCTTCACCTCCAACAAAGCATAAATCACCCAATACTCTGATATCTATCACAAAACCAATAGCAATTCTCTGCAATGTACAAAATTACAGCCCCTGGATCTCTTGGTGAGGGATCCATATATAGATGTATGCAAAGAGGATGAGTCAGCTCATGAATTGATTATTGGCTTCTCTCTGTCAGTTCTTGCTTCCACTTGGAGACTAAGAGCCTCTTACTCATCACTGGTCGAATTCAGTGAGGCAAGTGTCATTGGAGAAGATTCTGGAAGCTTCCATTGTCTCTCCACCTCGTGGAATGACTCTGCCACTTGTCATTTCCCGCTCAACGGACCCTGGTAGTGCATTCAAGTGCATTGTAATGCACCTAGCCAGTGTATTTGGGTGCTTTGCAACGCAGCCAGCTAGTGGAGCACTTGAAATGATCCTGTTTTGACTAGTTTTGAGCAGTTTCTGGTGGAGAACTTCTGGGAGAAGCTGTAATTTGTTGACCTTGTTTCTTTAGGAGCTGGAACAACACTTTTAGGGACTTAGGATCCCTTGGTTTATGGACATTTCATGCTTATAACTATAAGGCACAAAAATGTCTATAACAGTTGCCCCCTAAAGTATGAGGCCGTTTATCGGGTGAAATGCTTTATTAGGAGGATCCGAAGTTCTTCTAATGTTGGAGAGGAGACCTGTAATGAGATACAATACAATACATTATTTTCATACTGTTTTCATGATCTAGCTGAGGCAGGCATTCCCATGCTCAGCTTTACAAATTCATTTTCATGTACATAGGACAGACAATTGTCTGATGGTAGACTGATGATTCTGATGAAGTCATCATCCCTTTTGGTAGGATGATTATCTGTGCTGCAATGCTGTACATTTCAATGTCTTTATTTTTCCTGAATATATATCGCAGCCCGGATGGATGAAACTAGATCCGGGGTCTTCAATCTCGTCCGATCTTCACTCTAAGTACAAGTCGATCCATGTGAGAAATGTTTTGAAGTCGAACATGGAAAGACATCGCTTGATTATCAGTCAATGATGTAAACTGTTAACAAGCGTGAGAGGAATCACCGATAATGATAATGACCCTCAAGGTACTGTAGTACAATTCACGTGGTGTGAATAAAGGACTTGGCGTCGAACACCACGCAAAATCTTTCGGTCGAAGGTCATTGATGTATACCTGTTGCCGGAAGTGAGAAACTTGCCATTGAGGCATGCAAGCTTCAAAGTACTAAAGGGGTGTTCCTAGATCAACTTCTTGGATAATGAGCTGATGTCGACAAGAAGCGATCCGTCAAAGGAGGGCCTTAATGAATCCCACATCAATGACACGGAACAGAGCAAATGATTTTGATGGAGGTGAAAACGATCTGGTGACATACTGTTCAGGGTGGCGGTCATGAAAGAGTGAAGTATAATGTATGGTAGTGGATGGGACACGGGTGACTTCTCTCGATGACTTCTCCTGAACATGTTGGCGACACTTATTTAACGGATCGGTAGCATTTACCCCAAATGTGGATGGTATGGCGTGACCATGGTGATGTGACCGGTGAATGAAACAACCCAACCCGACTCTGGCACGGAGTGGAAGTGTCATGTTCAAGAGCGACCTGCTACCAATAAAGTTTCTTTGAGTTTTCTTCCCAATTTTTCCCCAGTCATTTCTGACTAGTACCTCTTTATTTTTTTCAAGCTTGAGGAGGATAACATATGCTTGTTCTATAATTCACCCTGTGGGCAAACCCATCGCTATGTTTTAACGAGCCTAGCGATAGTGAAACTCGTTCTCGTCTAAAGACAAGTTTGTCGCTATTAATCTTTTTAACGAGTCTAACGACAAGGATAACTCGGTCCTTTTCCTTTTTAGGGAGTCTGAAAAGGTACGTAAAGATAACTCCGGAATTCCTTTTTCGTCATCTAATCCCTTAAGTCCGAAAAAGTATAAAACAATACAGAAGGGATGAATTTTCGATAGTTTTAACGAGCCGAACAAAACAAGCGCTCGATCTTTTTGTGCAATAATCCCTCAGGTCCAAAAAGATTAAAATCTAGAGGAGGGATAGCACTTCCTATCGCTTTAACGAGCTGGAAGGCCAAAACTCGGCAATCTTTTCATATTTTACGAGTCAGATGAAAAGAGCTTAAAGAAGACTCGTCTTTTGAGGAACGAGTGATAAGACGGGTAGCAGCTGATTCCAGGTAAGGTTTGGAATTTTCCAATCACGGCAGTGTCACAAGGATGGCTAGTGAAATCACTCTTCGCAGTTGTTCCTCAAAATGGGTAAACAATCAAATGGAGGTGAACGATTGGCCAATGGAAAAGTGGAGGTGACGGTGCAAACACGACCAAGGCTTTAATGGCTGAAAATGTTTCATTCACGATGGTTATTTACCAGAGGATAGTTCATTCTTTAACAAGCTTAAACGTGGGTGGAAACATTTGCTCGATCTTATGTTTATTTTTTAACGAGCTTGAACTATGTGCTAAAACTGCTCGATTAAGCCAGTCATATGATAAGAGTGTCTCATATAAAAACGACAACTTTTAGATTTTTGCCCCACATCCTTTCTTTATGCAAGTTTGGTGACGACTAATCCTACGAGTTTAAAGGGTTAGAGGTCCTAAAAATTTAAAAAATAAATAGCCGCCCCTTGCTTGCATGCCAAAAGGTTTGCATGCCCCCAGGTATAAAACAGAGTTTCAAAGTTACCCCTCAATTTGCAGACAAAACATTTGTTCTATCAGGAGAGGCCTACCTCTTACAGGTTACCCAAAGATTGCTCTATTCGCGGTGCAAACAAAACACTTCTTCGGCGATGTCTACCGAGATAAACAAAGGTGAGTGACTCCGTCTGTCAACTCACATAACTTTGACAAGAGAATCTTATTCTAGAACAACCCCTCTTCCAATCACGGACGTGGTATGGACTAGTCATCCCGTGGAAACCTACTCTATACCCGAAGTTTTCTTGTAGAAGCAGACCAGGACGCATGCCCCCTGGGTTTCAGTCATATCCTCCTGGATTATTCACGCTCATCGGGAGGACAGACTGGGACTTGAGACATTTCTTGCGTGAAGAGACCATTTAGGGACGATATATGACTATTTTCTATGCGTGATCCGAGAAATGAAAGCTGGTCCACGAGCTTGACCACTCTTCCTTCGTGCAGAAAACACATTACTCTAAAGAGTGAGGAGACGATGGCTCCCATGCAATAAATATAGTCTCATCCAAGGAGTAGGTTATAATCCAAGGGTCCTTGAATGACCATGACGTTCATGCGAACTGTCTTCCCTCTCAATGTTATGGGCACATCGGGAAGGATCCCTAAAGGTCAAATGGTTCCTTTATCAAAGCCTGTCAGATTTCTCATTTCAGGCAACAGCGATGGTGAACCAAGCGCTTTCCAAGCAATAGAGGAAAGGATACTCACAAAATCCCCCTCATCTATGATGGTGCCAGCCATGACCATTCTATATATTTGAACGATAATTCGGAATGGTATACTTGCTGGCAAACGGGGTCTGCCTAGTTGATTCCAGTCGAAGGATACAACTAGGTTGCTTGGAGGTGGGACCGAGTAGACGGCCGTGTATGGCTCTGACGAACTTCCTTCCTGCGGTAAAGGAATGGGTGGATTGCCCCCATGTTCGTCGGAGCCAATGTGTTGATGAAGAGAATTTGGACGGTGTCATCCTTATTCTCTTCAGTGACTGTATCATTCGAAGATAAAACCTCTGAAGGCAAGATCGGGTCAACTGCCGCCTCGACCTTTTGACTTTCGTCTGGTATGGATTCAGTTGGTTTATCCTCAATGATAGACGCTTCAGCCGACCACTTGAGCGGGCCAGTTGGGTTCTCAACTAGTGACAGACTCGGCAAGAGTTTTTTATATCCAGGAGGAAGTCGTAACGGTGAAACCAGACGATCATCCAAAACTCTTTTAGCCTCGTCTAAGAAGGGACAACGGTGGAGGGCATGGTCGCCTTCGCACAGTCTACAGGGAAATCTAGCTTTCCCTTTTTGTCCTGGGGCTTCACTTTCACTAGTTGATGGTGTGCTTTCAACATGATCTCCAGAGGTTGATGACACCGGATTGTGCAAACGAGGAGACCAGTCCCTTAGTATCCGGGGGATGCAAGGACAATCTCTGTGAAAGTGGTCTCCTCTACAAATGATACATGGCGATTTAGGCCTGGTCAGTGCTGTGTGTGGATTCTCATTAGACGACACTCATTTTCCCTTATTCGCCTTTGGCTCCTTCTTCTTTTTCTCTTTCTTCTTCATTTCCTTCTTCTCCTTAGGAACTTGGTTTTTAGCTTTACCAGTCCCGTCAAGCGAAGAGGAAGGAGGAGAGGAAGAATTAGAAGAAGTAGAAGGCTGTTGGGTAACTCTGGACTCGTCTAATTGCTCATTCGATTGTTCAGGAATAGTGGTGTTTTGAACGACATTGGTTGAGAAGAGCCATACTGGCAAGCCAATTGTCAGTCCTGGAAGCGACAATGTGGCCATATGGGGCACACCAACATCTCCCCAAGAGGAGAAGGGACTAGGATTTCCACCAAGGGGAACTCCTTGGTTGGTAGGCTCCATTTTCTCAACCCAAAGATCAACGCAGGAAAAGGGTATGCATATTCCGTTTAAAATAAATTTTAACACGCTTTGACACAACTTGTTTTTTCAGTTTTAAAGAGTCGAGAAAAAACAAAAGATGACTCTAGTCTCCTTCGATTTTTAATGAGCCTGAAGTGACAAGTGCTCAGATGGACCTTTTCCATTAGGGAGTTTGAAAAGGAACGAAAGGGACTGCTCTGGAAGTCTAGGTAGAGGGAGTGCCAAACCAATCGCAAAACCACATAATACTTTTTAGGGTACAGCAGTCAATCTTCCCGAATTCTGTGTTCGGTGCATTGCGATTAGTAGGGCGGCCAACACGGCTTCCTATAGATAAAGGTTTTATGCCTATAGGGGTCTCCCAATATATACTCGACGGTACGTGGGAGCACAAGTCCGTACTGGCACTTATCATCTCAAAGTGGAGGAATCACCCAACCATCAGTGAGGACAACAGTTACCAGGTTTTACGACATTGGAATACGTCTCTAGCCTAGACCTCTAGATGTTGTGCGTTAAGTTATAAAGCGTTGTTAAGTTCATTGAATTTATTTTAGGTTGATCTTTCTTATGAAGTTTGCCTTTTGGGTTCACCACGAGATGTAGATGTAATTCCTAAAATGCAATCTAAAGATGATAAGCAAGCTTTTATCTTTTTTCAGCAATGAAAATCCTAGCTACAAGGGGAAAAGAAAGACACAATCTTTTCTCAAAGAGCAAAGAGCACACTGTAAATGCACTTTTCCTAAATCAAGCCATAAAAACTGTCAATATGCAAATGCACTTGTGCATGTATTTTTTTTTCACTTTCTTAATATTGATGCCAAAAAAGAAAGTTGTTGTACAAATTTGAATTCGATTTCAAGTGAAGAACACAAACAAGCTTCTTTTCGAAATCAAAAGGTAGAGACGATTACGACACTTTATGATTTTGAAGTAAACACTTGTTTCGACACTAGAAATTCACAAATTCAAGCCAAAGGAAAAAGTAAAAGCGTAATCAACTGTCAACAACAAATAAACTTTCTCCTAAGATCAAAAATGACACTTACGATAGATCTAGATCTAAGGGCGACAGTATGACCAGTTTACTTTTGCAATGGGAAATTGTAAATGACGTAACAAATACACAAAAACAAATATAGTTTCTTTTATACAACTGAGGCAGAATTAAGGCAAAGAAAAGGGGCTTTTAAACAGACAAACACACTGATCACAGGCTGCAAAAATCAGAGGCAAAACTGGAAAAAGTGAGCAAAGAACCTCAGCTAGGCAGGGCTAGGCTGATCAACGCACCTGCTACACAGAGAAACTGAATTGCAACGCAGGTAGCCCTCTCAGGAACTGCGCTGAAATGCAGAGTCTCTTCACAGAGCCTGCGCTGAAGCAGAAACGAGAATTCTCTCTGGGTTCTGGGTCACGGTTTGCAGTTTAATCTATGGTTTTCGGCCGGGTAAAAGCAATCAATAGTGTACAATCAGAGGGTTGATTTACAAGAGGTTTAAGAGCTATCACAAAGGGTAATCAGATCATTTGTGAGTCAACTGTTCAGATCATAAACAAGCCCAGTGAATGGACTAGAGTAGCAGATGTCTACTTTGCATTTGTAAATGGAAAATGCAGTTCGATTCGCTACTCCTAAGTTTATGAGATGAACAACAATAGAAACACAAATAAACTAACTAGACACGATCCCCAGCGGAGTCGCCATTTTGTTTTCGGGAAAAGTGTCTATTCAGAACGACCCTATCCCACTGGGTTGTGACAGAGACCTCAGAAACAAACAGGGAAAACTACTCTTGTATTCTCCTTTATAAACTATAAACGAAGATGATTAAGATGAACCGACCTGTGTCTTGCGCTAGTTGTTCGATCCAATCTCTCTTCTCTTTGCCAGCTTCCAACGATCTGCTCCCTCACTTGCCCAGCGTCACCAAGTTCCTGCAAGTTCACAGAAGAGAGAAACTACACAAAGACATGGATTTATGTTCATAAAAAGCTTAGGATCAGATTTAAGCTAAACATACAAATATAACACACATCAGATATACAAGCATGTAGGAGAAACTCAAGTAGTTTTATTGATAAAACAAGAAGATCCAAGAGGAGTTACAACCGATGATTCCTGATCCAGCATCAACCTCCCAGCATAGAATCCCTTCTTCACCTCCAACAAAGCATAAATCACCCAATACTCTGATATCTATCACAAAACCAACAACAATTCTCTGCAATGTACAAAATTCCAGCCCCTGGATCTCTTGGTGAGGGATCCATATATAGATGTATGCAAAGAGGATGAGTCAGCTCATGAATTGATTAGTGGCTTCTCTCTGTCAGTTCTTGCTTCCACTTGGAGACTGAGAGCCTCTTACTCATCACTGGTCGAACTCAGTGAGGCAAGTGTCATTGGAGAAGATTCTGGAAGCTTCCATTGTCTCTCCACCTCGTGGAATGACTCTGCCACTTTCCCGCTCAACGCACCCTGGTAGTGCATTCAAGTGCATTGCAATGCACCTAGCCAGTGTATTTGGGTGCTTTGCAATGCAGCCAGCTAGTGGAGCACTTGAAATGATCCTGTTTTTACTAGTTTTGAGCAGTTTCTGGTGGAGAACTTCTGGGAGAAGCTGTAATTTGTTGACCTTGTTTCTTTAGGAGCTGGAACAACACTTTTAGGGACTTAGGATCCCTTGGTTTATGGACATTTCATGCTTATAGCTGTAAGGCACAAAAATGTCTATAACATTCGTCTACCTAATTTGACATTTCTCAAGCTATATGACAAGGCCGCTGCTCTGATCAAGAACCACATCTACTGGATTCCTGGAAACGGTAAGAAAATAAAAATATGGACTGACAAGATCATGCTCTCAGATCCGATCACTGATAGAGCGCAAATGGGAGAGTTGCGGGAGTGGATGGAAAGAGAGAAGCTGAGAACTCTTTGGGACATCTCCCTCTGGAATGACGATGAATGGACAGGCTGGAAGAGAACGGAATTGCCAGATCACCTGGTCGATGATTGGGCCACGATGACAGGCCTCCTTCACGGTCTTGCGCCCATCAACAGGAAAAAACAAGATGAAATCGGTTGGGGAAAGAAAGCCAAAGGCTACTCTGTCGCCGAGGGATATGCCAAACACTGTGAGCGACCACACGTCCCCTCAAATCCTGCGCCCTGGCAAGCGATCTGGCGCTGTCAGTCTTGGCCCAAAATCGACACATTCGCATGGATCCTTTGCCACGGTCGACTCCTCACCTTCGACAGGCTGCAGAAAATGGGATACAACGGCCCTTCCATTTGCCTTATGTGCAGTAACAGCGTAGAAACAACAACGCATATATTTTTGGAATGTTGCTACGCCAAACAGGTATGGAGCGCCCTCCTTCATGCCTTGGATCCCGCCTTCTTGCTTCCGAATTCTATCGCAGATCTTTTTTCTAGCTGGGTACTCAAATACCCTGGTCCTCCTCCACAAAATCGATTGATCAAATCAGCCTGGGCCACTCTTCCAAAGGTCATCTGCTGGCAGTTATGGCTGGAACGAAACAGAAGAACCTTCAGGAATTCTAGACAGCACCACAAGATCATCGAAGTTAAGATCAAGTGCCAAATAAAGGAATGCCTATCTCAGATAAACGATGATGCTAATCTCAGTCATCAAGATATCATTTGGGGCTCTTTCCTTGGATTACAATTTCTCCCAGCAACCAGAAACGCTCCACCTCTCAAAGACTGGCAAATAAGAAAACTGGAAGCAGACTTCCAAGACTGGCTTACATCGCAATCAGGGCACTTTCTATTTTTCGATGGGGCAGCTAAGGGTAATCCAGGCAGAGCAGGTGCTGGAGGTGTCGTCCTAAACTCAACGGGAGAAAAAATTCATTCATATGCTTGGGGGCTTGGACACATGACCAGCACTCAAGCTGAGGCTTTGGCCCTCCTGCAAGGCCTTAAGACTCTAAAGGAGTTAGACATAAGGGAAGCAACAGTTATAGGAGACTCTCAGATTATTATAAGTGCAATGGTTTCTAACTCCTCTGCTGCTGATCTTAGTCTAGCCAGGATGATTTCCAGAATTAAAGGCCTAGAAAACGCTTTTCAGAAGCTGAACTACTATCATGTTCTGAGAGCTCATAATAAAGAAGCGGACAACGAAGCAAATAAAGCAGCCCTCCTCTCCGCCGGGGTCAAGTTGAAAGACGGAAAAGAATCATGGGAACCCATCCCATAAGCCGCGGGCCGCCATGTTTTACTGCTTGATCTTAAAAAAAATTGTTTGTATATCCAGGTGGGGGAAAATTGCGGATATAGAATCTATAGAAATCCAAGCTAGGAAAAAGATCTCAAGTCATAATAATACTCTCACTCCCATTAGTGAGACTTTTCAGGATCTAGACATCCTCATTGTATACAGATACTTGGCATTTAGGCCAGGAGGAATATAATCACAATATAACCGTTTCTGTCAAAAAAAAAAAACAATCATATCTCATATCAATTCTTTTAGATACTATTCAATATATATACTCTTCTCCTCAATAGATGTTTTTACTTTATAATTATTTTGGATTACTTAACCAGTATACAAATTATGTTTGTTACATTGGTATCAAAATTGTTTGATCCTCATGCCGCTCAACTGCTACACAAAGCTAGTCCGATCTATCCTTGACCATTAATCCCTTGTCAACCTTGTTGCCATCACATTTGAAGCACTTCGCTACACAAAGTTTGGAGTTTCTCTCTTTCGCTAGTTTCGTCATTCAGGCCCTTGGCCATTTAAAATAAAATTATAAAATATTAAGAGAAAAAAGAAAAATAAAAAGAAAATAATTACAAAAAGGGACTTAAAAAAATTACATAAATAGAAAACTAAAAAAAAGATAATAAAAAATGGTCAAATAGATATATTGAAAAAAACAAAATTGAAAAAAAAGTACATACATACATACATACATACATACATATTATCATCATCATAATAATAATAATAATAATAATAATAATAATAATAATAATAAACTTCATTCCCAATCTCTTACGGGACACACATAGTTGCTAAAGTGCAAAACTATCTGGCATCTGACAACACGCGACTGCGTGTATTCGAGCCTAGATGTCCAATGCGACCGTCCATCACAACCACTGCCATCCCTCAACTGCTCAAGACACTCATGCCTCTGGTCACTACCACCAAGCCACCCATTTCTCCACTGCTCATTTTGCATAACTTTGTATAAATGAAGTCACTGCTTGTCACTCGCTACCATCAACCGATGCATAGTGCTACAACTACACACCCTCACCAACTCTGCACACACACTGTAATCCAAATAAAAGAAATAGTATCAAAATTAATTCACAAACTCATCTAGATTGTAGTCACGTAACATAGTCGCACACTCCTCGTATAACTTCGCTATACCAATTACCCTGCCATCTGATAATCATTGTTTGACTGTTACATATTGTATAATAATTTTTTTCTAACCAATTATTAAAGAAACAAGTGTAGAGGATAAAAGGAAGGATCATGGTCTCTATACAACTTTTACCATTACATAATTGCGAAAACAAATTAACGAGGAGTTTTTCAAGAGACACCATTCGAGAGATATTGTAATGTAATAATGTTAATTTAACATTTTGACTAAATCAAATTACGTAAGATTAAAATTAAAAAAATGAAATAAATAAAATTATTGCTATGTCAAAATAAAATCGAAAAATAAAAATAAAAATAACCCTATGAAAATAAAATAATAATAAATATAAGAATGACCCATGGTATTAGCTTATGGTATTAATGTGGAATATAGCCTATTTGAAGGGGGAAATTAAACCAGCGTAGATCCATCTTAATTCCCAATCTACCAAGCATCAAGGGGATCAAATCTATTTTCGCTCTAAAAGAATGAATATCAAGGGATTTGATCCCTCTTGGTGCTTGGTAGATTTAGAGTTAAAATGGTTCTAGGCAAGTTAGAATAAAGTGGAAGAATTAAACACAAAAAAAATGTGCTAAGAGGCACTCTATAGCCCAATATAAGAGAGATGTGTAGGCATTAGATGTTAGATGTGCGATATTAGATGTTAGATGAAATATTTTTAAATTCATTTTTTTATATTGTAATTTGTTTCTATTAATAAATTTAGGAACAAATTTTTAGATAAAAGGAAATCATAATATACATATCACATTAAAATCTAAAACATATAAATAGTAGTTATAAATCAAGATCTTTTTACCATACAAATTAAAATAATGATTCCATAACATATTTAAATTTAATTAATAAGCAGATAAAAATTTAATACTTACAATAAACTTAAAATATAACAAGATTCTTAACCATGAATATTCTCCCCCACTTTACCATGAATATTATTAACTTCTAAATATAATTTGTCACAATACCATGGGCCAATACAAAATACCATAGGTCATTTCAAAATAAAATATTTTATAAATATTTTAATTTAATTTAATTTGGTGACGTTTTTAAAATTAAATGTAAAAGCAAAACGATAAGGGATAGATGTTGTAGTGGTGTGATTTTTTGTAAAAATTTACATGTGAGCTCAACTAAAAAAATATAAAAGGGTAAAAGTAATACATAGCATAAGCGTCCCTAAATGACTATAAACATTTAAATGCTGACCCAATTAATAATGAAAAGTTAAAAGTAATAATATTCAATTTGTTATATTGTAATTTTATTTTTATTATATATATATATATATATATATATATATATATATATATATATATATATATATATATATATATATATATATATAGTAGCTATAAATTAAGATCCATTTTACAATATAAAGTAAAATAAAGATTCAGTGACATACGCAAATTTATTTAATAAACACATAAAAACTTAATACTTACAACATTACAAGAATCATAACCATGGACCAAAATTTACAAACATTTACATGTGACCCCAATTAAAAAATAATAAAAGGTAGCTTAGTATAGTCAAGATGCTTAACATCCTATAAGCATTTTGACAAAAAATAAAATAAAAATAAAGTAAAAAATAAATTTTAATAATGATAATTATCAATAAAACATTGACTTGATCAAATTACATAAAACTAAAATTAAATAAAAAATAAAAATAAAAATAAATTATAATTATAATTAATTTAATAAAACCAACGTAGAATCCATCTTAACTCTGAATCTACCAAGCACAATGAGGGATCAACTTGTGTCTTGAAATACCAACCTTTTTTAAAATGAAAAGAGATTTGATCTCTCTCGGTGCTTGGTAGATCCAGAGTTAAGATTGATCTAGGCTAGTAATTAAAGAAGGGAAGGTGAGAAAGCTCAATGAAATATAGTATTAGAAAGATATATAGATATGTGTGTGTGTGTGTGAAAATAAAGTGTGAGGATAAAATAGGGAAAGAAAAATTTATTTACAAAAATATTATCTAGATTTTCATTAGTTGTCAAAATATATAAATGAAAAAAGGAGTTAAAAAAGTATTTGAGGCTTTTAAAAGAGAAAGGATTATTAGAGGTTCAATACTAATGTTTGAAAGAATAATAAATTTGTTAAGGTTTATAAAACAATAATAATAAAAATATTTTATTATAAATATTAGAAAGGGTTACCTTTAAAACTCTATGTTCATTTCGACTAAGAAAAATGGAATCAATCACTCACGAGAAAGGAATAGAGTGTATGTTGGAAATGAAGGAAGGAAGATTTCCAGAAACTTCATATAACTATGCTTCATTGCTATTTAAAATTAAAGGGACTCTTGCTGGAAAAAATGTTATTATTTCTATCTTGCCCAGTGAAGATAAAAGTTATATGAACCCTAAACTCACTAACTAGTTGTTGATTCCTAAGTCAAATATAATTGAAAAATTAGACCTCTAGAACACCAAGCAATATGGAATAACCGATTTACAACAAAAAATAGGGGACTATAATATCACAATTTTTTGTTCAATCCCTATGGGGCGATCAAGGTGAAATAAACTTCGGTTCACCCTAGATGGAATCAATAGGGTCTCATTTTAAATACGAATAATTTTTTTGACATTTTATTACAAGAAGAAAAAAATAACGGTATAGGACATTACATTGAAACCAAATTCAGTGGCACCAGAAGACATAAAAGATGTCTCAAAGACAATCCTACAAGAAAGTCAAAAGTCAATGCAAAATATGCAGAAGGAAGTTGAAAAGATTATCACAAACAAAAATGAAAAAGTTTATCGACTAAGGACCACAACGAGAGATTATTTATGCAAATTACAAAGCTTAAAAAATGATAATAAATCACTAAAAAACAAAATAGAAGAACTTATCATGAAAGACACATTGGAGTCTTCAGACAGAACAATCCATGTTGAGGAAAAAGGAATGAATATCGATTGAGTCAATATCACAATACAAGAGGATGACAAGTTAGTTGAAGTAAAAACATATTCAGATGTTGTAACTTAGACGATGAAAAATGCAAGTGAAGATTCTGTAACCAAATCAACAACATCAATACCTAAAGTAAATCAGGAAATTGCCACATACATGATAAGGAAAAATTAAATCACAAGAGCTTCATATTGATATCTGAATCATAATAGAAAACATCTCAACGAATCTGCAAACACATATCACTTAGACCAGAAATAAGTGAATTATATTCCAAAGAATATCAATATCACCATAATCCAGTATTGTGATAACAATTAATCTCAAGTTTCTAGAAACCACAATATTTCACAGAAAATTGATTTAGGATGGTCAAATCCCTTCTTAGTTCAACAATTTTATTTATCACTCAGAGGATCCTATCATCTTGTATCATCAAAGATGACAACTCGAATAATTTTTAAAGACGTGAATAGATTACAAGAGAAAGAATACATGACATGCCTTATCAGCAATAAGCGTTGAGGACAAAGATTTTTGAAAAGGAAGGAAATGTTATGAATATAGTTTATATAAAAAGAATATAAATATAAATAAATAAATAATAACCATAATAATACTTAATTAATTAATAATTATTTAATGAAGAGGAATGTCTCTAAGGACATGACCATTTATGAAGGGTTATCTTCCTATGTATATAAGTTAGTTCTCACTTGTAACAATATATATCATATCAATTATTTTATACACTATTCAATATATATACTCTTACCTTCAATGCATTTTTTTATTTTCCAATTATTTTGGATTAGTTAACCAATATGTAAATTTTGTTAGTTACACTTGACCAACTAAATCACGAGATAGAACACCTACCTCATCCTTCTCTTCCTTCCAAACTAGACTCCTTAGAGATCTACTGCTCCTTATGCTTGTCTCCTTATGATGAATTTCACTTGGATGTCCAAATGAGATCGAATCCATTTCTACTTAGAGTGATCAAACGTGGTGTCATCCTCCACTAAGGATCATGCCTGATAGGTCAATCCTACTTAAACCAAACCACAAAAACCCAACTATCATCAAAAATAAATTCCATTTCATTTTCCTTTCACCACATCATTGAAGCCTTAAGTTCCTTTTGTTCCATCAAGGATGCCCCTCATGCTTTCAATGATTAAACAATTATTTTTCATCTTGGTCTTATGCCCACATGTTTGGGCACAAAACCCACCACTTGGGTACATTTCCCATGAAGCTCCATTTTATGGTCAACTCCTCACAAACCCAATACCCGAGAGGTTGTGAAACTACCTCCCAAGCTACACATTTGAAGACCTATCCCTATATCTCCATCTCTCCCTCTCTGTTATCCCTTCTTTTCTCCCTCTTCCAATCTCTGTCCTTCTCTCTCCCCTTCCCTAATTCCACCTCTCTTCATCCATTTCCCTATCAATTTTTATCTCTCCCTTCTAGTTTAATGATGAATATCTACAACTTAGTGCAGTGTTGGAGAGGTATGTTTCGTAGAAGGTGTAGATTGTCCCTAACAGATTCCTTAGAAAGTATATTTAGATGTCACAGTGGATCTCTTGGGGAACAATTTGGATTTGAATTACTATTTACATTACGAAGTTTATAAATTTTCAGCGCTTTCGTTATCCTGCCAATAGAAATTCCTCCCATATCCTTTGGTATATTCTTCACCTACTATATGAACGACGATAAGTAATATAGCGGTTCAATTCTATCGAACTAACACCCAAATTTACTAAGAATGAATATGCAAATTTGCAGGATGAAATAAAACTAGGTGTATTGGATAGCTCTAGGCATAATATTCAACGATACAGTTGGATTTATTGCTTCCTTAGTGATTATGAGTGGAATTTTTTCTCTTTCTGCAAACGTCTGGAATAGAATTCTAGAACTGAAGGTCTTGAAACTACAACTAGACATTCAAGTTTAAAGTTCTTAGAGACAATGATTTTCTTGCATCTTGTGATTCACTGTTCAACTATTTTTTGACCAAGATATAATGAAGCTCTACAATTATTTGCACAAGTGACAAAGGAAAATTTATCTTCTCGCTCAACATATCAAATTGAAAATTCATTTTCAACTACAAATTCAGTGCGAAGCTATTTCTAGTTTTCATGCAAACAACAAGCTCGGGGAGGGAGGTTTTGGGTCCATCTTTAAAGTGAGCGCTTATGATCAATGATTTGACATAGACATTTGAAAATAACACCTCCAATTTATCATATGGAAAATAAAGATAATTTTTAATTGCAATTATGTGTAGGGGGTTTTACTTGATGACAGAAAAGTAGCAATTAAACAATTGTATATGGGTTCAAGGCAAGGAGTTGCTAAATTTTTTGATGAACCAAATATCATCAGCCATGTTCAACACAAGGACCTTGAGAAATTTCTCGTTTACTCCATTGAAAACTCAGAAAGGCTACTAGTTTACGAGTACCTCCATTCTATTTGGTTATTTCTAGCCCATTAACTGCATAATCATTGCAAATATCCTAGATTTACTTGAGTTTGTAGATGTAGGTTTCTAATATTTACAGATGCAACAAAATTTCATTTACTTGACTAGAAAGGAAGGTATGAAATCATGGTTGGAGCTATGCGTGGACTAAGGAGGAATATGAAATTTCGATCATCCAAAAAGATATTAAATAAAGCAATATTTTGTTGGATGGTAATTATAGACAAAAGATAACAAATTTTGCGTTAGCAAGATTCTTTACGGAAGATAAGAGCCACCTGAGCACTAACGTTGCAGGAATTTTGTATGATTTTTCTCTACTTTTATTCTCTTGAGGCTCCATATTTATTCATTATAAATTACAGTATATAGACTGACTACAGGGTACAATATATCCTGATAGCAGTTGGATGGCATGTAAACGTTTTGCCTACTTTCTGTCCAATTAAAGTTAAATGGGAGATTAAAAAAATATCATATTGACATTAATTTTTTTTTGATAAAAGTGAATACAAATTTTATAATCATAATGCCACAAAGGTTTAGAGGTTGCTAAATTCATATGTGAAATCAAGCTTGCCATTTCAATCAATTTGATTCTCAATTTCAAAAAAGATTAAGACTTCAGTTAGGGCGTTTAGAAAATTGGCAAAACATTGATCGATTATATGTAGAAAATGGATCATGGTTTTCTAAGAGGGTTAAGATATGGAGATTTCATTGTGGATGATTAAATTTTGGAGAGGTTACATGGCCATCTAGTATGCCTTACATGGAAAGCCGAGGGAGAAAGTCGATGTATTTGGGTTTGGATTACTTGTACTTGAGATTATCAGCCGAAGAAAGAGTAAGAGTTTGGTTCATAACATAGAGTTTCTCATCCAAGGGGTATGGCTCATGTGATCTCATCTTGAAGTAGATTTTTTCTAGGATCTCCATAACGTTATGATCCCTTGCTAACTGAAGTGAAATGTTTTGTTGATATTGACCAACTACCAGACATGGAAACTGTATAAAGCAGAGAGAGGTTTAGAAATTATTGATCCCACGTTGAAGGGCAGCTATACGTGGGAGGACATAATAGAGTTATTATGATTGGCATTTTGTGTACACAAGCAGCTGCAGTGATGTGTGCTTCAATGTCGCAGGTGGTGTTGATGCGCACAGAAGAGTGAGAAAATATTCCTTCACCCACAAAGGATGCTTTCATAGATTTGGATTGTGTGGTGGACGTACATGACCAATTTAAACACCTTGGAATTAATGTAACTCCTCTTCCTAAAGACCCAGACAAAACATCAAGCAGTGCAGTAAGTTCTTCAACGAGACCTTCTGATACCCAATCTAAAGGCGCTTACCCTTCATCAAGCATTTTGGAGTCGAGATGATAGAAAAACAATGGATCTCAATATTATCTTTATCTTCGCTTATTATAAGACGGTGTTATTTTTTCTTCTCAATTATGTTACAATGATCCTTAAATCGGGAAATTAGTGAAGCATTGAGAGGACCATTTAAATCCATTGGGATGCCTAAGCTGAATGAATTGCACAGTTGAACTAAACACAATCCCATTAGAGGTTTCAAATACCTTCAAAGTTGAGTTATTATCAATTTTAGAGGGTGGAATTGTAAGCTGCCTTCAAAGAAAAATTGTTGAATTTCACTTGCAGGGTATACATAACTTAGTTTCTTGAATAAGAAAGTAGTTTATTTTTCACATAGTTATCAAAATGGAAATGTAAAAAGATAAAATGGAATCTAAAGTGTAATGGAAAACACACACTATTTTTAGTATTTTTTGGCGTTTCTCCAACTATCCGAATGACACAAGTATTTATAAATGTAAACTATTTTTCATAAATAATATTATATTTATATAAATAAATATAGTTTTTTGAACAATTCATGAAGTGTATATTTGTTGGTATGTGTGGAGTATAATTTCCATGATTCAAATCTCTTCATCGATGGTTTAGATTTTAATGGGAGAAAGTGAGGTTGGAGTGTGATTGAAACTGGAATTAAGGTTAGAAATCATTTATAAAAATTTAGGTGGATAGGTATCTTCCATGATATGATTTTTTCCTGTAACATTGAAAATGCAAAACGTCCCAAAAAATGAAATATATATTCAAACAAACAATTGGAAGCTAATCAACATATGTGACTAAATGCAAAACCAATTTAACTTGTTTATTTATGTTTTATCAGAGCGTGTAAAATGGCTAAGGGGAATAAATACTGCTAGCATTAAATTATTTCTATACATAATTTCGTGCTATCAGTAAGGAAGCATAACTCCCATGAAGTGGATAATTTCTGAATTTTTTTTAAGTTTGTGAACAGAAGGATATTATTCTTGGATTAATAAATATCATATAATTTTCCAGAAAGTTCATAGTTTCCCCTTTTCAAATTGTAAACAAGATAGAGATATTGTTGAAAGGGTAAATGTGTTATATATGGCATTTTAAATTCATGAAATACAATTCACCGCATATATGTATTTCCATCATACTGCATATATGTTGTGGCCACATTGATGACATAGCTAATATGAAGGTGTCGTGTGAACGATCTCATATAAAGGTGCATCGTCTATCATGTTGGAAAGGAAAAAATACGCTCAAAGGATGAGTTTCTGTTCATTTACTCTATTAATCAAAATACTTGATTCTCTCATATATATTCACTGAGTTGCAGTTCATCTCTCTTTTCTTTCTTCTTCATTACAATGACTCAAATATAGGCATATAAACACTAAACTTACTAAATATGGATTAATGCAAAACTTAACGAGAGCTGACTTTTCTTTAGCGAACTATTTGAAGCAAACTCATACTAGACTTGACTTTAAATATTAGACTCGACTTGCTTTTATTCACTTAACTTAAATCTTTATGCCTTGCATGCATATGGGAGTAATTAATATTTATAAAACTCCCCCTTAATTACAAACATATGAATCAATCTTAACTTAATCATGACTCATCATTACTTAAACATGCCTATTGGTCTTAGTCTGAGCTAGGCTTACAATGACTCAATTTTTTTTACAATGTTGGATTTTCTTTTTTGTTTCTTCCAGATTTTATACCCTCAAAATTGCTTCATTCTCAACTGCACTTTCTTATTTTAGGCTCCATATTTCTTCACTTTCTCTTGTGACAGTGTTTCTTTGACTTGTCTCATATTATTTTCGAGAAACAATTTTGGCCTTTTGAGTTTGTCTTTTACAACTTCCTCTTCAAAGATTTAAATACTCATGGACTACTACCACATATTTTCACTTCAAACTGTGAACTTTGCTCAACTTCTTGCACTTCATATTCCTAAACTTCTTTCTGCCATATTTTTTGGCACTAGAATTTGATCTCTTATTGACTCCATTGTTGAAAGGTTGTTTCAATGATTTCTTATCCATCTCCAAAAACTTCCATATCCTTTCCTACACGTTTTTATTCATCTTCTTTTTCAGCTATAATGGTAAATGGTCTGTTGTCTTGCTTACTTGCACACTCAAAATCAATTTTAAAAACATATTTATTATGATCATTGGTGAGAGATTTATTTGCTTCTTCTGTCTCTTCCTTCGTCGTTGTATCATAATCTTAATTTTCCATTTCTTTACTAACCTCAACTACTACAAACAGGTTGTCTTCCACTTGGCTTCCAAACACAAGTGGGCTTCTCTCACCAAATAACAACATATCAATGAGATATTTCTATTGCATTATGTGCAACCACTCATCACTAGTTAATTATTCTTCATCAAAGTTAACATAAAAAATTTCAATTGTTGGATCCACCAAACCACTTTTTTCTCTATTGATAGCTTTATCTATGTTAAACTCGATTGCTACTAGTTTATACATTTCTTCACAAGAAATTCTAACTTTTGCTTCATAACTTGCTGCTACAGTGGTAGTTTCAATCTTCATTTCTTCATCAAACATGACACTTTCCATATTTCCACAATCAATACCTATTTCAAAAAAGAGACCATAAATGTTGTCAATATAATTTTCATCCACTATATGGTGGGGTATCTTAGCATGCGTATGCTCATTAACAATTTTAACTTCAAAAAATTCATTAGTTGCTACTCAATTCATGAGATATGCACTCTTAGCTCCGCAAATCATTACTTCATATGAAAAATGTTCGTTTTTATTCTCAAAATTAAATGTCTCAACCTCAAATGCAAAGAGGTCATCATCAACAAGGTCTATTGTTGGATTCACCAACTTACAACTCACTTTACAGTCATCATCCACATGTGTCTCACCATTGTGGGATTCATCATCATCTTCACCATCCACGTTATAGTGGAGTTCTCGAGCATCAATATGATCTTTCTCAGCTTCACACACAGAGGCTTCAACTTCTCCCTTTGCAATATTTTCTACATCTTCTTCATCCATATGAATGTATGCATAATAGGTTTCATTTTTACAATCTTCGTGACCATCATCCGCATTTATGTAGGATTATAGAAGCTTCGTTGTCCTCCTAGATTCTTTCTCATTTACTCGTAGACCTGTTGCTGAATTCTCTATAGATTCTTCAATAGACTATGACACAACTTGTTGTCGCATGTCACTTTCCTTTGTGCCAAATTTTTCTTCCAGCATCTTCCATGCTTCTTGGGAAGATCTTGCTTTTTCTACCTTGCACACAAAATTCTCATTCAATGTTTGGTTTATAAGATCTAATACTAAAGAATCATATACTTCATTATATGGGTTATTAGCAGGGAAAATTTTAAGAACCCCCCCTAAATTTATAAATATAATAAATGGGCGAATGTCCATGGTATATAGGAAAAATGGAAGGCGATTTTATCAATAATATAATATGTATATATAATTTTTTGGCGAATCTCTCACCAGGCATGGCGAATATTTTACTCAATTATAAAATCTTGTAAGATCTTGGCGAGTCTTTAACTAAATAATAAAACTTTGTAAAGTCCTAGCGAATCTTAGCATAGGCTACATGCTGGTTTAATTCCCCCATTTAAATAGGCTACATTCCAGGTGAATACCATGGGTCAATACCATGTGCCATTTTGGTGAATACCATGGGTCAATACCATGTGCCATTTTTATTTTTATTAATTCTAATATTAGGGTTAATTTTTATTTTTATTAATTCTAATATTAGGGTTAATAATGGTTTTTTGCATGGTATTAATAACAATCTAGTCCATGGTATTTGTCCCATAGTATTTTGGCCATAGGTTTCACCTAAATATAACCCATTTTTTGAGTGTTCGTAAATATAAGGTGACTTATGAGTAAATATAAAAAAATGTTTTATTTGTTTACCATACCTCTCGTTTATTTATATTTTTATTAATTTACCATACCTCTTTTACAAATATGGTATTTGGCCCATAGGATTCACTTAAATAAAACCTCTTTCTTGAGCCTTCATAAATAGAACGAGGGTTATGGACTAGATATAAAAAGAGGTTTTATTTATTTACGATACGTCTAGTTTATTTATATTTTTATTTATTTACCATACCTTTAGAACGAGGGTTATGGACTAAATATAAAAAGAGGTTTTATTTATTTACGATATGTCTAGTTTATTTATATTTTTATTTATTTACCATACCTTTTGAGTAAGTATAAAAAGACGTTTTATTTATTTACCATACCTCCACTTTACTTATATTTTTATTTGTTTACACCCTTACATGTATATAAGGTGACTTATGGAGTAAATATAAAAAAAAAATTATTTATTTACCATACCTCTCATTTATTTATATTTTTATTAATTTACCATACCTCT
This sequence comes from Pinus tabuliformis, assembly GCA_031772625.1. Taxonomy (NCBI): domain Eukaryota; kingdom Viridiplantae; phylum Streptophyta; class Pinopsida; order Pinales; family Pinaceae; genus Pinus; species Pinus tabuliformis. The sequence goes on along the minus strand of CM062818.1, from coordinate 650,432,119 downwards.
TTTATAAATATGGTATTTGGCCCATAGGATTCACTTAAATAAAACCTATTCTTGAAAATGGGCGAATGGATTCACTTAAATAAAACCTATTCTTGAAAATGGGCGAATGGAAGGTTGTAAGTCCTAATTTCAAGGGCTAAATTTACCTTTTTTATCCTCTCCCTTAAAATAAGGTGGGCTATTTGAGGTGATTTGTAAAAATGTACTATGATACAAAATATTCGCCCACTAAAAATTTAAAACCCCTTAATTTCGCCAAAGGGCGAACATTCGCCCCTAAAATTATCCTTGGTTATTAGAATGGTACTCAATCAAATCTTTACATCAAAGAAAATCTTGCATTTTGACAACCCAAAAATAAAATAATTTTTTTAGGAAATTTTGGAAGTGTTACCAGATCCATCCCTATCTCTTCATCCTCAAATTGTTCTGTTTCATCTACTTTCCTTTTAGATGTCTCAGTTGCATTGAGAACCTCTATGAGCTCTTCCAAATACCTTAGCTCTTCCTTTCGATTTCTCTTCTTGATCTGCTTTAGCCTCGCTTTGCAGCCCATTATTGCCTTATTTCTATTGTCTTCTACCTTCTTTCCATATTGCATTAGTCTTCTCTCCATATCGCCCCTGAAAAATAATAATGATTTCAATATGTGCCCCCATAAGGAAAAACTTCACCAGATTCATGTCTCCTTATCATACAAATGTATTTTTATGAACCCAAAACACTATCATGCTTCAAAAAATAGAAAAAGAAATTATAGATAGACACATTGTTCTGTTCTCAATATCATGGTGACACTTTATACCAGTCACAATCGCTAAAAACTATTTCTAATGATGGCACTCCTCTTACATATCATAAAACTCTAAATAACCTGGTCATTTTTTTTATAAAACTCAGATAAATCCTTTCAAATAAAACCCATAAATAAAACCCCCTTTTTTGAAGCTCAAACAAAACCCTTTTTAATTTTTAATAGAAAAATAGGTTTCTTTAAATAAACCTTTTAATAGACCTTTTCTAAAATTTGAAAGTCTATCATATGATTTTTTTTTAAAAATCTTTCAACCTTTTTAATGCATGGCCTCAATGATGGAGTTAATATAATCTACCACATATATCTGAGAAGGAACACTCCTTTGTAACATTTTTTTCAAGCAACTTTTAGGCCTTTTTTTTTTAATTTACAATGGTGCACCTTTCGATGTAGAGGAGTTGCGACATTAGGAAAAAATCGAGGGTGTGTAAGTGTGGACCAAAATAGTCACACCTTCTCTTACTTCTTTGATGTGATGGTAGCGCAGTGTATTCATCTTCTGAAGTACGATTCCAACACACTCTCTCTAGTTCTCGGGGTTAGATGATCAACCCTCACAATTTAACAATAAAAATAAAACTCACAGCTATCTTATCCTCTACTGAGTTTCCACTTCACTCTCGTCCTCGAGGTCTGATACTTCTCCTTTGCTAAGATCTTTCTCCTTAGCTAATACCAATTTGTTGGAAAGGAAGAGGAGGAAGGAACAATACATGTTGAAGAATCTAATTCCAACCACCTGATAGGTGTCAAAACCATCCATCAAAGTGTCCTTGTTTAGTTTCAGTTAGTATAGTTTAGTTCAGTTTCACTCCATCATTTATTGTTGATGTTCCCAATGAAATCTTATTTAACTGATTCATAATATTGAGAAGAGAAATCCTTTGCTCCACAGTTTTCAATTCTTGTCATTGTATCAAAGCATAGGATGCGTAAGACTCTTTGAGAGTACCAAAGAGAAGAGGACAGGTTGCATAAGAATCTAGAGAGAGCAACAAGTGTTGTCATAGTTGATGGATGAGAGGTCGAGGAGAAAGTACGAAAGAAGCTTGAATTTCATACCTATGAAGAAAATGAAGTGCGTCACTTTTGCACCTATAAAAAGGGCAGGTGTGTCACTTTTGCACCTCAGAGAAAAGGAAACTACACAAGAAAATAAAAAAGTTATGAAATTGTCAATTTTTTAAGATTATCGCACTTTGGCAAGTCAAAACAGGCGCAAAATAGCGCAAAGAATCCTATTGTGAGCTGCGCAAAGGACAAAGCAATTTTTTTTTAAGCAAGCAATTATTTTAAGGTACGGTCAAACAATTATTTTATTTTCCTAAACGAAAAATGACAAGTCTTCAAAATTTTCTTTAATCTAACCATGCAAATACGTTGATGCATTTCTCATTATATATGGTCATCGATATACATCAAAGTGTGATATCGATGCAATATATTCAAGATAAGGTTTATTTTTCAAAAGGAGCCTGTTGTAGTGGCTACAGCCATCCTCCAATTTTTTGCCTTAGGCTGTTTTGCAGCATCCCTACCAACATTACACAATACTTTGTCTTTCTTCGTCAAGTACTCGAGCTTCAAGTATTTTCCTCGCATAAATGCAGCCTGTCGATCATAGTTGATCCATTCCCCTTAGAGACTGCTCACTTGGACTTGGCCAAGCTACCGGCTGAGCAACTTCCCCTTGAAAATTGTGCATTTCTGGAGGGAAAGCAACCTTCTCTCCAGAAATTGTGCAATCCTCTTTGACAACCTACTTGGCTTGAAGATTGCGCAATCCTGCCAGCCAACCCTCCCAATAGGATTTGTGCAAATTTTCCTAGCAACAAGCTGTTCAGCCCAATATTTACACAAACATGGGTAGCAGTCAGCTGCTCTGCCAAGAAATAGTGGAAATCTCCTGCGCAGCCAGCCCAACTCCTAGCCAGAAATGCGCATTTTACTTCAGAAGTTGAGTAGTCTCTTGCATGTGCAACTGAGTTTGCTGGTTCCCTTTGGGACTGAGAAAAATAGACTTGCATGCATGGACTGCTTCTCCCAAGGCAGCATGCAAAGGCATCTCTTGTTTTAGGGATCTATGTTTAGCAGTTGGAGGTTACATGCAAGGAGCAATTCCGAAACCTCTCACCAAGTGTCGCTTCCCATAGATTCGTAGCATGTGCGTCACAACTTCGATGTTATCAAATCTCACCAACTGGATGCTACAGAGCTCATTCCTCACATCAACCTTGCAGCTCTGATATACCACATTACATATAGGAGCAGTCAGCACATTCAGCTCAACTATTTTGGGGTAAGCCCGCTTCCCATGCCTTGTGTTGCATTTTTGTCACTTTTTGTGTTTTCACTTGTAGGAGTACTATTTGCTTGATTTATTTGAATGCTTGTTTTCGTTCACATATATACTAGCTTTCCCTAGCTCTGTTTCAGTTTTCATTGCTATCTCACTGCTGTCGCATGAATGAAACTGTTTTGCACGGACGTTCACCCAACTGACGAATTGCCTCACCCACATGCATGTTGATGTGTTTGTTGAATCTTTCTTTCATATTTTTCATGCACTGTCAATCACTTCTGCTATCACTTAGTGTCACCATGCATTCACTGACTTACTTGCTCTCAATCGCCCATCGGCGAGTCGGGCCAACCTTGGTTCGGGCTCTGCCTTAACCAAGACTGCATTGTGAAATCTGGGAAAGGAATGCTCACCTTCCTCTCCATATTTGTACATTCCTTCCCAGCACTGGCCTCTAAGACTATTTTGCGTATTTCTGGAGGATAGTGGCTATTTGGCCCAAGATATTGCTAAGATATGTCCCTAGGTCAATGGTCCTTCCTAGCTGGAATTGCACATTGTGTAATCCCTTGAGTCAGCAGCCAGACTGGACTGTGCATTGCACAATTCCTGCAGTCATCCAATCTCCTAGTAGCCCAGATTGTGCCTTGATTAGTCTTGGTAGTTGGTCTCCCGACCTCCCGGTTGAAATTACGTAACCTTCATGATCATTCACCCATGTATGTTACAAGTCAATTCTCATGTTCATTTTGGTTTTCGACTAACAAATTGCTTGCTATGAGTGTTTCCATGTCTCTAGGTATCGTAGCTGTTCATCTTCCTCTCAGGAGTACAGGTATAATGGTTTCTATAAGAGTAGAGACGAGGAAACCATTCAGAGCACGCTTGGGGATGCAGTCGATCAAGTGTCTATGAGCTTGCCTACTCATGAAGACATCAAGTTGTTCGTGGACAGGGACATCAAACCGCAACATCATAGCGAGAAGCATCATGAACAACAATTTAAGATAGCATACCAAATGCAACAAATGTAAGAGGAGGTTTGTTTAAAGCATGGAGGTGGAACAAGGTTGCAAGCTCAAGCAGGTCCATTGATGATGAAAGCAACTTTGGAGACTCCAGCTATGGAGTGACGGTGTAACATGAAGATCACGTGAAGGCATAATATATAACAAAGAAGGAGTTTCATGTGCTGAAGCAGCAACTTGGGAAGAAGATGAAGTTGCGCAGATAGATGAATGAGTTGCAGCAGGATCAGGAACAGTAGTGGGCTCAACGTGCGCCCATGGATGAAACTGCGCCTAGACAAGTTAAACATCCATCCTAGAAGCTAATGCAGAGAAGACATGGTGATCAATGTGGTTGATCGCATGCAAGGGATTCAGTAGCATGAATGTCATTGTGTGCATGCATGCAATCTAACCCATTCAACACACTCACCAAGGTGCAGACAAAAATCAAGTCCAACCGGAGCTGAACAGGTACTTCGACAAGTTGATGCACATGACCACCAGCACACACTTGAAGATCAACATGGACACTATGCATCAATGTGCTTCCAATTTAGCCGCACCCAAGAAGACCATGCGCATGTTAGCAGACGAGTTGGATGAAGGGCCCGAACCAATTCTCCGGTTGCAACAAAAGCAAGAGTTCACTTCAACAAAATGTCACCATGAGGTGAATGCACACCATCACGGACGACCAAGCTTGGCATCAGCTCACCAGCTTCACCATCATAAGAATGTCAAAGAGTTGGTCTCACCACAGCAGACCGAGTGTCAGTGATGTCCATGTTGTCTCACATGAGTACATGAGCATTGTAATGTTGAGTCATGTAAAGTGTAAGTCAAGTGTCAATAGTTGGATGTAATAGTCATAGAGTAGGTGAAGAGTAATGAGGGTAGTTGAACTGTCACAAAGGGGAATGTCAAGGGTCACCCCACTCCTTTGCTATAAATAGTCCCTCGTAACTCATTATATAGGCTTTTGGTGAGCCAAGCTTCTACTGAGACTATCTTGAAAAAGGCTTGGATAGTATTGTAACTCGCCTTAGCTTCTCCACTGCACGGAGCTAGTACATCTCTTTGGACGAGCACGCGGATGTGGCTGTAACGTTCCACTGTTGGGGCTAGTATGTTTACATGGATGTATTGTATGATTGTGACTTACACTTTCTTATATAATAAGAGCCAACACATTTTCATGCATATGTTGTTATTATGGTTGGACTGTTCTGGTTTCCTTAATGATATATGTTGTTTAACTTATGTACTTGTGTGTGAACTGATTTGTATGAAATTATATGAATATTGTTGTTAATGTGTTGCATATGTTATTAATGCTGTCACCGTCCATGTCGACTGATCTGTGGGACATTACACAAACCTTTCTCATGAATCTTGCTATATCAACCGTCACACTCGTCTCAGACTGATCCGTGAGTGTTGTTCGTGTTATCTTACCCTGTATGTTGTGATTGTCACATTCGAGTGGACAGCTCCACTGGAAGTTGTGCATGTCCTTTCTGTGGTGTTTCCTGGCTGAGTTGGGACTGATCCCTTTCAACCCGGAACTCACCTTCACCTTCCTCTCCCTTCGAAGTGTTGGAACCTGTCGTACACATTCCTTGACTTTGTGCATCAGTCACACCCTTGCTACTAACATAGTTATCTTACTTGCCTCTGTGTGACATCGTGGTCAAGGCATTACCTTACGACCCATTGCTGGGACTCCTACAGCAAAAGGTTTGAGGTCTAATTGGGACTTCTTATTGGGGAGATCCCCTTGACATGTTGGTGGGTCCAGCACCATCAACATTTTTGGTGCTAGAAGGAGGGCCTGATGACAAGCTGCGTCCTCTCATATAGTTCTGAACCTTTCCATATCTTTCATGGAGTCTTTCACTCTTCTTCCCTCGAGGTGTTTTTTGAATCGTGAAGATGTCTCCATCTTGGGGAAGCTTTTCGATCTCTTTCCCACTCACACATATGATGGTGAAGGCGAAGCGACCTAGGCTAAGCACTTATATAACTTTCTTTTCATGATTTAAGAGGAAGAGGAGTTTTCTGACGAACAGACCAGTTTGCTACTTGCATACACACTTCGAAAATATCCATTTCGTTGGGTGTTCAACCTACCGGCTAACACCATGTACTCATTTGAGCACTTCTATGATCTCATTGAAGACACGTTCTATCATTTTGATCCAGACTATCTTGACCGAAAACTGTTACAACAACTGAGGGCTTCGCATGAATCCATTATTGATTTTTGGTAGGGCTTACGTGACTTGCAGTTTCAAGCTCTGAAGAGCCAGATGAAATTTGCTTATCTTTGGGACTGGTTCGAGTATTGCCTTAAGAAATCTGTCGGTCCCAAGAGGAAGCTTGAAATCAAGCCTCGTTCAATATTCTTCATTGATGGAACTGCGCAATATCATGTGGGAGCAGGCACTGTCTCAACTGATTGTCTGTCTCCCTCTCATTCAACAAATCCACCATTGCCCAATGATGTTGAGGGTCATGCTCACACACCTTTTAATCCTTTACACTCTCCCAACATCAGTTCACTTGATTTTCGTGTAGATTTGGTTGTAAGTCCTTCGAGTTCTCATATGCATTCTTTTCTTCGACCTTCATCTTCGTACTCAGGTGTTCCTCCAGATAATGTTGCCTTGTGTTTGTCCATTCCAAACTCTCCACTTGTTGTGAATGAGGAACAACCCACTGATGGAGTCGGTGTTGCACAACCAACATGCGCTATCATTCATGAAGAGTATGAGTGGGAGCTTGAACCTAAACATACGGAGAAGGATTACTCCCTTCTGTATGAGTCCCCTTCGTTCTTTCCTAACCTCTTTGGTGAACCTGCCATCCATGATTTTGCATGTGTATCTTCATCCACGAGTGCACCCATTATTGATCACTCGGGAGACTCATCGGATGTTAGTCCATCATTCGACAACAGAGAGGATAAGTTACTCATTGAAAATCCACTTGATCCTTCATTTATATTTTCCATAAACACAGAGGATGAATTTGTTCCCTTTTCATCTACTCCTCTATGTGATTCATCCAACCATGAGGATGTCGACCAACATCCTGAATTTTATGATCTTGGTAGTCATGATCCCTTCACCTCATCATCTGATCACAATGTTGATTCACTCATTGTTAATCTGTCTAATCCATTGGTCTACGAAGGTCCATCTATCAATGAAGTCGAAACCCCATAGACCGTCGAGGCACTTTAGGCCGAGTTGATGGTTATGTCAGGCCCTCGTTGTCTTGAGGTTGGTTTCCCTTCCGATGAGGAAATTGTTCAAATACTCAAGGGTCCTCATCACTCATTTGTATGCACTCAAGATTAATCCAACACTTAGATTTTACTTCCTCCACTCAAACTACATGATCCCATTGCTCATGAATTGGAGGAGTCTTACATTGCAATCAATTGTGCGTGATGCAAGTTATCTTTGTTTCTTTCATTTGCTTGCATGTCATAGTCAAGAGTGTGCTTATGCTTCAAAGTTGCACGTAGTGTCACACATCACCATGATAATTCCATGGACTTCTCGTCATGCACATGCACTCAATTATGTCCCGTGGGCACTTTGAATCATGAAGTGTGGTTTTCTTCATTGTTATATTGTTCTTTCTTGCTGGTTCACACAACTGGGTTGCTCATGGATCGAGCCTTCACCAACATTGGTCTACCAATGGGCCGGTGGCTGCATTGGAAGTATCACTTCACGTGATCAGGCCCATGTATCGTTAGTGTAGGAGTAGGAGTAGTGTTTGCTTTCAGTTGTTTTCTTGCATGCTTTTTTGCTTACGTGCTTTGTTTATGTTACAGGGAAAAGTGTCTATTTAGAACTGCTCTATCCCACTAAGGTGTGACAGCTGCCTTAGAAACAAACAGAGAAAAGCTACTTTTGTTTTTCCTTTATGAATTATAGATAGAGAGGAATAGAAAGACCAACCTCTGTCTTGCGCCAATCTCCTGATTTGATCCCTCTCTTCTTTGATAGTCCTCAGCTACCTGCTCCCTTGCACGCCCAGCTTCACAAAGTACCTGTAAGATCACAGAAGCATAGCACTATACAAAGACATGGATCTATAATCATAAACAATCTAGGGTCAGATGTAAATTGACCATACAAATGTAACAAGCATCAATGACACAAAAGCATGGAGGAAAACTCAAATAGATTTTATTGATAAACAAGAAAAGAGCCAAGAGGAGTTACAACCGGTTGTTCTGACCCAGCATCAACCTCCCAGCAAAGAAGCCCCTCTTCACCTAAAACAAAGTTTTAGATCACCCAACAATCTGATGTTTGTCTCAGGAAACCAACAACGATTCCTTACAATATGAAAAATTCCAGCCTCTAGATCTTTGGGATGAGGGATCCATATATAGATATCTGTAAGGGGGATGAGTCAGCTTATGATTTGATTAGTTTCTTCTCTCTGATAGTTCTTGCTTCCACTTGGAGACTGATGGCCTCTTACTCATCCTTGGTCGAATTCAGTGAGGCAAGTGTCACAGGAGAAGATTCTGGAAGCTTCCATTACCTCTCCACCTCGCGGAATGACATTGCCATTTGTCATTTCTCGCCCATTGCACCCCACAGAAGGGAATTTTGAAATTCAACACACCCTCACAGTGTATTTGGGTGAGATGCAACGCACTTAGCCAGTGGAGCAGCTGCAATGATCCTGTTTTGACCAATTATGAGCAGTTTCTCATGGAGAACTTCTGGGAGAAGCTGTAATCTGTTGACCTTGTTCCTTTAGGGGTTAGAACAACACTTTTAGGGACTTAGGAGCCCTTGGTTTATGGAAATTTCATGCTTGGGGTTGTAGGGCCCAAAAATGTCTATAACAGTTGCCCCCTAAAGTATGAGGCCGTTAATCTTTTGGTGTCGGGTGAAATGCTTTATTATGAGGATCCGAAGTTCTTCAGTGCTGGGAGGAGACCTGTAATAAGATACAATACAATACATTATCTTCATAATATTTTCATGATCTGGCTGAGGCGGGCATTCCCATGCTCAACTTTATAAATTCATTTTCATGTACATAGGACAGACAATCGTCTGAGTGTAGACTGATGATTCTGATAGAGCCATCATCCTTTTGAGTGGATGATTATCTGTGTAGCAATGATGTACATTTAATGTCTTTATTTCCCTGAATATATATCGCAGCCTAGATGGATGAAACTAGATCCGGGGTCTTCAATCTCGTCCGATCTTCACTCAAAGTACAAGTCGATCCATGTGAGAAATGTTTTGAAGTCGAACATGGAAAGACATCGCTTAATTACCAGTCAATGATGTAAACTGTTAACAAGCGCGAGAGGAATCACCGATAATGATAATGACCCTCAAGGTACTGCAGTACAATTCACGTGGTGTGAATAAAGGACTTGGCGTCGAACACCACGCAAAATCTTCCGGTCAAAGGCCATTGATGTAAACCTGTCGCCGGAAGTGAGAAACTTGCCATTGAGGCATGCAAGCTTCAAAGTACTGAATGGGGTGTTCTTAGATCAACTTCTTGGATAATGAGCTGATGTCGACAAGAAGTGATCCATCACAGGAGGGCCTTAATTAATCCCACATCAATGACACGGAACGGAGCAAATGATTTTAATGGAGGTGAAAACAATCTGGTGATATAAGGTTCAGGGTGGCGGTCATGAAAGAATGGAGTATAATGTATGGTAGTGGGTGAGACACAGGTGAATTCTCTGAATGACTTTTCTTGAACATATCGGCGAAACTGATGTGATGGATTGGTAGCATTAACCCCAAATGTGGATGGTATGGCATGACCATGGTGATGTGACTGGTGAATGAAACAACCCAACCCGACTCAGACACGGAGTGGAAGTGTCATGTTCAAGAGCGACTTGCTACCAACAAAGTTTCTTCAAGTTTTCTTCCCAATTTGCCCCAGTCATTGCTGACCAGTACCTCTTTATTTTTGTCAAGCTCGAGGAGGATAACATAGGCTTATTCTATAATTTGCCCTTCGGGCAAACCCATCGCTATGTTTTAACGAGCCTAGCGATAGTGAAACTCGTTCTCGTCTAAAGACAAGTTTGTCGCTATTAATCTTTTTAACGAGTTTAACGACAAAGATAACTCAGTCCTTTTCAATTTTAGAGAGTCTGAAAAGGAACGTAAAGGTAACTCCAAAATTCCTTTTTCGTCATCTAATCCCTTAAGTCCGAAAAAGTATAAAACAATACAGAAGGGATGGATTTTTGATACTTTTAAAGAGCCGAACAAAACAAGCGCTCGATCTTTTTGTGTAATAATCCCTCAGGTCCAAAAAGATTAAAATCTAGAGGAGGGATGGCACTTCCTGTCCCTTTAACGAGTTGGAGAGGCCAATGGCTCGGCAATCTTTTCATATTTTACGAGTAAGTTGAAAAGAGCTTAAAGGAGACTCGTCTTTTGAGGAACGAGTGATAAAACGGGTAGCGGCTGATTCCAGGTAAGGTTTTGAATTTTCCAATCACGGCAGTGTCACAAGAATGGCTAGTGAAATCACTCTTCGTAGTTGTTCCTCAAAATGGGTAAACAATCAAATGGAGGTGAATGATTGGCCAATGAAAAAGTGGAGGTGATGGTGCAAACACGACCAAGGCTTTAACGGCTGAAGTACTACGTTCACGATGGTTATTTATCGAGGAATAGTTCATTTTTTAATGAGGTTAAATGCGGGGGGAAAAATTTGCTCATGGCTTATGTTTATTTTTTAACGAGCTTGAACTATGTGCTAAAACTGCTCGATTAATCCAGTCGTGTGATAAGAATGTCTCATATAAAACGGAAACTTTTAGAGTTTTGCCCCACATCCTTTCTTTATGCAAGTTAGGAGACGACCAATCCTATGAGTTTAAAGGGTTAGAGGTCCTACAAATTTAAAAAAATAAATAGTCACTCTTCACTTGCACGCCAAAAGGCTTGCATGCCCCCAGGTATAAAACAGAGTTTCAAGGTTACCCCTTCTTTAGTCCGTTAAAACATTTGTTTTACCGAGAGAGGCCTACCTCTTATAGGTTACCAAAGATTGTTTTATTTACGGCGTAAACAAAACATCTCTTCGGCGATGTCTACCGAGATAAACAAAGGTTGGCGGCGATGCCCGCCAACTCACATAACTTTGACAAGAGGATCTTATTCCAGTCCAACTACCTTTTCCAATCACGGACAGGAGTACGGAGTTCATATACTCTCGCAGAAACCTACCCTATACCCGAAGTTTACTTGCCAAAGCAGACCAGGGTGCATGCCCCCTGGTATTCAGTCATGCCCTCCCGAATCACTCACGCTCATCGGGTGGACGGACTGGAGATTGAGACATTTCTTGCATGAAAAGACCATTTAGGGATGGTATATGACTATTTTCTCTGTATGATCCGGAAAATGAAAGTTGGTCCACGAGCTTGACCACTCTTCCTTCGTGCGGAAAACACATTACTCTAAAGAGTGAGGAGACAATTGCTCTCCTGCAATAAATATAGTCTCGTCCAAGGAGTAGATTGTAATCCAGGGGTCCTTGAACTACCATTACGTTCAAGTGAACAGTTTTCCCTCTCAATGTTATGGGCACATTGGGAAGGATCCCTAACGGTCGACTGGTTCCTTTATCAAAACATGTTAGATTTCTCATCTCAGGCAAAAGCGATGGCAAACCAAGCGCTTTCCAAGCAGTTGATGAAAGGATACTCACAGAAGCCCCCTCATCTATGATGGTACCAGCCATAACCATTTTATATATTTGAACAATGATTCGGAATGGTATACTAGCTCCTAAACGGGGTCTGCCTAGTTGATTCCAGTCAAAGGAGACAACTAGGTTGCTTGGAGGTGGGACCGAATAGAAGGCCGAGTATGACTTTGACGAACTTCATTCCTGCGGTAAAGGAACGGGTAAATTGCCCCCATGTTCGTTGGAGTCTGTGCTTATGAAACGAATTTGGACGGTGTCATCCTTGTTCTCTTCTGTGACTGTATCATCTGAAGATGAAACCTCTGAAGGCAAGACCGGGTCAACTGCCGCCTCGACCTTCTGACTTTCGTCTGGTATGGGTTTAGATGGTTTATCTTCAATTACAGATGCTTCGGCTGACCACCTGAGCGGGCTAGCCGGATTTTCAACTAGTGACGGACTCGGCAAGAGTTTTTTTATATCCAGGAGGAAGTCGTAACGGTGAAACCGGACGATCGTTCAAAACTCTTTTAGCTTCATCTAAGAAGGGACAATGGTGGACGGCATGATCACCTTCGCACAATTTACAAGGAAATCTATATTTTCCTTTTTGTCTTGGGGCTTCACTTTCACTGGTTGACGGTGTGCTTTCAACATGACTATCAGAGGTTGATGACACCGGGTTGTGCAAACGAGGAGACCAGTCCCTTAAGATCCAAGGGATGCAAGGACAATCTCTGTGATAGTGGTCTCCTTTGCAAATGACACATGGAAATTTAGGCCTGGTCAGTGTAGTGTGTGGATTTTCACTAGACGACACTCGTTTGCCCCCATTCACTTTTGGCTCCTTCTTCTTCTTCTCTTTCTTATTCTTTTCCTTCTTCTCCTTAAGTACTTGACTTTTGGCTTTACCAGCCTTATCAAGCGAAGAGGAAGTAGGAGAGGAAGAATTAGAGGAAGTAGAAGGTTGGTGGGTAACTTTGGACTCGTCTAGTTGCTGATTCGATTGTTTAGGAATTGTGGTGTTCTGAATGACAGAGGTTGATAAGAGCCATACAGGCTAACCAATTGTCAGTCCTGGAAGTGACAATGTGGCCATATGGGGTGCACCAACATCTCCCCAAGAGGAGAAGGGACTAGGATTTCCTCCAAGGGGAATTCCTTGGTTGGTGGACTCCATTTTCTCAACCCAAGATCAACGTAGGAAAGGGTAATGAATATTCTGTTTAAAATAAATTTTAGACGCTTTGACACAACTTGTTTTCTCAGTTTTAAAGAGTCGAGAAAAAAACAAAAGATGACTCTAGTCTCCTTCGATTTTTAATGAGCCTGAAGTGACAAGTGCTCAGATGGACCTTTTCTGTTAAGGAGTCTGAAAAGGAACGAAAGGGACTGCTTTGGAAATCTAGGTAGAGGGATTACCAAACCAATCGCAAAACTCCAGAATAATTTTTATGGTACGGCAGTCAATCTTCCCTAATGCTGTGTTCAGTGCATTACGATCGATAGGGCGGTAGACACGGCTTCCTATGGATAAAGGATTAAGCCTATTGGGGTCTCCCAAAATATACTCGACGGTACGTGGGAGCACAAGTCTGTACTGGCACTTATCGTCTCAAAGTGGAGGAATCACCCAACCATCAGTGAGAACAACAGTTACCAGGCTTTACGACACTGGAATATGTCTCTAGCCTAGATTTCTATATGTTGTGCGTTAAGTTCCAAAGCATTGTTAGATTCATTGAATTTATTTTAAGTTGATATTGTTTATGAAATTTGCCTTTCGGGTTCACCATGAGATGTAGATGTAATTCCTAAAATGCAATCTAAGATGATAAACAAACTTTTTATCTCCTTTATGCAATGGAAATCCTAGCTACTAGGGAAAAGAAAGACAGAATCTTTTCTCAAAGAGCAAAGAGCACACTCTAAATGCACTTTCCTAAATCAAGCCAATTAGACTGTCTATATGCAAATGCACATGCATGTATTTGTTTTCAACTTTCTTAGTATATGAATGCTAAAAAGAAAGTTGATCCACAAATCTGAATTTCTTTTCAAGCGGAAAATATCAACAAGTTTCTTTCGAAATCAAAAAATGGAGACGATTACAACACCTTACGATTTTGAAATGAATACTTGTTCTTGACACTAGAAAATTACAAATTCAGACAAAAAGCAATAGTAACAGGATAATCGACCATCAACAACAATTAAACTTTTTCCTATGATTGAAATCGACACTTGCGATAGATTCAAATCAAAGGACGACGGTATGATTACCCTACTTTTGCAAAGGATAACTGTAAATGACTCAACAAACACACAAAAACATCTACAGTTCTTTTGTAAAAAGGAGGCGGAATAACAGCAAGGAAAAGGGGTTTCAAACAGACATATACTGATCACAGGCAGCAAAATTCAAGAATAGAACTGGAAAGAATGAACCACAAAAGCCACAACTGCACAGAGCTAGTCTGATCAATGCACTTGTAACACAGAGAATTTGAAATGCAGCGCAGGTTGTCCACTCGGGAAGTGTGCTGAAATTCAGAATCTCTGAACAGTACCTGCGTTGGGCCAGAAATGAGACTCTGTTCGGGTTCCGGGTCACAGTTTGCAGTTCAATTCTTGGGTTTTGGCTGAGCAAAAAGCAATCAATAATGCAACAATCAGGGGTAGATATAAGGAGGATCTAAGAGCTATCACAAGGGCAATCAGATAGTTTGTGAATCAGTTGTTTAAATCATAAATAGATCCAGTAGATGGATTGAAGTAGCAGTTGTCTACTTTGCATTTGTTATGGCAAATGCAGTTCAAATGCTACTTGTAAGTTTATGAAACAAACAACAAAGAATGATAAACAAACAAACTAATTAGATCCCCAGTGGAGTCGCCATTTTGTTACAGGGAAAAGTGTCTATTTATAACTGCTCTATCCCACTAAGGTGTGATAGCTGCCTTAGAAACAAACAGAGAAAAACTACTTTTGTTTTTCCTTTATGAATTATAGATAGAGAGGAACAGAAAGACCAACCTCTGTCTTGCGCCAAACTACTGATTTGATCCCTCTCTTCTTTGATAGTCCTCAGCTACCTGCTCCCTTGCACGCCCAACTTCACAAAGTACCTATAAGATGACAGAAGCATAGCACTATACAAAGACATGGATCTATAATCATAAACAATCTAGGGTCAGATGTAAATTGACCATACAAATGTAACAAGCATCAATGACACAAAAGCATGGAGGAAAACTCAAATAGCTTTTATTGATAAACAAGAAAAGAGCCAAGAGGAGTTACAACCAGTTGTTCTGACCCAGCATCAACCTCCCAGCAAAGAAGCCCCTCTTCACCTCAAATAAAGCTTAGATCACCCAACAATCTGATGTTTGTCTCAGGAAACCAACAACAATTCCTTACAATATGCAAAATTCCAGCCTCTGGATCTCTGGGATGAGGGATCCATATATAGATATCTATAAGGGGGATGAGTCAGCTTGTGATTTGATTAGTGTCTTCTCTCTGATAGTTCTTGCTTCTACTTGGAGACTGATGGCCTCTTACTCATCCTTGGTTGAATTCAGTGGGGCAAGTGTCACAGGAGAAGATTCTGGAAGCTTCATTTGCCTCTCCACCTCGCGGAATGACATTGCCATTTGTCATTTCTCGCCCATCGCACCCCACAGAAGGGACTTTTGAAATGCAATGCATCCTCACAGTGTATTTGGGTGAGATGAAACACACTTAGCCAGTGGAGCAGCTACAATGATCCTGTTTTGACCAATTCTGAGCAGTTTCTCATGGAGAACTTCTGGGAGAAGCTGTAATTTGCTGACCTTGTCCCTTTAGGGGTTAGAAAAACACTTTTAGGGACTTAGGAGCCCTTGGTTTATGGACATTTCATGCTTGGGGTTGTAGGGCCCAAAAATGTCTATAACAGTTTACTTGTTTGTTTGCTTGATTGTTCATTTACTTGCTTCGCTTTCATTTTTTCTTCTGCTCTTGCTTTGCTTTGTTGATTGTTAGTTCGTTCGCTTGTTTCGTTCATAGGTCAATTTTGCATGAAACCATGTATGACTCTTGAAGCGAGCTTGGTAAAGTACAAGAGGGCTTGTACAACTAACACTACTTGGTTATTATCTTGCCTCTGTATGATGAGCTTGTTACTTTTATTCCATGATACGTCGAAGGAAAATATGTACTGTTCAAAGTGAACCTTGGTGTAAACACAATGGTTGTGTACTAACTAGTGTCACCTTCTCTAATCGATTGTTTTCGGGTTAACCCTTGTCAGCTTAGTCAAGTAGAGTAAGGTGAGGGGGGAAACCTTAATAGGAACGTTAGAGATATAATAAACTACTTCTCTACTGGAACAACCTCTTCTACTCTCAATAATTTAGGATCCCTTTTCTGCCTCTGAAATGAATAAGTGTTATGCACAGTGAAAATGAAAAAAATGAAAAGTAAAAAAAAAATGAAAAATGAATAAGGCAAAAGAAGAGAAAGGCTTCCTGCATAGGGAGGTGATGCAAGTAACTCCAATAGGGTACTGACCAGGCTCACTGGCAATGTTTTGTCTTCCTATGTGACTCCATCAAGGTACTATCCAGGCCTGATGGCAGTGGAGCAACACAAGAGATGAAACTAAGACTCTCACGACTATACTGCTTGTGCACCTATATACCCCTCAACCCCAATCGAAACAACTATGTTGCCTTGGCTTGGAATGTGTGTCAATTGACCAAGAGTTTGGCAGATGCTACATCTTACAATCAAACTAGTGTGTATCCAAGATGTGCTGAGAGTTGAACAATACTTCTGAAGGTGTTAGACTTGGTTTTCATGAAAAAGGTCCATTCAAAGAGCTGGATTTCTACTAGTGTGTCACCAAGTGTTGTAGCGGTTGCAACCACCCTCCAAAATATTTCCTTAGCCCGTTTTGGAGCCTCCCTACCAACCTTACATAGCACTTTGTCTTGCTTCATTAAGTACTCAAGCTTCAAGTGTTTTCCTCGCACAAAGGCAGCCCGTCGATCACAGTTGATCCATTCCCCTCACAGGCTACTCACCCAGACTTGGTCCAGCTGTAGGCTGAGAAGCTTCACCTTTAAAATTGTGGATTTCTAGAGGGAAACCAACCTTCCCTCTAGGAATTGCGCAATCCTCTCTAACAACTTGCTGGGCTCAAGGATTGTGCAATCCTTCCAGCCAAACCTCCCAGCAGGATTTGAGCAAATTTTCCCAGCACCAGGCTGTTCAGCCCAGGATTTGCACAAATTTTCCAAGCAACAGGTTGTTCAACCCAGGATTTGCGCAAATATGGGCAGTAGTCAGCTTCTCTACCTAGAAAATAATTAAATCTCCTGGGTAGCCAGCCCATCTCCCACCCATAAATACATATTTTTCTCCAGCAGTCAAGCAATCTCTTGCATGTGCAACTGAGTTGATCGGTTCCCTCCAGGACTGAGAAAAATAGACTTGTAATCATGGATTGCTTCTCCCAAGGCATCATGCAAAGGAATCCCTTGTTTCAGGGATCTATGTTTAGTATTTGGAGGTTACATGCAAGGAGAATTTCTGAAACCTCCCGCCAAGTGTCACTTCCCTTAGATTCTTGGCATGCGCATCACAACCTCGATGTTATAAAAAATCATCAACTGGACGTTGCAGAGCTCATTCCTCACATCAAACTTGTAGCTCTGACATCCCACATCACATCTAGGAGCAGTCGACACATTCAACTTAGTTGTTTTCGGGTAATCCTACTTCCCGTGCCTTGTGCTACATTTATGTCGCTTTTGGTGTTTTCACTTGTAGGAGTAATTTTTGCTTGATTTCTTTGAACACTTGCTATCATTTACATATATAATATCTTGTCCTAGCTCTATTTCTGTTTTCATTGCTATCTCACTATTGTTGCATGCATAAAACTGTTTTGCACGAACGTTCGCCCAACCAATGAACTACCTCACCCACATGCATGTTGATTTTTTTGTTGAATCTTTCATTCATGTTTTTCATGCATTGTCAATCACTTCTTCTATCACTTATTGTCACCATTCATTCATTGACTTACTTGCTTTCAGTCGCTCGTTGCCGAATCAGGCCAACCTTGGCCCAAGCTCTGCCTTCACCAAGGCTACATTGCGCAATCTGGGAAAGGAAGGCTCATCTACCTCTCTAGATTTGCAAATTCCTACTCGGCACTAGGCTCCAGGATTATTTTTCACATTATGGAGGAAAGTTGTTGTTTGGCTCAGGAAATTGCACAGATCTGTTCCCAGGCCAATAGTCCTTCCCAGCTAGAATTGTGCATTGTTCAATCCCAACAGTCACCAGCCTAAATGGATTGTGCATTGCATGGTTCCAGCCATCAACGAGTCTCCCAGTAGCCTAAACTGTGCCTTGAGTAGTCTTGGCAGTCAGTCTCCCAACCTCCCAGCCGAAATTGCACAACCTTCACGATCATTCGCCTAGTATGTTGCAAGTCAGTTCTCATGTTCATTTTGATTTTCGACTGACAGATTGCTTGCTCTGAGTGTTTCCATGTCTCCAGGTAGCATAGTTATTCATCTGCCTCTTAGCAGTACAGGTACAATGATTTCCAAGAGAGGAGAGATGAGGACACCGTTCAGAGCACGCTTTGGGATGTAGTCGATCAAGTGTCTATGAGCTTGCCTACTCATGAAGACATCAAGCTGTTCGTAGACAAGGACATCAAGTGGCAGCATCACAATGATAAGCATCATGAAAATCAGCTGAAGACAACATACCAAATGCAACGAATGCAATAGGAGGGTTTTTGACAACACGAAGGCGGAACAAGGTTGCAAGCTCAAGTAGGTCCATTGATGATGAAAGAAACTTTGGAGACTCCGACTATGGAGTGATGACGTGAAATGAAGATCGCACGAAGGAATAAGATGTAAAAAAGAAGGAGTTGCATGTGCTGAGGAAACAACTGAGGAAGAACATGAAGCTGCACAGACAGACGAATGAGTTGCAGCAGGATCGAGAATAGTATTGGGTGCAACGTGCACTCACAAATGAAACTGCACCCTGACAAGTTAAAGATCCATCCCAGCAGCTAACACAGAATAGAAATGGTGAGTAGTGTCATTGATTGCATTCAAGGGATTCATCAACATGCATGTAGTTGTGTGCACGCATACAATCCAACCCATTCAACATACTTACTAAGGCAAAGACAAGAGGCAAGTCCAACTCGAGCTGAATAGGTACTTCGACAAGTTGATGCCCATGACCACCAGCACACACTTGAAGATTAGCATAGACACTATGCACTCAGTGTGCTACCTCTGTGTGACATCGTGGTTAAGGCATTACCTTACGATCCACTGTTGGGACTCCTACACCAAACGGCCTGAGGTCGATTTGGGACTTCTTACCGAGGAGATCCCCTTGACATGTTGGCGGGTCCAGCACCATCAACAGAGCCATATATATTCGAGCCTAGCTTTAAAAGTTCTTTTAAAATTGTTTCATTTACAAGTGAGGAAGTTTGTTTAAAAAAAAGGGGGATTTGTTTTTAAAACAAATGAAAGGTATTATTAAAGGGTTTTTTTTAAGAGAGGAGGTTTTCCATAAAAAGTTGCTTTGTTCAAATTTATTTTTTAAAACTTGAATTTAGAAAGAGGGCTACAAGGTATTGTTTAAAAAGGGCTCATGCAATTCTTAAAGGCTCATAAGGCTCATGTAATCTAAGAAAGAAGAAGAGGATTTTGTTCCAATCAGCTCTCGACATTCTGATATTTTTGTGAAATTTTTGTGAAAATGTCACCTTAGCAGATAATTTTTGGAAGTAAGGTCTTTGTAGATAATTCATAGATTCGTTCCTTTGTGGAAGCCAAGTAGCAACAAATTTTGTGTTGCAACTGGTTATGATGTCTACAATTTGTTTTACTTGTTGAGTTGTAGTGACCCAGCACTCAACAAATGGGAAAACCTAACAGGATAAGAAATTTGAAGCAACAACAAGAGATGTTTGAATTTTTTTTTGATGATGAGAAGTAAAAGCAAGAGTGAATGAAGCAAAGACGGCCATAAAATCTTCGAATACCCTTAAGAGGAGTTTTCATCTATGGGGGGGTAATCAAGTTGAAGATGAAGGCGGTCTTAGAGTAGCAGATCTATATCGAGATGAAAATTTTGTTGAATCCCACTGTGCTCAACCACAAGTGGATGATGACTATGATAAATTTGGAGAAGAAAAGGAGGAGGGCTTAGATGCTCGTGAATCCCACTATTCACAACTACAAGTGGATGAAGACTTGGTGAATCTAACCACAAATATTGTTGATGACAATATGGTGAATCCAACAATTAATATTGCTAATGTAAATTTTGATGAAGAATTGTTGGATAATGGTGAATGGTTGTAGATGATGCAACATAAGAATTATATTAACATGATGCTATTGGTGAGATAATCCCACTTGAGTCTGGAAATCAAGTTGAATACAAGTTGCCTGCACTAACACATGTTACTAAAGAAGTGGAAGAGACATAGATAGATGTAGAGGCAAATAAGGAATCCCACAAAGAGAAAACAGAGACAAAATCATAAGTAGGGAAGGAAGCACAACAGGAGAAATATCTCATTGCATAACATAAGGAACATAACCTATGTGTTTCTGTAGATGTTTTTACACATACCATTGATTTCCAATATGTAGGTAAACAAGATGATTATGAAGAAGAGTTAAGTTTCCTTGAAGCATGGATTGCAACACCACACCTTGATAAAGTCTGTGTAGAAGCTGCATAAATGAATGTTGAAGACAACTTGGATGATGAGAACACCAATGAAATTTTTAGGAATTAGAGTCTCGAATAAATACAATTTTATTCTCATCTTATGTTGCAGCAGATTGATGATGAAAAACGCACTACATAAGATAATATGTGGCAATAGTCCATGTAAAAGTCGTTTTTTGAAGAAGTCTAGGATATGCTTAAATAACCTAGAATAGTGGAAGGCCTGCACTAGCAAATGAATACACTTAGGTTGGAAGGAAACAACAAAAATAAAAAGCTGAAACAATTTAGAGGCTACAGGATCTCGAAGAAGAGAAAAGAAAAGTAAATCTAGTTGAAGTCAATTTTTTGAATTGTAAGCCTAGTTGAGACATAGATCAATAGGAACCTAAATTAAACTTTTATGTGGTTGTAATTAAGTGGGGTTGTTGGAGAATCTAATTTCAACCACATGTTAGGTGTCAAAGCCATCCATCCAAGTGTCCAAGTTCAGTTTCAGTTAGCCCAATTTAGTTTAGTTTCACTGTAATCATTTATTGTTGATGTCCCAAATGTAATATTATTTAATTTATTTTTAATATAACTACAATAAACATAACAATAACAATATAACAATATAACTACAATGCAAGAATGCAGGAGTCAAAATACAATTTTCAACCATCTGAAACATTACCAAGAAGAGAACAGTGTAATTCAGTCCAGGGTATTTAAAGAAAAGACCTAAGAATAGTTTCAATAGCATATATCCTCCTAATTTCTTGACATACCATACTTCACGTTGGACTGAAACAATAGTGCACACCCAAATCACCTTAACTAAAAAAAATTGGCTGACAGAACCTCAAAAGCCATAAGTGTCACTGCTCAAAAGTTTCCTCTCACGATGAGGGAAAGTCAATACCTCACCAACCATTAGCATCATAACTATATCATAGACTATATGAACAAATAGATGTCTAAAGCAATATGGAGGCCAATCACCATTGTCATCTAGGGTAAAATGAAGACCACCACATAATCCAAAATAACAGGGTAAAGTGTTGAGATAATCATAAATGAATAGGCTGGTGATGAGTTTCAAAAACAACCATCAATACACCATCAACTATAAACTAAAGGAAAAACACCATATTGGAATCGTTATTTTCATCAACGCTACAGAAAATCCAGAGTGACCACTAAACCAACACATGCCCAACAAGCCCAAATTTGAATAAACATGAACAACAATAGGTAGAAAAATAATTATATTCACCAAGGATATATTTTGGCTCTATTTTGAAACACTTTCATCGTTTTTGGCTCTATCAAGAGAATAGAGATGGTACCCAAAGTATCCAAATTTTTTCACAAAGGTGTATCATGAGATAGTGACTTTCCTCTTAATAATTAATTAATTTATTATGATTATGATGGTTTATGCAATTCATTCTAATAGACTCCATACTAGGATATTCTATATGGTAGTTGTCTCCTAAGACTACCCTTCATACCTATATTTGAGAGGTGTGAGAATTTCAAGGTTAGCATTGCACCCCCTACTAGAAGCACAATGAAAGGATTTTTAATGTTTCAACTTTAGTGAATTGGTACATGAGCATGAAACCATTCGTTAGGGCCCTTGGGTATATAGGAATACCTTGGTGTTATTTCCCCATCAAACTCATGACTTCCGTTGAAAAATCAACCAAGTGGCTTTCCTAGTCTAAGTGGACTTCCCTATCCTCCTATTACAATTTCTACCTAACCCTAAAGTAGATTGTAGGCCCATTAAGTAAGTTTACCTCCCATGAATTTAAATGATTTTTAAACCCTTTACCATGACATAGAGTATGCATTAGAGTAAAATTGTCTAAATATGTCAAATAATTTGTGATTTCCAATATTAGAAACCATATCCATCACTAGGTTCAAAACATCATATTTTCTGACACTTACTTTCATTGTCAAATTTCAAACCATGGGATCCATGGTTGTTGGGTTATGACCTAGGGTTATGAGAGGAAGAAAGAATGATTCAAAACATTAATCTATTTTTTCCTCCCCCACTTTAATGAACTTATCACACAAAATCATTATGCATTCCTATTTTGAATTTGAAGATTCCTATATAGCTTATGATTATAAAACCAATGCTCAAATGAAAAGGCTATGCTCATGTACTTTGAAGGAAACAATGATTATATTGGTATATACTTATAAAACCAATGCTCAAATGGTTAGGCTATGCTTGTGTACTTTGAATAAAACAATGATAATGTTGGTTTATGACTATAGATGGAAATAACATCAATACTTAGGAGAATATGGAACAAGCATTTATAAAATACACATATATTATTGTAAATTAGAAATACTATAGATGAGATATATAAGATAAACCAAGGAGGAAAAGAGTAATTTGAAGATTATGTTGAGAGGTTTTAGTGTAAATATAACTATATTGAGAGGTTTTAATTTAACTATAATTTTTTTAGCAATTATAGATTGGAATCAAAATCCTTAAATTACTAGTCCTTGTAAATGTTAGAAAAGTATGGATAGATACTAAAAATAATGTTTTACAATTTTTTTACTAGGAGGAAAATGAAGTATTCTGTTATGAAACCAGCTCAAGAAAAGATAGAAAAGATAGATCAATGGCTTAGAATTCAGCCTCTTCAAGGGGGCAACCTCCTTTACATTACATAAATGAACAATTCTTGGATGATTCAAATGACAAAACCTCCTTTCTATATATAGGAGTCTAAGGAGTCACAATATAATCCAGCCGACCTAACAATAATAATATAAAGCCACAAAAATAACAATAGAGGGATTCTATGGGGCACAATAATAACAATATGGGAGCAATAGGGGCACAACAATATTAATAAGGGTATAACTACAATAGTAATGGGGTAATCACTAGTATTATAGGGACCCAACATGCCCCTCTCCTTCAAAAAAGTGTTGTCCTCAATGCTTGAGTAGTTCTGGATACTTCTGCATAAAATTCTCATCCTCCCATGTGGAATCTTCAGCGGATAAGTTCTTCCACTTGATAAGATACTCTGAAATTGATCGATTTCGTAGCTGTCGAGTTCTTGTTTCTGTGACTGCTTCCGGTTCCAATATAATTTTTCCTTCCTCGTCAAGTTCTGGCAATATTGTTTGAACTGGGAGCTTGTCGCCTATAACCTTCTTTAAACATGAAACATGGAAAACTGGGTGCAATCGAGAAGCTGCAGGAAGCTCCAATTTGTATGCCATAGTACCAATCTTTTGCAACACCTTGTACGGACCATAATACTTTGGTGATAATTTATTATCCTTCTTAGCTTGCTTGAGGGACATTTGCTTATATGGTTGTAGCCGTAGGAATACCCAATCACCTACATCAAAACTTCTTTCACTGCGATGTTGATCTGCCTGTTGTTTCATTCTATTTTGTGCCAACACGAGGTTATCCTTTAAGAGTTGGAGGACTTGTTGTTGATGTTCGATGTGATGTTCCACTGCCTGAACCTTAGAATTTTCTCTTAAATATGATGTGATGGATGGTGGTTGATACCCATAAAGTGCCATAAATGGGGTCATTTTTGTTGTTGTATGGAAGGAAGTGTTATACCACCATTCAGCCAGAGGCAACCATTTGACCCATTGTGTCTGTTTATCAGATACAAAGCAACGAAGATATCCTTCCAAACATTTGTTTACTATCTCAGTTTGCCCATCAGATTGAGGATGATAAGATGAGCTATGAGCTAACTGAGTACCAAGACAAGAAAATAATTCTGTCCAAAAATTTCCAGTGAAAATGGGATCTCTGTCACTTACAATAATCTTTGGGTTTCCATGTAGCTTTTGAATTGTTTCCATAAATGCAGTAGAAACTGTACTGGCTTTAAATGGATGTGATAATGCACAAAAGTGTGCATACTTGGTAAGTCTGTCAACTACCACCATGATGACACTCTTTCCCTCAGACTTGGGTAAACCTGTGATAAAATCCATTGAAACCTCCTCCCAACGTTGGCTTGGAATGGATAAAGGTTGTAATAGACCCGGTGTCTTAATTGTTTCAACTTTATTTTGTTGGCAAACCAAACATTCTGCCACAAACTTTTGAATATCTAATTTTCCCTCCTAAGGGAGAAGTGTGCAATTCCATAAGAATCTTTTGTTTTAGCTGGGAATTCTTACAGAGGTATAAGCGATCTTTGTACCATAACGAATCATTTTGCCAGCTAAATGTATCAGACGTACTGGAATCTTGTTGTAACTTTCGAATAAGTGCCCACACTTCTTCGTCATTCTTCCATTCCTCCCTTGCTTCATTTATCCAATCTGGTTGGATAATAGAAATGGCGCACAACAATGCTTCCACATCCTCATCCTTTCTTGAGAGTGCATCTGCCACCACATTTTGCTTCCCTTTTTTGTAGATGATTTCAAAGTCATAACCCAACATCTTTGTGACCCACTTTTGTTGCTCTTCAGAGGATAATCTTTGTTCTAAAAAGTATTTAAGGCTATCATGATCCGTTTTTACCTTGAAGTGTCTTCCCATTAGGTAGGGTCGCCATTTCTTAAGTGCATGGAGTATTGCCAACATTTCCTTCTCATAAATAGCTTTGCTTAAAAACTTTCCCTTGATTGGACGACTTTCAAAAGCAATGGGTCTTTCATCTTGCATTAGAACAGCACCAATTCCATTTCCTGAAGCATCACATTCCACAATAAAGGTTTTTGTGAAGTCCGGTGTAGCTAAGACCGGTGCTTGGCACATTGCCTCTTTAAGATGTTCAAAGGCCTTTGTTGCTTCCGGAGTCCATGAAAATGCATCTTTCTTCAATAATGTTGTTAGAGGTGCTGCTATTCTCCCATAATTCTTAACAAACTTGCGATAATACCCTGTCAACCCGAGAAATCCTCGCAGATGCTTTATGGATGTGGGGATTTTCCATTCCTTAATGGCTTTAATTTTGCTAGGGTCTACCTTAACTCCTTCATGAGATACAATATGACCCAGATATTCCACCTCCTGGACTCCAAAGAAACATTTGGATCTTTTTGCATATAATTGTTTCTCCTCCAATAGTTGTAGCACCCTGTCAACATGTTCAACATGATCCTTCCAAGACTTGCTGTAGATTAGTATATCATCAAAAAATACTAACACAAATTTTCTAAGGAATGGTTTGAAAATTGAATTCATCAAACCTTGAAATGTTGAAGGTGCATTGGTAAGGCCAAAAGGCATGACCAAAAATTCATAATGACCCTCATGAGTTCTAAATGATGTTTTTGGAATGTCTTCAGTCTTCATTCTGATTTGATGATATCCTAAACGAAGATCCAACTTGGTGAAGTAAATTGATCCATGCAATTCATCCAGTAATTCATCAATGACAGGAATGGGGAACTTATCTTTAATAGTGAGCTTGTTGAGCTCCCTATAATCTGGACACATGCGCCATGATCCATCCTTCTTGTGCACCAATACTACTGGAGCAGAGAAAGAACTTTGACTCGGTTGAATTATACCAGCCTCTAGCATTTCTGCAACCATACGTTCAATTTCACTTTTTTGGACATAGGGATATCTGTACGGCCTGATGTTTGGAGGAACACTTCCTGGAATCAGATGAATAGCATGATCATGATCACGCATAGGTGGGAGACCTTTGGGAGTCTCAAATACCTTGGAATGATTGTCCAAGACTTTTTGGAGATCTGGAGAAATAGATGATTCCAATGTGGAAACATCTAGCGAACATAATTGTGCAATTACACCTCTTTGCTCCTTTTTTAGAAGCTTTGTCATACCATTAGAGCTGATTATCTTTCCTGGTTTCCCTGCAATACCCCTTAATTCAACTTCCTTTCCTTCCGTAGAAAATTTGATGAAAAGTTCTTGAAAATTAAAAGCTATTGTACCCAAGGATTGTAGCCATTGGACTCCTAGTACAACATCAGCACCTCCCATTGGAATGGAAAGCATTGGGCTAGTCAATACATATTCTCCCATGGATAGCTTGATATTATGGCACTTTCCAGAGCAATTTATTGTTCCTCCATTTGCAATCATCACTTGACACTCTGGTGCTGGATATAGGAAGCAATTCAATTCTTTTGCTACCTTACAATGAATAAAATTGTGGGTGCTTCCTGAATCAATCAACACTATTACCTTTTTCTTCTTGATTTGTCCTTCTATCTTGATGGTTTGAGGAGTGGTAATTCCCGCCAATGCATTACAAGATATGGTCGGATTTATTTGTTCTTCATCTAGGCTTTGTTCCTGGAGTATATCCTCTTCTTTTGACCTTTCTTGCTCCTTTTCTTCTTCCTCTTCACAATCTATGTAGAATAATTTCTTCTCAGCACACTTATGACCTTTAGTGTATTTGCTATCACAACTGTAACAAAGCCCTTTTGCTCTTTTTTCTTCCAATTGTTGTGGTGTCAACCTTATAGGTTGTGGAAGACTAGGGGCAACAACACTTCCATCTTTATAGTTGTGAGTGGTATGCTTCCTGGTTGCCATAATTTTGCTTTCCATTTTTCTTGCTAACCTGAATGCCTTCTCTAATGAATCAGGTTCCCAAAGGCGAACATCATGTTGGATATTATCCTTTAAAGACCCTATGAACACATCAATCCTATGCTCTAGAATATATTTTACCCTTATGTTCAATTTTTGGAACTCCTCAATGTGCTCCATTATTGAACCCTTTTGTTTGAGACTTATCAATTGGCTAAAAAAAGTGTTTCTTTTTGTATCCTCATAATGTGCTATCAATTCTTCCGTAAAAATTTCCCAAGTGATAAATTGTTTACGAGAGCAAAGCCATTGATACCATACAAACTGATTTGGTTCCAAATATAAAGTTGCCATACGTACCTTTTGTGTGTTTTGCACATTATTGAGATCGAAAAATTGCTCCATCTGTAATATCCATGTGGCGGGATCCTTGCCATCAAACTTCCTCATATCGATTTTTGGAATATGGTGAGTCTTCGATCCAACATTAGAGTCTATGGAATCATGATTAACATTTCTTTTGTTCTCATCATGAGTTTCCTTTAGTACCCTTTCACCCTTAGTGACCATTTCTTGTAGCAACTTATTCATATTTATCTTCAATTTGTCCATGTCTGTCTTCAGATATATCTTCAAATCATCCATCTTAGCTTCTGCGCCTTTCTTTAAACCATCCATCTTAGCTTCTACATCTTTCTTTAAACCATCCATCTTAGATTTTGTTCCTTTTTGTGCAAGTGACAATTGTTGCACTTGGTCTAGTAATTTTGATATATCGTGTTGTATTTCTTCCTCTTCTTCATGGGTCATGCTAGAGCTTTCAGGTTGCCTACTAGGTGTTTGCATTTTCTTTCATCAGGGCATCAATTACCAATAATAATGCTTTACTATGCCGTTTGAATTCCTTCAAACTAATTTTTCAAACCAATCTTATGCAAAATTTTTAAAAAACTACACACCTTTTTTTCACTTTGTAGGAGCTCGATATTGCCTCTGATGTATCTCTATACTTTCCAATCATCTAGTTCTGAATTTGTGACCTGCAGTAGCCCTTTTTTTCCTCTTTCCAATGCCACAAGTTTGACCCAAATTGGATTCTCCAAGGAAGAGTTATACGAAATCTCCCATAGTGACTTGATTATAGACTAGTTCAGTAGAGCGAACTTGTACGATGTGCCATGAGTCACTGTTTCGACCTTTGGATTTGAAAAATGCATAAAAGAAATTACAGTCCGTCCTCTTTCTGTACCTTCTTATGAAATTTCAATCCGATGCCCAGAGAGAAAGTTATGACGATTTTCCCTAGGTCACCTGTTTGGAATGTAATTGAGGAGTTTGCAAAAAGACCAACTTCCTCAGATCATATCTCCGCAAATATAGTGTGAAAAGCTCTGAAATTCGGACTCGATGTTCAGTGCGATTTATTCTTAAATGGGTTTTTTTTTCAACTTTTGAAACATCGCAAAAAAAAAAATTATAGCGAAAATTCCACGAAGACCTGTTTGGAGCAGTGAAACCCTAGAATCCAAAGCTCTGATACCAAATGTTATGAAACCAGCTCAAGAAAAGATAGAAAAGATAGATCAACGCCTTAGAATTCAGCCTCTTCGAGGGGGCAACCTCCTTTACATTACATAAATGAACAATTCTTGGATGATTCAAATGAAAAAACCTCCTTTCTATATATAGGAGTCTAAGGAGTCACAATATAATCCAGCTGACCTAACAATAATAATATAAAGCCACAAAAATAACAATAGAGGGATTCTATGGGGCACATTAACAACAATATGGGGGCAATAGGGGCACAACGATATTAATAAGGGGTATAACTACAATAGTAATGGGGTAATTGTTAACGGGAAAAGTGTCTATTCAGAACGACCCTATCCCACTAAGGTGTGACAGTGACCTTAGAAACAAACAGAGAAAACTACTTTTGTATTCTTCTTTATGAACTATAAACAAAGAGAAATAGGATGAACCAACCTGTGTCTTGTGCTAGTCCTTTGATCCGATCTCTCTCCTCTTTGACAACTTCTAGCTACCTGCTCCCTTACTTGCCCAGCTTCACCAAGTACCTGCAAGATCACAGAAGAAGGAAACTATACAAAGACATGGGTTCATACTCATAAAAAGCTTAGGATCATATTTAAGCTAAACATACAAATGTAACAAACATCAATGATACAGAAGCATGTAGGAGAAACTCAAATAGTTTTATTGATATAAAAAGAAGATCCAGGAGGAGTTACAACCGATGATTCCTGATCCAGCATCAACCTCCCAGCAGAGAAGCCCCTCTTCACCTCCAACAAAGCATAAATCACCCAATACTCTGATATCTATCTCAAAACCAACAGCAATTCTCTGCAATGTACAATATTCCAGCCTCTAGATCTCTTGGATGAGGGATCCATATATAGATGTATGCAAAGAGGATGAGTCAGCTCATGAATTGATTAGTGGCTTCTCTCTGTCAGTTCTTGCTTCCACTTGGAGACTGAGAGCCTCTTACTCATCCCTGGTCGAATTCAGTGAGGCAAGTGTCATTGGAGAAGATTCTGGAAGCTTCCATTGTCTCTCCACCTCATGGAATGACTCTGCCACTTGTCATTTCCCAATCAACGCACCCTGGTAGTGCATTTAGGTGCATTGCAACGCACCTAGCTAGTGTATTTGGGTGCTATGCAACGCAGCTAGCTAGTGGAGCAGCTAAAATGATCCTGATTTGACTAGTTCTAAGCACTTTCTGGTGGAGAACTTCTGGGAGAAGCTGTAATTTGTTGACCTTGTTCTTTTAGGAGTTAGAACAACACTTTTAGGGACTGAGGAGCCCTTGGTTTATGGAAATTTCATGCTTAAAGCTGTAAGGCACAAAAATGTCTATAATAGTTGCCCCCTAAAGTATGAGGCCGTTTATCGGGTGAAATGATTTATTAGGAGGATCCGAAGTTCTTTCAATGCTGGGAGGAGACTTGTAATAAGATACAATACAATACATTATCTTCATACTGTTTTCATGATCTAGCTGAGGTGGGCATTCCCATGCTCAGCTTTCATAAATTCATTTTCATGTACATAGGACAGACAATCGTCTGTTGGTAGACTGATGATTCTGATAGAGCCATCATCCTTTTGGTAGGATGATTATCTATGCTGCAATGCTGTACATTTCAATGTATTTATTTTCCTGAATATATATCGCGGCTCGGATGGATGAAACTGGATCCGGGGTCTTCAATCTCATCCGATCTTCACTCGAAGTACAAGTCGATCCATGTGAGAAATGTTTTGAAGTCGAACATGGAAAGACATCGCTTGATTACCAGTTAATGATGTAAACTGTTAACAAGCGCGAGAGGAATCACCGATAATGATAATGACCCTCAAGGTACTGCAGTACAATTCATGTGGTGTGAATAAAGGACTTGGCATTGAAAACCATGCAAAATATTTCGGTCGAAGGTCATTGATGTATACCTGTCGCCGGAAGTGAGAAACTTGCCATTGAGGCATGCAAGCTTCAAAGTACTGAATGGGGTGTTCCTAGATCAACTTCTTGGATAATGAGCTGATGTCGACAAGAAGTGATCCGTCAAAGGAGGGCCTTAATGAATCCCACATCAATGACACAGAACGGAGCAAATGATTTTGATGGAGGTGAAAACGATCTGATGATATATGGTTCAGGGTGGCAGTCATGAAAGAATGAAGTATGATGGATGGTAGTGGATGGGACACAGGTGACTTCTCTGGATGACTTCTCTTGAACATGTCGGCGACACTTATGTGATGGATTGATAGCATTTACACCAAATGTGGATGGTATGGTGAGACCATGGCAATGTGACCGGTGAATGAAACAACCCAACCCGACTCAGGCACAGAGTGGAAGTGTCATGTTCAAGAGCGACTTGCTACCAATAAAGTTTCTTTGAGCTTTCTTCCCAATTTTTCCCCAGTCATTGCTGACCAGTACCTCTTTATTTTTGTCAAGCTTGAGGAGGATAACATATGGTTGTTCTATAATTTGCCCTTCGAGCAAACCCATCGCTATGTTTTAACGAGCCTAGCGATAGTGAAACTTGTTCTCGTCTAAAGACAAGCTTGTCGCTATTAATCTTTTTAACAAGTCTAATGACAAAGACAACTCGGTCCTTTTCATTTTTAGAGAGTCTGTAAAGGTAACTCCGAAATTCCTTTTTCGTCATCTAATCCCTCAAGTCCGAAAAAGTATAAAACAATACAGAAGGGATGGATTTTTGATTGTTTTAACGAGCCGAACAAAACAAGCGCTCGATCTTTTTATGTAATCCCTCAGGTCCAAAAAGATTAAAATCTAGAGGAGGGATAGCACTTCCGGTCGCTTTAACGAGCTGGAAGGCCAAAACTCGGCAATCTTTTCATATTTTACGAGTCAGTTGAAAAGAGCTTAAAGAAGACTCGTATTTTGAGGAACGAGTGATAAAATGGGTAGCAGCTGATTCCAGGTAAGGTTTGGAATTTTCCAATCACGACAGTGTCACAAGGATGGCTAGTGAAATCACTCTTCGCAGTTGTTCCTCAAAATGGGTAAACAATCAAATGGAGGTGAATGGCCGACCAATGGAAAAGTGGAGGTGACGGTGCAAACACGACCAAGGCTTTAATGGCTGAAATGTTTCATTCACGGTGGTTATTTACCGGGGGGATATTTCATTTTTTAATGAGCTTAAACGCGGGTGGAAACATTTGCTCAGTCTTATGTTTATTTTTTAACGAGCTTGAACTATGTGCTAAAACTGCTCGATTAGATGGTCTTGTTTTGATTTTTACCATAGATAGCTTTGTCCTTCCAAAGATCGTACTGTATTTTCAACTGCTTCATCAAACTAGTTAGAAATGAACAATATTTGCTTGAAAACGAGATTAAAATGCTAATATTTTACTTTGAATTACGTAAAAGTAAATAAAAAGTGTTTTTTACCTCTCATTTTACCATTTCGTTTGAACTTAGTTTGTTGGAGCTTTGGAGGTGCTTTCCCCCTCGATTTTCATCAGTTGATTTCGGGAGATTCTGTGGACAATTCTCGACGCCTCTGGACCAGGTAGGAACTAAACCTGAGCTCTTTCATTTCATGGTTTCCTTTTTGCATTCTGTACTTTATTCCCTGCTTTTCTGAGCCCTTGTTGTTTGAGGGATTCGTTCTGCCATCAACGCATCCTCAGTACATCGAAACCTGCGTTGAATGGTGGCCTGTATGAAGGTTGTTTGACATTCAATGCACCTAGAACACTGCTGCAGGTGCGTTAGGCGCAGAAAGGGAATTTGTTGCACAGTTTTTGATGGAATTTTTTCCTGTTTCTCATCAAAATCAGGATCTAACTCCTCTCTTGTTTGTTTTTCATAGATCTTGGAGCAAGATGACCCTTACATGGCAAGAACGAGAACATGAAGAAGAGGACACAATTGCCCTACATGATCCAGTTACAGTGAACGCGCTGCGGAATTGTGGCTTGCTGAAGTTCTTCCGCATCTCTAGCATGAGACAACAGATTAACTTACTACATTATTTGCTTGACGCCTGGGATCCTATCAACCAGGTTTTCTAGATTAGGGGCAAATCTATCCACTTGACTACAGTAGACATCTATTTCTTGATTGGCTTGTCAAGGCGGGCTGCCCCCATCTCTTTGTCAGGTTCGGCCCGAGGAGGCGATTCTATGAGAGATTACGTCCGCCGATATTGCAGAGAAGGATCTCAGCCGAGTAAAGATGGCAAGATCATCATCCGTGATGTCACTGATAGGTCTCTTAGGACTATCCTGTTTACTTTTGGTAGGATGGCCGGTAGTGCGTCTCTTCATGTGGCCAACAGATCCTATATGCAGCATGCCTTGGAATGCCTTCAACTGAAGGTGTTCAACTGGTGCGACGCAGTACTTCTTGTGATGAAGGAACAGTTGACCAAGATAAAGAACGGGAGGTTGAAGAACTTTGGGTATGGTTCTATTTTGACCGCCTTTGCCTTGGAGAAGATACCACTGATGCAGCCGCAGTACATTGCACTTGACTTACCTTCTCCTACCAAACCACATATGCAGAGATGGGTTGACCATATGTCTAGGCATGTTGGCCAATCTCAGATTTCATTTTCTGATGCCTTCTTCAGGTGGTTTGATCGTCAGGAGATGGTTTATGCCGAGTATCCATATGCTGGCATGGACTTCCGGGGTGATCCAGATTTAGTACTGCCGGATGGCGAGCAGTGGGGTGCTATTGGTAAAATCTCTGACCATATTTTTGTTTACTGTTTTTGTTTATAATGTCCTTGTGCTTTGTTCTATCAAGACTCTAATCAAACTCATGTGTACATGCAGATGTTGGTCCTGTTCGTCCAGTAGTTCGCCTGAGAGTACTAGCTGTTGCCCCAGCAGGAGAGGCCGCCGGAAGAGCTATTCTTCACGACCTCGATGTGGTCGAGACTCTCACAGCTTTGCAGGAGCAGGTTGAGGGCCTCACTCTTGGTATACGAGATGTGAGGACTGACGAGCTACCTTTGCGGTTACAGCGGCATACTACTGGTGTGCCCAGACGATGGACTCGTCTCCTACACATGACCGCACAGGCTGTGACTTGCTATCACGAGCATCATTAGACTAGGGTGCCCCCTAGCATTTTGAGTTTTTGGGTCGCGTGACCGATTTTGTCTTGGATACAGAACATTATATGTAAATCATAAACAACTATATATATTTTTTGATTTTCGGAGTTTTATTCTGGTTGAGTTATATGATCCACATGTAAAACATTGATGATGTGTTTCTTCTTATAAATGTTGCAAATGTCTATCTAGCACATAGTTTGCTAATGAGTCGGTTAATGTGTTTAAGTTTCTGGAAATATGTTGGTATTGAATAAGATCAAATTGTCTTTCCAAAATCTTGACCCTTAGGAACATGCGATAAATAGCTGGGTTTCAGACGGAATATATACCATTGAGTTGTAGTATTACGAGCTGTGAGTCTAGCCTGACGATTAGTCGACGTATACCATGAGTGATGGCATCAGAGAGAAGTTCTATCAACGCGCTATGCTCAGCGATATTGTTCGTTGATCGACCAATACATACACCTCTGAAACTTACTAACTCGCCGCTTGGATAAAAAATGGCCCAGGCTGCGGAGGACAGGTTCCGCAAACTATGACTCGCTCCGTCGGCATATCCAACACATGGCTCCAATGGGTTTGACATCTGCAATAAATGTAAAAAGGTGGATTACTCGACCAAAAAAAACACTCTAGCGAAAACAAAAATATAACAAAATCATACTGGTTACTACTACGCGTAGTAACGCTTGAGGTACAACCCATTACGAGGTTGCGCCAGTGGAATTCCGTCATAATCCATCAACTCGTAGGCTCTCTTTGCTAACACCCGCTTAACAATGTAAGGGCCCATCCATAAAGATTTAAATTTACTTGCTCCCAATTTATCGGATTCTTGGTCGTAAAGCAAGACCAAGTCACCTTCTAAGAAGACACGGGGTTTGACATTTTTGTCAAACTACGCCTTGACTCGTTTCTTATGGGCTTCGTTAGCCAACGCGGCGTCACGACGGGTTTCATCCAATTTGATTAATTCCAAGAAACGAGCTTCTTCTTCTGAAGTTCCGGGGAGGAGATCAATTGCGAGTTTGAGAGACGAGATTTCACACTGGACTGGTAAGACTGCTTCCAGGCCATATACCAGTTGGAAGGGTGTGAACCCGGTTGCATTTCTTTCCGATGTTCGGTAAGCCCACAAAGCTGAGTACAGGATTAGGTGCCATCTTCTTTTGTGAACTCCGATCATCCTTTGCAGCATGCGCTTCAGGACCTTGTTGATCGCTTCAACTTGTTCGTTGGCCTGCGGATAATATAGAGTAGAGCTGTCGTGAGACAACCCTAGTTTGGCAGCTAATTCAACCATCATGTGATTGCGAAAATGCGATCCATGATCTATGACTATAGCCTGTGGTACGCCGAATCTGGCGACTACATGATTGAAAAAGAAAAGGGCAGCTGTTTCACCAGTATTATCTAATGTAGGCATCGCCTCAGCCCATTTGGTAAAATAGTCAACTGCGACTATGATATACCCATGCCCCCCGGTCGAGGTGGGGTTACATGTCATGAAATCGATGCCCCATTTGGCGAATGGCCCAACAACAACTATTGGCTGTAGAGGTGCAGGTGGTCTTCTGGTTTTGTTATCGAAAATTTGACAAGCATGGCAACTTCTGACTGCGGTTATGCAATCTTTGAACATTGTTGGCCAGAAGTATCCTGCTCGTAATATTTTTTTGTGCTGTAGCATATCCAGATTGATGCCCCCTCACACGCGCCTGAATGACACTCATTCAGGACTTTTTCGGCCTCCTCGTGGGTGAGGCACCTTCTCAGAACTGTATCAATACCATGACGGTAAAGCGTATCACCGACAATCATGTAGTCTTTTGCTTGGTATCGAATACGTTTTTGTTCAGAGTGGGAGGTGTTTGGCCTGAATTTTTGGGTTTGGAGATAAATGATTATATCCCCATACCACTCATTGCTTGTATATATCAGAAACAAACTTTCACCCACGATTGATTCTTCGGAAGTTTCATCGTTGGACGACGATGGGAGATCACATAATAATTCTGCGAAAACTAGAGCTTTCTTTGACTTGGATTTTACAAATTCCAGATCAAACTCTTGAAGGATTGCTATCCATTTTGAATATTTTCCCCCCAGCAACTGTCGCGACAATATATAAGTCATGGGGTTGCAATCTGACAGAATGGTAGTCTTCCGAAAGAGGACATAGTGTCGAAATATTTGTATCGCTTGAACAGCTGCAAGCGCTAGCTTTTCAACATAAGAATATTTGCTTTCCGTATCATTTAAGTTTTTACTTAAATAATAAATAGGATGTTCAATTCCATCGACTTCTTGAACTAAAACCATTGCGATGGTCATATCTGCTGCAGCCAGATACAGGTTAAAGTCTCTTTGATAATCGGGGGCGTACATTAATGATGCTTTCATTAGGGAATCTTTTAAAGAATCAAAGGAAGCTTGCGCGACCTGATCCCAGACAAAGGGTACCTCCTTTTTCTAGAGACGAGTATAACCTTTAGCAAGTTCAGCGTAATTCAGAATGAACCTCCTCAGAAAGTTTGCTTTCCCTTGGAGTTTCTGAATCTGAAGCAAGTTCGAAGGTGGAGGCAAATTTATGATTGCCTGGACCTTACACGGGTCGAGAAGAATCCCATCCTTGGAGACCACAAAGCTAAGTAAACGACCAGAACTGACGCAAAATACACATTTGTGCGGATTGAGTCGTATCTTGTATTGTCGGCAACATAGAAATATCGCTCTTAAATGCTGCGGATGATCAGTCCGCTTTCGCGAATGAGCTGGAAGGTCGTCGCGGTAAGGTTGAACGATGTTTTTGATGTCATGGAAGGCATAATTCATTGCCCTCTGAAACATCGCCCCTGCGTTCTTTAAACCAAAGGGTAATTTTCGATATGCGAATGTGCCCCACGGACAAATGAATGCAGTCTTTGACTGGTCCTGTGGACGGATATTTATTTGATTATACCCGGAGAATCCATCCATGAATGAAAAGATTTCGCATCCGGCACATTCATCAATTATCTGGTCAATGAAGGGTGTAGGGTAGTTGTCTTTTGGACAAGCTTGATTTACATCCCTATAATCGACGCACACTCTAATCGTCCCTTGTTTTTTATAACAGGGACAATATTCGATACCCAATCGGTTAGCGGAACCGGGTAGATGAAACCAGCATAGAGGAGTTTTTCAACTGCTGCCTTAATGGTAGTGGCTTTCTTGGGGTGCACCTGCCTTAGCCGTTGTCGTACTGGTTTGACATCTGGATACATCTTAATTTCGTGTTCAACGATACTCGAGTCGATGCCTGGCATTTCACTGTATGACCAAGCAAAGACATCTCTGAATTCGCGAAAAAGAGCGTTATATATTTCCAGCTCTGAAGGAGAACAACATTTGCCGACATAAATATTCTCTACAACATCTGTTTTGGTCGAGATATTTATGGCTATAGTCTCTTCAATGTTGGACAAGTTTCGCTCGGAATCCACCGTATTTACAATATTTGATAGAAAATCAACTACTAAAGGATGATAAAGGTCATTTTGAGTATCTTCTTCATAATTCAGAAGAAGAGAACGATGGTGGGAATCATTCCATGGTGCTCCTTCAATTACCATAGCTTGGAGAATTCCTTCGTCGGTGCCATGCACTTGCGACCAAGGATCTGAAGGAGTACCATATTCTCTAGACCTATCTATCCAAATGCTTGATGAGCGTTGATTTGGGTTTGCCTCCCATGCCAGAAACATTGATTGCTATAATATTTCCATTGGGCTTGGGGGCAAAACCATTGCATGATCCATGTTGATATCGTTTTCTGAGATCTTTGTGGAAGATATCATGTTGCAGGTTCCTATTGATGCTACTTCCGCCAGATTGATTGGAGGTGGAAGAGCGAAAGTTCCCATTAATATAGGATCTTTTAGTAGGCCTACTCCGATATTCTGAAGCGAATGGGGGCTTCCATGGATCATGGGAATGCTTCCTATAACTTGAGAACCATTGGGGAGGAAGTTTTGCTGGTCGACGATTGTAATCCCTCCTTGAAAGGGAAATGCAATCTTTCTAAAATAGGTCGACACAACAGTTGCCATGGCATATATCCATGGTCGTCCCAGTAGGATGTTGTAATCAAGATTCCCATCAATGACTTCAACATCTATTTCTACCGTTTTCCCTCCTAGTTCAACTTTCAAGTTATTTAGGATACCGTATGGGGTATATGTCCTTCCGTCGAATGCTTTTAATGTTGTCGCAGATTGTGACAAGGTTGGAGATCCTAAAGTTTTCCAGCAACTCATCGACATAATGCATGTGGATGCCCCCTCATCAATAATCGTTCAGTGAATAGTTTTGTTGAGGGCTTTCACTTGAACAAGGAAAGCTAATTGATCTGGTAATTGAGGATCGTACCCTTTGTGGTCGAAGGATACAAGATTGGAATCGTTTGGATCAATCCCACCAATGGCTGATAATAACGCCTGCCTTTAGGATGGGCAATTTTGTAGTACTTCAAGAGTCGACATAGCAGATGGCGATTGGGCCAAATCTTCCACTATGTTATAATGCTGTGCCGCTCTAGCGCGGGGATTAAATTTCGACTTGTGTACTACTCCCTTCGGCGGTTTTATCGTCAATTCAGGGATGATGGGTGGTACAACTTCTGTCGAAGTTGTTGTCGAACTACTTGGTTGATCCTTATCCTTGTTGTTCGACAGCTGCGGATTCCCGTAATCTTTGTTCCTTGTCGAAATCAAAGCATCATTCTGCCGTTTTGAAATCGAAAACATTAGCACTTGAGACGGGGAAGCATTTCCACTTTCAACCAGATTCGTTCATGGGTTCGGAAACGGATCAATTAACACTGCTGAGGTTTTCAAACTTTTAAAGAATCTTTTAAGCTCAGCTTTGTATGGACGTTCTTTCGTCCAATGATCCTCATCGCATATATGAAACCCTGCAGGGGGTTTCCTATTTCTAGGAGAGTTTGAAGAAGATTTTTCAGGTGATGACTCCTCCTGTTTCTTCTTCTTCCCTTTGCCTTTCTTCTTGCTTCCTGGTTGTTTGGTTTCTTTGCCCTTATCTGTCGATACGACATTTAGTTCCGAAGCAAGAAGTTCATCTTTTGCATTTTGACCTGAAATCTTACGGGCTTTCTTGGATGTAGCCTTTGTCGATTTCGTGTCTGTCGTGCCAATCACGCCATCGTCGGCATGAGAGTCATTGTTCAATTTAGGAGGAGAAATTGAGAATTCTGGTCTAGGGGCGTCAGGTATTTTGTCGTAGAGCGTGCCGGACTGAGTGTAAATTAAGTCCAGATATTGTGCACGAGCGATCACTTGCTCTTCCGTTACGACTCCCCCCTTTGCCACATCTTTTGTGATGGAAGGCAGTAATGACTTGATAAACCATTCAGCTAATAGCTGATCGGGAACGTACGTTTTTACCATCCTACGACGATGTCGCCACTCATGTATATGATCAGATATGTGAGTGGCCGTCATCTGTTTGAAGTTGGTAAGCAGTTATGTTCCCGTTTCATACCTTATTGGTAATTGAAAATGGGTTAAAAAGGTTGTGGCTAAGGTATTGAAGTTTTTGAACGAAGCTATAGGCAATTCAATGTACCATTTTGCCGCTGGACCTGTTAACGTCCTCTGAAAGAGGCGAAGTCTTATCGAATCATCATTTAGGGTGTTTGATGAACACCATAGATGAAAGGTCATCACGTGATTCGATGGATCTTCACCCGGATTTCCATTAAATTTAGGAATATCTGATGGAAGTTTATGCGGAATCGTTGGCCACCAAGGGGCGTAAGCAATCAGATCGTTTGTTAACTGGTTTAAATCAGGTAACTCTAAAGTTGCTACGAATGGTAACTGTTGATTCAGGTTAGGTGAAGCATACCCAAGATACGATGGAATCGCCTGAGCAGTTGGTCTTTGCATACCAGCATAATGCATTTGATGCTGGTATGTTTGGTAAGGTTGGTGGACTTGACCATTATAAAATGGTTGATTTTGACCGTTTTGAATGTACGGCTGTCCACTGTTCGCAAAGATCTGCTGCTCAGCACCTTGGTATACTTGTTGGAATTGTGGTTGTTGGTATTGCACCAACCATGGTTGTGAAGCCATGTGCTGTTGCCCGATACTAACCGTTTGACCAAGGTGAGGGGTAATTGTACCCGTCTGGACCTGTGTCGACCCACTAGTCGGCGATTGTGGTTGAGTTGCAGGGTCAAGGGGCTGTTGCATTACAACCTGAGAAACTTGAGGTTGGCATACAACAGGCAGCGCTTGAACTTGCGACACCGTCACAATAGCTGGCGTAGTCGGTATGTTCGACATAGGTACGCATTGTTGCATTGAATACACAACTCTTGGTTGTTGAGGTAGTATAGGTACCCAACCACTTGAAGTAATTCCAGTATAACCTGAATGCTGTTGTGAACTCCCG
Organism: Pinus tabuliformis; assembly: GCA_031772625.1. Lineage (NCBI taxonomy): Eukaryota > Viridiplantae > Streptophyta > Pinopsida > Pinales > Pinaceae > Pinus > Pinus tabuliformis. The sequence continues at coordinate 650,391,843 of CM062818.1, read as the reverse complement.
TATGGATATCCTCCCGGAGAGGATAATGACAGGGCATACTGCCCCCCATACGGTGGTAATCCAGAACTCAAGGGAATTGTTTGCCCTTAGGGACTGGACTACCCAAATTGACCTCCAAATGGATCAATTTGTTGAGACTCAACATAAGAGTTTCTGGATATAATTCCAGATGAACAAACAGGAACGGACCAGACTGTCGAATAGCCCCTGGGTGGGCTCCTTCTAGCGGTTGTGAGCTAGTCGGGACAGATGGTATGCCGGCAAACATTGTCGGAGTGACAGCAGGGAGTTTTGCCGTCGCTGTGTCAGAAGACACAGTCCTAGATGTCGACGGTTGTTCAGACATTTGTAGTCTATCCAAAATATTACCTAGCGATTCTACAGGAACTTGCGCTGGTGGTAGACTAACTTCTGATGTTGAAGGATATAGAGTGATCCTGACTCCAAAGTGTGTTGGAGTACTTGTTTGAGGATCTTCTACAATTTCTTCTATCGCAATCAGGCCAGGTGGAAGGGGAAGACCGTCAGGTCCGTAAAATATTTCTTGTGCCGAAGAAGCAGTGACAGATGTTTGAAGAGTAAGACTCTCTGAACCGGTTATAGATGGAACTGGTTCAGTAACACAAGTGTTTAATCTCAAACTAGGATCAGTACCAATGTCCTTCTGTGGCTGTTGGACTTCTTCTGTTGAGGCAGGGATTCCAGAAATGTTTGGAGTAACCGGAGTCTCTGATGTCGCTAGAACACTTGTTCTAACTTTGATAGGAGACTTGGAACCGGTTAAACGAGTTCGCTTTGTCCGTACTGGTTTCGCTTCCGGAGACAAAGACGGTTGACTCGCAAGCCTCCGCAAACGACGGGGTTTCAATTGAATTTCTTCCACGATTGCGGATTACTCGATCAACTAAAATAAAGGGAAAGTATGTTTCCTAATTAAATGAATTTTAGATGCTTTTGACACAACTTGTTTTTTCAGTTTTTAAGAGTCGAGAAAAAATAAAATATGACTCTAGTCTCCTTCGATTTTTAAGGAGCCTGAAGTGACAAGTGCTCAGATGGACCTTTTCCGTTAAGGAGTCTGAAAAGGAATGAAAGGGACTGCTCTGGAGGTCTAGGTAGAGGGAGTACCAAACTAATCGCAAAACTGCAGAATACTTTTTACGGTACGGCAGTCAATCTTGCCGAATGCTGTGTTCGGTGCATTGCGATCAGTAGGGTGGCCGACACGGCTTCCTATGGATAAAGGTTTTATGCCTATAGGGGTCTCCCAATATATACTCGATGGTACGTGGGAGCACAAGTCCGTACTGACACTTATCGTCTCAAAGTGGAGGAATCACCCAACCATCAGTGAGGACAACAGTTACCAGCCTTTACGACGCCGGAATACGTCTCTAGCCTAAACCTCTAAATGTTGTGCGTTAAGTTACAAAGCGTTGTTAAGTTCATTGAATTTATTTTAGGTTGATCTTTCTTATGAAGTTTGCCTTTTGGGATCACCAAGAGATGTATATGTAATTCCTAAAATGCAATCTAAAGATGATAAACAAGCTTTTATCTCTTTTCAGCCATGAAAATCCTAGCTACTAAGGGAAAAGAAAGACACAATCATTTCGCAAAGAGAAAAGAGCACACTGTAAATGCACTTTTCCTAAATCAAGCCAAACAGACTGCCAATATGCAAATGCACATGCATGTGTTTTGTTTTTCACTTTCTTAATATTGATGCCTAAAAAGAAAGTTGTTGTACAAATCTGAATTCGCTTTCAAGTGGAAAACACAAACAAGCTTCTTTTCGAAATCAAAAGGTAGAGATGATTACGACACTTTATGATTTTGAAGTAAATACTCGTTTCGACACTAGAAAGTGACAAATTCAAGCCAAAGGCAAAAGTAAAAGCATAATCGACTATCAACAGCAAATAAACTTTCTCCTATGATCAAAATCGACACTTGAGACAGATCTAAATCAAAGGACGACAGTACGACTCTTCTACTTTTGCAATGGAAAACTGTAAATGATGTAACAAACACACAAAAAACATCTACAGTTTCTTTTATACAACTGAGGCGGAATTATAGCAAAGAAAAGGGGTTTTTAAACAGACACATACACTGATCATAGGCTGCAAAAATTAGAGACAAAACTGAAAAAATGAAGCAAAGAACCTCAGCTGCACAGGGCTAGGCTGATCAGCGCACCTGTTACAGAGAGAAACTGGATTGCAATGCAGGTTGCCCTCTTGGGAACTGCGCTGAAATGCAGGAACTCTTCACAGTACCTGTGTTGGGGCAGAAACGAGAATTCTATCTGGGTTCTGGGTCACGGTTTGCAGTTTAATCTATGGTTTTTGGCCGAGTAAAAGCAATCAGTAATGCACAATCAGAGGGTAGATTTAAATAAGGTTTAAGAGCTATCACAAAGGGCAATCAGATCATTTGTGAATCAACTGTTCAAATCATAAACAGATCCAATGAGTGGATTGAAGCAACAAATGTCTACTTTGCATTTGTTAATGGCAAATGCAGTTCGATTCGCTACTTCTAAGTTTATGAAACAAACAACAAGAGAAACACAAACAAACCAACTAGATAATCATCCCCAGTGGAGTCGCCATTTTGTTAACGGGAAAAGTGTCTATTCAGAACGACCCTATCCCACTAAGGTGTGACAGTGACCTTAGAAACAAATAGAGAAAACTACTTTTGTATTCTTCTTTATGAACTATAAACAAAGAGAAATAGGATGAACCAACCTGTGTCTTGCGCTAGTCCTTTGATCCGATCTCTCTCCTCTTTGACAGCTTCCAGCTACCTGCTCCCTTACTTACCCAGCTTCACCAAGTACCTGCAAGATCACAAAAGAAGGAAACTATACAAAGACATGGGTTCATACTCATAAAAAGCTTAGGATCAGATTTAAGCTAAACATACAAATGTAACAAACATCAATGATACACAAGCATGTAGGAGAAACTCAAATAGTTTTATTGATATAACAAGAAGATCCAGGAGGAGTTACAACTGATGATTCCTGATCCAGAATCAACCTCCCAGCAGAGAAGCCCCTCTTCACCTCCAACAAAGCATAAATCACCCAATACTTTGATATCTATCTCAAAACCAACAGCAATTCTCTGCAATGTACAATATTCCAGCCTCTGGATCTCTTGGCTGAGGGATCTATATATAGATGTATGCAAAGAGGATGAGTCAGGTCATGAATTGATTAGTGGCTTCTCTCTGTCAGTTCTTGCTTCCACTTGGAGACTGAGAGCCTCTTACTCATCCCTGGTCGAATTCAGTGAGGCAAGTGTCATTGGAGAAGATTCTGGAAGCTTCCATTGTCTCTTCACCTCGTGGAATGACTCTGCCACTTGTCATTTCTCACTCAACGCACCCTGGTAGTGCATTTAGGTGCGTTGCAACGCACCTAGCTAGTGTATTTGGGTGCTATGCAACACAGCTAGCCAGTGGAGCAGCTGAAATGATCCTGATTTGACTAGTTTTGAGCAGTTTCTGGTGGAGAACTTCTGGGAGAAGCTGTAATTTGTTGACCTTGTTCCTTTAGGAGTTAGAACAACACTTTTAGGGACCGAGGAGCCCTTGGTTTATGGACATTTCATGCTTAAAGTTGTAAAGCACAAAAATGTCTATAACAGTAATCGCTAGTATTATAGGGACCCACCATATTCAAAAACTATTCAAGAGCTGCTATAAAAAAATGTAAAGATTATAGAGGAGCTACTACACAATCCTCAAGAGCAACAACAACAACATGTACAATTTATGTCCTACAAGGCTCAATTTGATTTACTTGTTCAAAATTTTATTTTATAATAGAGATATATTTATAATTTACCATTAAATTAAATAAGTAAAATATTAAATTTAATGAATAAAATTATTTAATTTCATTAGTTTTATATATTTCCTTAAAATTTTCTAACAATTTATGCCCTCACTTCTTTAAAAAATACCTTGACTTCTTAAAAAATCAAAGTTCTTTCCTGATTGAGATGTAATTGTAATGTTAAACATTCCTCAATAACTTCATGGTAAAAACATATGGTATTATCTGATGTATTATTCACCAGAAAAATGGTATTTATACAAACAGAATCAGAGGGATACAATTATGTCTCCATAACTAGAAATACATGAAACAACTAATCAATGTCCTAATCAAGACTATCATATCTATATACAAATCGTGAAGGATTAGTTAATATTTCCTAGGGTTATGAGAGGAAGAAAAAATGATTCAAAACATTAATATCTTTTTTCCTCCCCCACTTTAACGAACATATCACACAAAAATCATTATGCATTCCTATTTTGAATTGAAGTTTCCAATATAGCTTATGATTATAAAACCAATGCTCAAATGAAAAGGCTATGCTCATGTACCTTGAAGGAAACAATGATTATATTGGTATATACTTATAAAACCAATGCTCAAATGGTTAGGCTATGCTTGTGTACTTTGAAGAAAACAATGATAATGTTGGTTTATGACTCTAGATGGAAATAACACCAACACTTAGGAGAATATGGAACAAGCATTTATAAAACACACATATATTATTGTAAATTTAGAAATACTATAGATGAGATATATAAGATAAACCAAGGAGGAAAAGAATCATTTGAAGATTATGTTGAGAGGTTTTAGTGTAAATATAACTATGTTGAGAGGTCTTAATTTAGCTATAATTTTTTTAGCAATTATAGATTGGAATCAAAATCCTTAAATTACTAGTCCTTGTAAATGTTAGAGAAGTATGGATAGATACTAAAAATAATGTTTTACAATTTTTTTACCAGGAGGCAAATGAAGTATTCAAAAAATATTCAAGAGGCACTATAAAAAAATGTAAAGATTATAGAGGAACTACCACACAATCCTCAAGAGCAGCAACAACAACATGTACAATTTATGTCCTACAAGCCTCAATTTGATTTACTTGTTCAAAAATTTATTTTATAATAGAGATATATTTATAATTTACCATTAAATTAAATAACTAAAATATTATATTTAATGAATAAAATTATTTTAATTTCATTAGTTTTATACATTTCCTTAAAATTTTCTAATAATTTATGCCCTGATCACTTTAAAAAATACCTTGACTTCTTAAAAAAATCAAAGTTCTTTCCTAATTGAGATGTAATTGTAATGTTAAACATTCCTCAATAACTTCATGATAAAATCATATGATATTATTTGATGTATTATTCATTAGAAAAATGGTATTTATACAAACAGAATCAGAGGGATACAATTATGTCTCCATAACTAGAAATACATGAAACAAATAATCAATGTCCTAACCAAGACCATCATATCTATATACAAATCCCGAAGTATTAGTTAATATTTCCACCCTTAATCCAAAGGGACATCTAACGTGTCAATTAAAGATCTAAAATTTTCAAACTTTTCACACCCTAATGTTTTGGTAAGAATATATGCAATTTGTTATGAATTAGGACAATGTGTTAGATGAATTCTTTTGGCCTCAAATTGATGTAAAATTAAATGATACTTTATGTTGATATGTTTGGTTCGATCATGATTATTTTGGATTCTTGGCCAATTGAATTGTAGAAGGATTTTCAACGAATAAAGGAGTTGAAGCCTTTTGTTTCTCTTGCAAATCTTCAAGTATTTTGCGGAGCCAAATTATTTCTTTTGTAGCCCGAGATGTTGCAACATATTCTACTTCGATGGTAGAATCAGCAGGAACAAATTATTTTCTTGATCTCCAACTGATAGTTGTTGATACAAGATTCATCAAATAACCTGAGGTTGAGATTCCACACTCCTTATCACCATCAAAATTTGAATGTGAATAACCAATAACATGGAAGTCTGAAACTTTGGAATATTTGATGCCATATGTTTGAGTTCCTTTTAAATATTTAAGTATTCATTTTTCTCCCACCCAATTCCCTTCACAAGGTTAATGCATAAATTTGGAAAAGATTCCTATAGCAAAATTCAGATAAGGACGAGCAGTACAAAGATAAATCAAGCTTCCAACAAGTTGCTTGTACTTTGTTGGATCTTCAAATGGTTTTCCTCCTTTTGATGTAAGTTTCAGATTTTGTTCCATTTGAGTATCAATAGGAATACAATCCATCATTCCATACTTTTTCAATAACTTTCCAACATATTTCCTCTGAGAAATTCAAATATGTTGAGGTTTTTGATCAACTTCAACTACAAGATAATATTAAAGTAAACCTAAATTTTTCATATCAAAAACCTTTTGCAATTCCTTCTTAATAGATGATATATAATCATCATTGTTCCTTGTAATCATTAAATCATCAACATAGATAGCCAGATATACAACTAATCTTCCAACCTTATTAACAAAAAGAGTTACATAATTTAGGTCAAACTGCTTATAATTCAACTTAATAAGATGTTAAATTAGTTTCTCATACCATGCACAAGGTGCTTGTTTCAAACCATACAAGGAATTCATCAACTTACACACCTTTTGTTCTCTACCTTTGATAGAAAAAAGTTCTGGTTGAAACACGTAAAGATCTTCCTTCAAATATCCATTTAGGAAAGAAGTTTTTACATCCATATGATGATTTTTCCATTGTTTTTGAGCAACAATAGCAAACAAGGTTCTAATAGTACCCCATTTAGTTGTAGGAGCAAACTTTTCTGTGTAATCGATACCTTATTTTTGTGCATATCCTTTCGCTACAAATCTTGCCCTATACTTGTTAAGTGAATCATCATCTTTATATTTGATTTTATAAACCCACTTTCAACCAATGGGTTTGATTCCATTAGGAGGATCAACCAACCCCCAAGTGCCATTTTTAATAAGCGCATCATATTCCCTTTGCATTGCAATTTTCCATTCATTACAACTAACACCTTCTTCAAAACAAGTAGGCTCACTATCAATAGAGAAATTATACCTAGAAACATGAGAATGGTTACTTGTAGAACTGCTTGTCTCAAAACCATCATATTTTCTAGGAAATGTTCATATACAAGTTGATCTTCACAGAGGTTATTCATTGTGTGGAGGAAGTTTCTAATCTTATGGAGCAGACTCTTCTGGAATGCAAGTACCTTATGTCCCTACAAAAACACTTCTACCATCCAATTTCTCTTGAACAAAACCATTAACATCATTGAGAGGAAAATTCATTGAAGGAAAATCCACAGACTGATCTAGAATGGGAATCTTCCTTTCAGGATGTGGGAGATGATTATCGGATTCAAAATAAAATCTTAGATATAAATTTTTCTAAATGATTAAGTTATCTATCAACTGTGGATGTATCTTTATCAGATTCAAGAAAAATTACATCCCTTGAAAAAATAAACTTGTTATTCTCTTCACCATACAACTTGTATGCTTTAGAAGTCATAGAATATCCCAAAAATATACATTTTTTGCTTCTTGCACTCAAATTGTTTCTTTGATACTTATGAATTACAGCATAACAATGACAACCAAAAACTCTAAAAAATTGAAAAATAGGAATATGATTATACCACATTTCATATGGAGTTTTATTGTTGATAATAGAATATGGAAAATGATTTATGATATAAGCTCCACAATGTATCGCTTCTCCCCAAAACATCAACTTTACATTTTTAAAGAACATCATTGATCCCATATTAAGTAATGTTATGTTCATTCATTCTGCAACACCATTTTGTTGTGGATTATAAGGAATTGTGGTTTGGTGTTTGATGTCATTCTCTTGTAAATAACTTTCATAATCTTGTAAAGTATATTCTCCACCATTATAAGTTCTTAGAGTGTTTGTATTAAGTTGATTTTCATTTGTAATCAAGAAATGGAATTTTTAAACATATGAAAATCTTGCGAGTTTTATTTAAGAAGATAAACCAAACACATCCTCGAATAATCATCAATAAATGTCAGCATATATTTATTACCATTAGCAGTTGCAATAGGCATAGGTCCACATAAATCTGAATGTATGAGACCTAATTTTCTTGAAGCTCTAGAAGTAGAACTTTGAAAATACTGTTTAATGTGCTTACCCAAAATACAAGAATTACTTGAAGTAGGTTTTCCTGGAATTGTTGGAAGCCGCTTAAATGCCTGTTGTCTCATAATTCTTATACTACCATAATTTATATGACCAAAACGAGCATTCCCTAAAAAATTTGAAGACATAGTATCATTTTGTTGGACTGAATGAGTAGTATTCAATGTAATGGATGGCATACATTTCAAATCTAAGAGTTTATCTTCTTCTCTACCAGTCATTACGGTCTCATTATCAACTTCTCTTCAAATCTCCACTTTGCCGTCAAATATGTGTATTGAATGTCCTTGTTGTCTGATCTGTATAAGTGACAGCAAATTCCTTTGAAATTGTGGAATGTAAACAACATCATTTAAAATATAATCTACAAGTCCTAACATCTTTAATCGAAAATATTTGATCTCAGATGGTTTAATTTTAGATTTATTAGAAAAATAAACTACTCCATCAATGTTATCACTGATTTTTTCAAACAAATCTCTTTTAAAGTTCATATGATAAGTGGTTCCTGTGTCTAAGATCCAAATATCATGCCACGAAGAAAAAACAGGTAATAAATAAATCATCGACGATAAAATTACAATGGGAAACAACATAATTGTTCATTCTCAGAAGATTGTCCTTGATCTTTCTTTTCATTCATTTGTTCTCTCCTTTCAACAATTTTCTACCAGGGAATCCTACAATTAGAAACAATATGTCCAACTTACCACATCTAAGGCATTTAATAGTTGTTTTATTAATAAAATTTCTTTGTTGTTTATCATTTTGTTGTCTATCTCCCTGATTGTTTTTGCCCTTCGTGCCTCTATAATTCCTTCTACCCTGACCTATGCCACCTTTATTATTTTTGGTGGATTCTTCTTGAGGTTTTTGATATTTTTGAGCATGACATAAAGTTTCAACATCAGATCTGGGTAGGGTTTCTTTCTTGCCAAAATCCTTCTCTCTTTATGCAATTTTTCCTACTAATTTGTCAAAATATTTCTTTTAAGTGTCCACTGGCTTAGAGAGATTCCAAGTAGCATGAATAACCAAGATAGAGGGCTTTTATAAAGGCATAAAGCTATAGATTGACCTTAACACCAGTAGATTCGATTTAATAATTGATGGCTTTAATTTCAAAAGAATGTTTCAATGGATCATTATCTTTCATCTCGAGATTAAAAGGCTTCATTAGTAATTAAATGATCTCCAATTTTGAATGTGTATCCTAAAGTTATTTTAACTTTGTTATTACTTCATATGTTGTTTTACTTTGAATAATATATATGCTTACCTCTTCTGAAATGGAAGTAGAGATTAAAACATAGGCCTTTTTATCCTTACTCTCCCAGATTGCTAGTTGTTTTTCCTCATCTTGATGCTTTGGTTTATTGTCATTTTTTCTTTCACAAACTCCATCCCATAGATCATTAAAAAGAAGCATATTTTTTAATTTTTATATACTAATCCTGATAATTTTCCTTTCTAGAAAGGAGAACGCCAACTAGGGAGACCAAAGAATTCATTTTTACAGACAAATTTGGAGTATAAAATGTAACTGTACATAAATCCTTCTGATGGAAAATAAACAAACTTTACTTTATGGTAATCTCTGTTTTGACTAAGCATAAATTTTATTCAATGAACAACAGATCATCAAACTACAAACCATTATAATCATCTTCGCGTTTCTTCATAAAAAATAAACATTCACTGTAGTCAACAACCAGAATTCAACAGTCAAGCTTTGTTTGATGTTACATTGGACATTGAATACAACGGCCCACAGTCAATCACAATCAACAGTTGATCCCACACATAAGGGTCAAACTAAATTGGCAGCGCAGGGTGACTTTCAATTCATCCATGGTATGTGACGACACAAACCTTGCCATGCTTTACACTTGTGCAACCATCCCTTATGATGCATATTGTTTGATTGAAAACAATGGGTTAGATGACCCCTTTCACACCTGATGATAATCGATGGCGCATGGCTTGCCATATGTTAATAAGGTGAGTGGTCCCATAGGCTGTTTTTCTAAATGCCAGATCAACAATACTCACTCAATTCGAGGGCATGCACCCTCCTCAATTTCGAATACCACCATAAGTGATGTTGAGGATGGTTTCCAAAACCAACACGCATAGTCAACAAGACATGGTCCTATGTACCATCTCTACTAGGTACCTGCGTGCTAACTCCACTAAGTCGACAACAACTTTGCCACATCAGATCACCATCTCCACAACTCGTCCACGATAGTTTTTAAAACTGGAACGAGTGATCGAATAGGTCTACCTATAAGTCGGATTTCAAATTGAAACCAGTCAAACCATGTCTGGTCAGATCTTAATGAACCGGTCTTTAGAAACATACATGAAATAATTTGTTTTTAATAAAAAAAAAAATGTTTTTAAGATTTTAAACCATGATTCCAAACCAATAGAGACAAAATATGCAAGGTTTGATCATCTGTATACCATAAAAAGGTGAATATATCAAAATGGCACCGAGTGCAATACATATTAGCAACAAAATACATAATCAATGAGGCTCTAAATGGCCTCTATATTCTGAAAAAATGCTCTAAGCTATGGGTCCACTGACCTACTACAAGTCTACATATCAGTGATCAATAACATGATCACTCCTCATCATGATCAAACTCATCACCACTACTAGAAAAGGGATAATCAACATGAGCTACATAAATAATATGGCTTAGAGTTTGAGGATTCCTAAAACTCCTCTAGAACTTTAGTAGTAGTAGTAGCAAAAATAGACATCAAAACTACAAATCATTGATAAACATGGTCACTCATGAAACTCATCATTGATTCAGTGCTACTAGAAATGGGATCATCAACCAAAGATACATAAACATCATCTAGCTCAAAGTCTTCATACTTGGATTTCTCAACCTTATAACATGACAGAAATTGAAAAAGTTTAACATGGCTAACCAATGATTTGGGTTTGAGTGAAGGGTTCATCTCCTCAACCTTATAATGTGGTAGAAAAAAATTAGCATGCCTAACCAGTTGTTTTCCTTTGAGTGAAGGGTACATTCTTGTTAAGGCCATGGTAGAGGAGTTCAACGATCAATAATACCAATGTCAAAAAAGTTCAATAATCAATGCCACCACCATCAATGTTCTTAAAGGGTTTCATGCTCTTGATCAAATGCCAATCTCATACCCTCATGCATAATCGAATCAAATGGAAACATTACAAACCCCCAAACCAAGAAATCTTGAAAACCATTAAGTCTGTTGAATTTTGAGTGAAATCTAAAATTTTAGTTTCACCATATGAAATCCAATGAGGTCGAAACCACTTTCAAACATCCTGAGTCATTTCATGGTAATATTAAAAATTTAAGTTATCCTTTTACTTTAAGAATTTAACATTACCATTAATTGCCAATATTGCTAGGGTTGAGATGTCTCAGGCAAATGAGAGGTTAGGCATGCTTTTCTTGGAAGGGTTATTTTTGGAGGAAAGCAACCCCAAATTTTCCTCAAAACAACTTCAAAACTCACAAAAATGAATTTTGTGGGGTTTGTAGCTAGCCTGGCAATAAATTGGCTAGTTTATGATGGAATTGGTCTGTTTATGGTTGGTTAGACCAAAAAATCGGTGAGGCTACTTAGATAACCAAGTTTTTCAACTGGTTTGATGGTCTAGGCTAATGAATAAGCCGATTTGACTAGTTTACGGTTCAAAACGGTCGTTTTTTAATACTATGTGTCCACCTCACGTCGTCCACCTCGACCATAACAAGAACTCGTCCACATCAATGGAGTTCGAACTAGACACAACCAAACACAATGACTTTGATGCTTTCCAAACCTTGCACTCTGATACCATTGTGAAATAGGGCTAGAGAACTTCATGATAAAAGTAGATGGTATTCTGTGATGTATTTCAGAAAAATTGTATTTATACAAACATAATTAGAGGGGGAAAATTATATCTCCATAACTAGAAATATGAGAAACAACTAATCAATGTCCTAACTAAGATCATCCTATCTATATAAAAATCCCAAAAGATTAATTAACATGTAATTTACCAAATTTTAATGAATAAAATATTAAATTTAATGAATAAAAATATTTTAACTCCATTATTTTTATATAATTCCTTATGGAACCTTTTATAAATTATCATTCCTTTATATTTTCTAAATCATTTATAAACTATCATTTCTTTGAAATTGATAGTTTATGGCTTAACTTCTTAAAAAATAATGTTTAAATATTTTTTATATCACTGTAAACAAAATTGTTAAAAAATGTTAAAAAAGAAGAAGGAAATACTCATTTATACACAGAAATTGCAATGTTACATACCATTGTCAATCCCATACTAGTGTCAATTCCGTTGCCAAAGGTGATTTGGTTTTATAACATTAGGCCACTAACCATTGCAATGTCTTGTTGATGTAAAGATGTTGCAATCCTATCGATGGATATTTGATTAGAATTATTACAAACTTTGAACTTTGTAGATATTTGATTAGAATTATTACAAACTTTCAACTTCGTAGATGTGATTTTATTTTATTCAAAGTCAAGTTTGATTTATTTAAAAAATAAAATAAATTTTTATTTGGTTGAAAATCAAATTGATTTAAAAATTAAAATAAATTTTACGTCGCTGAATATGATTTGAGACCATTCCAATTTTGTTTTTCTGCCATTAAAAAAAAAAAATTACTTCCAAAATTTGATCTTACACGCACCCAATCCGATATTGTCAATGTAGGAAAACATAACCCTTATTGCGTCGCAGCCAGCCATTTTTCTGGACCTGTCAACGTACAAAGACTAAACCCTTTGAAATAAAAAATGACTACGCTGTCATATAATTTGATTCGGTCGCGATGAACCATTATGTATATGTAAATATGTGGAGTAGGAAGCGGGCTGAGTCAGGCGGTTGGAAACCACAACATCAATATAAGATTTTCCTCCTACTCCTCTATCTGTTAATGTAGGCTTCTTTGGTGGCACTCTTGTGGAGGGCTGTCATCATATTTCACCGTGACAATGTGTCTTTTCAGATCTGGTTGAATTCTCGTTCAGGGTCAAACACCAAAGCAGAGGTTACTACTATTTGGGTCCTCTTATATATTGCTGCGTTCAGTATTATCGGTTTTTTCGTTCATTATTTTAGGAAACGTTGTTTTATAAGACGATGACAGTAAAACACCGAGAGTCATTTAAATCCATTGGGATGCATAAGCTGAACGAATTGTATGATTGAACAAAACACCATCCCATTAGAGGTTTCAAATACCTTCAATGTCTAGTTATTAGCCACTTTAAATGGTGGAACTGAAAGCTACCTTTAAAGCCAAATTGTTAGCCATTTTAAAGGGTGGACCTGAAAGCAACCTTCAAAGCCAAATCGTCCAGTTGCACTGGCAGGTTATAAATAAATTAGTTTGTTGAATAAATAAATAGTTTATTTTTGACACAGTTATCAAAATGGAAATGTAAAAAGATGGAAGCCTCACAGGATGGATGTATAGTATTTTTTAAAAATGATTAGTATGATAGTTTAAAAAGTATTTTTCTGGTTGCTATACCAGTCGGAATGCCTACATGTTTTTTTCTTTGGGGAAAATAATATTGTGGCGGGAAATCCAAGAAATGTATACATTTCTTGGATTATGTGGAGTATAGTTTTCCTGATTTAAATTTGGTAGAAAATAATTTTGTGGGGAAATCTAAGAAATGTATATTTGTTGGTTTATGTGGAGTATAGTTTTCATGATTTAAATTTGGTTTAAATCTTTTCGGGAATAGTTCAATTTTATATGAAAAGAAGTCTAGTTGGGAATGGGATTTTGAGATTAAGAGTTATTTATAAATATTTTTTCTATTCTATCATATTTAAAAAAATTGAAATATCTAGTCATTCTAGACAATTGGAACCTAGTCAACCTATGTGACTAAGTGCAAAATGGATTGAACTTGTTTATATATCATTTATCATAGAAAGTTAAATGGAAGGGGAAGCAATCCCATTAGCATTAAATAATTGTTATAAATAATTCAATGTTGTTATTAAAGTGAACAATTTTTATAAAGTAGATAATTTTATTTTTAAAGGTGTAATTTAATTTATACACAAAAAGTTTTTCTTATAACATTTTTTCTAGTTAATTTTAACCAAAATGTCAAGAATTTTTAAAAATCGAGTTTAAGTTGTTTAAGCTATCAATTCATGTCCCTCAAGGGTTTTATAAGGTGTACATCCATATATACATTCAAAATGTATTTTAAACAACAATAAAACACATTCTAACTTGAAATTATATTACTCAATTTGATTGAAAAAACTATTTCGTTTATAAATTAAATTACATTTTTTTAAAATTTATAAATAATATAGTATTATTTTTGAATTAATACATATTTATTTCGTAAGGCATTCCCTCTCATAAGAACTCCCTCCTATGCCGCCTAGGTTATTGCGGGACATTGATTTTAGTGTTGGATGATTGAAATAACTTCTGCCATTGGATTGAAGACCAATATTATGAGTTACAATTCGATACAATGAACGCTAATGTTACAAGTCACCTTTAAATAGAAAAAAATACTAACAAAAATAAATAGCTAAAGCAGGGGAGTATGAGAGCAAAGTTTTTTCCTAAATAGCTAAAGCAGGGGAGTCTGACGATATAATGGATCTGGCTGTTCACTGCAAAACTAATCCAGAAAGGCTCTTCAATATTGGGAAACTTGCAAAAAACAAAGTTCATTAAAATTTCGAGACGAAGATCCAAAGGCAAATTACAATAGCTCATATGACCATGACGGTGTGAACGTGCGCACCGTGCCCTAAGAAAAAAACAAACTAATGGATGAGTGGCTTGTCTATGGTGTGGTTCGCCGATCTTGTCAGGTTCGATGGTTCACTGTTCCCCGACAGTCCACAAAATTAGTACTGTTTATTGCTGAGAGTTCACTGAAATGGGAGTCATCTGCCGAAGAGAAGGAATTGCCCGGATGGTCAAAAAATAGTGAGAATCTAGGTAAAAAAATTTCAAAAAATCTTGTAGAGGTAGTGTTTGAATCGTGTTTTTGATGGTGCAAATGGATTCAACACCATCAAAAATGTCTAGGACACCTAAATTTTTGAAGTTTAACAACTATAACTTGGATTTACAAAAAACCTTACCCGATTTTCTATAAATATGACCGGAATTTCCATAACTTTTCGGACAATTCCTTCGGCTAATTAAACTACGGCCCCTACAATTAGTTTGACTTTGGTTCTCCTCTCATTAAGTTATAATTAATGTTTTGTTTAGATCTGTGATTGCTGGTTAATTTTTTTTTAGTTTGGTGTCATTTAGTATTAATCAAACTTTATTCACTTAACTTAAAACTTTATGCATTGCATGCATATGGGAGTAATTACTATTTATAAAACTCCCCCTACATTACAAACATATGAATCAAACTTAACTTAATCATGACTCATCATAACTTAAACATGCCCACTGGTCTTAGTCTGAGCTAGGCTTACAATGACTCAATTTTTTTTTACAATGTTGGATTTTCTTTTTTTTGTTTCTTCCAGATTCTATACCCTCAAAATTGCTTCATTCTCAACTGAACTTTCTTATTTTAGGCTCCATATTTCTTCACTTTCTCTTGCGACAATGTTTCTTTGAATTCTCTCATATTACTTTCAAAAAACAATTTTGGCCTTTTGAGTTTGTCTTTTACAACTTCCTCTTCGAAGATTTAAACACTCACGGACTACTACCACATCTTTTCATCTTCAAATTGTGAAATTTGCTCAACTTCTTGCACTTCATATTCCTAAACTTCTTTCTGCCATATTTTTTGGTACTAGAATTTGATCCCTTATTGACTCCATTGTTGAAAGGTTATTTCAATGATTTCTTATCCATATCCAAAAACTTCCATATCATTTCCTACATGTTTTTATTCGTCTTCTCTTTCATCTATAACGGTAAATGGTATGTTGTCATGTTTACTTGCACACTCAAAATCAATGTTAAAAACATATTTATTATGCTCAGCAGTGAGAGATTTCTTTTCTTCTTCTGTCTTCTCTGTCTCTTCCTTAGTCACTGTATCATAATCTTAATTTTTCATTTTTTTTACCAACCTCAACTACTAAACAGGTTGTCTTCCACTTGGCTTCCAAACACAAGTGGGCTTCTCTCACCAAATAACAACATATCAATGAGATATTTCTCTTGCATTATGTGCAACCAATCATCACTAGTAAATAATTCTTCATCAAAGTTAACATAAAAAATTTCAATTGTTGGATCCACCAAACCACTTTCTTCTCTATTGATAGCTTTATCTATGTTAAACTTGATTGCTGCTTGTTTAGACATTTCTTTACAAGAAATTCTAACTTTTACTTCATAACTTGATGATATAGTGGTAGTTTCAACCTTCAATTCTTCATCAAACATGGCACTTTCCATATTTTCACAATCAGTACCTATTTCAAAAACGAGACCATAAATGTCGTCAACATAATTTTCATCCACTCTATGATGGGATATCTTAGCATGCATATGCTCATTAACAATTTTAACTTCAACAAATTCATTAGTTGTTACTCAATTCATGAGATATGTACTCTCAGCATCGCAAACCATTACTTCATATAAAGAAGTTTATTTGTCATTCTCAAAATTAAATGCCTCAACCTCTGATGCAAAGTGGTCATCATCAACAAGGTCTATTGTTGGATTCACCAACTCAAACTCACTTTACAATCATCATCCACATGTGTCTCATCATTGTGGGATTCATCATCATGTTCACCATCCACGTTATAGTGGAGTTCTTGAGCATCAATATAAGCTTTCTCGGCTTCACACACAGAGGCTTCAACTTCTTTCTTTGCAATATTTTCTACAGCTTCTTCATCCATATGAACGTATGCATAATGGATTTCATTTTTACAGTCTTCGTGACCATCATCTACATTTGAGTAGGATTATACAACCTTTGTTGTCCTTCCTAATTATTTCTCATTTACTCGTAGACCTGCTACTGACTTCTATATTGGTTCTTCAATAGACTATGACACAACTTTTTGCCTCATGTCAATTTCCTTTGTGCCAAATTTTGCTTCCAACATCTTCCATGCTTCTTGTGAAGATCTAGCTTTTGCTACCTTGCACACAAAATTCTTATTCAATGTCTGGTTTATAAGATCTAATACGAAAGAATCATATACTTCATTATATGGGTTATTAGACTGATACTCAATCAACTCTTTACATCAAAGAAAATTTTGCATTTTGACGACCCAAAAATAAAATTAAAAATTTAATAGTAAATTTTGGAAGTGTTACCAAATCCATCCCTATCCATTCATCCTCAAATTGTTCTGCTTCATCTACTTTCCTTTTAGATGTCTCAGTTGCATCGAGAACCTCTATGAGCTCTTCAAAATACGTTAGCTCTTCCTTTCGATTTCTCTTCTTGATCTGCTTCAGTCTCGCTTTGCAACCCATGATTGCCATATGTCTATTGTCTTCTATCTTCTTTCCTTATTGCATTAGTCTTCTCTTCATATCGCCCCAGAAAAAGAATAATGTTTTCAATATGTGCCCCCATAAGGAAAAACTTCACCAGATTCATGTCTCCTTATCGTACAAAGGGATTTTTATGAACCCAAAACACTATCATGCTTCAAAAAATAGAAAAAGAAATTATAGATAGACACATTGTTCTGTTCTCAATATCATGGTGGCACTTTATACTAGTCACAATTGCTAAAAACTATTTCTAGTGATGGTGCTCCTCTTATAGATCATAACACTCTAAATAACTTAGATAAATAATTAAAAAAAAACCCATAAATAAAACCCCCTTTTTTCTAGCTCAAACAAAACCCTTTTTTTATTTTTAATAGGAAAAGAGGTTTCTTTAAATAAACCTTTTAATAGACTTTTTTTTTTAAATTTGAAAAGTCTATCATATGTTTTTTTTTTAAACCTTTCAACCTTTTTAACGCATGGCCTCAAAGATAGAGCTAATATAATCTACCACTTAGATATGAGAAGGAACACTCCTTTGTAACAATTTTTTCAAGCAACTTTTTGGCCTTTTTTTTAATTTACACCGTTTCACCTTTTAATGCAGAGGAGTTGCAACATCAGGAAAAAATCGAGGGTGTGTAAGTGTGGACCAAAATATCACACCTTCTCTTACTTCTTTGATGTGATGGTAGCGTAGTGTATTTATCTTCTGAGGTACAATGCCAACACACTCTTTCTAGCTCCCAGGGTCAGATGATCAACCCTCATAATTTAAAAATAAAAATAAAACTCATAGTTATCTTCTCCTCTCCTAAGTTGCCACTTCACTCTCGTCCTCGAGGTGTGATACTTCTCCTTTATTAAGATCTTTCTCCTTAGCTAATACCAATTTGTTGCAAAGGAAGAGGAGGAAAGCATAATACATGTTGGAGAATCTAATTCCAACCACTTGATATGTGTCAAAACCATCCATCCAAGGGTCCCAGTTCAGTTTCACTTAGTACAGTTTAGTTCAGTTTCGCTACATCATTTATTATTCATGTTCCCAGTGAAATCTTATTTAACTGATTTATAATATTGAGAAGAGCAATCCTCTGCACCACAGTTTTCAATTCTCGTCATTGTATCAAAGCATAGGATGCATAAAACTCTTTGAAAATAGTAGAGAGAAAAGGATAGGTCCCGTAAGAATCTAGAGAGAGAAGCAAGTGTTGTTAGAGTTGATGGATGAGAGGTTGATGAGAAAGTACAAAAGAAGCTTGAATTTCGTACCTGTGAAGAAAAGGAAGTGCGTCACTTTTGCACCTGTAAAAAAGGGCAACACCTATTTCCAACTCTATAGATCCATTAATGCACCCTAAAGAGACTCTAAGGATAGTCTTTGGAGACAAGTTCTGACATCGGCTTTGGCTGTCAACCCGTGTGCATCATTTCTCTGGCTAACAGATTCCGATTCCGTGCGTGCATGGTAACATACATGCCCATACATCATGATCTATTTTCCGGTGGTTTCCGTAGCTCCAATTGCGGCAGGCTCCACCACCGCTCCTAGTCTGATAGGCTCCTCCGCTCCGACTTAGGCTCCACCACTGCTCCCGCTCTGATAGGCTCCTCCGCTCCGACTTAGTCTCCACCACCGCTCCTTCTCTGACAGGTTCCTCTGCTCCGACTTAATCACTTGGATGTACTTAATGCAAGTGGATGTAGTTAATGAAAACGCATTGTCCACCTACACACATTCAACTAATCCTCCACGTGCAAGATTTCAAACTCGCAGTCCCGCTCAAAATTTCAAACTCACAGTCCCGCTTGAAATGAAATGTGAGAGGGTGGGTTGTGCCACGCAAATTTTTTAAATTGAAATGAGCGGTGATTCTTTTTAGCGTCTTGGCATGGGACAATCAGGCATGCTTCCTACTCTATTTGCTGTCAAATCAAGATATGGAACTCCTCTTCTGGCCATTATGTTTTCTGCTTCTGGAATTTCAATGAGTTTTCAAGAAATTGTAGCATCTAAGAATTATCTCTATTTCTTTGGTATGTTTGCAAAGTTTGTTGCCTTGATATGGTTAAGAATCAAGAAGCCAGGACTTGCTCAGCCCTATAAAGTTCCTCTTGGGACTGTTGGAGTTATTCTCCTCTGTCTAATACCTTCTTTGTTACTAGTTCTGGTGGTAGCAGTTGCTTCTTTTAAAGTCATGGCTGCCAGCATCAGCGCTGTTTTAATTGGGTTTGTATTGTGGCCTTGTCTTGAATTTGTGAAGAGTAAGAAATGGTTGAACTTTGTGACAGGTTCAGAGCTTTCAGGTGATCTTCATGATATATTAGTGTCTGATGCGGGAGTTGGATTGCTGTCAACTGAAAATACACAACTTTTCTGATAAAGTCCTTGATTTTGTACATTCTTGCTCATTGCAGAGAGGGCAAAGAATTGGAATATAGATATATCTCATTTGAGGACTTTGATTTTAGCCAAAGAACATATGGAATTTTTTGTCAAGATAAAATCCTCCAAACTCCTAGGAATCTTTGGGGGCTTAAATACAGTGGAAGGATGGACAAGGGCAAACCTTGTAATGCAGGGACTTCTTTCAATATGTTTTATATTTGAAGTAGATGCATGGCCAATAGGATAGTGAATCATTCATGTACTTTCCAGATCGACTATGTATATATTTGAAAGAAGCTTATTTCATGATATTTAGTAGGTCTGAAATAGCACACATGGATTGTTTTTGTAGAATTGTAGGATTTGAACAATGCCATCAAGATATAGTTTTGATGAATTGGGCATTTGTTTTTGCTTATTTTAGAGGGGAAAACAACTATCAACCATTTACGTTTTTCTCTAGAAAATGTTTTTATATTTTATAAAAAGATTAAGGATGTTTTTGGATTTCAGTATATAATAAGATTTGAAGTCAGGGTAGATAATAAGATTTGAAGTCATCATAAAAAACAATCAATATGAATTCAGTATGTCAAATGCTAGAATTGTAGTAGTATGTCAAATGTTAGAACTGTATTTGGATGGAAAAGATAATGGCATTTCTTCTAATCATCTAAACCAAAGCTAATTAACATCAACACTTCAATTTTTTTCATAGAAAGTCAGGTGCTTCATCTCCAAAATTATTACTGATATAATTTGCTTATCTGCGCGTAGTTGATATATTTGGCATTATTTTATCTTGCCAATCTGTATGCAGTCTGAATAATTATTGATGCATTTTTTTAACCTTGGTTATACAACAAGAAACCTAGATTCAATCATTTCACAAATACTGAATTCATGACCCATAATATGCATAGAATCTTGCTTTGATCATTATAACATATGTCCCTCTATGACTAATGATGTTACAAAATCCATGGGCATTCTTAAATAGTGCGTAGAAAATCCATTGACATTTTTAAATAGTTGTGTTGAAAAGTTGAGAGGAAAGTTTTGTATTTCAAAATATTTGATTTTTTGAATTTAAAAGAGATTTAAATAAATTATGTTGATTTAAAATGTTAATTTAATTATTAATAATTATTAAGTGAATAGTCGAGATTTAAAGATTTAAAATATGTTTTCTAGAATTTTAATTTAATTATGAAGTGAATAGTAGAGATTTAATGTTCATGGATTTTTATTTATTTTAAATTTAAAATAGATTTAAATAAATTATGACATGTCTAAATAAATTATGGGCATGTCTATATTAGAATAGGTTTCATAAAATTTTAATTTAACTATCAATAATTATTTAGTGAATGATAGAAATTTAATTTCTATGGAAAATATAAGAATATTCATAGTAGTTTTCACAAATCAAATGTTAAGATTTATCTCCAAGTTAATTATTTCATTTTAATTAATTTATTTCAAATTAATTAATTAAAGAAAATGTCATATCAACATGTGTCATATTTGACATGTGGTATTGTTAAGCCATGGTATTGGCCTTATGGTATCGTAGCAAAGAAAAACTAAATGAGGGTGAATCTCCATAATTAATTTTTTATAATTAATAATAATAATAATAATAGATTTTTCGTAGAGAGGTTGAATGTGGTAGCTTCCTTAGGAGAATTAAGTGTCGAGGGTTGACAAAGCCTAACACAATCCTAGGGTCAACCTAGTCACAAAATCATAATAATAATAATAATAGATTTAAAATAGTGTTATACTTTAGTTCATTTTTATGATTTTTTTTAATCTGAGTAATGTGAAATGTGTCATGGAATAAGTGTTTTGATATTTATTATAGATTAATGTCTATCAACATTTATCAACCAAAATTATAATAGTATAAATCTATATTAATTGTGCTCCTATGTAATTAGTAAAAAAATTAATACCCACTTTAATAAATAAAAAAATTATATATATATTTTATAATATATATATATATATATATATATATATATATTTTTTTTTTTTTTTTTTATTATTATTAATATATTTTATATTGGATTTTAATAATATATTGGGGTATATATATATTTATTGTATTTTTTTCAAAATAATATTCGTTTTATTAACATTTTGACTTTATGTTGCTTGTATTTTTATTGTGTAATTTATTCCATATTATTGTTTTATATGAATAGATAATATGATTCATTGCTATTTTTAATATATTAACAATAATACTTTTTATTTTGTAATTTATTCTATATTATTGTTTTATATTAGTAGGTAATATGATTCATTCTTATTCTTAATATATTAATGATAATATTTTTAGTGAATATTTCTTTAAATGAATGTGATTATTTCATTTAGAAATGTTTTCTTATTTGAAATTAATATATTATAGCTCTAAAAATGATATTTTGTAAATTATTTTATTTATAGTTAGTATACAAATTATATTTGTTTTATAAATATGTTATATGTCAGTTTTATGTTAAGTATTAAAGGAATTATACACCTCTCTCATACACACAATATACTTTATATTTAGCAATACAATACACATATGTTTTATGTCTTTCTCTTTCTCTAGACATGTACTCACACATATAAAGTCTATGTTGAAATACTTCACTTAAAATCGATATTGAAATATTTTACATAGATGAACATTGAAATATTTTATTTTTAGAAAATACTAAATAACTTGTTTTATTATCCTTTTAAAATCTTACATATCAACTTCATCTTAAGACATTAAACATCTCCTTCATATTGGATTTTGGATGGAACAAATAATCCATTCTATATTTTTTATACTTCTATGTTTTTAATATATAATTTGACACTATAGAGAAAGCATACCCCTTATAGAGGAAGCATACCCATTCAAGTGGTTAGGGAAGGCCCTCCTCTCTCTAATAGTACGTATGATAGGCTTTTTTATATGATATTGTGTCTTCTTGATATTTTAATTATTGATGAAAGGCGTTAAGGTATGGTATGATTCTCTTTAATCTGGCATAAGGATCCATTAGAATTAAAGTTAATAAATATATGCTAATTAATTAATTTAATATCGTTTAATAATACTTTATTAAATAATATTAAATAATAGTGAAATGGGATTAGTATAGTTATAAATAAATGTAGATTTCTCAAGAAACATGGAAGATTTTTCTAGTATGGCTTTCACATTTTCATTGGAAATACATTTAAAATAGTTAAGAAAGTTTCCTCATCTCCTTAGTGCGATGGATGATGCAATTCATTATTGTTGGTATTATGATGCATGTGTTGTCCTTGATGGTAACTCACTTGTAACAGAACAAGTATATGGTAACGAAATGAATCCACAGGTTAGTTCAGAGGTGAAAGAATGATGGAACATAATACTAGAATGATGGGTCAAAGGTTTATAGGCCAGAATTAGAAGTTTGATACAGGTGAATATTTGAAAATCTATACATGGGATCGTCAAGTCCAAGTTATGTATACATGTGAGTTTAGTGAAGCAAAGTAGCATATGGTTTTTGCACCATGGTATTCTAAATACCGGGGGTCTTTACCATGGTATTGGCCCATAGTAATGAGCACGAAAACAGATATTGATCCCGTCAAAGATTACCACCGACATTAGTGTAGTTTTGACTCATGGTATTGGATAAGGAATAAACTATATAAACAGGTGAAGATCAAAGTGTTAAGTGTGCAAGTGAAAGGATTGTTGATGAATACTTCAATTTGAAGTATATTTGCATTATAAGGGCCATAATTGTCACATAGATCTGAAATAATTATGCACCAATGAATACAATAATGGATCCAGATTATGAGACCTGAAATGATTTTTCATTATATGATCTGCTCATGGATTGACTAGATCTCAGTACTGATGCATGTTTTTTAAGATCTGGGTCTTTCTGAAGTTCTGAAGAGCTGCACAATTTTAGGTCAAAATTTGCAGATCTATATGTTGGTTGGTCTTGAGAAAAGCGTGTATACATGTGGGTTCACTTCTTTAAAGCCGTGTATATAAAGTAAGGGGTTTATGTTCATAAATGACTGATCAACCTTATCAATGTTGTTGTTTCTCTACTATCTGTCAATGATGTCCTCATGTTGATCTGGGTTGAGGGATAATGTCTGAAGTAGAACTGATTGAATGATGAAGTTGAATTTGTTTACATGTTGATTGGTTGAAAATATTATTGATTTTGTTGTTTGTAATAGGGTTATGTAAGCTAACATAATATTTTAGAATATCTCTAGTCAACTCTGTGTCTCATTTAGAATTACAAGTTTTAAATTTTCAGTATATTAAGATCTGTACGTGGGTTTCTCTATAGAAAAGCGCGTATGCACACGGGTTTCCTTAAGCAAAGTAGTGTATACATTCTGGAATTTGAATGATCAAGGTTGCAGTTGACTCTGTGTGTTGATGCAGTATTATGAATTCAGTTCTGTATACTAGTTATAGTGATCTGACAGTTCAAGTTCATTGGTTGAGTTTTGATTAAGTGTAAGTTGATTCGGTTTCAGTGATTGGATGATTTTTTATGTCAAAGATTGATGATTTTATTACAATGATGATTGAGCATAAGTGTTGATATTGGACCTAGTGTGAAAAATTATGAAACGTGGTCCATGGATGTTGTTGAGGGTTGGAACCTTCAGTAAGGAAGTCGAAGCTTCCTTCCAGTAGTAGCTAGTGATCAAATTAAGGGATTGGAGCTCCCTTCTAGTAGGAAATGGAGATTGAGTGAAGGTTGTAGCCTTCAGTAGGTGGGTGTCTATACTGGTATGAGTTTGCACCAATACAAGAATGTATGAAGTTTTTGATATCAGTAAGTTTTGAAGACTGAGACGACAACAGCGGTGGTTTTCTCCCACATTGGGTTTCCACCTTAAATCTTGGTGTTCATGTGTGTTACTTATGTGTGATACTTTATTCTGTTCTTACTGCACCTATTTACTGGTTATCAAATTCCTGATAAATCACTTACATTCTGGTTCAAGTTTAACAGATAAAGAATTAATTGTTTTACAAGTTTACTGAGCATACACTAGTTTCTTTTACAACAGTCGTGTATATATGCTAGTTGGGTTAACTCAAGTCACGTATACATTTCAGAAAAGAAAATTATTATTGTGAGTTTTTAAAATAATGATTCACTCCCCTCTAAATATTTTTCCCAACAATTAGTATCAGAGTCAGATTCTTAGAAAGAAGCTTGATCACTTGAAGGAATACCTCCCAAGATGAGAAATCAAGACGAAACGACATCTATCATACCACCACTCTTCAACGGAAATAATTTTATATATTGGAAGACAAGAACCAGATCCTATCTTCAGTCTCTTGGAGTAGATGTTTGGGAAATTGTGGAAGGAGGTTACCAATATCTAGTTGCAGTTCCCACGGATGCAGCAAAAAATAAGACGTATGAAACCAATGCCAAAGTTGTCAATGCATTATTGGGAAGTCTGATAGAATCAGAATTTGTCAAAGTTATGTAGCTAAACACAACAAAAGAAATATGGAATAGAATCATTCAAAGCTATGAGGTCAATACCAAGGTAAAAAGTACCAAACTCCAAACTCTCAGAATTCAATATGAAACTCTCAGAATGCATAATGATGAAAATATTACCAGTTTCTTTCTATGTATAGATGAGATTGTAAATTGCATGAAAAATATGGGTGAAGATATAAAGGAAACTACTTTAGTTGAGAAAATCTCAAGATCTCTAACTCCTAAATTAGATTCAAAACTTTCCACCATTTAAGAAAAAAAATATCTGCAGACTCTTACTATTGTTCAACTTCATGGGATCCTGACTACTTTTGAAATGAGGAAAGAAGGTGCCTCAGAAGTCAAAGAAGCTGCATTTAAAGCATCTACAAAAGGAAAAGAAAAGGACGAATGCAAGGAATATTGATACATATTAGAAGAATATGAGGTGAGCTTTGTAAAGAAACTTCAACTGGCATCGAAAGATTCAAAGGTAAGTTTCCCTTCAAAATTTTTTCTTGTGGTAGATTTGGTCATTGTGCTACTAAATGTCCTCATAAAGACAACCATGACAAAGGGAAGGATACTGCAAAATGTAATAGGAGATAGTTTGACAATAGAAGAATTTATTATACTCACGAAGATAGTGATGACTTATCAAATAGTGAAGAAGGTGAATCTAATCAAGACCTTAAATTACTCATGGATTTTGAGAAAAATACTAATGAGTCTAATGATAAATTTTTGGATGCTTTAGAGGAAAAATATTTCTTTGAAGAAATTACTCAACTCAAAATGTGCTTGCAAGAAACAAAAGTAGCCATGGATACTTTGAAGCATCAACTCATAGAAAATGAAAAGCATAATGAGAAGTAGTAAGTCTAAGAAAGGAACTTGAGAAAATAAAAACTTTGAATCTTAGATTTGCTAAAGGATTTGAAACTTTAGACGAAATTATCAAGGTACAATGCTCTCCTCTTATGAAGATAGGTCTTGGATACACTAGAGAAACATCTCAAACATAAAATTCTTTAGCCACTAAATGCAGCAAAAACTAGCCAGCAAAGCTTCAGGAATGCAACAAAAATCAGTAAGCAAAGCTTCAGTAATGCAACAAAAATCATTGAGCAAAGGTTCAGTACTCACCAAAAGAATAAAGGCATTCCACAAGTAAATCATGTTCACTCCAATCCAAGGATGGAAAACAACAAAAGCACCAATCAAAAGGTAAAAAACACTAGAAGATTCTATGATCACATACATTTCTTATTTAATGGACAATGTTTCTCATGTCATAATTTTGGTGATAAGGCTACTCAATGTGTTGCATACAAACCTATCATGACTAGAGAAGAAAGAAAACAAAGGAATGAGACAGGATTTAAGAAGAACACTTATAATATATTCTCACCTCTTATAGATTAAATTTAATGCTCATTTTGAAATAACTTTGGACATGAAGAATCTGAGTGCAGGAGAAAATTACAGCCAACATCTCAAAGGGAGAAAATAACAACAAATTCTAAGGTATGGAAAAGGAAGGAGTTACAGTCTAAAATTTGTGGCATAGCATCCTTTGCAGAAGGACAAGAAAACCAATGTTACACTGATAACGGATGCTCAAAACACATGACAGGTGATAAAGATAAACTTATTTCATACAATGATTTAGAGAAAGAAAAGAATGTCACTTTTGGAAATGACTCACCTACTGTCATTAAGGGTAAAGGTTCTATTTTTATAAAAGAAAAAGTTAAAGCTGGTAATGTTATGTATGTTGATGGATTAAAGAATAACTTGTTGAGTGTTATCCAAATGCGTGATCAAGGAAATGAGGTAGTATTCCGATCACAAGAATGTGTGGTTCGTGAACTTGACATAGGAAAGACCATAATAAAAGGAACAAGAACCCCAAGCAATCTATATATATTGAAAGGTGGCCAAGAACAATGTTACCTAGGCAAGGAAGAATAAAATTGGTTATGGAAAAAAATGTTGGGACATCTAATCTTATCTCAAATAAGCAAATCAAGCAGGCTCAAAGCTGTTCGTTATCTACCCTACATCACCATACCAGAAAGTACCATATGTAAGTCATGTCAATTAGGTAAGAAAACAAGAGTTCAATTCAATGCCAAAGAAGTATAAGGAACTCAACCTCTTAGACTTATACATACTGATTTGTGTGGATCAGTAAGGAAAATGTCACCTCATGGAGAATAATACTATATCTTATTCATTGATTACTTTTCAAGAATGTGTTGGATCGGTTTATTGAAATAGAAAGATGAATCATTTGATAAATTTAAAGTCTTCAAGGTATTATTTGAAAATTAATTATATCTAAAAATAAAATGTCTCAAATCTGACAGAGGAGGAGAATACATATCAGATGAATTCTTTGATTTCAGTGAACAACATGGCATCAAAAGGCAATTTTTTGTAGCTAAAACTCCTCAACAAAATGATGTGGCAGAAAGAATGAATAAAGTCTCTCAAGGGTGCATTAATGAAGTTTTTTAATTTTATTTGATGGTGGAAATGGATTCAACACCATAAAAAACTCTTGGGGCACTCAAAAAGCTGAAGCTCGAGAGTTAACACAGATTTTCAAAAGTTTCTTCTTGATTTTATCAAAATTCATACTAAAATTTCCATAGTTTTCTCGGAAAAATTTTTGTCTCCTTAAACGAAGCAAATAAAGAGTTAGAAAGGGATTGCATTTTCTTTCACTTTCCAATTGACGAGTTTCTTTCTTAATTTTATATTGGGGTGTTCAAATTTTAACATTCAATAGATATGACGTAAAGTCAAATGTTTTTCCATTTTTTCATTTTCACAATCTAACCAAGTTTATATTGATTTACATTTTGCTTGACGATAGATTTTATGAGAGTACGTTTATCTTTAGCTTTTGGAATCTTGGTTATATTGATTTATTTTTACTCGAAAAGGTAGATTTTAAGAGAGTGTGTTTATCTTTATCTTTTGGAATTTTAAAACATGTATCTATTTTGATCCAAAGTTCAATTATCTTTAATTTTTTTCAAAATAATATTTAATTATAAATCAAATCTCAAATATGCATCTATTTTGACATTCAAAATTTGATTTATTTTTTTTTAATAATATTTAATTGTAAATCAAACCTCCTCAAATTTGAAGTTAAGGTTTTTGAGAAATCAAGTGATGTTATAAAAATTTGCAATTTTGAAGTTGAAGTTATTATTGGGTTGATGTTTTGTTGTGTATTTTTTTTTTTTTTAATTATTTCTATAAATTATTAGCATATATATTTACTCATTTTTTTGTTTTTTTGTAAGCCACAATACTTCATATTCATTGATGAAATAAGATTACATAGCGTTCAAGTTTAGATTCACAACAAACCATACATTCCAGTCTTCAACAAATAAACATAACAATATAACTACAATGTAAGAATGCAGGAGTCAAAATACAATTTTCAACCATTTGAAACATTACCAAGAAGAGATCAGTGTAATTCAGTCCAGGGTTTTTGAAGCAAAGACCTGAGAAAATTTTCAGTAGCATATATCCTCCTAATTTCTTGACATACCATACTTCACATTGGAATGAAACAATAGTGCACACCCAAATCACCTTAACTGAAAAAACTTGGTTGAGAGAAACTCAAAGCCATAAGTGTCACTGCTCAAAACTTTCCTCTCACAACGAGGGCAAGTCAATACCACACCAACCATTAGCATCATAACCAGATCATAGAGTATATGAACAAGTAAATGTCTAAAGCTATATAGAGGCCAATAACCATTTTCATCTAGTGTAAAATGAAGACCACCACATAATCCAAAATAACAGGGTAAAGTGCTGAGATAATCATAAATGAATAGGCTAGTGATGAGTTTCAAAAACAACCATCAATACACCATCAACTATAAACTAAAGGACAAACATGATATTGGAATCGATATTTGCATCAACCCTACAGAAAATCCAGAGTGACCACTAAACCAACACATGCCCAATAAGCCCAAATTTGAACAAACATGAGTAACAATAAGTAGAAAAATAATTATATTCACCAAGGATATATTTTGGCTCTATTTGGAAACACTTTCATCATTTTTGGCTATATCAAGAGAGTAGATATGGTAGCCAAAGTATCCAATTTTTTTCACAAAGGTGTATCATGAGATAGTGACTTTCCTCTTAATAATGAATTTATTGATTATGATTATGATGGTTTATGCAATTCATTTTGATAGATTCCATACTAGGATATTATATAGGGTAGTTGTCTCATAAGACTACCCTTCACACCTATATTTGAGATGTGTGGGAATTTCAAGGTTAGCATTGCACCCCCTACTAGAAGCATAATGAAAGGAATTTTAATGTTTCAATTTAGTGAATTAGTACATGTGCATGAAATCATTGCTTAGGGCCCTTGGATATATAGGAATACTTTGGTGTTATTTTCCCATCAAACTCATGAATTCCATTGAAAAATCAACCCAAGTGGCTTTCCTAGTATAAGTGGACTTCCCTATTCTCCTATTACAATTTATACCTAACCCTAAAGTGGATTGTAGGCCTATTAAGGAATTTTATCTTCCATGAATTTAAATGATTTTTACACCCTTTACCATGACATAGAGTGTGCATTAGAGTAAAATTGTCTAAATTTGTCAAAGAATTTGTGTTTGCTAATATTAGAAACCATATCCATCTCTAGGTTCAAAACATCAAATTTTCTGACACTTACTTTCATTTTCAAATTTCAAACCATGGGATCCATGGTTGTTGGGTTATGACCTAGCGTTGTGAGAGGAAGAAACAATGATTCAAAACATTAATCTCTTTTTTCCTCCCCCACTTTAATGAACTTATCACACAAAATCATTATGCATTCCTATTTTGAATTTAAAGTTTCCTATATAACTTATGATTATAAAACCAATGCTCAAATGAAAACGCTATGCTCATGTACTTCGAAGGAAACAATGATTATATTGGTATATATTATAAAACCAATTCTCAAATGGTTAGGCTATGCTTGTGTACTTTGAAAAAGCAATGATAATGTTGGTTCATGATTCTAGATGGAAATAACATCAATACTTAGGAGAATATGGAGCAAGAATTTATAAAACACACATATATTATTGTAGATTTAGAAATACTATAGATGTGATCTATAAGATAAACCAAGGAGGAAAAGAATAATTTGAAGATTATGTTGAGAGGTTTTAGTTTAAATATAACTATGTTGAGAGGTTTTAATTTAACTATATTTTTTTAGCAATTATAGATTGGAATCAAAATCCTTAAATTAGTACTCCTTGTAAATGTTAGAGAAGTATGGATAGATACTAAAATAATGTTTTACAATTTTTTTACTAGGAGGAAAATGAAGTATTCAAAAAATATTCAGGAGCTACTATAAAAAAATGTAACGATTATAGAGGAACTACTACACAATCCTCAAGAGTAACAACAACAACAACATGTACAATTTATGTCCTATAAGTCCCAATTTGATTTACTTGTTCAAATAGTTATTTTATAATAGAGATATATTTATAATTTACCATTAAATTATAAATAAAATATTAAATTTAATGAATCAAATTATTTTAATTTCATTATTTTTATATATTTCCTTAAAATTTTCTAATAATTTATGCCCTGACTTCTTTAAAAAATACCTTGACTTCTTAAAAAAAAATCAAAGTTCTTTCCTAATTGAGATGTAATTGTAATGTTAAACATGCCTCAATAACTTCATGATAAAAACATATGGTATTATCCGATGTATATTCATCAGAAAAATGGTATTTATACAAATAGAATCATAGGGATACAATTATGTCTCCATAACTAGAAATACATGAAACAACAAATCAATGTCCTAACCAAGACCATCATATCTATATACAAATCTCGAAGGATTAGTTAATATTTCCACCCTTAATCTGAAGGGACATCTAACATGCCAATTAAAGATCTAAAATTTCCAAACTTTTCACACCCTAATGCTTTGGTAAGAATATCTGCAATTTGTTATGAATTAGGACAATGTGTTAGATGAATTGTTTTGGCCTCAACTTGATGTAAAATTAAATGATACTTGATGCTGATATGTTTTTTTCATTCATGATATTTTGGATTCTTGGCCAATTGAATTGCAGAAGGATTGTCAACGAATAAAGGAGTTGAAGTCTTTTGTTTCTCTTGCAAATCTTCAAGTATTTTATGAAGCCAAATTATTTCTTTTGTAGCTTGAGATGTTGCAACATATTCTGCTTCGGTGGTAGAATCAGTAGAAACAAATCATTTTCTTGATCTCCAACTGATAATTCTTGATCCAAGATTCATCAAATAACCAGAAGTTGAGACTCCATGCTCCTTATCACCATCAAAAATTGAATATGAATAACCAGTAAGATGGAAGTCTGAAACTTTGGAATATTTGATGCCATATGTTTGAGTTCCTTTTAAATATTTAAGTATTCATTTTTCTCCCACCCAATTCCCTTGACAAGGTTAATTCATAAATCTGGAAAATATCCCTATAGCAAAATTTATATAAGGACGAGTAGTAGAAAGATAAATCAAACTTGCAACAGTTACCTATACTTTGTTGGATCCTCAAATGGTTTGCCTTCTTTTGATGTAAGTTTCAGATTTTGTTCCATTGGAGTAGCAATAGGAATACAATCCATCATTCCATATTTTTTCAATAACTTTCCAACATATTTCCTCCGAGAAATACAAATATATTGAGGTTTTTGATCAACTTCAATTACAATAAAATAATGAAGTAAACCTAAATTTGTCATATCAAAAACCTTTTGCAATTCATTCTTAATAGATGATATATAGTCATCATTATTCCTTGTAATCATTAAATCATCAACATAGACAATCAATCATACAACTAATATTCCAACCTTATTAACAAAAAGAGTTACATCATTTAGGTTAAAATGCCTATAATTCATCTTAAGAAGATGTTCAATTAGTTTCTCATACCATGCACAAGGTGCTTGTTTCAAACCATACAAGGAATTCATCAACTTGCATACCTTTTGTTCTCTACCTTTGATAGAAATTTTTTTTGGTTGAAACATGTAAAGATATTACTTCATACATCCATTTAGGAAAGAAGTTTTTACATCCATATGATGATTTTTCCATCGTTTTTTAGCAACAATAGCAAACAAGGTTCTAATAGTGCCCCATTTAATTGTAGGAGCAAACTTTTCTGTGTAACCGATACTTTCTTTTTGTGCATATCCTTTTGCTACAAATCTCGCCCTATACTTGTCAAATGAACCACCATCTTTATATTTGATTTTATAAACCCACTTTCAACCAATGGGTTTGATTCCATTAGGAGGATCCACCAACCCCCAAGTGCCATTTTTAATAAGCGCATCATATTCCCTTTGCATTGCAATTTTCCATTCATTACAACTAACAACTTCTTGAAAACAAGTAGGCTCACTATCAATAGAGAAATTATACCTAGACACATGAGAATGGTTACCTGAAGAACTTCTTGTCTCAAAATCATCATTTCTAATACAATTTGATCTTCATAGAGGTTATTCATCTTGTGGAGGAAGTTTCTAATCTTGTGGAGCAAACTCTTTTATAATGCAAGTACCTTATGTCCCTGTGAAAACACTTCTACCAGCCAATTTCTCTTCAACAAAACTATTATCATCATTGAGAGGAAAATTCGTTGAAGGAAAATCCAGAGACTGATCTAGAATGGGAATCTCCCCTTCAGGACGTGGGAGATTATTATCAGATTCATAATAAAATTTCTTAGATATAAAATTTTCTAAATGATTAAGTTATCTATCAACTGTGGATGTATCTTTATCATATTCTAGAAAAAATACATCCCTTGACAAAATAAACTTCTTATTCTCTTCACCATACAACCTGTATGCTTTAGAATTCATAGAATATCCAAAAAATATAGATTTTTTGTTTCTTTCACTCAAATTGTTTCTTTGCTACTTATGAATTAAAGCATAACACTGAGAACCAAAAACTCTAAAATGTTGAAAAATAGGAATATGATTATACCACATTTCATATGGAGGTTTATTGTTGATAATAGAATATGGTCAATGATTTATGATATAAGCTCCACAAAGTATCTCTTCTCCTCAAAACATCAACTTTACATTTTTAAAGAACATCATTGATCTTACCATATTAAGTAATGTTATGTTCATTCCTTCTGCAACACCATTTTGTTGTGGATTATAAGGAATTGTGGTTTGGTGTTTGATGCCATTCACTTACAAATAATTTTCAAAAACTTGTGAAGTATATTATCCACCATTATAAGTTCTTAGAGTGTTTGTATTAAGTTGAGTTTCATTTGTAATCAAGCGATGGAATTTTTTAAACATATAAAAAACCTGTGAGTTTTATTTAAGAAGATAAACCCAACACATCCTCGAATAATCATCAATAAATGTTAGTATATATTTATTACCATTAGCGGTTGCAATAGGCACAGGTCCACATAAATCTGAATGTATGAGACCTAATTTTCTTGAAGCTCTAGAAGTAGAACTTTGAAAAGGTTGTTTAATGTGCTTACCCAAAATACAAGAATTACATGGAGTAAGTTTTGTTGGAATTGTTGGAAGTCCCTTAATTGCATGTTGTCTCATAGTTCTTTTACTATCATAATTTATATGACCAAAATGAGCATTCCATAAAAAACTTGAAGACATAGTATCATTTTGTTGGACCGAATGAGTAGTA
This sequence comes from Pinus tabuliformis, assembly GCA_031772625.1. Lineage (NCBI taxonomy): Eukaryota > Viridiplantae > Streptophyta > Pinopsida > Pinales > Pinaceae > Pinus > Pinus tabuliformis. Next base: position 650,357,521 of record CM062818.1, on the reverse strand, counting down.
TTCAATGTAATGGATGACATACCTTTCAACTTTAAGAGTTTAGCTTCTTCCGCACCAGTGATTATGGTCTCAATATCAACTTCCCTTTGAATCTCCACTTTGCCATCAAATATGTGTATTGAATGTCCTTGATGTCTGATCTATATAAGTGACAACAAATTCCTTTGAAATTTTGGAATGTAAACAACATCATTTAAAATATAATCTACAAGTCTTGACATCTTTAATCGAGAATATTTGATCCTAGATGGTTTATGTTTATATTTATTAGAAAAATACACTACTCCATCAATGTTATCACTAATTTTTACAAACAAATCTCTTTTAAAGGTCATATGACAAGTGGTTCTTGTGTCTAAGATCCAACTATCATGCCATGAAGAGAAAGAGGTAATAAAGAAATCATCCATGCTAAAATTACAGTGGAAACAACATAATTGTGCATTCTCAGAATATTGTCCTTGATCTTTCTTTTCATTCATTTTTTCTCTCCTTTCAGCAATTTGCTCCTAAGGAATCCTACAATTAGCAATAGTATGTCCAACTTTATCACATCTAAATCGTTTGATAGTTTTTTTATCAATAAAATTTCTTTGTTGTTTATCATTTTGTTGTCTATCTCCTTGATTATTTTTGCCCCCCGTTCCTCTATAATTCCTTCTACCCCGACCTATGCCACCTTTATTATTTTTGGTTGATTCTTCTTGAGGTTTTCGATCTTTTTGAGAATGACATGAAGTTTCTACATTAGAACTGGGTAGGGGTTATTTCTTGCCAAAATCCTTCTCTCTTTACACAATTTTTCCTACTAATTTGTCAAAATCTGTCTTTTAATTGTTCATTGGCTTAGAGAGATTCCAAGTAGTGTGAATAACGAAGGTAGAGAGCTTTTATAAAGGCATAAAGCTATAGATTGACCTTAACACCAGTAGATTCTATTTCATAATTGATGGCTTTAATTTAAGAAGAAAGTTCAATGGATCATTATGTTTCATCTCCAGATTAAAAAATTCAGTAGTAATTAAATGATCTCCAATTTTGAATGTGTATCATAAAGTTATTTTAAATTTGTTATTTCTTCATATGTTGTTTTACTTTCAATAATATATTTGCTTACCTCTTCTGAGACGAAAGTAGAGATTGAAGCATAGGCCTTTTTATCCTCACTATCTGAGATTGCTAGTTGTTTTTTCTCATCTCGAGGCTCTGGTTTATTGTCATTTTTTCTTTCACAAAATCCATCCCATAGATCATTAAAAGTAAGCGTATTTTTTAATTTTTCTATACCACTCCTGATAATTTTCCTTTCTAGAAAGGACAATGCCAACTAGGGAGACCAAATAATTCATTTTTACATACAAATTTGGAGTATAAAATGCAACTATAAATAAATTCTTCTGATGGAAAATAAGCAAACTTTCCTTTATGGTAGTCTCTGTTTCAGCTAAGCATAAATTTTATTCAATGAACTATAGATCATCAAACTACAAACCAATATAGTTGTCTTTGCTTTGCTTTATAAATAGTAAGCATTTACCGTAGTCAACAAATGGTTAACATAATGAAATAAACACACCAGAATTCAACAATCAAGCTTTGTTTGATGTTACATCAGACGATGAATACAATAGCTTACAATCAATAATAATCAATATTTGATCCCACACATAAGGGTCAAACTAAATCGGTGGCGCAGGATGACTTTCAACTCATCCACAGTATGTGACGACACAAACCTTGCCATGCTTTACATTTGTGCGACGGTCCCGTGTGATGCATAACGTTCGATCGAAAACAACGGTCGAGATGACCCCTTTCACATCTGATGATAATCGATGGCGCATGGCTTGCCATATGTTAATAAGGTGAGTGGTCCCATAGGTAGTTTTATTAAACATGAGATCAACAATGCTCACTCAATTCGAGGGCATGCACACTCCTCAATTTCGAATACCAAGAGAAGTGATGTCGAGGATGGTTTCCAAAACCAACACGCATAGTCAAAAAGACATGGTCCTATATACCATCTCTGCCAGGTACCTATGCGCTAACTCCACTAAGTCGACACCAACTCTGCCAAATCAGATCACCAACTCTACAACTCATCCATGATAGTTTTTAAAATCGGAATGGGTGATCGAATCGGTCTACCTAATAAACCGGGTTTCAAACTGGAATCGGTCAAACAATGACTGACCAGATCTTAACGAATCGATTTTAAAAAAAATACATGAAATAATTAGTTTTTAATAATAAAAAATAATTTTAATATTTGAAATCATGATTCCAAACCAATAGAGACAAAATATGCAAGGTTTGATCATTTGTATACCATAAAAAGGTGAATATATCCAAATGGCACCAAGTGCAATACATAATAGCAACAAAATACATAATCAATGAGGCTCTAAATCACCTCTAGAGTCCAAAAAAAATACTCTAAGCTATGGGTCCACTGACCTACTACAAGTCTACATATTAATGATCAACAACATGATCACTCCTCGTCATGATCAAACTCATCACCACTACTAGAAAAGGGATAATTAACATGAGCTAGATAAATAATATGGCTCAGAGTTTGAGGACTCGTAAAACTCCTCTACAACTTTAGTAGTAGTAGTAGTAGTAAAAAAAAACATCAAAACTACAAATCATTGATAAACATGGTCACTCATGAAACTCATCATTGATTCTACGCTACTAGAAATGGGATCATCAACCAAAGGTACATAAACATCATATATCTCAAAGTCTTTAGACTTGGATTTCTCAACCTTATAACATGATAGGAATTGAAAAAGTTTAACATGGCTAACCAATGATTTTGGCTTGAGTGGAGGGTTCATCTCCTCAACCTTATAATGTGGTAGAAAATAATTAGCACGCCTAACCAGTTGTTTTCTTTTGAGTGAAGGGTACATTCTTGTTAAGGCCATGGTAGAGGAGTTCAACAATCAATACCACCAACATAAAAAAAGTTCAACAATCAATGCCACCACCATCAACGTTCTTAAAGGGTTTCATGCTCTTGATCAAATGTCAATCTCATACCCTCATGCATAATCGAATCAAATGGAAACATTACAAACCCCCAAACCATGAAATCTTGAAAACCATTAAGTCTGCTGAATTTTGAGTGAAATAAAAAATTGTAGTTTCTCCATATGAAATCCAATGAGGTCGAAACCACTCTCAAACATCCCGAGTCATTTCATGGTAATATTACAAATTTAAGAAATCATTTTACTTTGAGAATTTAACATTACCATTAATTTCCAACATGGCTAGCGTTGAGATGTGTCAGGCAAATGAGAGGGTAGGCATGCTTTTCTTGGATGGGCTATTTTTGAAGGAAAACAACCCCAAATTTCCCTCAAAACAACTTCAAAACTCACAAAAATGCATTTTGTGGGGTCTGTAGCTAGCCTGGCAATAAATTGACCAGTTTATGATGGAATGAGTTGGTTTATGCCCGGTTAGACCAAAAAACCAGTGAGTTTCAACCGGTTTGATGGTCTAGGCTAATGAATCAACCAATTTCACTGATTTATGGTTCAAACCGGCCGGTTTTTAATACTATGTGCCCACCTCACGTCGTCCACCTCAACCACAGCAGGAACTTGTCCACATCAACGGAGTTCGAACTAGACACAACCAGGCACAATGACTTTAGTGCTTTTCAAACCTTACGCTCTCATACCATTGTGAAACAGGGCTAGATTACTTCAAGATAAATGCAAATGGTATTTTGTGATGTATTTCAGAAAAATGGTATTTATATAAAAATAATTAGAGGGAGACAATTATGTCTCCATAACTAGAAATATGAGAAACAACTAATCAATGTCCTAGCTAAGACCATCCTATTTATATATAAATCCCGAAAGATTAATTAACATGTAATTTACCAATTTTAATGAATAAAATTTTAAATTTAATGAATAAAAATATTTTAATTCCATTATTTTTATATAATTCCATCCAAATATTTTATAAATTATCATTCCTTTAAATTTTCTAAACCATTTATAAACTATCATTTCTTTGAAGTTTGATAGTTTATCCCTTAACTTATTTAAAAAATAATATTTAAATATTTATTATATCACTTTAAAAAAAAATGTTAAAAAAATATAGGAAATGCTATAATATTCTTATATTATCCTCAATATCCGATAATTTATACATAGAAATTAAAGTGTTACATATCAGTGTCAATTCCGTTGCCAAATGAGATTTGGTTTTATAACATTAGGTCACTAACCATTGCAATGTGTTGTTGATGTAAAAATGTTGCAATCCTATTGATGGATATTTGATTACAATTATTACAAACTTTCAACTTCGTAGATCTGATTTTATTTTATTCCAAGTCAAGTTTGATTTATTTAAAAAATAAAATAACTTTTCATTTGATTGAAAATCAAATTGATTTAAAATTAAAATAAAATTTACGCCACTGAATATGATTTGAGACTATTCCAATTTGGTTTCTCCACCATTCAAAAAAAAAGATTTTTACTTCCAAAAATTGATCTTACACGCACCAATCCGATATTGTCAATGCAGGAAATCATAAACCCTTATCGCGTGGCAACCAGCCATTTTTCCGGACCTGTCAACGTACAAAGACTAAACCCTTTGAAATAAAAAATGGCTTCGCTGTCATATAATTTGATTCGGTCACGATGAACCATTATGTATATGTAAATATGTGGAATAGGAAGCGGGCAGAGTCACTCGGTTGGAAAACACACCATCAATATAACATTTTCTTCCTACTCTTCAATGTAGGCTTCTTTGATGGTACTCTTGTGGAGGCGGTGTCATCATATTTCACCGTCACAATGTGTCCTTTCAGATCTTGTTGAATTCTCGTTCAGGGTCAAACACCAAACCAGAGGTTACTGCTGTTTGGTTCCTCTTATATATTGCTGCGTTTTGGAGCCGAGCTGACAGTCAAGCAAATGCCTATCAGTATTATCGTTTTTTTCGTTTATTATCTTAGGAAACGTTGTTTTATATGACGATGACAGTAAAACACCGAGTCATTTAAATCCATTGGGATGCATAAGCTGAACGAATTTTATGCTTGAACAAAACACCGTCCCATTAGAGGTTTCAAATACCTTAAAGCCAAATTGTTAGCCATTTTAAAGGGTGGACCTGAAAGCGACCTTCAAAGCCAAATCGTCCAGTTGCACTGGCAGGTTATATATAAATTAGAAGCGTCACAGGATGGATGTATGGTATTTTCTTTTAAAAGATTGGTATGATAGTTTAAAAAGTATTTGTTTTGGTTGCTATACCAGTCGGAATGCCTAAATGTTTTTTTGCTTTGGGCAAAATAATTTTGTGGGGCAAAAAAGAAATGTATATTGGTTGGTTTATGTGGAGTATAGTTTTCATGATTTAAATTTGGTTCAAATCTCTTCGGGAATAGTTGGTTCAAATCTCTTCGGGAATAGTTCAAGTTTATAGGAAAAGAAGTGTGGTTGGGAATGGGATTTTGAGATTAAGAATTATTTGTTAAAAAAAATAGTGAATAAATATTTTCTTATTCTATCATATTTAAAAAAATTGAAATATCTAGTCATTCTAGACAATTGGGACCTAGTCAACCTATGTGACTAAGTGCAAAACTGATCGAACTTGTTTATATATCATCTGTCATAGAAAGTTAAATGGAAGGGGAAGCAATCCCATTAGTATTAAATGATTGCTATAAATAATTCAATGTTGTTATTAAGGTGAATAATTTTTATAAAGTAGATAATTCTTATTTTTAAAGGTGTAGTTTAATTTATACACAAAAAGTTTTTCTCAAAACATTTTTTCTAGTTAATTTTAACCAAAATGTCAAGGTTTTTTAAATATTGAGTTTAAGTTATCAATTGTTGTCCCTCAAGGGTTTTATAAGGTGTAAATCCATTTATGTATTCAAAATGTATTTTAAACAACAGTAAAACACATTCTAACTTGAAATTATATTACTCAATTTGATTGAAAAAGCTATTTCGTTTATAAATTAAATTGCACTTTTTTAAAATGTATAAATAATGTAGTATTATTTTTGAATTAATACATATTTATGTCATAAGGCATTCCCTCTCATAAGAACTCCCTCCTATGCCACCTGAGTTATTGTGGGACATTGATTTGGGTGTTGGACGATTGAAATAACTTCTGCCATTGGATTGAAGACCAATATTATGAGTTACAATTCAATACAATGAATTCTAATGTTACGAGTCACCTTTAAATAGAAAAAAAATACTAACAAAAATAAAAAGAAGTAGAAAGACAGATGAAGTCCTGACACAGAGGCTCTTGCTCAAAGGCTACTAGCCTCTTCCTCCACATTGATTTTCTTGGGAGGACTGGTTGAATATGTTGACTGGGATGAATGAGTGCGCCTTAAAATCATCCGGTGTTCCTGACAAAAAGTGGCATAAATCTCAAAAACCAAAAGTGTGTTAATGTGAACAGCAGTCAGTTAAAAATTTGAAGGTCAGACTTGTGGTTTCCAAATTTATATTAGAAGGCTCCAAATTTAACTTCTTGTTTCATTTCTATGAAATGATGGCCATCTCCGCTAACTCATTAAAACATCAATATCCAAGGCATATGCTTTTTCTGTGAAGCTTATTGTTAATCAATTATAAGAAATAATTCCCATGGTTCTAGAAGGAACAAATATTTCTAATTGCAATTGAAATACTTGAATTTTTAATGAAATTAATATATCTGGAGGATATCGCAATGCCGACATTGTCTAGACAACCTTTTAGTGGCCTCGTTCAAAGTAGATGTCGTAGTAAGGCACTTAAGAAATTGGGGTTAAAACATTTTGTGGTCTCTTCTTGTCAGGCACACTGTAAAACATCTTGTGTTCAATGTGGGCTTCAGTGGTCGGCACAGAGTAAAATATCCAAATTGTAAGTGCGAAGTTTTGGATAAACTGTTGTAAAAATTTGTTTGGAATGTTGAAATAATGTATTATGGTATAAAATTCTGCACATTCAAAAGTTTTGGATGGGTTTCCAAGCGTGATAAGAATATCTCTTTATGACTCTTCAATTCAAAGTGTGCCCACACCAATTCAATTTTAAAGTTTTTACTTCTATGTAACTTATAACTAGCACAACCACATTAATAAATGTGATTGATATACGCGGATAGGCATATATCATATTAAAAATTAACATATATGTTATTAAATTAAAAAAAATACTAATAATATTAAAAATAATAATATAAATAAAAATGTTTAATATATATAATAATAGTACTATTATGTTTAATATATAATAAACATAAAAATAAAACTGTTTAATATTAATATTATGTTTAACATATAATAAAAATGTTTAATATTAATATTATAATATAATTATATTAATGTAATTGATATATCTCGAGCTAGCACATTTTCATGCATATGTTGTTATTGTAGTTGGACTATTTTGGTTTCCTTAATGATATATATTGTTTAACTTATGTACTTGTGTGTGAATTGATTTGTATGAAATTATATGAATCTTGTTGTTAATGTGTTGCATATGTTATTAATGCTATCACCGTCCGTGTCAACTGCTCTGTGGGACATTACACAAACCTTTCTCATGAATCTTGCTATATCAACCGTCACACTCATCTCAGACTGATCCGTGAGTGTTGTTCGTGTTATCTTACCCTGTATGTTGTGACTATCGCATCGGAGTGGACAGCTCCACTGGAAGTTGTGCATGTCCTTTCTGTGGTGTTTTCCTAGCTGAGTTGGGACTGATCCCTTGCAACCTGGAGCTCACCTTCACCTTCCTCTCCCTTCGAAGTGTTGGAACCTGTCATACACATTCCTTGACTCTGTGCATCAGTCACACCCTTGCTACTGACAGAGTTATCTTACTTGCCTCTGTGTGACATCGTGGTCAAGGCATTACCTTACGACCCATTGTTGGGACTCCTATAGCAAAAGGTTTGAGGTCTAATTGGGACTTCTTACCGGGGAGATCCCCTTGACATGTTGGCAGGTCCAACACCATCAACATTTTTGGCGCTAGAAGGAGGGCCTGATGACAAGCTGCGTCCTCTCATATAGTTCTGAACCTTTCCATATCTTTCATGGAGTCTTGCACTCTTCTTCCCTCAAGGTGTTTTTTGAATCGTGAAGATGTCTCCATCTCGGGGAAGCTTTTCGATCTCTTTCCCACTCACACATATGATGGTGAAGGCGAAGCGGCCTGGCCTAAGCACTTATATAACTTTCTTTTCATGATTTAAGAGGAAGAGGAGTTTTCTGACGAACAGGCTAGTTTGCTGCTTGCATACACACTTCATAAATCTCCATTTCGTTGGGTGCTCAGCCTACTGGCTAACACCATGCACTCATTTGAGCACTTCTGTGATCTCATTGAAGACACGTTCTATCATTTTGATCCAGACTATCTTGACCAAAAACTGTTACAGCAACTGAGGGCTTCACATGAATCCATTATTGATTTTTGGTAGCGCTTACGTGACTTGCAGTTTCAAGCATTGAAGAGCCAGATGAAATTTGCTTATCTTTGGGACCGGTTCGAGTATTGCCTTAAGAAATTTGTCGGTCCCAAGAGGAAGCTTGAAATCAAGCCTCGTTCAATATTATTCATTGTTGGAACTGTGAAATATCATGTGGGAGCGGGCACTGCCTCAACTGACTATCTGTCTCCCTCTCATTCAACAACTCCATCATTGCCCAGTGATGTTGAGGGTCATGCTCACACACCTTTTAATCCTTTACACTCTCCCAACGTCAGTTCACTTGATTTTCATGCAGATTTGGTTGTAAGTCCTTCGACTTCTCATATGCATTCTTTTCTTCGACCTTCGTCTTCGCACTCAGGTGTTCCTCTAGATGACACTGCCTTGTGTTCGTCCATTTCGGACTCTCCACTTGTTGTGAGTGAGGAACAACCCACTAATGGAGTCGGTGTTGCACAACCAACATGCGCTATCATTCATGAAGAGTATGAGTGGGAGCTTGAACCTAAACATTCGGCGAAGGATGACTCCCTTCTGTTTGAGTCCCCTTCGTTCTTTCCTAACCTCTTTGGTGAACCTGCCATCCATGATTTTGCATGTGTATCTTCATCCACGAGTGCACCCATTATTGATCACTCGGGAGACTCACCGGATGTTAGTCCATCATTTGACAACGGAGATGATAAGTTACTCATTGAAAATCCACTTGATCCTTCATCTGTATTTTCCATAAACACAGAGGATGAATTTGTTCCCTTTTCATCTACTCCTCTATGTGATTCATCCAACCATGAGGATGTCGACCAACATCCGGAATTTTATGATCTTGGTTGTCGTGATCTCTTCACCTCATCATCCGATCATAGTGTTGATTCACTCATTGTTAATCTGTCTAATCCACTGGTCTACGAAGATCCATCTATCAATGAAGTCAAAACCCCACAGACCGTCGAGGCACTTCAGGCCGAGTTGATGGTTATGTCATGCCCTCATTGTCTTGAGGTTGGTTTCGCTTCCAATGAGGAAATTATTCAAACACTCAAGGCTCCTCATCACTCATTTGTATGTACTCAAGATCAATCCAACACTTAGATTGTACTTCCTCCACTCGAACTACACGATCCCATTACTCATGCATTGGAGGAGTCTTACATTGCAAGCAATCGTGCACGATGCAATTTATCTTTGTTTCTTTCGTTTGCTTGCATTTCATAGTCAAGAGTGTGCTTATGCTTCAAAGTTGCATGTAGTGTCACACATCACCATGATAATTCCGCGGACTTCTCGTCATGCACATGCACTCACTTATGTCCCGTGGGCACTTTGAATCATGAGGTGTGGTTGTCCTCATTGTTATATTGTTCTTTCTTGCTGGTTCACACAACTGGGTTGCTCACGGACCGAGCCTTCACCAACATTGGTCTACCAATGCGCCGGTGGCTGCATTGGAATTATCACTTCACGTGATCAGGCCCATGTATTGTTAGTGTAGGAGTAGGAGTAGTGTTTGCTTTCAGTTGTTTTCTTGCATACTTGTTTGCTTACAGGCTTTGTTTACTTGTTTGTTTGCTTGCTTGTTCATTTACTTGCTTCGCTTTCATTTTTTCTTCTGCTCTTTCTTTGCTTTGTTGATTGTTAGTTCGTTTGCTTGTTTTGTTCATAGGTCAATTTTGCATGAAACCATGTATGACTATTGAAGCGAGCTCGGTAAAGTACAAGAGGGCTTGTACAAGTAACACTACTTGGTTATTATCTTGCCTCTGTATGATGAGCTTGTTATTTTTAGTCCATGATACGTCGAAGGAAAATATGTACTATTTGAAGTGAACCTTGGTGTAAACACAATGGTTGCGCACTAACTAGTGTCACCTTCTCTAATTGATTGTTTTTGGGTTAACCCTTTTCAGCTTAGTCAAGTAGAGTAAGGTGAGGGGGGAAACCTTAATAGGAACATCAGAGATATAATAAACTACTTCTCTGCTGGAACAACCTCTTATTCTCTCAATAATTCAGGATCCCTCTTCCGCCTCTGAAATGAATAAGTGTTATGCACAGTGAAAATGAAAAAAATGAAAAGTAAAAAAAAAAATGAAAAATGAAAAATGAATAAGGCGAAAGAAGAGAAAGGCTTCCTGCATAGGGAGGTGATGCAAGTAAATCCGATGGGGTATTGACCAGGCTTGCTGGTAGCGGTGCCATGCTTTGTCTTCCTATGTGACTCCATCGGGGTACTATCCAGGCCTAATGGCAGTGGAGCAACACAAGAGATGAAACTAAGACTCTGACGACTATACTGCTTGTGCACCTATATACCCCTCAACCCCAATTGAAACAACTATGTTGCCTTGGCATGGAATGTGTGTTAATTGACCAAGAGTCTGGCAGATGCTACATCTTACAATCAAACTAGTGTGAATCCAAGATGTGCTGAGAGTTGAACAATACTTCTGAAGGTGTTAGACTTAGTTTTCATGAAAAAGGTCCATTCAGCGAGCTGGAGTTCTACTAGTGTGTCACCAAGTGTTGTAGCAGCTACAACCACCCTCCAAAATCTTTCCTTAGCCCGTTTTGGAGCCTCCCTACCAATCTTACATAACACTTTGTCTTGATTCATCAAGTACTCAAGATTCAAGTGTTTTCCTCACACAAAGGCAGCCTGTCGATCACAGTTGATCCATTCCCCTCACAGGCTGCTCACCCAGACTTGGTCTAGCTGTAGGCTGAGAAGCTTCACCTTTAAAATTGTGCATTTCTAGAGGGAAACCAACCTTCCCTCTAGGAATTGTGCAATCCTCTCTGACAGCCTGCTGGGCTTCAGGATTGTACAATCCTTCCAACCAACCCTCCCAGCAGGATTTGAGCAAATTTTCCCAGCACCAGGCTGTTCAACCTAGGATTTGCACAAATTTTCCCAGCAACAGGTTGTTCAGCCTAGGATTTGCACAAATCTGGGCAGTAGTTAGCTTCTCTACCCAGAAAATAAGCAAATCTCCTGGGAAGCCAGCCCATCTCCCACCCATAAATACATATTTTTCTCCAGCAGTCAAGCAATCTCTTGCATGTGCAACTGAGTTGACCGGTTCCCTCCGGGACTGAGAAAAATAGAATTGTAATCATGGATTGCTTCTCCCAAGGCATCATGCAAAGGAATCCCTTGTTTCAAGGATCTATGTTTAGTAGTTGGAGGTTACATGCAAGGAGACTTCCTGAAACCTCCCACCAAGTGTCACTTCCCCTAGATTCTTGGCATGCGCGTCACAACCTCGATGTTATAAAAAATCATCAACTGGAGGTTGCAGAGCTCATTCCTCACATCAAACCTGCAGCTTTGATATCCCACATCACATCTAGGAGAAATCGACACATTCAACTCAGTTGTTTTTGGGTAAGCCTGCTTCCCGTGCCTTGTGCTACATTTATGTCGCTTTTTGTGTTTTCACTTGTAGGAGTAATGTTTTCTTGATTTCTTTGAACGCTTGCTGTCGTTTACATATATAATAGCTTGTCCTAGCTCTGTTTCAGTTTTAATTGCTATCTCACTATTGTTGCGTGCATAAAACTGTTTTGCATGGACGTTCGCCCAACCAACAAACTACCTCACCCACATGCATGTTGATTTGTTTGTTGAATCTTTCATTCATGTTTTTCATGCATTTTCAATCACTTCTTCTATCACTTAGTGTCGCCATGCATTCACTGACTTACTTGCTTTCAGTCGCCCATTGCCGAATCAGGCCAACCTTGGCCCAGGCTCTACCTTCACCAAGGTTGCATTGCGCAATCTGGGAAAGGAAGGCTCATCTACCTCTCTAGATTTGCACATTCCTACTCGGCACTAGCCTCTATGATTCTTTTGCACATTATGGAGGACAGTTGTTGTTTGGCTCAGGAAATTGTGCAGATCTGTTCCTAGGCCAACAGTCCTTCCTAGCTACAATTGTGCATTGTTCAATCCCAACAGTCATAAGCCTAAATGGATTGTGCATTGCGTGGTTCTAGCAATCAACGAGTCTCCCAGTAGCCTAAACTATGCCTTGAGCGGTCTTGGCAGTTAGTCTCCCAACTTCCTAGCCGAAATTGCGTAACCTTCATGATCATTCACCTAGTATGTTGCAAGTCAGTTCTCATGTTCATTTTGATTTTTGATTGATAGATTGCTTTCTCTGAGTGTTTCCATGTCTCCAGGTATCACAGTTATTCATTTTCCTCTCAGCAGTACAGGTACAATGATTGCCAAGAGAGGAGAGACGAGGACACCGTTCAGAGCACGCTTGGGGATGTAGTCAATCAAGTGTCTATGAGCTTGCCTACTCACGAAGACATCAAGCTGTTCGTAGACAAGGACATCAAGTGGCAGCATCACAACGATAAGCATCATGAAAATTAGCTGAAGACAACATACCAAATGCAACGAATGCAATAGGAGGGTTTTTGACAACATGAAGGCGGAACAAGGTTGCAAGCTCAAGTAGGTCCATTGATGATGAAAGAAACGTTGGAGACTCCGACTATGGAGTGATGACGTGAAATGAAGATCGCGCAAAGGAATAAGATGTAACAAAGAAGGAGTTTCATGTGCCGAGGAAACAACTCAGGAAGAACATGAAGCTGCATAGATAGACGAATGAGTTGCAACAGGATCGAGAATAGTAATGGGTGCAACATGCGCTCACGGATGAAACTGCACCCTCACAAGTTAAAGATCCATCCCAGCAGCTAACACAGAGCAGACATGGTGAGCATTGTGGTTGATCGCATGCAAGGGATTCATCAACATGCATGTAATTGTGCGCACGCATGAAATCCAACCCATTCAACATACTTACTAAGGCGAAGACAAGAGGCAAGTCCAACTCGAGTTGAATAGGTACTTCGACAAGTTGATGCCCATGACCACCAGCACACACTTGAAGATTAGCATAGACACTATGCATCAATGTGCTATCGGTTCAGCTGCACTCAAGAAGACGATGCGCATGTTAGCAGATGAGTTGGATGAAGGGGCCGAACCAATGCACCGGTTGCAACGAAAGCAGGAGTTCACTTTAGCAAGATGTCACCATGAGGTGCATGCACACCATCACAGACAACCAATCTTGGCATCATCTCACCAACTTCACCATCACAAGCATATAAAAGAGTTGGTCTCCCCATAGAGGACTGAGTGTCAGTGATGTCTTCCAAGTCTTTGTCAAGCCCTGTTGTCTCACATGAGTACACGTGCATTGTAATGTTGATTCATGTCAAGTGTAAGTCAAGTGTCAATAGTTGGATGTAATAGTCATAGAGTAGGTGAAGAGTCATGAGGGTAGTTGAACTATCACAAAGGGGAGTGTCAAGGGTAACCCCACCGTTTTGCTATAAATAGTCCCTCATAACTCACTGTATAGGCTTTTGGTCAGCCAAGCTTCTACTAAGACTATCTTGAAGAAGGCTTGGACAATATTGTAATGTGCCTTGGCTTCTCCACTGCACGGAGCTAGTACATCTCTTTGGAGGAGTAGGCGGATGTGGCTGTAACATTCCACTGTTGGGGATAGCAGGTTTACATGGATGTATTGTATGATTGTGACTGACACTTCTTTATATAATAAGAGCCAACACATCTTCATGCATATGTTGTTATTTTAGTTGGACTATTCTGGTTGCCGTAATGATATATGTTGTTTAACTTATGTACTTATGTGTGAACTGATTTGTATGCAATTATATGAATCTTGTTGTTAATGGGTTGCATATGTTATTAATGTTGTCACCATTTGTGTCGATTGCTTTGCCAGACATCATACAAAACTTTCTTATGAACCTTGCTATATCAACTGTCACACTCGTCTCGGACTGATCCGTGAGTGTTGTTCGTGTTATCTTACCATGTATGTTGTGACTATCGCATATGAGTGGGATGATCTGTCAAAAGTTGTGCATGGCCTTTGTGTGGTGTGTTCCTAGACAAGTTGGGACTGATCCCTTTCAACCTGGAACTCACCTTCACCTTCCTCTCCCTTCGAAGTGTTGGAACCTGTTGTACACATTCCTTGACTCTCTGCATCAGTCACACCCTTGCTACTGACAGAGTTATCTTACTTTCCTCTATGTGACATCGTGGTTAAGGCATTACCTTACGATCCACTGGTGGGACTCCTACACCAAATGACCTGAGGTCTATTTGGGACTTCTTACCGAGGAGATCCCCTTGAGATGTTGGCGGGTCTAACACCATCAACAGAGCCATATATATTCGAGCCTAGGTTTAAAAGTTCTTTTAAAATTGTTTCATTTACAAGTGAGGAAGTTTGTTTTAAAAAAAGGGGGATTTGTTTTTAAAACAAATGCAAGGTCTTATTAAAGGTTTTTTTTTAAGAGAGAAGGTTTTCCATAAAATGTTGCTTTGTTCAAATTTATTTTTTAAAACTTGAATTTAGAAAGATGGCTACAAGGTATTGTTTAAAAAGGGCTCATGCAATTCTTAAAGGCTCATAAGGTTCATGTAATCTATTTTAAAAAGGAAGAAGAGGATTTTGTTCCAATCAGCTCTCGACATTCTGATATTTTTGTGAAAGTTTTGTGAAAATGTCACCTTAGTAGACAATTTTTGGAAGTAAGGTCTTTGTAGATAATTCATAGATTCGTTCCTTTGTGGAAGCCAAATAGCAACAAATTTTGTGTTGCAATTGGTTATGATGTCTACAATTTGTTTTACTTGTTGAGTTGTAGTGACCCAACACTCAACAAATGGGAAAAGCCAACAGGATAAGAAATTTGAAGCAACAACAAGAGATGTTTGAAATTTTTTTTGATGATGAGAAGTAAAAGCAAGAGTGAATGAAGCAAAGACGGCCATGAAATCCTCGAATACCCTTAAGAGGAGTTTGCATCTAGGGGGGGTAATCAAGTTGAAGATGAAGGCGGTCTTATAGTAGCAGATCTATATCGAGATGAAAATTTTGTTGAATCACATTGTGCTCAGCCACAAGTGGATCATGACTATGATAAATTTGGAGAAGAAAAGGAGAAGGAGGGCATAGATGCTCGTGAATCCCACTATGCACAACTACAAGTGGATGAAGATTTGGTGAATCTAACCACAAATATTGTTGATGACAATATGGTGAATCCAACAATTAATATTGCTAATGTAAATTTTGATGAAGAATTGTTGGATAATGGTGAATGGTTGTAGATGATGCAACATAAAAATTATATTAACATGATGCTATATGGTGAGATAATCCCACTTGAGTTTGGAAATCAAGTTGAATACAAGCTGCCTGCACCAACACATGTTAGTAAAGAAGTGGAAGAGACATAGATAGATGTAGAGGCAAATAAGGAATCCCACAAAGAGAAAACAGAGACAAAATAATAGGCAGTGAAGGAAGCACAACAGGAGAAATCTCTCATTGCAAAACATAAGGAACATAACCTGTGTGTTTCTGTAGATGTTTTTACACATACCATTGATTTCCAATATGTAGGTAAACAAGATGATTATGAAGAAGAGTTAAGTTTCCTTGAAGCATGGATTCCAACACCATACCTTGATAGAGTCTGTGTAGAAGCTGCATAAATGAATGTTGAAGACAACTTGGATGATGAGAAAACCAATGAAATTTTTAGGAATTAGAGTCTTGAAGAAATACAATTTAATTCTCATCTTATGTTGCAGCAGATTGATGATGAAAAACGCACTACATAAGATAATATGTGGCAATAGTCCACATAAAATTCGATTTTTGAAGAAGTCTAGGAGATGCTTAAATAACCTAGAACAATGGAAGGCCTTCACTAGCAAATGAATACACTTAGGTTGGAAGGAAACAACAAAAAGAAAAAGTTGAAACAATTTAGAGGCTACAGGATCTCGAAGAAGAGAAAAGAAAAGTAAATCTAGTTGAAGTCAATTTTTTGAATTGTAAGCCTAGTTGATACATAGACCAATAGGAATCTAAATTAAATTTTTATGTGGTTGTAATTAAGTGGGGTTGTTGGAGAATCTAATTTCAACCACCTGTTAGGTGTCAAAACCCTCCATCCAAGTGTCCAAGTTGAGTTTCAGTTAGCCCAATTTAGTTTAGTTTCACTGCAATCATTTATTCTTGATGTCCCAAATGTAATATTATTTAATTGATTTTTAATATAACTACAATAAACATAACAATAACAATATAACAATATAACATAACAATATAACTACAATGCAAGAATGCAGGAGTCAAAATACAATTTTCAACCATCTGAAACATTACCAAGAAGAGATTAGTGTAATTCAGTCCAAGGTATTTAAAGAAAAGACCTAAGAACATTTTCAGTAGCATATATCCTCCTAATTTCTCGACATACCATACTTCACATTGGACTGAAACAATAGTGCACACCCAAATCACCTTAACTAAAAAAAATTGGTTGACAGAACCTCAAAGCCATAAGTGTCACTGCTCAAAAGTTTCCTCTCACAATGAGGGAAAGTCAATACCATACCAACCATTAGCATCATAACTAGATCATAGACTATATCAACAAATAGATGTCTAAAGCAATATGGAGGCCAATCACCATTGTCATCTAGGGAAAAATGAAGACCACCACATAATCCAAAATAAAAGGGTAAAGTGTTGAGATAATCATAAATGAATAGGCTGGTGATGAGTTTCAAAAACAACCTTCAATACACCATCAACTATAAACTAAAGGAAAAACATCATATTGGAATTGTTATTTGCATCAACCCTACAGAAAATCCAGAGTGACCACTAAACCAACACATGCCCAACAAGCCCAAATTTGAATAAACATGAACAACAATAAGTAGCAAAATAATTATATTCACCAAGGCTCTATTTTGGCTCTATTTTGAAACACTTTCATTGTTTTTGGCTCTATCAAGGGAGTAGAGATGGTACCCAAAGTATCCAAATTTTTTCACAAAGGTGTATCATGAGATAGTGACTTTCCTCTTAATAATTAATTTATTGATTATGATTATGATGGTTTATGCAATTCATTCTGATAGACTCCATACTAGGATATTCTATACGGTAGTTATCTCCTAAGACTACCCGTCATACCTATATTTGAGAGGTGTGAGAATTTCAAGGTTAGCATTGCACCCCTACTAGACGCACAATGAAAGGATTTTTAATGTTTCAACTTTAGTGAATTGGTACATGTGCATGAAACCATTTGTTAGTGCCCTTGGGTATATAGGAATACCTTGGTGTTATTTTCCTATCAAACTCATGAATTCCGTTGAAAAATCAACCAAGTGGCTTTCCTAGTATAAGTGGACTTCCCTATCCTCCTATTACAATTTCTACCTAACCCTAAATTAGATTGTAGGCCCATTAAGGAAGTTTACTTTCCATGAGTTTAAATGATTTTAACACCCTTTACCATGACATAGAGTATGCATTAGAGTAAAATTGTCTAAATATGTCAAATAATTCGTGATTGCCAATATTAGAAACCATATCCATCACTAGGTTCAAAACATCATATTTTCTGACACTTACTTTCATTGTCAAATTTAAAACCATGGGACCCATGGTTGTTGGGTTATGACCTAGGGTTATGAGAGGAAGAAAGAATGATTTAAAACATTAATCTATTTTTTCCTCCCCCACTTTAATGAACTTATCACAAAAAATCATTATGCATTCCTATTTTGAATTTGAAGCTTCCTATATAGCTTAGGATTATAAAACCAATGCTCAAATGAAAAGGCTATGCTCATGTACTTTGAAGGAAACAATGATTATATTGGTATATACTTATAAAACCAATGCTCAAATGGTTAGGCTATGCTTGTGTACTTTGAATAAAACAATGATAATGTTGGTTTATGACTCTAGATGGAAATAACATCAATACTTAGGAGAATATGGAACAAGCATTTATAAAATACACATATATTATTGTAAATTTAGAAATACTATAGATGAGATATATAAGATAAACCAAGGAGGAAAAGAATCATTTGAAGATTATGTTGAGAGGTTTTAGTGTAAATATAACTATATTGAGAGGTTTTAATTTAACTATAATTTTTTTAGCAATTATAGATTGGATTCAAAATCCTTAAATTACTAGTCCTTGTAAATGTTAGAAAAGTATGGATAGATACTAAAAATAATGTTTTACAATTTTGTTACCAGGAGGAAAATGAAGTATTCAAAAACTATTCAAGAGCTGCTATAAAAAAATGTAAAGATTATAGAGGAACTACTACACAATCCTCAAGAGCAGCAACAACAACATGTTCAATTTATGTCCTACAAGCCTCAATTTGATTTACTTGTTCAAAAATTTATTTTATAATAGAGATATATTTATAATTTACCATTAAATTAAATAAATAAAAGATTAAATTTAATGAATACAATTATTTAATTTCATTAGTTTTATATATTTCCTTAAAATTTTCTAATAATTTATGCCCTCACTTCTTTAAAAAATACCTTGACTTCTTAAAAAAAATCAAAGTTCTTTCCTGATTGAGATGTAATTGTAATGTTAAACATTCCTCAATAACTTCATGATAAAAACATATGGTATTATCCGATGTATTATTCATCAGAAAAATGGTATTTATACAAACAGAATCAGACGGATACAATTATGTCTCCATAACTACAAATACATGAAACAACTAATAAATGTCCTAATCAAGACCATCATATCTATATACAAATCCCAAGGATTAGTTAATATTTCCTAGGGTTCTAAGAGGAAGAAACAATGATTCAAAACATTAATATATTTTTTCCTCCCCCAAGTTAATGAACATATCACACAAAAATCATTATGCATTCCTATTTTGAATTTAAGTTTCCTATATAGCTTATGATTATAAAACCAATGCTCAAATGAAAAGGCTATGCTCATGTACTTTGAAGGAAACAATGATTATATTGGTATATACTTATAAAACCAATGCTCAAATGGTTAGGCTATGCTTGTGTACTTTGAAGAAAACAATGATAATGTTGGTTTATGACTCTAGATGGAAATAACATCCAACACTTAGGAGAATATGGAACAAGCATTTATAAAACGCACATATATTATTGTAAATTTAGAAATACTATAGATGAGATATATAAGATAAACCAAGGAGGAAAAGAATCATTTGAAGATTATGTTGAGAGGTTTTAGTGTAAATATAACTATGTTGAGAGGTTTTAATTTAGCTATAATTTTTTTAGCAATTATAGATTGGAATCAAAATCCTTAAATTACTAGTCCTTGTAAATGTTAGAGAAGTATGGATAGATACTAAAAATAATGTTTTACAATTTTTTTACCAGGAGGGAAATGAAGTATTCAAAAACTATTCAAGAGCCACTATAAAAAAATGTAAAGATTATAGAGGAACTACTACACAATCCTCAAGAGCAGCAACAACAACATGTACAATTTATGTCCTACAAGCCTCAATTTTATTTACTTGTTCAAAAATTTATTTTATAATAGAGATATATTTATAATTTACCATTAAATTAAATAAATAAAATATTAAATTTAATGAATAAAATTATTTTAATTTCATTAGTTTTATACATTTCATTAAAATTTTCTAATAATTTATGCCCTCACTTCTTTAAAAAATACCTTGACTTCTTAAAAAAAATCAAAGTTCTTTCCTGATTGAGATGTAATCGTAATGTTAAACATTCCTCAATAACTTCATGATAAAAACATATGGTATTATCCGATGTATTATTCATCAGAAAAATGGTATTTATACAAACAGAATCAGAGGGATACAATTATGTCTCCATAACTAGAAATACATGAAACAACTAATCAATGTCCTAACCAAGACCATCATATCTATATACAAATCCCAAAGGATTAGTTAATATTTCCACCCTTAATCCAAAGGGACATCTAACATGTTGGACTGAATGAGTAGTATTCAATCTAATGGATGGAATACCTTTCAAATCTAAGAGTTTATCTTCTTCTACACCAGTCATTACCGTCTCATTATCAACTTCTCTTCGAATCTCCACTTTGCCATCAAATATGTGTATTGAATGTCCTTGTTGTCTGATCTGTATAAGTGACAACAAATTCTTTTGAAATTGTGGAATGTAAACAACATCATTTAAAATATAATCTACAAGTCCTAACATATTTAATCGAAAATATTTGATCCCAGATGGTTTAATTTTAGATTTATTAGAAAAATAAACTACTCCATCAATGTTATCACTGATTTTTTCAAACAAATCTCTTTTAAAGGTCATATGATAAGTGGTTCCTGTGTCTAAGATCCAACTATCATGCCATGAAGAAAAAAAGTAATAAATAAATCATCGATGATAAAATTACAATGGGAAACAACATAATTGTGCATTCTCAGAAGATTGTCCTTGATCTTTCTTTTCATTCATTTGTTCTCTCCTTTCAACAATTTTCTACCAAGGAATCCTACAATTAGCAACAATACATCCAACTTACCACATCTAAAGCATTTAATAGTTGTTTTATCAATAAAATTTCTTTGTTGTTTATCATTTTGTTGTCTATCTCCCTTATTATTTTTGCCCTTCGTTCCTCTATAATTCCTTCTACCCTGACCTATGCCACGTTTATTATTTTTGGTTGATTCTTCTTGAGGTTTTTGATATTTTTGAGCATGACATAAAGTTTCAACATCAGATCTGGGTAGGGTTTCTTTCTTGCCAAAATCCTTCTCTCTTTATGCAATTTTTCCTACTAATTTGTCAAAATATTTCTTTTAACCGTCCACTGGCTTAGAGAGATTCCAAGTAGCATGAATAACCAAGATAGAGGGCTTTTATAAAGGCAGAAAGCTATAGATTGACCTTAACACCAGTAGATTCCATTTAATAATTGATGGAGCCTTTAATTTCAAAAGAATGTTTCAATGGATCATTATCTTTCATCTTGAGATTAAAAAGCTTCAGTAGTAATTAAATGATCTCCAATTTTTAATGTGTATCATAAAGTTCTTTTAACTTTGTTATTACTTCATATGTTTTTTTACTTTGAATAATATATATGCTTACCTCTTCTGAGATGGAAGTGGAGATTAAAGCATAGGCCTTTTTATCCTTACTCTCCCAGATTGCTAGTTGTTTTTCCTCATCTTGATGCTTTGGTTTATTGTCATTTTTTCTTTCACAAACTCCATCCCATAGATCATTAAAAAGAAGCGTATTTTTTAATTTTTATATACCAATCCTGATAATTTTCCTTTCTAGAAAGGACAACGCCAACTAGGGAGACCAAAGAATTCATTTTTATAGACAAATTTGGAGTATAAAATGGAACTATACATAAATACTTCTGATGGAAAATAAACAAACTTTCCTTTATGATAATCTCTGTTTTGACTAAGCATAAATTTTATTCAATGAACTACAGATCATCAAACTACAAACCAATATAATCGTCTTCGCTTTTCTTCATAAAAAATAAGCATTCACTGTAGTCAACAACTAGAATTTAACAATCAAGCTTTGTTTGATGTTACATCGGACACTGAATACAACAGCCCACAGTCAATCACAATCAATAGTTGATACCACACATAAGGGTCAAACTAAATTGGCAGTGTAGGGTGACTTTCAACTCATCCATGGTATGTGACGACACAAACCTTGCCATGCTTTACACTTGTGCGACCGTCCCGTATGATGCATATTGTTTGATTGAAAACAATGGGTGAGATGACCCCTTTCACACCCGATGATAATTGATGGCGCATGGCTTGCCATATGTTAATAAGGTGAGTGGTCCCATAGGCTATTTTTTTAAACGCCATATCAATTATGCTCACTCAATTCGAGGGCATGCATCTTCCTCAATTTCGAATACCGCCATAAGTGATGACGAGGATGGTTTCCAAAACCAACACGCATAGTCAACAAGACATGGTCCTATGTATCATCTCTGCAAGGTACCTACGTGCTAACTCCACTAAGTCGACACCAACTCTGCCAAATCAGATCACCAACTCCACAACTCGTCCACGATAGTTTTTAAAACTGGAACGAGTGATCGAACAAGTCTACCTAATAAATCGGGTTTCAAACTGGAATCGGCCAAACCATGCCTGGTCATATCTTAATGAAACAGTCTTTAGAAAAATACATGAAATAATTAATTTTAAATAAAAAAAATGTTTTTAAGATTTAAAACCATGATTCCAAACCAATAGAGACAAAATATGCAAGGTTTGATCATCTGTATATCATAAAAAGGTGAATATATCAAAATGGCACCGAGTCAATACATATTAGCAACAAAATACATAATCAATGAGGCTCTAAATGGCCTCTAGATTCCGAAAAAAATGCTCTAAGCTATGGGTCCACTGACCTACTACAAGTATACATATTAGTGATCAACAACATGATCACTCCTCATCATGATCAAACTCATCACCACTACTAGAAAAGAGATAATCAACATGAGCTACATAAATAATATGGCTCAGAGTTTGAGGATTCCTAAAACTCCTCTACAACTTTAGTAGTAGTAGTAGCAAAAATAGACATCAAAACTACAAATCATTGATAAACATGGTCACTCGTGAAACTCATCATTGATTCAATGCTACTAGAAATGGGATCATCAATCAGAGATACATAAACATCATCTAGCTCAAAGTCTTCAGACTTGGATTTCTCAACCTTATAACATGACAGAAATTGAAAAAGTTTAACATGGCTAACCAATGATTTTGGTTTGAGTGAAGGGTTCATCTCCTCAACCTTATAATGTGGTAGAAGAAAATTAGCATGCCTAACTAGTTGTTTTCCTTTGAGTGAAAGGCACATTCTTGTTAAGGCCATGGTAGAGGAGTTCAACAATCAATAACACCAACATCAAAAAAGTTGAATAATCAATGCCACCAACATCAAGGTTCTTAAAAGGCTTCTTGTTCTTGACCAAATGCCAATCTCATACCCTCATGCATGATAGAATCAAATGGAAACATTGCAAACCCCCAAACCATGAAATCCTGAATTCTTTTAAGTCTGTTGAATTTTGAGTGAAATCTAAAATTCTAGTTTCACCATATGAAATCCAATGAGGTCGAAACCACTTTCAAACAACCCGAGTCATTTCATGGTAATATTAAAAATTTAAGTTATTCTTTTACTTTAAGAATTTAACATTACCATTAATTGCTAATATTGCTAGGGTTGAGATGTGTCAGGCAAATGAGAGGGTAGGCATGCTTTTCTTGGAGGGGTTATTTTTGGAGGAAAACAACCCCAAATTTTCCTCAAAACAACTTCAAAACTCACAAAAATACATTTTGTGGGGTTTGTAGCTAGCCTGGCAATAAATTGGCCGGTTTATGATGGAATCGGTCGGTTTATGGCCGGTTAGACCAAAAAATCGATGAGGCTACTTAGATAACCAGGTTTTTCAACCAGTTTGATGGTCTAGGCTAATGAATAAGCCGATTTGACTAGTTTATGGTTCAAACCGGTCGTTTTTTAATACTATGTGTCCACCTCACGTCGTCCACCTCGACCACAACAAGAACTTGTCCACATCAATGGAGTTCGAACTAGACACAACCAAACACAATGACTTTGATGCTTTCCAAACCTTGCGCTCTGATACCATTGTGAAATAGGGCTAGAGAACTTCATGATAAAAGCAGATGGTATTCTGTGATGTATTTCAGAAAAATTGTATTTATACAAACATAATTAGAGGGGAACAATTATATCTCCATAACTAGAAATATGAGAAACAACTAATCAATGTCCTAACTAAGACCATCCTATCTATATAAAAATCCCAAAAAATTAATTAACATGTAATTTACCAAATTTTAATGAATAAAATATTAAATTTAATGAATAAAAATATTTTAATTCCATTATTTTTATATTTTCTTACGAAACCTTTTATAAATTATCATTCCTTTATATTTTCTAATATATTTTAACTATCATTTCTTTGAAGTTTGATAGTTTATCGTTTAACTTCTTAAAAAATAATGTTTAAATATTTTTTATATCACTGTAAACAAAATTGTTAAAAAATGTTAAAAAAATAAAGGAAATACTCATTTATACACAGAAATTGCAATGTTACATACCATTGTCAATCCCATATATTGGGGTCCTCTTATATATTGCTGCGCTTTGGAGCCGAGATGGCAGTCAAGCAAATGCCTCTCAGTATTATCGTTTTTTTCGTTTATTATCTTAGGAAACGTTGTTTTATAAGACGATGGCAGTAAAACACCGAGTCATTTAAATCCATTGGCATGCATAAGCTGAACGAATTGTATACTTGAACAAAACACCATCCCATTAGAGGTTTCAAATACCTTCAATGTGTAGTTATTAGCCATTTTAAATGGTGGAACTGAAAGCGACCTTTAA
The DNA here is from genome assembly GCA_031772625.1 of Pinus tabuliformis. Taxonomy (NCBI): domain Eukaryota; kingdom Viridiplantae; phylum Streptophyta; class Pinopsida; order Pinales; family Pinaceae; genus Pinus; species Pinus tabuliformis. Next base: position 650,332,613 of record CM062818.1, on the reverse strand, counting down.
AGCCAAATTGTTACCCATTTTAAAGGGTGAACCTGAAAGCGACCTTCAAAGCCAAATCGTCTAGTTGCACTGGCAGGTTATATATAAATTAGAAGCCTCACAGGATGGATGTATAGTATATTTTTTTTTAAATGATTAGTATGATAGTTTAAAAAGTAATTTTTTTTTGGTTCCTATGCCAGTCGGAATGCCTATATGTTTTTTTCTTTGGGGAAAATAATTTTGTGGGGCAAATCAAAGAAATGTATATTTGTTGGTTTATGTGGAGTATAGTTTTCATGATTTAAATTTGGTTCAAATTTCTTTTGGGAATAGTTCAATTTTATACGAAAAAAAGTGTGGTTGGAAATGGGATTTTGAGATTAAGAATTATTTGTTAAAAAAAATAGTGAATAAATATTTTTCTATTCTATCATATTTAAAAAAATTGAAATATCTAGTCATTCTAAACAATTGGAACATAGTCAACCTATGTGACTAAGTGCAAAAGGGATTGAACTTGTTTATATATCATTTATCATAGAAAGTTAAATGGAAGGGGAAGTAATCCCATTAGCATTAAATAATTGCTATAAATAATTCAATGTTGTTATTAAGGTGAATAATTTTTATAAAGAAGACAATTTCTATTTGTAAAGGTGTAATTTAACTTATACACAAAAAGTTTTTCTCATAACATTTTTTCTAGTTAATTTTAACCAAACTGTCAAGATTTTTTAAAAATCGCATTTAAGTTGTTTAAGCTATAAATTCATGTCTCTCAAGGGTTTTATAAGGTGTACATCCATTTATGCATTCAAAATGTATTTTAAACAACAATAAAACACATTCTAACTTGAAATTATGTTACTCAATTTGATTGAAAAAACTATTTCCTTTATAAATTGAATTACACTTTTTAAAAATTTATAAGTAATATAGTATTATTTTTGAATTAATACATATTTATGTCATAAGGCATTCCCTCTCATAAGAACTCCCTCCTATGCCACCTAGGTTATTGTGGGACATTGATTTTGGTGTTGGACGGTTGAAATAACTTCTACCATTGGATTGAAGACCAATATTATGAGTTACAATTCGGTACAATGAACGCTAATGTTACAAGTCACCTTTAAATAAAAAAAAATACTAACAAAAATAAATAGCTAAAGCAGGGAAGTATGAGAGAAAAGTTTTTTCCTAAATAGCTAAAGCAGGGGAGTCTGACGATACAATGGATCTGGTTGTTCATTACAAAACTAATCCAGAAAGGCTCTTCAATATTAGGAAACTTGCAGAAAACAAAGTTCATTAAAATTTTGAGACAAAGATTCAAAGGCAAATGGCAATATCTCATAGGACTCTGATGGTGTGAATGTGGGCACCGTGCCCTAAGAAAAAAACAAACTAATGGATGAGTGGCTGGTCTGTGGTGTGGTTCACCGATCTTGTCAGGTTCGATGGTTCATTGTTCCCCAACAGTCCACAAAATTAGTATTGTTTATTGCTGAGAGTTCACTAAAATGGGAGTCGTCTACTGAGGCGGAGGAATTGCCCGGACAGTCAAAAGTAGTCAGAATTTAGGTAAAAAAATTTCAAAAAATCTTGTAGAGGCAGTGATTGAATCATGTTTTTGATGGTGGAAATGGATTCAACACCATCAAAAACGTCTAGGACACCTAAATTTTTGAAGTTTAACAACTATAACTTGGATTTACAAAAATCCTTACCTGATTTTCTATAAATATGACCGGAATTTCCATAACTTTCCAGACAATTGCTCCGGTTAATTAAAATACAACCCCTACAATTAGTTTGACTTTGATTCTCCCCTCTTTAAAGTTATAATTAATGTTTTGTTTAGGTCTGTGATTGCTGGTTAATTTTTTTTTTAGTTTGGTGTCATTTAGTATTAATTAAACTTTAGTCACTTAAATTAAATCTTTATGCATTGCATGCATGTGGGAGTAATTACTATTTATAAAACTCCCCGTACATTACAAACCTATGAATCAAACTTAACTTAATCATGACTCATCATAACTTAAACATGCCCACTGGTCTTAGTCTAAGTTAGGCTTACAATGACTCAATTTTTTTTTACAACGTTGGATTTTCTTTTTTGTTTCTTCCAGATTCTATACCCTCAAAATTGCTTCATTCTCAACTGCACTTTCTTATTTTAGGCTCCATATTTCTTCACTTTCTCTTGCAACAGTGTTTCTTTGAATTCTCTCATATTACTTTCAAAAAACAATTTTGGCCTTTTGAGTTTGTCTTTTACAACTTCCTCTTCAAAGATTTAAACACTCATGGACTACTACCACATCTTTTCATCTTCAAACTATGAACTTTGCTCAACTTCTTGCACTTCATATTCCTAAACTTCTTTTTGCCATATTTTTTGGTACTAGAATTTGATCTCTTATTGACTCCATTGTTGAAAGGTTGTTTCAATGATTTCTTATCCATCTCCAAAAACTTCCATATCCTTTCCTACATGTTTTTATTCATCTTCTCTTTCATCTATAACGGTAAATGGTATGTTGTCATGTTTACTTGCACACTCAAAATCAATGTTAAAAACATATTTATCATGCTCAACAGTGAGAGATTTCTTGCTTCTTCTATCTTCTTTGTCTCTTTCTTAGTCATTGTATCATAATCTTAATTTTTCATTTTTTTACCAACCTCAACTACTAAACAGGTTGTCTTCCACTTGGCTTCCAAACATAAGTGGGCTTCTCTCACCAAATAACAACATATCAATGAGATATTTCTGTTGCATTATGTGCAACCACTCATCACTAGTTAATTATTCTTCATCAAATTTAACATAAAAAATTTCAATTGTTGGATCCACCAAACCACTTTCTGCTCTATTGATAGCTTTATCTATGTTAAAATTGATTGCTGCTTGTTTAGACATTTCTTTACAATAAATTCTATCTTTTTCTTCATAACTTGCTGCTATAGTGGTAGTTTCAACCTTCAATTCTTCATCAAATATGGCACTTTCCATATTGCCACAATCAGTACCTATTTCAAAAACGAGACCATAAATGTCGTGAACATAATTTTCATCCACTCTATGATGGGATATTTTAGCATGCATATGCTCATTAACAATTTTAACTTCAACAAATTCATAAGTTGCTACTCAATTCATGATATATGTACCCGCAATGCCGCAAACCATTACTTCATATGAAAAAGTTTCTTTGTCATTCTCAAAATTAAATGCCTCAACCTCTAATGCAAAGTGGTCATCATCAGCAAGGTCTATTGTTGGATTCACTAACTCACAACTCACTTTATAGTCATCATCCACATGTGTCTCATCATTGTGGGATTCAACATCATCTTCACCATCCATGTTATAGTGGAGTTATCGAGCATAAATATGATCTTTCTCTGCTTCACACGCAGAGGCTTCAACTTCTTTCTTTGCAATATTTTCTACAGCTTCTTCATCCGTATGAACGTATGCATAATGGATTTCATTTTTATAGTCTTTGTGGCCATCATCTACATTTGAGTAGGATTATACAACCTTTGTTGTCCTTCCAAATTCTTTCTCATTTACTAGTAGACCTGCTACTGACTTCTATATTGGTTCTTCAATAGACTATGACACAACTTGCTGCCTCATGTCACTTTCCTTTGTGCCAAATTTTGCTTCCAACATCTTCCATGCTTCTTGGGAAGATCTAGCTTTTGCTACCTTTCACACAAAATTCTTATTCAATGTCTGGTTTATAAGATCTAATACTAAAGAATCATATACTTCATTATATGGGTTATTAGACTGATACTCAATGAACTCTTTACATCAAAGAAAATTTTACATTTTCACAACCCAAAAATAAAATTAAAAAATTATTAGTAAATTTTGGAAGTGTTACCAAATCCATCCCTATCCATTCATCCTCAAATTGTTCTGCTTCATCTACTTTCCTTTTAGATGTCTCAGTTGCATCAAGAACCTCTACTCTTCAAAATACCTTAGCTCTTCCTTTCGATTTCTCTTCTTGATCTGCTTCAGTCTCGCTTTGCAACCCATGATTTCCATATGTCTATTGTCTTCTATCTTCTTTCCTTATTGCATTAGTCTTCTCTTCATATCACCCCCGAAAAAGAATAATGTTTTCAATATGTGCCCCCATAAGGAAAAGCTTCTCCAGATTCATGTCTCCTTATCGTACAAACGGACTTTTATGAACCCAAACCACTATCATGCTTCAAAAAATAGAAAAAGAAATTATAGATAGACACATTGTTTTATTCTCAATATCATGGTGGCACTTTATACCAATCATAATCGCTAAAAACTATTTCTAGTGATGGCGCTCCTCTTACAGATCATAACACTCTAAATTACCTGGTCATTTCTTTATAAAGCTTAGATAAATAATTAAAAAAAACCATAAATAAAACCCCTTTTTTCTAGCTCAAATAAAACCCTTTTTAATTTTTAATAGAAAAAGAGGTTTCTTTAAATAAACCTTTTAATAGATTTTATTTTATTTTATTTGAAAAGTCTATCATATGATTTTTTTTTAAACCTTTCAACCTTTTTAACGCATGTCCTCAAAGATAGATTTAATATAATCTACCACTTAGATACGAGAAGGAACACTCCTTTGTAACAATTTTTTCAAGCAACTTGTAGGCCTTTTTCTTAATTTACAATGTTTCACCTTTCAATGCAGAGGAGTTGCGACATCATGAAAAAATCGACGGTGTGTAATGTTGGGAATTTCTGATAATTCCAAAAAAAACTGACCAAAACAAAACAATACTCTGTTTTAACACATCGGAAATATAAATCGTTTTCGGAATACGGTGTTTCAGCAACGCAGTTTCGTCAACTGCTGAATGCAGTGTTTCAGCAACACTCTGTTTGACGTCTCCTAACAAAAAAAATATTTTCTGATAATAAAGTTTCAACAACGCACAACAAAAGGGACTTTGTATTCATTAACGATACTTCCTCTAATAGAGGGATTACTACAAGGTTGTTTTAAAGACAGTTCAAAAACTTCAAAAAACTTCACGCTGTAAAGAAAAGTTACATTACTCTGTCTGCAATGTTGTACATTACAGAAAGCAAAATACTCCGTCTCCTCTAAAAATCAACATACTGCTTTTGCACTGTTGTGTCTGCACTTTGCACTGGTGTGTCTGCACTCCTGTGCATCTACAAAACACTCTGTTTCTTTCCTGAAAAATTTTACACTGCTGTGTGTAAATTTTCATTCATACATACGCGCTGCTGCGTATTACCAAAAACTTCTGCACTACTGTGCATTACAAAGAAAACTCTCTATATGTTTTCTACACTGTTGTGTCTGCGTTTTATAGTGCATTACATTTTCTGCTTTTTTACAGTGCGGGAAGGGGTCATAATTTATCCACTAACCGCTTTAACTTGCTGATGAAGTCTCTAGTACAATCTGCTGCTCATGATGAACAAATCTAATCTTTTGTTGTATTTCTTGAGTCGGTGGTGTTGAAACCCATGGCTGATAAATGCTGCGATGGCTCGAGGCTGGTTCTTTTCACTTTCAGCTATTCTGCTCTTTAATGTGGTTGTTTAGAAGTAATGGCACAGCGCTGGATCTGATCTTCCTCCTTCGGGAACACAAAAACAATTAAAGGGTGAAAAGACAGTAATGGCAGTGGCTTTTTTTAAGTAAAGTAGCTGCTGCTGTTTAACTGCTCACTGCAGTTGAAATTATAATTTCAACACTCCCCTTTAATTTCAACTGCTGGGTTATCAGTCATACCCAAACATTTCCTTGAAAACTCAAAACTTTTCTGGTCCAATGGCTTGGTAAGAATATCCACAACCTGTTCGTGACTCCTGCAATGTTGTAAGACGATTTCTCCATTGTTCGCCAATTCTCTGATGTAGTGAAACTTTGTGTCTATGTGTTTCGTTCTCTTGTGGAACATAGAATTCTTGGACAACGCAATAGCTGAGCTATTGTCACAAAAAATAACCGTTGCTATTGCCTGCTCTTGGCATAGACTTCTTAACATTCTCCTCATCCAAGCCACTTGACACACTGCTGCTGTAGCTGCCATGTACTCTGCTTCTGCTGTAGAAAACGCCACAATTGGCTATTTCTTGGAAGCCCATGAAATGGCTCCTGAACCTATGTGAAAAACATAACCGGGTGTGCTTTTCCGATCATCTACACTTCCAGCCTAATCACTATCTGTGTATCCAACTAAATCTGGACATTCTGAAACGGTATAAAAAACGTCATACCTTTTTCTACCTTTAACATACCTCAGAATTCTCTTTGCTGCCTGCCAATGTGTTTCTTTTGGCCTCTCCATGAATCTGGAAATTAAACTAACAGCATGCATTATGTCCGGCCTAGTTGCAGTTAAATACATAAGGCTGCCAACTATGCTCTTGTACACGCTAGGGTCAAAATCCTTGCTGCTGTCCTCTTTGCTGAGTTTTAATCCCATCACTATGGGAGTGATTGCTGCCTTGCTGTCCTGCATGTTAAATCTACCCAACACTTCATTTACATATTTTGCCTGCGAAATAAAAATTCCATTTTTATTTTGATCTACTTCTATTCCTAAGAAGTATCTCAGCAAACCCATGTCAGTCATCTCAAATTCTTCTTTCATGACTGATTTGAAATTTTCAATGAGGTAGTCATCATTACCTGTAAAAATCACATCATCAACATATAACACAATAATTAAAATTTTACCGTCCTTTTCTTTGATGTAAACGGTGGGTTCTCCCTCACACTTCTCAAATCCGTTCTCCAGTAGATAGGAATCTATCCTACTGTACCACGCTCTTGGCGCTTGCTTCAGCCCATAAAGAGCTTTCTTCAATCTACAAACTTTGTGCTCTTGGCCTTTCTTCTCATAGCCTAGAGGTTGCTCAACATAAACCTCTTCCATTAACACTCCATTCGAGAATGCTGACTTCACGTCCATTTGGAAAACTTTCCATTTGTTTTGTGCTGCTATGGACAGCACTGCTCTCACGGTTTCCATTCTTGCAACCAGTGCGAAAGTCTCCTCATAATCTCTCCCATACTACTGCTTGTATCCCTTGACAACAAGTCTTGCTTTGTGCCTTTCTATCTTGCCTTCAGCATTAGTCTTAGTCTTGTAGATCCATTTAACTCCAATGACTTCTTTACCTTTTGGTAGCTCAACTAAATCCCATGTCTTGTTTCTTTCTATGGCATTCATCTCCTCATCCATAGCTTTTATCCATTTCTTATCTTTAATTGCATCTTCGAAATGAACAGGGTCATCAACATGATAATACAAAGCAAACAAAGAATCCATTCCTTCATCATAAATGTCACTTAAATTTCTGAATTTCTTACCTCTTTCATTTGGTGTGCAAGTGCTTGAAGAAGCACTTGAATTTCCTCCTTGTGGTGTGCTTGGAGAAGCACTTTCATTTCTCCTCAAGGGTGTCTCTTGCTAACCTTGTGTTGCCGCTGCTGTTTGGGGATGTGTTTCAACCAACTCCTCATCATCTTCATCATGAGACAAACAGTTTTTAACATTCACTGTTTCTCTATGCTTCCATCCCAAGCTTCCTCCTCAATGAACTGAACATCTCTGCTCACAAAAAACTTCTTGGTGGATGGGATATACAACCTGTAAGCTTTGGATTCCTCACTGTATCCAATGAAAATACATTTCTCCCCTTTGCTGTCTAATTTCTTCCTTCGCTGATCTGGAATGTGTGCATAAGCCACACAACCAAAAACTTTCATGTGGGTGACTCCTTGCTTTCTCCCACTCCATGCTTCTTCCGGCACTTTTTTCGTCACTGCTTTTGTAGTACACCTATTCAAAATATATACTGCACAGTGTACAGCTTCAGCCCAATAATCATTTGGCAAATGCTTTGCCTTCAACATGCTTCTCGCCATACCCATGATTGTTCTGTTCTTCCTTTCAGCAACTCCACTTTGCTGCGGGGTGTACCTTGCTGTAAATTTCTTACGAATTCCATTTTCTTTGCAAAAACGTAAAAATTCTTTGGAGATATACTCACCTCCTCTGTCAGTTCTCAAAACCTTGATATGCAGCCCACTTTGATTTTCCACAAGTGCTTTGAAATTTTGAAAATTTTCAAACACTTCACTCTTATTCTTCAGGAAATAAACCGAAGTCTTTCTGGTAAAGTCATCAATAAATGTTAGAAAATATTGGCTGCCTGCAAGTGATGGGGTTTGCATCAGTCCACATAAATCTAAGTGGACAATCTCTAAGGGTGCTTTTGCCCTTATGCTTTTCCCTGATGGAAAACTTTCTCTGTGTTGTTTCCCCAAGATACAACCTTCACAAAGGCTGTCCAGTTTCTCTATCAATGGTAATCCTCTTACAATTCCTTTTCTACTCAACAAATTAAGACCTCCAAAGTTGAGATGTCCAAATCTCAAATGCCACAACCAATTTTCATCCTTTGGTACGCTTTGGAGAGCCTCTTGTGTCACTGTTGCAATTACTTCTTTATTTTCCAAATCTGACCTTATTTTGAGAGGGAACATCCTGTTCCTTGTCATCTTCACTTCAACAATACATCTTTTGCTCGGTTTTCTATCCATGATGGTGCATACATCATTCTCAAAGAAAACATTGTAACCCTTTTGAACAAGTTGTCCAATACTCAAGAGGTTACACTTCATTCCGGGAACATAATAGACATCTGCTATGGTTTTCTTTTCACCTTTCTTTGTAAATATTTTAACTTCTCCTTTTCCCATAACATAAATTTTACTATCAGTCCCAAGTGTGACTTGTGACTGCACACTCTGATCTAAAGCAGAAAACAGGGCTATGTTTCCTGTCATATGGTTGCTGCAACCAGAATCTAGAAACCATATATCTTCACTGTTTGTTTCAGCCATATTACAAACTAACAACACATTATCTTTGCTGATATTTTCTCTAGTGATATTTGCACTAGATCTATTACTTATATCATGCTGCTTTTTCCTACATTCATTTGCATAGTGCCCATATTTTTTACAGTAATAACATTGGACATTGGATTTTTCATACCTTTGTCCTTGAGCATGATGTTGTCCACTTTGTTGGCTGCTACCATGGTCTTGGTTCTGATTTGGATTGCTGCCTCTTCCTTGAACGTTTGCTGAACTGTTTCTTCCACTTCTGTATTGGCTTCTGCCTCTTCCTCTCTTGTTTCCTCTGCCTTGACCTCTTCCTCTTCCAAATGACATCTGGGTCTTGAAGGCTTGCCCTAGAGATGAGTTTTCATTTCTACTCAACCTCTGCTCATGTGTTATTAGTGATGCATGAAGTTCATCAACTGAAAAATTTGAGAGATCCTTTGTCTCTTCTATGGTGGTGACAATCACATCAAACTTTGAGGGTAGGCTCCTCAATAGTTTCTCCACAATCCTCCTTTCTTCAAGAGTTTCTCCATGAGACCTTATCTGTGTGACCAGACCAATTGCTTGTGTGAAGAATGAGTCAATATTTTCTGACTCCTTCATGCGCAGGTTCTCAAAATCTTTCCTCAGCAACTGTAGTTTTGTTGTCTTCACTCTCTCCATGCCTTGATAGGCTGTCTTGAGAGTTTGCCATGCTTCTCTGGATGTCTTGGCTGCTGCTATCCTTGGAAACACACTCTCATGCACTGCTTCATATAAAAATACAAGGGCTTTCGAATCCTTCTTCTTATTTCTCTTCAATAGTTCTTTCTCTGCCTGAGTTAATCCATTAAACTCATCTTCATTTGCTGGCTCTTCAAATCCATATTCAACGAGTTCCCATAAGTCTTGTGAGGCAAACATGGCTCTCATGGTTATTTCCCAATAGTCATAGTTTTTCCCATTGAACTGTGGGAGCTGGGTATTAAACATACCCACGCTGGTGTTGGTGCTGGCCATTCTTGCAATACTTGACTTGACAGCGTTTTCACTTTACTGGATAATTTGCTGCAACAAGAAACCTTCCTTCAGCTTCTTTGACGTCTTCAAAGAGCCTGGACAAGCTCTGATACCATGTTGGGAATTTTTGATAATTCCAAACAAAACTGACCAAAACAGAACAATACTCTGTTTTAACACAGCGGAAATAAAAATCGTTTGTGGAATACGGTGTTTCAGCAATGCACTTTCATCAACTGTTGAATACAGTGTTTCAGCAACGCTGAAACTGGTGTTTCAGCAACACTCTGTTTTGACGTCTCGTAACAAAAAAAATATTTTCTGATAATAAATTTTCAACAATGCACAACAAAAGGGACTTTGTATTCATTAACGATACTTCCTCTAACAGAGGGATTACTACAAGGTTGTTTTAAATACAGTTCAAAAACTTCAAAAAACTTCACGCTGTAAAGAAAAATTACATTACTGTGTCTGCACTGCTGTACATTACAGAAAGCAAAATACTCTGTCTCCTCTGAAAATCAACACACTGTTTTTGCACTGCTTTGTCTGCACTTTGCATTGGTGTGTCTGCACTACTGTGCATCTACAAAAACTCTGTTTCTTTCTTGAAAAAATTTACACTGCTGTGTGTAAATTTTCATTCATACATACGCGTTGCTGTGTATTACCAAAAACTTCTGCACTGCTGTGCATTACAAAGAAAACTCTCTATATGTTTTCTACACTGCTGTGTCTGCGTTTTATAGTGCATTACATTTTCTGCTTTTTTACAGTGCGGGAAGGGGTCATAACTTATCCACTAACCGCTTTAACTCGCTGATGAAGTCTCTAGTACAATCTGCTGCTCATGATGAACAAATCTAATCTTTTGCTATATTTCTTGAGTCGGTGGTGTTGAAACCCATGGCTGATAAATGCTGCGACGGCTCGAGGCTGGTTCTTTTCACTTTCGGCCATTCTGCTCTTTAATGCGGTTGTTTAGAAGTAATGGCATAGCGCTGGATCTGATCTTCCTCCTTCGGGAACACAAAAACAATTAAAGGGTGAAAAGACAGTAATGGCGGTGGCTTTTTTTAAGTAAAATAGCTGCTGCTATTTAACTGTTCACTACAGTTGAAATTATAATTTCAACATGTAAGTGTGGACCAAAATATCACACCTTCTCTTACTTCTTTGATGTGATGGTAGCGTAGTGTATTCATCTTCTGAAGTACAATTCCAACACACTCTCTCTACCTCCCAGGCAGGCCTGGAATTTCAAATATTTTTTGCCTGTCAATTGAAAATTTGGAGACGGTTGTTTGTTTTCCATGCCCGTCAATTTACGTTTTCAGTAAATTTATGACTGGTTTTTTTTGTGTGTGTTACATATTAAAAAAAATAACACGAGTTCTTGCTGTCAGATGTTTGACATTCTACCTGTGAAGAAATCTTCCATCATGGCCACCAAAACACCAAATTTCTTCCTGTTTTACAGTGTGTGTCTCATGGCTACCAGAACACCAAATTTCTTATTTTTTGCAGTTTGCATTTCATTCTCATCATTTCTGTCCTGAGCCCAGTGTTAAGTGGATGTAGTTGCATCCGTCAATATAAACTTGCCTATTACACTTACTCAAGAGCCAACAATGGTAATAAAACTATCCTTTCCATGGCATAATTACTTTGTTTGGTGTTATTATTGCAGTTGGGGCATATGCATATGGATCATTTGCAGCAAAACTCTATGGTGGAAATTTGGGAGCTGCTAGTTCCGATCTTTATAGGAATGGCGTTGGGTGTAGCATATTGGGTGCTTTGGCATATTTGCAGTTTGAACGGCTTGAGATGTACACAAAAACCACTGCAAGAACATTCTGGTATATTAAAATTGTTTAAATCTTGAGTTGCTATGAACTTGTTATAGAGTTGGTAGTAATAATATTTTATAATCAATTATTTTTCAATTCGATAAAAATCCCATAATTGCATTCAAATGATCTTTGTGGTGATGACTCATATGGAATATTATGTCTTTTTTTAAATCTTCTATTTACAAAAATACAAAAATCTAAAAAAAAAGAAGTCATATATCTTCTATTTACAAAAATACAAAAGTCTAAAAAAAAAGTCATATACTTCTCTAGATTGATTCATTTAATAGGATAGTCCATCAAAGTCGAGGAGACTGATTTCCTTCGTCATATTATCTTGTTATACAGAGTGGCAGGCTGAGAGTCAGGTCGGCAGCTGGGCAGAGTTAAAGAAGAGTCGTGTGGAATAAGCGATAATGGAAGACTGTTGTTTTGTTTCCTAACATTGTTACTTAATACTAGTGGAAGCATCCAAAGTAAGCCAGCTTGACCGCATCACAGTTCCACAAAGTAAGCCAGCTTGGACCGCATCACAGTTCAACACTCATTCAAAACCTTTATTTATTTGAATTCTAATAATACTGGGGGTGAAAATACCACGAAAAATCCATTACACTTCAATTTAACCACTACCCTTTCACCAATTCTTGGGAAAATTAGAATTTTAATCCCCCTTCATTAGATTCCCTCCCTTCCATTTAAAGTTCTTCCTTCCCATTACTTAATGTTACCCCTCTATTTTTCCGCCTTTGTTTTTAAAAGCATTTATCTCAATCACATCTAAACTTTTCACCTCCCAAAAATTACAAATATCACTCAAAACAGAGGTGTGCCAAATGCCAGAATGCCTAGTACATGGTGAAAAGACAATCCCAAGCCACCAAGCATTGGGGCAGCCTCAATCAATTCATCTAGTGTTTTGAAATATTTACCTGTTTATTCAAATGCTCTAATACAACCACTACAACCATCTAATATTTCATGAAGTATTTCATGTTCTAGGTCACATGACCATCTAGAAAGACTAGACACTAACAACCAAAAAAACCCACCCCTTGCCAAGTCCACACCACTGCAAACTCTTCTTTCTTTCTTCTTAATTTTCTTGGAAAATTCTCACGAAACAAGACGAAATCAATGCCACACTCATCTGCATATTTCAGTTACATGAAAATGTCCTTCCATGCTCACCTCACATGCTCATGAAATTTTATTTAGAATTTTTATTCACAATCTAAAATTTTTCAATTCACATCCAATCCCAAGACTGAGTTTTGATAGTCGTATGTTTCTTCCTCTTAAACAATAAGTTACTCATGAGTATTAAGTCTAGTCAAAATATGCAAGTCATCACAGAGATTTATTCAGCAAACTTTACAGGAAAAAACTAGCGTGCAACAATAAAAATTTAAATAAGAGTCATAAACGCGCATGTTGTCAAAGATAAAGAAAAAATGTGGTTTCTAGTTTACGTCAAAGATGAAGAGCAGGGTTGAATGTATATGTGTTATGAGGAAATCAAAAGTACTAGATTACTTTAAAGGAGCCGGTGACTCAAATCCAGGTTTGCTCGCAAGTTCCAATCAGAAATCTTCAATCCGTTAGGGAGGACAGAGTAGCATGTCTAGAACTCAGATTACACTTTTAATTTTAAACTGTGTTATGTACAGGTTTCAAGCCGTGACTTATGAAATAAGATATTATAGATTTTTACGTTTTCTCCATGAAATTAGACGTCAAAACGACGGGTTGGAAAGGTGTACCACACGTTTAACGTTCTGAAATAAAAATACGTCCTGTGGAACGTCAAATTCCAGGCCTGCTCCCAGGGTCAGATGATCAGCCCTCATAATTTAAAAATAAAAATAAAACTCATAGTTATCCTCTCCTCTCTTAAGTGGCCACTTCACTCTCGTCCTCGAGGTCTGATACTTCTCCTTTATTAAGATCTTTCTCCTTAGCTAATATCAATTTGTTGGAAAGAAAGAGGAGGAAAGCACAATACATGTTTCTCCTTAGCTAATATCAATTTGTTGGAAAGGAAGAGGAGGAAAGCACAATACATGTTGGAGAATCTAATTCCAACCACTTGATATGTGTCAAAACCATCCATCCAAGTGTCCCAGTTCAATTTCAGTTAATATAGTTTAGTTCAGTTTCACTACATCATTTATTGTTGATGTTCCCAATAAAATCTTATTTAACTGATTTATAATATTGAGAAGAGCAATCCTCTGCGCCACAGTTTTTAATTCTTGTCATTTTATCAAAGCACAAAATGCGTAAAACTCTTTGAAAATACCAGAGAGAAAAGGACAGATCACATAAGAATCTAGAGAGAGAAGCAAGTGTCATCAGAGTTGATGGACGAGAGGTCGAGGAGAAAGTACGAAAGAAGCTTGAATTTCGTACCTGTGAAGAAAAGGAAGTGCGTCACTTTTTCACCTGTAAAAAAGGGCAAGTACATCACTTTTTCACCTCAGAAAAAGGAAACTACGCAAGAAAATAACAAAGTTATGAAATTGTCAATTTTTTAAGATTGTCACACTCTGCCAAGTCAAAACAAGTGCAAAATTGCGTAGAGAATCCTGTTGCGAGCTGCGCAAAGGACAAAGCAATTTTTTTTTAAGCGATTATTTTAAGGTACCATCAATCGATTATTTTATTCTGCTAAACGAAAAACGACAAGTCTTCAAAAATTTCTTTAACCTCACCATGCAAATACGTTGATGCATTTCTCATTATATATGGTCATCGATATACATCAAAGTGTGATATTCAATGCAATATATTCAAGCCAAGGTTTATTTTTCAAAAGGAGCCATATATATTTGAGCCTAGGTTTAAAAGTGTTTCATTTACAAGGGAGGAAGTTTGTTATTTAAAAAAAGGGATTGGTTATTAAAGCAAATGCAAGGTCTTATTAAAGGTTTTTTCTAAGAAAGAAGCTTTGCCATAAAAAGCTGTTTTGTTCAAAGTTATTTTTTTAAACTTGAATTTAGAAAGAGGGCTACAAGGTATTGTTTAAATAGGGCTCATGCAATTGTTAAAGGCTCATAAGGTTCATGTAATCTATTTTAAAAAAAGAAGAAGAGGGTTTTGTTCCAATCAGTTCTAGGTATTGTGATATTTTTGTGAAAGTTTTGTGAAAGTGTCATTTTAGTAGAGAAGTTTTGGAAGTAAGGTCTTTGTAGAGAATTCATAGATTCGTTCCTTTGTGGGAGCCAAGTAGCAACAAATTTTGTATTACAATTATTTATGATGTCTACAATTTCTTTTACTTGTTGAGTGAGACAACACTCAACCAATGGGAGAAGCCAACAGGCTAAGAAATTCGAAGCAACAACAAGAGATGTTTGAATTTTTTTTTGATGATGAGAAGCAACAACTAGAGTGAATGAAGGAAAGATGGCCATGAAATCCTGGAATATCCTTAAGAGGAGTTTTCATCTAAGGGGGAGTAATCAAGTTGAAGATGAAGGTGGTTCTATAGTAGTAGATCTACATCTAGATGAAAAGTTTCTTGAATTCCACAGTGCTCAGCCACAAGTGGATGATGACTGTGATAATTTTAGAGAAGAAAAGGAGAAGGAGGGCATAGATTCTTGTGAATTCCACCATGAACAACTGCAAGTGGATGAAGATTTGGTGAATCTAACAACAAATATTGCTGATGACAATATGGTGAATCCAACAAATAATATTGCTAATGTAAATTTTGATGAAGAATTGTTGGCTAATGGTGAATGGTTGTAGATAATGCAACATAAACATTATATTAACACGATGCTATTTGGTGAGATAATCCCACTTGAGTCTGAAAATAATTCGAAGACAACCTGCCTGCACCAATACAGGTTAATAAAGAAGTGGAAGAGATAGAGATAGATGTAGAGGCAAATAAGGAATCCCACAAAGAGAAAACAGAGACAAAATCATAGGCACACAAGGAAGCACAATATGATAAATCTCTCATTGTAGAACATAAGGAACATAACCTATGCATTTATGTAGATTTTTCTACACTTGCCATTGATTTCCAATCTATAGGTAAACAAGATGATTATGAAGAAGAGTTAAGTTTCCTTGAAGCATGGCTTACAACACCATACCTTGATAAAGTCTATGTAGAAACTGCATAAATGAATGTTGAAGACAACTTGGATGATGAGAACATCAATTAAATTTTTAGGAATTAGAGTCTTGAAGAAATACAATTTTATTCTCATCTTATGTTGCAACAGATTAATGATGAAAAACACACTACATAAGATAATATGTGGCAATAGTCCACATACAAGTCGATTTTTGAAGAAGTCTAGGACATGCTTAAATAGCCTAAAACAATGGAAGACCCGCACTAGCAAATGAATAAACATAAGTTTGAAGGAAACAACAAAAAGAAAAAGCTGAAACAATTTAGAGGCTATAGGATCTCAAAGAAGAGAAGAAGAAAAGTAAATCTAGTTGAAGTCAATTTTTTGAATTGTAAGCCTAGTTGAGACATAGACCAACATGAATCTAAGTTAAATTTTTATGTGGTTTTAATTAAGTGGGGTTGTTGGAGAATATCATTTCAACCACCTGTTAGGTGTCAAAATTGTCCATCCAAGTGTCCCAGTTCAGTTTTAGTTAGTTCAATTGAGTTTAGTTTCACTGCAATCATTTATTGTTGATGTCCCAAATGTAATCTTATTCAATTGATTTGTAATATTGAGAAGAGAAATCCTATGGTTCACAATTTTCAATTCTTCTCAATATACACACAAAATGTGAGCTGCTACTCAATTACTCTATTAACCAAAATACTTGATTTTCTCATATACAACGAATGAGTTGTGACTCATTTCTCTTTTCTTGCTTCTTCACTACATTGATCCGAGCATGGGTATATAAACATCAAACTTACTAAATATGGAATCATGCAACTCTTACTAGAATTGACTTTTCTTTGGCTAATTACTTCATGCAAACTCACACTTGACTTGACCTCTAATATTAGATTCGAGTTTCTTTTCTTAAATTAATTCAACTCTTCATGTATTGCATGCAAATGGGAGTAACTATTATTTCTAACATACCGAGATGACAATTTTGCTGAGACAATCATTCTTTTTTGTTTGATTTTTTTTTCTTCGAAAAATTTGATTGTGGGAGTTTTTGAATTTTATTTGATGGTGGAAATGGGTTCAACACCATCAAAAACTATTGGGGCACTCAAAAAGCTGAAGTTGGATAGTTAATCCAAATTTCCAAAAAATTCTTCCTAATTTTATCAAAATTCATACTAAAATTTCCATAGTTTTCTGAGCAAAAAATGTCATCTCCTTAAACGAAGCGAATAAAGGGTTAGAAAGGGATTGCATTTTCTTGCACTTTCCAATTGACGAGTTTCTTTTTTAATTGTATATTGGGGTGTTCAAATTTTAACATTTAATAGATATGACATAAAGTCAAATGTTTTTCCATTTTTTCATTTTCACAATCTAACCAAATTTATATTGATTTACATTTTAGTTGAACGATAGATTTTATGAGAGTACGTTTATCTTTATCTTTTGGAATCTTGGTTATATTGATTTACATTTTACTTGAATAGGTAGATTTTAAGAGAGTGTGTTTATCTTTATCTTTTGGAATTTTAAAACATGTATCTATTTTGATCCAAAGTTCAATTATCTTTATTTCTTTTCAAAATAATATTTAATTATAAATCAAATCTCAAATCTGCATCTATTTTGACATTCAAAATTTAATTAATTTTATTTTTTTAAATAATATTTAATTGTAAATCAAACCTCCTCAAATTTGAAGTTAAGATTTTTGAGAAATCAAGTGATGTTATAAAGATTTGCAATTTTGAAGTTGAGTTTATTATTGGGTTGATGTTTTATTATGTATTTTTTTATATTTATTATTATTTCTATAAATTGTTCGGATATATATTTACTCATTTTTTTTGTTTTTTTGTAAACCACAATACTTCATATTCATTGATGAAACAAGATTACGTAGCATTCAAGTTTAGATTCACAATGAACCATACATTCTAGTCTTCAACAGATAAACATAACAATATAACTACAATGCAAGAATACAGGAGTCGAAATACAATTTTCAACCATCTGAAACATTAACAAGAAGAGATCAGTGTATTTCAGTCCAGGGTTTTTGAACCAAAGACCTGAGAACATTTCCAGTAGCATATATCCTCCTAATTTCTCGACATACCATACTTCACATTGGAATGAAACAGTAGTGCACACCCAAATCACCTTAACTAAAAAAAATTGGATGAGAGAACCTCAAAGCCATAAGTGTCACTACTCAAAAGTTTCCTCTCACAATGAGGGCAAGTCAATACCACACCAACCATTAGCATCATAACTAGATCATAGACTATATGAACAAGTAGATGTCTAAAGCAATATGGAGGCCAATAACCATTGTCATCTAGGGTAAAATGAAGACCACCACATAATCCAAAATAATAGGGTAAAGTGCTGAGATAATCATAAACGAATAGGCTAGTGATGAGTTTCAAAAACAACCATCAATACACCATCAACTATAAACTGAAGGACAAACATGATATTGGAATCACTATTCGCATCAACCCTACAGAAAATCTAGAGCGACCACTAAACCAACACATTCCGAACAAGCCCAAATTTGAACAATAATAAGTAGAAAAATAATTATATTCACCAAGGATATATTTTGGCTCTATTTGGAAAAACTTTCATCATTTTTGGCTCTATCAAGAGAGTAGAGATGGTACCCAAAGTATCCAAATTTTTTCACAAAGGTGTATCATGAGATAGGTAATTTCCTCTTAATAATGAATTTGTTGATTATGATTATGATTATTTATGCAATTCATTTTGATATATTCCATACTAGGATATTCTATATGGTAGTTGTCTCCTAGGACTACCCTTCACACCTATATTTGAGAGGTGTGGTAATTTCAAGGTTAGCATTGCACCCCCTACTAGAAGTATAATGAAAGGATTTTTAATGTTTCAACTTTAGGGAATTAGTACATGTGCATGAAATCATTCGTTAGGGCCCTTGGATATATAGGAATACCTTGGTATTAGTTTCCCATCGAACTCATGACTTCCATTGAAAAATCAACCCAAGTGGTTTTCCTAGTATAAGTGGACTTCCCTATCCTCCTATTACAATTTCTACCTAACCCTAAAGTCATTTGTAGGCCCATTAAGAAATGTTATCTTCCATGAATTTCAATGATTTTTACACCCTTTACCATGACATAGAGTGTTAATTAGAGTAAAATTTTCTAAATATGTCAAAGAATTTGTGTTTGCCAATATTAGAAACCATATCCATCACTAGGTTCAAAACATCAAATTTTCTGACACTTATTTTCATTGTCAAATTTCAAACCATGGGATCCATGGTTGTTGGGTTATGACCTAGGGTTATGAGAGGAAGAAGCAATGATTCAAAACATTAATCTCTTTTTTCCTCCCCCACTTTAATGAACTTATCACACAAAATCATTATGCATTCCTATTTTAAATTTGAAGTTTCCTATATAACTTATGATTATAAAACCAATGCTCAAATGAGAAGGCTATGCTCATGTACTTTGAAGGAAACAATGATTATATTGGTATATAATTGTAAAACCATTGCTCAAATGGTTAGGCTATGCTTGTGTACTTTGAAGAAAGCAATGATAATGTTGATTTATGATTCTAGATGGAAATAACATCAATACATAGGAGAATATGGAGCAAGCATTTATAAAACCCACATATATTATTGTAAATTTAGAAATAATTTAGATGAGATCTATAAGATAAACCAAGGAGGAAAATAATCATTTGAAGATTATGTTGAGAGATTTTAGTTTAAATATAACTATGTTGAAAGGTTTTAATTTATCTATAATTTTTTTAGCAATTATAGATTGGAATCAAAATCCTTAAATTACTACTCCTTGTAAATGTTAGAGAATATGGATAGATACTAAAAATAATGTTTTACAATTTTTTTACTAGGAGGCAAATGAAGTATTCAAAAAATATTCAAGAGCTACTATAAAAAATGTAAAGATTATAGAGGAACTACTACACAATCCTCAAGAGCAACAAGAACAACTTGTGTTATTTATGTCCTACAAGTCCCAATTTTATTTACTTGTTCAAAAATTTCTTTTATAATAGAGATATATTTATAATTTACCATTAAATTAAATAAATAAAATATTAAATTTAATGAATACAATTATTTTAATTTCATTAGTTTTATATATGTCCTTAAAATTTTCTAATAATTTATGCCCTGACTTCTTTAAAAAATACCTTGACTTCTTAAAAAAAAAAAAATCAAAGTTCTTTCCTGATTGAGATGTAATTGAAATGTTAAACATGCCTCAATAACTTCATGATAAAAACATATGGTATTATCTGATGTATTATTCATCATAAAATGGTATTTATACAAACAGAATCAGAGGGATATAGTTATGTCTCCATAATTAGAAATACATGAAACAATTAATCAATGTCCTAACCAAGACCATCATATCTATATACAAATCTCGAAGGATTAGTTAATATTTCCACCCTTAATCCAAAGGGACATCTAACATGCCAATTAAAGATCTAAAATTTTCAAACTTTTCACACCCTAATGCTTTGGTAAGAATATCTGCTATTTGTTATGAATTAGGACAATGTGTTAGATGAATTATTTTTGCCTCAACTTGATGTGAAATTAAATGATACTGGATGTTGATATGTTTGGTTCGATCATGATATTTTGGATTCTTGGCCAATTGAATTGCAGAAGAATTGTCAACGAATAGAGGAGTTGAAGCCTTTTGTTTCTCTTACAAATCTTCAAGTATTTTGCAAAGCCAAATTATTTCTTTTGTAGCTTGAGATGCTGCAACATATTCTACTTTAGTGGTAGAATCAGTAGGAACATATTATTTTCGTGATCTCCAACTGATATTTGTTGATCCAAGATTCATCAAATAACTAGAGGTTGAGACTCCATGCTCCTTATCACCGTCAAAATTTGAATATGAATAACCAGTAAGATGGAAGTCTGAAACTTTGGAATATTTGATGCCATATTTTTTAGTTCCTTTTAAATATTTAAGTATTCATTTTTATCCCATCCAATTCCCTTCACAAGGTTAATGCATAAATATGGAAAATATCCCTATAGCAAAATTTATATAAGGACGAGTAGTAGAAAGATAAATCAAACTTCCAACAAGTTGCCTGTACTTTGTTGGATCTTCAAATGGTTTGTCTTCTTTTGATGTAAGTTTCAGATTTTGTTCCATTGGAGTAGCAATAGGAATACAATCCATCATTCCATGTTCTTTCAATAACTTTCCAACATATTTCCTCTGAGAAATACAAATATGTTGAGGTTTTTGATCAACTTCAATTCCAAGATAATAATGAAGTAAACCTAAATTTGTCATATCAAAAACCTTTTGCAATTCTTTCTTAATAGATGATATATAATCATCATTGTTCCTTGTAATAATTAAATCATCAACATAGACAACCAAATAAACAACTAATATTCCAACCTTATTAACAAAAATAGTTACACCATTTAGGTTAAAATGCTTATAATTCAACTTAAGAAGATGTTCAGTTAGTTTCTCATACCATGCACAAGGTGCTTGTTTCAAACCATACAAGGAATTCATCAACTTGCATACCTTTTGTTCTCTACCTTTGATAGAAAAACCTTCTGGTAGAAACATGTAAAGATATTCCTTCAAATATCCATTTAGGAAAGAATTTTTTACATCCATATGATGAATTTTCCATCGTTTTTGAGAAATAATAGCAAACAAGGTTCTAATAGTGCCCCATTTAGTTATAGGAGCAAACTTTTATCTGTAATCGATACCTTCTTTTTGTGCATATCCTTTTGCTACAAATCTCGCCATATACTTGTTAAGTGAACAATCAACTTTATATTTGATTTTATAAACCCACTTTCAACCAATGGGTTTGATTCCATTAGGAGGATCCACCAACCCCTAAGTTCCATTTTTAATAAGCACATCATATTCCCTTTGCATTGTAATTTTCCATTCATTACAACTAACAACTTCTTGACAACAAGTAGGCTCACTATTTTTACAGGTCTATTTGGGCACATGAATCCCGACGTTTAGATCAGTACAATTAGGGCTCATCAAACCCTAATTCAGTTGTTACATGCCCTAGACAAGTCATCTCATTGAATGCTTCCATCCATTAAATTTTCATAGCCTAAGACCTTGCTAAAATGCCTCCTTGGGACACCAGCGTAGCCTTGGTCAGGGGTAACTGCACTGCAGAGTAGGTAGGCCCATTCAAGCCTGCACTGTAGTACACTTATGCCCTCTTTGACCTATGCTGGGTGAGAATGAGTGAAATTCACATTAGATTCTGGGAATATTCCTTGATTCTAGATCATTCTAGACGGATCCCATCTCTTATCTCATCCTATGAGCTCAAATTTGGATAGGCTAAGGATCAATTAACCTCCTATCTTCTCATCCCTTGCTCAGTGGAAACTAAATCCAATTTTGTAAGGCCATTCAATACCCTCATTTATGACAAAACCACCTGCATTTCCCTATAAATTGAGCACTCATCATAGTGATCACGGGGTTAGAAATTGAAGATTGTAAGGAAATACAGTTGGTTTGAGATTTAAGTTCATGTCAAGTAATGTTATGCTATTGGGTTGGTGTGCTTTTGGTGTGACAAGGGTTGGACTGACGCTGGAGGAGTGACATTGGATCGAACCACATTGGGTGAAACTCTTCCTTCTACATTAAAAAGTTGTTTATTCCTTTTCTCATATTCTTGTTCATATCTATGATGATTATATGTTTCAAAGTCTTTGATTCCATTGGTTTATAGTAGATAGATCATGTATGCTTTGATTGTTGTTGTTTTTGTTTCTGTTGACACAAGTACCAATTGAGCGGATTCAGTTCAAGCGGAACAGTTTTAATAAGGAGTTCACCCTGTTCTCCAGGGCTACGTATCTGGTCTAGCTTCAGTGGTGGCCTTGTTTTATTGTGTCTTACAGAAGAGAAATTACAATACAAGGACTCAATGTGAGTTCTCCTGAAGCAGATTTTGCTTGGTAGGGTGGTTCTTGGATTCCCCAAGCCACTCGAAGTACACAGACTCTTTTTCTTCCTACCAGCTCTGTGACCCTTGGTCTACAGTGGAAAGAGCCAACTGTGATGCTCAATCCAGCCAGATTCCTCTATGGGAAGGCTTGAATCTTCAAGCTCTCTGGTGCTCAATGCTGCTTGTGGTCAGCTCGGCCCTCTGTCTCCTTTTCTCGGCTTTACTGTTCTCTGTGTTCAGTCCTCCTCTCAGGGTTCACTGTTCACTGTCTCTCTTGGTCGCTTGGACTCTTCTCTATTCCTCCTCTCTCAATCTCTATTCCTCTTCTCAATTCATGGCTTTAGCCATTCGATCTCCATGCCTGTTCGGTTCCTCTCCTGCCTACGTCGATTCACCTACTGCCTGCGTGCTTGGAGTTCCCTGTTCGGCGTCAGCATGAACACTCGGGGAGTAGCCACATGTCCCCATCGGAACAGCGCCAGCCTACTCATTGATTTTTTCTCTTCGATTATGTCGTGGATACGTTCTTTCTCCACCGTGGCGGTCAACGGATTCCAAATCCCCTTAAATTGCGGCTTAATTCCCTGTCGATTCTGTTTATGTCTATTGGGCGCAATCTCAGCCATCCGATTTGGGCTCCTTAAGATCCGACGTCATACGCACGTCGAGTGCGGTTGACTTGCTCGAACGATAACACACGATCACGGTGGTTTTTCTCTCACCTCTGCTGCCACGCGTCAATCGCTGAGTGCGATCGCTCCACTTTCTCCAAAACCTCTTACCGTTCAAGGGAACCCTGATCAAAACCGCTGGTTTCCAGGGCGTGGGTCCCGCCTTCATACATTAGCCCTTTTTCCTTTTTTCACCTGTGGTCCTCTGGCTCCTAATGTGATCGAGTGCTTAAGGCTCTCCATTTCGGCCCTGTTTACCCAGTGATGCGCGAATGCGCATCGAAAATCAGCTCCTTTTCCCGTTTCGGGGCTCCCAGGGGCTACATCGTCCTCCTGTGCAGTCTCCATGGGTCTCGGTCAGCGTGCTTTGACCGAGGTCCTTGTCATTCCGCACCGGCTGCCATGGCCACTGCTTCAGGGTGTTTCTGATTGCTGTTTTGGATTCTTCAAGGATTTGTTTCGTCCCGATACAGTTAGGGTTATTTGACAGTCGTTTATGGATCCGATTTGGATCACCTATTGTTGAATCTTGTGTAAAAATGAACCCATATTGTGTAAAAATGAAACTGAATCCAAGCATAGTTTTTCATTTCAAGCTTGTGTAAACATGAAACTGAATCCAAGCATAGTTCTATATGCTTCAAGCTTGTGTAAAAATGAACCCATATCCATTTTAACCCTCGTGATTGTCATTCTATCAGTCGCTTCCATCAGATGAGCGTTGGTTTTTCTATTTCCATTGTCACTATCTGCTTGGACGATCATATGCTTTCACTTGGTTGTTTTACCCTTTTTGAGGAATAGCTGCAATGAGTGGTCTTATTAGCTAGCCTCTTCACATAAATCAACATGTTTTGAGAAGTTCCAACATCACCATAACCAATTGCTATCCTAGACACCACTCATTCCTCTAAGTGGAGTCCTCTTTAAGATCTTTTCAAACTCTTGAAACATGAAAATATTATCGAGCGCTTGTCCTTTTCAGGTCGTAAAGGGATTGGAAACGACATCTACTCAATATAAGTTTAACCCTTTTCTGGATTGAGATAAATCACTTACAAAAAAGGAATACGTTGATCGAGCATGGTCAATAGGTTATCTCTTGTATTATTTACACTTTTTCAGACTTGAGAGACAAATTTACAAAAAATAACTTATGGACTTTTCTTTTTGTCCCTTTTCAAACTCTCTAAACATGAAAAGGACCAAGTTCTCATTATCGTTAAACTTGTTAAAACATCAAATAGTGAAAAACTTGTCCATCATGTCAAGACCAAGTTTCACCTTTGCTAGACTTGTTAAAACATCACATAGTGATGGATTCACCCGAAGGGTGGAATTATACTACAAGCGTATGTTATCCTCCTCAAGCTTGTTAAAAAATAAATAGGTACTGGTCAACAATGACTCAGGAAAATGGGAAAAGGGATAAGTCACTTTATGGTAGCAAGTTGCTCTTGAACATGACACTTTCACTTCATCTCTATGACTATTTGGATTGGGTTATCTGCTTGATGGTTATCATACCTATGGTCTATCACACCATCCATCACTTTGGTTTTGGGTCAATGGTGCCAATTCATTCAGTGTCGCCAACATGTTCAAGATAAGTCACTTAGTAAACTTCATCCTTTGAAATGCTCATAAACCTTCATTCTCATGACCATCATTCCTGAACATTGTGTCATCAGTCAAATTCTGTCTTCAAAATCATTACACTCGTTTTGTGCTGTTGATGGGGGATACATCAAGGCCCTCCTGTGACGAGTCACTTCTTGCCGACATCAACACATTATCTAGGAAGTTGACTTAGAAACACCCTTTCAGTACCTTGGTGCTTGCATACATGAATGACAAGTTTTTCTCTTTCGGTGACAGGATGACATCACTGACCTTTGACCGAAATTTTTTTTATGGTGTTCGACATCAAAACATCTATTCACACCATGTAGAATGTACTGTAGTACCTTGAGAATCTTTATCATTATCGGTGATCTCTCTCGCGTATGTTAACAACTTACATCATTGGCTGGTAATCAGACGATGTCTTCCCATGTTCGACAACAGATCATATATTCACATGGTTAGACTCATGCTTGAGCGAACGATTGGACGAGATAGAAGACCTCGGATCTAGTTTTTTCCATCCAGGATGCGATTTCAGGAGAGTACTAAATCATTTGTATGATGGCTTTACACAGATGGTCATCCTATCATGGATCTATATCTATAGACAATTATCAGATTTATGTACATGTACTGAAAAGTTTATATGCTGAGCATGGGTATACCTTCCCTCAGCAATCCATGAAAAGTTCAAAATATCATGATGTTATGTATTGTAATCGATGCAGTTCAGCATCCGCTTTGGATCCTCTCTGTCACATCATAAAGCATATCACTCAACATTATAATTTTCGACTTCATGCTTTAAGGGGCAACTGTTACAGGTCTATTTGGGCACATCACTCCC
Organism: Pinus tabuliformis; assembly: GCA_031772625.1. NCBI lineage: Eukaryota > Viridiplantae > Streptophyta > Pinopsida > Pinales > Pinaceae > Pinus > Pinus tabuliformis. The sequence goes on along the minus strand of CM062818.1, from coordinate 650,306,567 downwards.
AACATTCAGATTAGTACAATTAGGGCTCATCGAACCCTAATTCAGTTGTTACATGCCCTAGAAAAGTCATCTCATTGAATGCTTCCATCCATGAACGTTTCCTAGCCTGAGGCCTTCCTGAAATGCCTCCTTGGGACACCAACTTAGCCTTGGTTAGTGGTAACTATGCTGCAGAGCAAGCAGGCCCATTTAGGCCTACACTGCAATGCACTTAGGCCTTCTTTGACCTACGATGGGTGAGAATGAGTGAAATTGACATTGGATTCTAAGAATATTCATTGATTCTAGATCATTCTAGAAGGATCCCATCTCTTATCTCATACTATGAGCTCGAATTCGGATAGGCTATGGATCAATTAACCTCCTATCCTCTCATCCCTTGCTCCATGGAAACTAACTCCAATTTTGGAAGGCCATTCAGTACTCTCATTTATGACAAAACCACCTCCATTTCGCTATAAATTGAGCACTCATCATAGTGATCACGGGGCTAGAAATTGAAGAAATACTGTTGGTTTTAGATTTGAGTTCATGTCAAGTAATGTTATGCTACTGGAATCATGTGCTTTTGCTGTGGCGAGGGATGGACTAACGCTGGAGGAGTGAAATGGAATTGAATTGCATTGGGTGAAACTCTTCCTTCTAGATTAATAAAGTTTTTTATTGCTTTTCTCATATTATTTTTCATATCTATGTTTATTATGTGTTTCAATGCCTTTGATTCTGTTGGTTTATAGTAGATAGATCATGTATGCTTTGATCGTTGTTGTTTTTTTTTTTTGTTGACACAGGTACCAATTGAGTGGATTCAGTTCAAGTGGAAGTGGCAGGAGCAATTCAAAGGGGATCAAGGAAGTGAAAGACTACAAGTAAGTTCTTTCATCTCATCTATCTACTATAGGAAAAGGTTAAACTACTTTCTTTATGTTGTTCTAAGTGTAGCTACCCATTTAGGAAAAATGTGTTTATCTGTAGATGGAAATTCCATATAACAACTATCAATAGAGAAATTATACCCAGAAACATGAGAATGGTTACCTGAAGAATTTCTTGTCTCAAAATCATCATATTTTCTAGGAAATGTTTTGATACAAGTTGATCTTCGTATAGGTTATTCATCTTGTGGAGGAAGCTTCTAATCTTATGGAGCAGACCCTTTTGTAATGCAAGTACCTTATGTCCCTGCAGAAACACTTCTACCATCCAATTTCTCTTCAACAAAACCATTATCATCATTGAGAGGAAAATTCGTTGAAGGAAAATGCACAGACTAATCTAGAATGGGAATCTCCCCTTCATGATGTGGGAGATTATTATCGGATTCATAATAAAATTTCTTAGATATAAATTTTTCTAAATGATTAAGTTATCTATCAACTGTGGATGTATCTTTATCGTATTCAAGAAAAGATACATCCCTTGACAAAATAAACTTCTTATTCTCTTCACCATACGACTTGTATGCTTTAAAAGTCATAGAATATCCCAAAAATATACATTTTTTGCTTCTTGCACCCAAATTGTTTCTTTGCTACTTATGAATTAAAGCATAACACTAAGAACCAAAAAAAATCTAAAATGTTGAAAAATAGGAATATGATTATACCACATTTCATATGGAGTTTTATTGTTGATAATAGAAGATGGAAAATGATTTCTGATATAAGCTGCACAAAGTATTGCTTCTCCCCAAAATATCAACTTTACATTTTTAAAGAACATCATTGATCTTACCATATTAAGTAATGTTTTGTTCATTTGTTCTGCAACACCATTTTGTTGTGGATTATAAGGAATTGTGGTTTGGTGTTTGATGCCATTCTCTTGCAAATAAATTTCAAAAGCATGTGAAGTATATTCTCCACCATTATAAGTTCTTAGAGTGCTTGTATTAAGTTGAGTTTCATTTGTAATCAAGAGATGGAATTTTTTAAACATATAAAAAACCTGTGAGCTTTATTTAAGAAGATAAACCCAACACATCCTCAAATAATCATCAATAAATGTCAACATATATTTATTACCATTAGCAGTTGCAATAGACATATGTCCACATAAATATGAACGTATGAGACCTAATTTTCTTCAAGCTCTAGAAGTAAAACTTTGAAAAGACTATTTACTGTGCTTACCCAAAATACAAGAATTAGATGGAATAAGTTTTCTTGGAAGTGTTGGAATCCCCTTAATTGCCTGTTGTCTCATAATTCTTATACTATCATAATTTATATAACCAAAATGAGCATTCCATAAAAACTTGAAGACATAGTACCATTTTGTTGGACCGGATGAGTAGTATTCAGTGTAATGGATGACACACCTTTCAACTTTAAGAATTTATCTTCTTCCGCACCAGTCATTATGGTCTCATTATCAACTTCTCTTGGAATCTCCACTTTGCCATCAAATATGTGTATTGAGTGTCCTTGTTGTCTAATCTATATAAGAGACAACAAATTCCTTTGAAATTGTGGAATGTAAACAACATCATTTAAAATATAATCTACAAGTCCTCACCTCTTTAATAGAATAGATTCTATCCTGTGTGGTTTAATTTTAGATTTATTAGAAAAATAAACTACTCCATCAATGTTATCATTGATTTTTTCAAAAAAATCTCTTTTAAAGGTCATATGACAAGTGGTTCCTGTGTCCAAGATCCAACTATCATGCCATGAAGAAAAAGAGGTAATAAAAAAATCATCCATGATAAAATTACAATGGGAAACAACATAATTGTGCATTCTCAGAAGATTGTCCTTGATCTTTCTTTTCATTCATTTGTTCTCTCCTTTCAGTAATTTTCTCCCAGGGAATCCTACAATTAGCAACAATATGTCCAACTTTACCGCATCTAAAGCGTTTGATTATTGTTTTATCAATAAAATTTCTTTGTTGTTTATCATTTTGCTGTCTATCTCCCTGATTACTTTTGCCCCCCCGTGCCTCTATAATTCCTTCTACCCTAACCTATGCCACATTTATTATTTATGGTTGATTATTCTTGAGGTTTTTTATCTTTTTGAGCAAGACATAAAGTTTCAACATTATAACTGTGTAGGGGTTCTTTCTTGCCAAAATCCTTCTTGTTTTATGCAAATTATCCTACTAATTTGTCATAATTTGTCTTTTAACTGTCCACTACCTTAGAGAGATTCCAAGTAGTGTGAATAACCAAGATAGAGGGATTTTATAATGACAAAAAGCTATAGATTGACCTTAACACCAGTAGATTCCATTTCATAATTGATGGCTTTAATTTTAGAAGAAAGTTTCAATGGATCATTATCTTTCAACTCCAGATTAAAAAATTTAGTAGTAATTAAATGATCTCCAATTTTGAATGTATATCATAAAGGTTCTTTTAAATTTGTTATTGCTTCATATGTTGTCTTACTTTGAATAATATATCTTCTTACCTCTTCTGAGACGGAAGTAGAGATTAAAGCATAGGTCATTTTATCCTTACTCTCCTAGGTTGCTAGTTGGTTTCCCTAATCTCTAGGCTCTCATTTATTGTCATATTTTCTTTCACAAAATCCATCCCATAGATCATTAAAAATAAGAATATTTTTAAATTTTTCTATACCACTCATGATAATTTTCCTTTCTAGAAAGGACAACACCAACTAGGGAGACCAAATAATTCATTTTTACAGACAAATTTGGAGTATAAAAATCTAACTGTACATAAATCCTTCTGATGGAAAATAAAAAATTTGCCTTTATAGTAATCTCTGTTTTGACTAAGCATAAATTTTATTCAATGAACTACAGATCATCAAACTACAAAAAAATATAATCATCTTCGCTTTGCTTCATAAAAAAAAGCATTCACTGTAGTCAACAAATGGTTAACATAATGAAATAAACACACCAGAATTCAATGAACAAGCTTTGTCTGATGTTACATTGGACGATGAATACAACATCCCATAGTTAATCACAATCAACAGTTGATCCCACACATAAGGGTCGAACTAAATCGACGACGCAGGATGACTTTCAACTCATCCAATTGCCATGCTTTACACTTGTGCGATGGTCTCGTATGATGCATAACATTTGATTGAAAACAACGATCGATATGACCCCTTTCACATCTGAAGATAATCGATGGCGCATGGCTTGCCATATGTTAACAAGGTGAGTGGTCCCAGAGGTGGTTTTTTTAAATGTCAGGTCAACGACGCTCACTCAATTTGAGGGCATGCACCCTCCTCAATTTCGAATACCACCAGAAGTGATGTCGAGGATGGTTCCCAAAACCAACATGCATATTCAAGAAGATGTGGTCCTATCTACCATCTTTGCCAGGTACTTATGCGTTAACTCCACTAAGTCGACACCAACTATGCCAAATCAGATCACCAACTCCATAACTTGTCCACGATAGTTTTTAAAACCGGAATGGGTGACCGAACCAGTCTACCTAATAAATCGAGTTTCAAATTGGAACCGGTCAAACCATAACTGGTCAAATCTTAATGAATCGGTCTTTAAAAAAATACATGAAATAATTAGTTTTTAATAAAAATAAATATTTTTAAGATTTAAAACCATGATTCCAAACCAATAGAGACAAAATATGCAAGGTTTAATCATATGTATACTATAAAAAGGTGAATATATCAAAATGGCACTGAATGCAATACATAATAGCAACAAAATACATAATCAATGAGGCTCTAAATGGCCTCTAGAGTCCCAAAAAAATGCTCTAAGCTATGGGTTCATTGACCTACTACAAGTCTACATATTAGTGATCAACAACATGATCACTCCTCATCATGATCAAACTCATCACCACTACTAGAAAAGGGATAATCAACATGAGCTACATAAATAATACGGCTCAAAGTTCGAGGACTTCTAAAACTCCTCTACAATTTTAGTAGTAGTAGTAGCAAAAATAGACATAAAAACTACAAATCATTGATTCAGTGCTACTAGAAATGGGATCATCAACCAGAGATACATAAACATCATCTAGCTCAAAGTCTTCAGACTTGGATTTCTCAACCTTATAACATGATAGAAAGTGAAAAGGTTTAACATGGCTAACCAATGATTTTGGTTTGAGTGAACGGTTCATCTCCTCAACCTTATAATGTGGTAGAAAAAAATTAGCATGCCTAACCGGTTGTTTTCCTTTGAGTGAAGGGTACATTCTTGTTAAGACCATGGTAGAGGAGTTCAACAATCAATATCACCAACATCAACAAATTTCAACAATCAATGCCACCAACATCAAGGTTCTTAAAGGCTTCATGCTCTTGATTAAATTTCAATCTCATACGCATGATAGAATTAAATGGAAACACTGCAAACCCCCAAACCATGAAATCTTGAAAACAATTAGGTGTGTTGAATTTTGAGTGAAATCTAAAATTCTAGTTTTTCCATATGAAATCCAATGAGGTCGAAACCACTCTCAAACATGAGTCATTTCATGGCAATGTTAAAAATTTAAGTAGCCCTCTTTAAGAATTTAACATTACCATTAATTGCCAACATGGATAGGGTTGAGATGTGTCGGATGAATGAGAGGGTATGCGTGCTTTTCTTGGAGGGGCTGTTTTTGGAGGAAAACAACCTCAAACTTCCCTCAAAACAACTTCCAAACTCATAAAAATGCATTATGTGGGGTTCGTAGCTGGCTTGGCAATAAATCGACTAGTTTTCGATGGAACCAATTTATGGGAAAATCAGCCGGTTCCATCATAAACCAGCCGGTTTATGGTCGGTTAGACCAAAAAATTGGTGAGGCTACTTAGATAATTGGGTTTTTTAACTGGTTTGATGGTCTAGGCTAATGAACTGACTGATTTGATTGGTTTATGGTTCGATACAGCTGGTTTTTAATACTATGCGTCCACCTCTCGTCGTCCACCTTGACAACAAAAGGAACTTGTCTACATCAATGGAGTTCGAACTAGACACAACTAGACACAATGTCTTCAATGCTTTCCAAAGCTTGCGCTCTAATACCACTGTGAAAAAGGCTTGGAGAATTTCATCATAAAAACATATGGTATTGTGCAATCTATTTTAGATTAATGTATTTATACAAACATAATCAAAGAGAGACAATTATGTCTTCATAACTAGAAATACGAGAAACAACTAATCAATATTCTAAGTAAAACCATCATATCTCTATACAAATCCCAAAAAATTAATTAACATATAATTTACCAATTTTAATGAATAAAATATTAAATTTAATGAATAAAGATATTTTAATTTCATTATTTTTATATAATTCCTTCTAAACCTTTTATAAATTATCATTCCTTTATATTTTCTAAATCATTTATAAACTATGATTTCTTTGAAGTTTATCCGTTAACTTCTTAAAAAGTAATGTTTAAATAAATTTTTATATCACTGTAAAAAAAAATTGTTAAAAAATGTTAAAAGAATAAAGGAAATACCCTGATATTCTTATATGATACTCAATATTGGATAATTTATACACAGAAATTACAGCGTTACATACCAGTATCAATTCCGTTGGCCAAAGGTGATTTGGTTTCATAACATTAAGTCACTAACCATTGAAATGTCTTGTTGATGCAAAGATGTTGCAATCCTATTGATGGATATTTGATTACAATTATTACAAACTTTCAACCTCGTAGATGTATTTTACTTTATTCAAAGTCAAGTTTGATTTATTTAAAAAATAAAATAAGTTTTTATTTAATTGAAAATCAAATTGATTTAAAAATTAAAATAAATTTTACACCACTGAATATGATTTGAGACTATTCCAATTTGGTTTCTCTGCCATTCCAAAAAAAAAAATACTTTTACTTCCAAAAATTGATCTTACACGCACCCAATCCGATATTGTCAATGCAGGAAAACATAAACCCTTATCGCGTCGCAAGCAGCCATTTTTCCCGACCTGTCAACGTACCAAGACTAAACCCTTTGAAATAAAAAATGACTTCGCTGTCATATAATTTGATTTGGTCGCGATGAACCATTATGTATATGTAAACATGTGGAGTAGGAAGCGGATCAGAATCAGTCGGTTGGAAACCACAACAGCAATATAAGATTTTCCTCTTACTCCTCTATCTGTTAATGTAGGCTTCTTTAATGGTACTCTTGTGGCAGGGGGAGCGGGGGTGTCATCATATCTCACCGTGACAATGTGTCTCTTCAGATCTGGTTGAATTCTCGTTCAGGGTCAAACACCAAACCAGAGGTTCTGGTTGAATTCTCGTTCCTCTATCTGTTAATGTAGGCTTCTTTGATGGTACTCTTGTGGCAGGGGGGAACGGGGGTGTCATCATATCTCACCGTGACAATGTGTCTTTTCAGATCTGGTTGAATTCTCGTTCAGGGTCAAACACCAAACCAGAGGTTCTGGTTGAATTCTCGTTCGGGGAACGGGGGTGTCATCATATCTCACCGTGACAATGTGTCTTTTCAGATCTGGTTGAATTCTCGTTCAGGGTCAAACACCAAACCAGAGGTTCTGGTTGAATTCTCGTTCAGGCTCAAACACCAAAGCATAGGTTACCACTGTTTGGGTCCTCTTATATATTGTGGCTATCTTTAAGTCGATTACAGATTCTCTGAATATTCTGGGATCCGACAGAAATGGACGCTACCAATTTTTTCACCGCGCCCATGTCCGTTGAATCTCGGAATATTCCGAGAATCTGCAATCGGCTGCGTTCTCGAGCCGACATGACAGTCAAGCAAATGCCTCTCCGTATTATCGTTTTTTTCCGTTTATTATCTTAGAAAACGTTGTTTTATAAGACGATGACAGTAAAACACCGAGAGTCAGTTAAATCCATTGGATGCATAAGCTGAACAAATTCTACGCTTGAACAAAACACCATCCCAATTAGAGGTTTCAAAAACCTTCAAAGTTTAGTTAGTAGACCTTTTAAAGGGTGGACGTGAAAGCCACTTTCAAAGCCAAATTGTCGAGATGCACTGGCAGGTTATATATAAATTAGTTTCTTGAATAAATAAGATGATGGGTCATGATAATGACTCAAACGTGGAAAACTCAAAATGGATATGGTGGAAGTTCCGAATTTTCATCATCAAAATCTGGTATCAAATGCGGAAAACTCAAAATGAATATCGGGCAAGTTTGAATTTTCATAATCAAAATCTTGACTCAAATGTGGAAAACTCAAAATGAATATGGTGAAAGTTTTGAATTCTCATGATCAAAATCTTCACTATCTTTAGTGAAGAGGAATCGCCAAATTCTAAGTAGTTTACACAGTTATCAAAATGGAAATGTAAAAAAATCAGTATGAAATTGACTGGGAAATCCATGAAATGTATATTGGTTGGTTTGTGTTCCTATATTGGTTTACGTGGAATATAGTTTTCATGATTTAAATTGGATTCAAATTTATTAGGGAATAGTTAAATTTTATATGAAAAGAAGTGCGGTTAGGAATGGGATTAAGATTTTGAGTATTTATTTAAAAAAATTGGTGAATAAATATTTTTCCATTTTATCATTGTATCATTGTATTAAAAAATTTGAAATATCTAATCAGTGTATATAATTGAAACCTAATCAACCTCTGTGACTAAGTCCAAAACTGATTAAACTTGTTTATATATTATTGGTCCTAGCAAGTTAAATGTCAATGGGAAGCAATTCCACTAGCATTAAATGATTGCTATAAGTAATTCAATGTTGTTAGTAAGGTGAATAATTTTTATAGCATTGATCATATCAAGTTAAATAGCAATGGGAAATAATCCCATTAGCATTAAATAATTGCTATAAATAATTTAATTTAATGTGTGAATATTTTTCATAATGTGGATAATTTCTCTTTTTAAGGGTGAAGTTTAATTTATAGACAAAAGGTTTTTCTTATAATATTTCTTCTAATTAATTTAAACTAAAATTTGTCAATTTATTTTTTTAAATTGAATTTAAATTGTTAATTTATAAATTCTAGTCCTTAATTTTTTTATAATGTAAATCTATTTATACATTCTAAATATATTTTAAAAAACAATAAACTTGTCACATACCCCGGTAACCTCGGGAGTTAGAATTTTTTAATACAAATTACCCATAAGTAATTATCCAATTCACAACTCCACCATTCCTCATTAACCATTAGGTATAATGTTCATTAGTACATCAAGTAAATTGAAATAACAGATAGTAAGTTACATAACCATTTGCATAACCATTAGCCACCACTGTGGTAGTGTAATAACATAAACTGTCTCATGAACTTTTCGTCCATTTTATGATTTTCCTTAACCATATTAAATAATCACGTACTAGGACATTATGATTATCACATCACATAAACAAACATCATCATCAAGGATTCAACATCATCCAACTGACACAAAAGGCAATCACACCATTGAACACCAATATAACCTGGAAACCTCGTAGGGTGAAAACCAGCAAACGTTTAATCTCTTTATTAAATGCTCGTGAGGGTTTTTACCCCTCACTAAATGGCTTGTAAGGGATTCCATCCCTTAACCATTGTTATAAAATTATTACAATGAATTATCATTAAGTTGTTATGTAACTAGCTAAAAGCTAATACATTTTCCATAGTAACCCTTTACTTACATAAAACCACATGCGACAATCCTTGTGGCATGATTGTTCTAGCAATGTACGATCCTGCAACTCGTATTCATCTGCATGGACCCTTATTCCTTTTCCTGCCACAATGTAAAACATCACTTTTCTTTGGCACCAACCACCAACGTTTCCTGTCAATACTGTCATCAACAAGCTTTGGCAACAAGATTAGATACAATATTAATCAATCAATAATCAACCTCTAAAAGAGATCTTTTAATATCTACTCATGTGCATGAGCAAGCATGTCATAATAACTAACTAGTACATATATTCAAGTAAATATTTGTTCTACTTTCCATAATGCTTATTCACACTAATGCATATTTCTCTTTAAGAGATCTAACCCATTAGTTCTACAAATCCATGTTTTCCTTTAAAACATATAACACAATAGTTGTGTTTTCATACAGGTAATAAATTATTGTTTTTGCACCTTTGCACATGTGTTCCTTTCACATAGTTATTTTCCAAGAAATTAATATAGTTTCTGTAACATACAAAGAAAAAATTTCCATAACACAATGACTGTTCTTTGAGCATCCAATAGCTTATCTTAATAGCCCTTCTTTAATATATGCAATGCATATTCCCTTCTCTAAAACTCTACCATCATTTCATGTAAGCAATTACTTCTTTCTTGAAGGAAGTCATCATAACCCCATTACTCTATCTTCCTACAAGTAAGTTTCTCATGCTTTTCCTTTCAAGAAAATTATTATAGATACCCTATATTTATGCATAAAAATCAAGAAACAATAACAAAGTTAACCTAACCTCTTATGCACCAAAATCAAGAAGTCGTCCCAACTCATCTAACAAGACAATCTTTCCAAAAGATTAATACTTTCAAGAAAGTTAACATCGATATTATTTTCAAGAGAGTCAACATAATACTTCTTCATGTCTAAGTATTGATTTTCAAGAGAACTCTCTACCCCTGCAAAAGTGCCAATCTTTTTCTCACCCATCGTGCCCTGCATTCTGGCTGATTATGGTGCATCTCTGATGTGGTATTCTCACACTTGGCTGAAGAAAGAATGGCTAAAGATGAGGTTAAAGACGAACACGCTTGCTTGGAGAAATACCAAATTAGAGCATATATTGCACAAAAGTCCATGCCATACAGCTAAGATTTTGAAGATCATGCTCAATGCCACAAACAGAAACCGGAGGTAAAAACATCGACAACCTCCTACAGCGAAATCATTTCACTAAAACTAGCGTGAGGAAGATAATTTGTTATAACTAAAGCAAATAGTAAAGCTTTGGTTAGAGGTACGAGGAAATAGAAGCACATTTGCAATGTGCTATAACTCTTCATCATGAAAGAGCGCCCTATGATATGATAGTGATGTGCCACCTCCTAGATCATCTCCTCCTGCTCACCTGAGGAAAATTCCAAGAAAGTATAGGTGCTTCCTTGAAGAACAAGGAAACATGACACACACACACACACACACACACACACATATATATATATATTCTCAAACTTGAAGTCTATAATAAATCCAGTACATCCGCCCAGGGTTTTAAAAAGTGTAGGATGATAACTACGGCAACGCAGCAATTCATTAGTTGAAAATTCCTTTCATGCATGAGCAATTGTCGCTTCAAAAGATAGATTTATCTCGACAGCATCAAGCACACCACGCACATCACAAAAAACTACGCCCTCAAAATCAAAACGACAATCCCAAAATTTTAACCGCACTTACTATAAGGAATTTGGGGAGTTTTATTCACACCCCTCAATTTCAGTTTTCCCCCATCAACTGCTTTCAGAGCGTCTTATCTCTTTAACTTACCGACAGAGAAATGAATAGACGCTTAGCTGCAGAGAAAAGTAAATGTTATCTACTACTCACAAAACGTATTTTATTTCAATCGCTGTAGCAACCCATTACTCATGGGATAGAAAGGTAATGCAAAGCATAAACATTCTTTACACGCACAACAAAATAATGATTCATCACTCGTCCCTCATCTTGATTCCAAGCTTTCAAGAATTAATCGATACCATCTTGCAACAAATAAAACACAGATACGTGGACAAGAGAACGAGGGTACCTGCCTGTAAATTTTAGAGAACGTTAGAAACTTCCAACAACAAACCTCTTGAATGTGATGTCTAGCACCGGAGCTCACAACACCTACTCAAATTTGCTTCCCGGATTACCCGTCAAACTGTTGTAGCCCATTATACACACGGAAGAGACACCTCTTCCATGTCTTTTTCACCCCATCTCAACACAGCTACTGAAAAACCTTTTCCCTCACAAACTCCACGGCTTCTTTGAATTGCATGCTTCGGCATCCCCAAGGTACCAAACGACCATGAATACATTTAACTGAATTGTTTTCTTGCTGCCACCTTTCCCTAAAACCTCGCAGTCATTCCTGAGGTGTCGCTCATACCCAAGAGCTCAGCTATATATTTATTGAAGGGTGCGGTAGTTGGAGGGTAAGTTGTTAGAGGCTTCCTTCCATTACTTGTTTTTCACACATATCAAGAATTAGTTTTGTAATTGATATGTAACTTTTAAAATTACTATACGTAACTGATTGATTTTACCTTGAATTATTACGGTAGGGATATTACATACTCCCTCCCTTAACAAGAACACCATCCTCGGTGTTCATCTCTCGTCAGAATGTTAGATTGTACTCATGGTATAACCCTCTAAACCACACAAAATGATATTTCCTAAGTCGCAATAGCTACCCTTATATGCACGCAACTTGTGTTTTTTTTTTTTTGCCTAACGCAATTACTTTTACTTCAATGCACATAATCTTTTCATGAAACAAGTATGGATTCTGGTTCTTTTATGAAAACTATTCATATGTGTCTTCTAAGGAAATAATCTTTATTTTTTTTGTTTTCAAGAGATCCCCCATAAAGTCATTATTTTCATGCAAGAAGAATGTACTCTTTTCCTAAAAAGAAACTATATTTATGTGTATATAAAACATATGCTTTCTTACTGTTGTAGCCCGTCAAACTGTTGTAGCCCATTATACACATGGAAAAGACACCTCTTCCATGTCTTTTTCACCCCATCTCAACACAGCTACTGAAAAACCTTTTCCCTCACAAACTCCACGACTTCTTTGAATTGCATGCTTCAGCATCCCCAAGGTACCAAACGACCATGAATACATTTAACTGAATTGTTTTCTTGCTGCCACCTTTCCCTAAAACCTCGCAGTCATTCCTGAGGTGTCTCTCATACCCAAGAGCTCAGCTATATATTTATTGAAGGGTGCGGTAGTTGGAGGGTAAGTTGTTAGAGGCTTCCTTCCATTACTTGACTTTTCACACATATCAAGAATTAGTTTTGTAATTGATATGTAACTTTTAAAATTACTATATGTAACTGATTGATTTTACCTTGAATTATTACGGTAGGGATATTACATACCCCTCCCTTAACAAGAACACCATCCTCGGTGTTCATCTCTCGTCAGAATGTTAGATTGTACTCATGGTATAACCCTCTAAACCACACAAAATGATATTTCCAAAGTCACAATAGCTACCCTTATGTGCACGCAACTTGTGTTTTTTTTTTTTTGCCTAACACAATTACTTTTACTTCAATGCACATAATCTTTTCATGAAACAAGTATGGATTCTGGTTCTTTTATGAACACTATTCATATGTGTCTTCTAAGGAAATAATCTTTATTTTTTTTGTTTTCAAGAGATCCCCCATAAAGTCATTATTTTCATGCAGGAAGAATGCACTCTTTTCCTAAAAAGAAACTATATTTATGTGTATATAAAACATATGCTTTCTTCAAGAAAGTTAGAAATGAATATCTATGTGCCTAGAAGCACATCATTAGCTATTTCTATCATGCATGTAATGCATAACTATTTCACTAGAAACTTAGAAACTTAGAAACTAGCTAGAATAACTATGCAATTAGCATATATCCTTTTTCAAGAAACTTTTATTAAATAAAAATGCATATTTTAATTCAAGAAAAACTTGGCCACTTTTCACACTATGTCCTCAGGAAGTTTAAATGCCTCACCATCTTTTCTCAAGAAGATATCTTGGCTATATTTAGCAAGGATTTTATTCCAAGAAAATGACCAGAGGCAAGCGTTTCACACACAAGACTCGCATGTAGTCTTTCTAAGAGGAACTTCCTATTTTCTTTTACCAAGAAAACATATAAAATATTCAATCTTTTACTGCACATAAACAAAGAATATTTCAAGAGATCAACTTATTTTTTTTCTTCGACAACTCTATTGCCAGTCTCCCATTGGAAAACCTTCTGGTGGGTTGGTGATCGATGAAATCTCTGCCGTAGGGAGCATAGTTGCCCTTGAATGCAGTTGCGATATAGTTGTTGTTGCCCGGATCAACGGTCGATTCACCAAACACAAAGAGAGCCGGAACCTTTGGCGAGCTTGTAATTTCATATGATTCGACTAAGCAAACAAAAGAAGCCAAGAATCATAGGAATGCACGGTTATGGACGGCCAACGCCATTCTCCTTCCTAACAGGCAAGCTACAAGAAATCTACTGAAGAGGTGAAGGCAATTGAAGGGAATCCGAATTCCATTATAATCTTAGCAGTGCCTGCTTAAAAATAAAACAAATCCCGAATAGTGGAAAATGTGAATGAATGCCTGAAAATGGTCGAGGGCACGAATTCCTATCCAACGTAGGGCCAGCGATAGTTTTGGCAGTCTCTCTATAATCTGCACTTGCTTTCTAGGTCTAACATTTAAGTTTCCCTAACGAATGTCAAGAAAATCTTAACCCTTTCATCGTAATTTCCTTTCTCTTTAAAATCAAAGGTTTCATTCCAAGGAATGACAATAAACAAAATAGTAATGCTATAACATAAGAAAAATCGATAGCCATAAGCATTCATAACTGCAAAAATATGCAAGTTCTAATTGCCACCACTTGGCCCTTATTCAAATTCAAGAAACCAAACTTTATATCAGCTTACCATTACTTACCATCTACTCTTGAGAATCATGAGCACTTTCATGTAAGCATTTTAATAGTGGTTGGACAACCCATCAACTCTCCATGGTAAGTAATCCTGTAATGTTTGACAAACAAATTCAATCGCATTAGTCATAATATTGTGAGTCAAATGAAATACTTTTAACTATCAATCAATTGTGCAATGTTAGATGATTTTTAAATCACAGTACTTTTACAAGTACTTAAGAGCTCATTATTGCTCCACATGCACGCTGAATTAACTTTCACTAAAGACATCCACAAAGTACTTCTAAAAGTACCAAAAGAGCACCTAGCTCTCTAATCATCAAAACAGTCAATCACTGCATCAAGTAAAAATTGTCTTAGCCCCTACTAAGACATTCACAAGATTAATAATACAATAAAGGAATTAAAATTTCCAATAACTCCTTATTGAGCACTAAGCTCATTTCCTGTTAAATGTGCATAACATATTTTACACAACTATATGTAAAATTCATTTTTAACATAACATATAGCTGATTAGTTAATTCCTTTAGCTATGAGACCACAATAGGCTAAAGAATTCCCAACCCATAGGAACTAGTTTCCACAACCAAATCGAGTCATTTTCACATCTAGACAGTTTCTTTGATAGAGACCTTACCAGGTCTAACATGGAATTCCACTGGCCAACCAGCTCAAGAATTCCAATGACCACATAAACTCTTTTCCCTTATTGAGATAATTTATCTCTAGGGAGAAGAAATCCGGGCAGACAAGTACCATCAACCCCTCCGGGCAGGTAACTGCCATCAACCCAAGGCATTCTAGCCTTTCACAATCCGGGCAGACAAGTACCATCAACCCCTCCGGGCAGGTAACTGTCATCAACCCAAGGCATTCTAGCCTTTCACAACTATCTGCAACTGTCTAGCATGTTAAATTTCTCTTTTATCACTATCCCCAAGGTAATTTACATAATGAACCATATAATCATTATCATTAACAAAACAAACATGCATGTATACAATGCATCTACACTTAACCCTCAACATGGGTCCACAACATCTAGATTGATAGGAAACACAACTGACATACATGTTGTATGCATTCTGATTTCCAAATAACACAATCATGCATATCATATAACATTATTCTTTCTCATTTATGATTGCAATTCTCATTGCAACATTTTACGTGACGAGTTTTCTTGTTGCCATTAAGCTACCACTACTTAATCCCATTAGCAACATTAGTTATACATATGCATCCTTTAACAAGTATTCACTTCCCTAATCTTTTTAGTTTGCGGCACAATACTATCATGCATAAAAGTATATGCAAATATTCATTACTGTGTAAATGCCTATGATAGTTGAGGTAACAATCTAAACATTTCCAATTTCCCACAATGTATTGCCATCAACAGACCAATACAGGAAGTAACTACCACAATCACTTGTTTGCGAATTGTGATAAGCTTAAATCAAATTCAATTCACGCACATAAGTGCTATTAGTTAGTCAAACAACACTAACCAATCACAACTACCAATCATCTTAATGAAACCATGGCAAAACTTAATCAAAATTAGTTATGACAATCAAGTCTCACTACTTGACTCATTGCATATTTTCAATATCTAAAGGGGTTCTTCTAATGTTCTTTTAAAACAATTTGTCATCCTATTCAAGGATGTTCCCCATAATTTATATTCATGCATTGGCTCATTAAGTTTCGTTCATTGTAACTTCAATCTTGTTTAATAAATGCATCATTGTTATTGCCATATTTGCAAAGCAAAAGTTGGTAGTTGATTGTCACTTTCCTCAATGAGTGTTCAATATTGTTCTTAAGTGCGACAAAAGTTTTATTGTCTTTTATCCTCATTAGGAATCCAATGTCATGAACATAGTTATGCAACAACTTTATTACTTACTACTCAAAGCAGTTTAAACACAAATCACACTTATCATGCCGAAAGTAGTGTACTACGTAAATCAATATGTGAATGGTTAAACTCATACCTGAGTTAATGCCCACTGATGGCGTACCTCAATTTCCTTTCTGCTTACCAATTCCCAAAGGCGCCAGTGCTGCAACCTTTAGCTCTGATACCACTTGTCACATACCCCGGTAACCTTGCATGTAAAAGCAGGGAGTTAGAATTTTTTAATACAAATTACCCATAAGTAATTATCCAATTCACAACTCCACCATTCCTCATTAACCATTAGGTATATTGTTCATTAGTACATCAAGTAAATTGCAATAACATACAGTAAGTTACATAACCATTTGCATAACCATTAACCACCACTATGGTAGTGTAATAACATAAACTGTCTCATGAACCTTTCGTCCATTTTATGATTTTACTTAACCATATTAAATAATCACGTACTAGGACATTATGATTATCACATCACATAAACAAACATCATCATCAAGGATTCAACATCATCCAACTGAAACAAAAGGCAATCACACCATTGAACACCAATATACCCTGGAAAACCCGTAGGGTGAAAACCAGCAAATGTTTAATCTCTTTATTAAATGCTCGTGAGGGTTTTTACCCCTCACTCGATGGCTTATAAGGGATTCCATCCCTTAACCATTGTTATAAAATTATTACAATGAATTATCATTAAGTTGTCACGTAACTAGCTAAAAGCTAATACATTTTCCATAGTAACCCTTTACTTACATACAACCACATGCGACAATCCTTGTGGCATGATTGTTCTAGCAATGTACGATCCTGCAACTCGTATTCATCTAAATGGACCCTTATTCCTTTTCTTGCCACAATGTAAAACATCACTTTTCTTTGGCACCAACCACCAACTTTTCCTGTCAATATTGTCGTCAACAAGCTTTGGCAACAAGATTAGATACAATATTAATCAATCAATAATCAACCTCTAAAAGAGATATTTTAATATCTACTCATGTGCATGAGCAAGCATGTCATAATAACTAACTAGTACATATATTCAAGTAAATATTACTTTCCATAATGCTTATTCACACTAATGCATATTTCTCTTTAAGAGATCTAACCCATTAGTTCTACAAATCCATGTTTTTCTTTAAAACATATAACACAATAGTTATGTTTTCATACAGGTAATAAACTATTGTTTCTGCACCTTTGCACATGTGTTCCTTTCACATAGTTATTTTCCAAGAAATTAACATAGTTTCTCTAACATACAAAGAACACATCTCCATAACACAATGACTGTTCTTTGAGCATCCAATAGCTTATCTTAATAGCCCTTCTTTAATATATGCAATGCATATTCCCTTCTCTAAAACTCTACCATCATTTCATGTAAGCAATTACTTCTTTCTTGAAGGAAGTCATCATAACCCCGTTACTCTATCTTCCTGCAAGTAATTTTCTCATGCTTTTCCTTTCAAGAAAATTATTATAGATACCCTATATTTATGCATAAAAATCAAGAAACAATAACAAGGTTAACCTAACCTCTTATGCACCAAAATCAAAAAGTCGTCCCGACTCATCTAACAAGACAATCTTTCCAAAAGATTAATACTTTCAAGAAAGTTAACATCGATATTATTTTCAAGAGAGTCAACATAATAATTCTTCATGTCTAAGTATTGATTTTCAAGAGAACTCTCTACCCCTGCAAAAGTGCGAATCTTTTTCTCACCCATCGTGCCTTGCATTCTGGCTGATTATGGTGCATCTCTGATGCAGTATTCTCACACTTGGCTGAAGAAATAATGGCTAAAGATGAGGTTAAAGACGAATACGCTTGCTTGGAGAAATACCAAATCAGAGCATATATTGCACAAAATTCCATGCCATACAGCTAATATTTTGAAGATCATGCTCAGTGCCACAAACAGAAACCGGAGGTAAAAACATCGACAACCTCCTACAGTGAAATCATTTCACTAAAACTAGCGTGAGGAAGATAATTTGTTATAACTAAAGCAAATAGTAAAGCTTTGGTCAGAGGTACGAGGAAATAGAAGCACATTTGCAATGTGCTACAACTCTTCATCATGAAAGAGTGCCCTATGATCTGATAGTGATGCACCACCTCCCAGATCATCTCCTCCTGCTCACCTGAGGAAAATCCCAAGAAAGTACAGGCGCTTCCTTGAAGAACAAGGAAACATGACACACATATATATATATTCTCAAACTTGAAGTCTATAATAAACCCAGTACATCCGCCCAGGGTTTTAAAAAGCGTAGGATGATAACTACGGCAACGCAACAATTCATCAGTGGAAAATTCCTTTCATGCATGATCAATTGCCGCTTCAAAAGATAGATTTATCTCGACAGCATCATGCACACCATGCACATCACAAACAACTATGCCCTCAAAATCAAAACAACAATCCCAAAATTCTAACTGCGCTTACTATAAGGAATTTGGGGAGTTTTATTCACACCCCTCAATTTCAGTTTTCCCCCATCAACTACTTTCAGAGCGTCTTATCTCTTTAACTTACCGACAGAGAAATGAATAGATGCTTAGCTGCAGAGAAAAGTAAATGTTATCTACTACTCACAAAACGTATTTTATTTCAATAGCTGTAGCAACCCATTACTCGTGGGATAGAAAGGTAATGCAAAGCATAAACTTTCTTTACACGCACAACAAAAGAATGATTCATCACCCGTCCCTCATCTTGATTCCAAGCTTTCAGGAATTAATCGATACCGTCTTGCAACAAATAAAACACAGATACGTGGACAAGAGAATGAGGGTACCTGTCTGTAAGGTTTAGAGAACGTTAGAAACTTCCAACAACAAACCTCTTGAATGTGATGTCTAGCGCCGAAGCTCACACCACCTACTCAAATTTGCTTCCCAGATTACCCGTCAAACTGTTGTAGCCCATTATACACACAGAAGAGACACCTCTTCCATGTCTTTTTTACCCCATCTCAATGCAGCTACTGAAAAACCGTTTCCCTCACAAACTCCACGACTTCTTTGAATTGCATGCTTCGGCATCCCCAAGGTACCAAACGACCACGAATACATTTAACTGAATTGTTTTCTTGCTGCCACCTTTCCCTAAAACCTCGCAGTCATTCCTGAGGTGTCGCCCATACCCAAGAGCTCAGCTATATATTTATTGAAGGGTGCGGTAGTTGGAGGGTAAGTTGTTAGAGGCTTCCTTCCATTACTTGAGTTTTCACACATATCAAGAATTAGTTTTGTAACTGATATGTAACTTTTAAAATTACTATACGTAATTGATTGATTTTACCTTGAATTATTACGGTAGGAATATTACAAAACTACATTCTAACTTGAAATTGTATTACTCAATTTCATTAAAAAAAAATTATTTCATCTATCAATTAAATTAAGCCTTTTATAAATTTATAAATAAAATAATATTATTTTCAAAATAATATATATTATACAATTTTGATAAGATATAAAATTTACCCTTCTCAGATGGTCAACACAATGGAGTTACTGCTGAAAAAGTATACGTACTTAAAATGATGAAATACATTTCCCCCCAATAATATTTATTATTTTTATTATTAAATATAATTTATTAAAGGAACATGAAAATTATTTTAAAATTCTAAAAATCATTAAACAAAGAAACGCACGAGTGAATGGTAACTTTATGAATTACTCGTTCAATTTTGCTGTGCAACATTTCTGTCACCCTTCTCTGGTTTTCCATCATACTGCATAGATGTTGCGGCCACGATCTCACATGCCATCGACGTACATAATAAGAAGTCGCCATGCCATGCATACGATCTTACAAAATTGGAAAGGATGAAAAAAAAAACGATTGCATTTCTCGAACTTGTTAATTGATGAGAAAGTAAAAGGTTGTTTTTCAACCTGATCGTTGCAGATTGGGTAAATTTCGATATGTAATAGGTATGAAGCAAAGTTATTCGTAACGTCTAGTAGGTACGAAGCAAAGTTAGCGGCGTTAAAAGTTAATTATTAATTTAATTTTACAAGGAATTTACAATTTATATAAAAATACTTTTATATCTTCCCATTCTCACAATTTAACCAGATTTATATTAATTTACATTGTTGCTAAACCCTACATTTTACAAGAGTATGTTTATCTTTATTATTTTGACTTTCTAAAACATGTATCTATTTTGACATCCATAATTCAATTATTTTTTATTTTTTAAATAATATGCAGCTGTGTATCAAAACCTTATCAAATTAAGTATTTTTCAGAAATGAAGTAATGATATAAAGGTTTGCAATCTTTGAAGATGGGTTGTTGCAAGGGTGATGCTTCATTGTGTATTTTTTTTAATATTTGATGTAATTTGTATAAATTGTTTGGATATAAATTTTTTCTTATAAGAAAGGAATTATGGTCTTATTGGAAGAAATGATGTTGAAGTTCCCTATTTTTTCACAAAGGTGTATCACAAGATATTGAATTTCCTTTTAATAATAAATTTATTCATTATGAATATGATGGTTTATGTAATTCATTTAGACACACTCCATCCTAAGATATTCTATAGGGTAGTTGTACACTCCTAAGAAGTTCCTTCATAGGGATATTTGAGAGGTGTGGGAACCACAAGATTTCCATTTCACCCCTATTAGAAGCATAATGAAATGATTTTTATGTTTCAAATTTAGTGGCTCATCATCTATGCATGAAATTTTCTGTTAGAGCCCTTGGATATCAAAGCAATGACCTCTCCATTGAAAAATAAATCCGAGTAGCTTACCTGGTATAAGTGGACTTCCCCACTCTCCTGTTGCAATTTCTACCCAACCTTAGAGTAAACTGCCCATGAATTTAAATGATTTTTCCACCCTTTATCATAACACAAATTTTGCATTAGGCTAAACTTGTCTAAAGACATCAACTATTTCGTGTTTATTAATATTGGCAACCAAATCCATCATTGTTTCATTTGCTTAATCAATTTTCCTAACACTTACTTTCATTGTTAAATTTTAGACCATGGTATCCATGGCTCTTGGCTTATGACCTAAGGTGACCTAGAGGTACATCTACCCACTTATATCTCTCATGCCCCTACATCTCACTAGAGAATGAATGCAAGTGAAGATGTATAGATTGAAAATGTTGGTAAAGATATTGGCAATGGTGCCACAAATTTTCCTTTGAATGCTTTGCCTCCCAAGGCTCTAATCCCCAAAGCCACAACTATAATGGGATATAGTTATCCATAGGTTAAGATAGCCAACAAATTGCTTATCAACACCATGATTCATCTACTCCAATTGGGGATGAAGAGCATACTTTCTCTCATCACTCCTCCACCTATAATAAAATGAATTGATGCTTGATTTCAAGGGAAATAAAAAGTAGCTCCAACAATGAACTATTGGTGATTATTGGTTGGATACATTTCCTATTAATATATTCTTCCATATCCTCCAAGACCTCAAGAATAATGAGAAAAAGATGCACAACACCTAGGGGTTTTAAAGAAGGTGACTTAATTGTATGTTCAAGAATTATTTGAAAAGCTTAAATGACCCTCGAATGAAATATACTAGTGCTAGTGCAAGATAATGCTACCCAGTTTTGACATGATAGTTGCAATGGAAATATGAAGCATACATTTGATCACTAAAAGTAATTATTAGAGGTACCTACACAACTCTTTAGGGCATCCTGTAAAAGGATGAAATATAGAGAATCAAATTGTCTTCCTCAATATATAACTTTTATTTATGAAAACTTGTTGTAACTTAAAAAAAGGTGCTTTTCTAAGATTGGTATTTTAATTTTTCTTTAAACATAATGCATATCTTCACATTAGACCCCCATTTGGCATGTGAATGATGGATTTTTTTTAAACAAACATGTACAATTGTGGACAAAAAATGGATCTTGTGCATCATTATTTTTCCATAATTTTTAATATTGAATTATTTTTTAAGTAAGAAACATATTGAAGCCTTAAAATGAAGAGGTCAACTATTAGGCCTACCCATGAGGGTCTTAACATATTCATAAAAAAAAAATTATGCGTAGATCTTCATTTGTTCTATTGTGGAACCTTTTTCCATTTCAAAATAAGTCAACCAATAAAAAGTTATAATTGAAATAAAACACCTATGTTTTTTTATAAGTTTTATATAGGTTCAAAAAAATAAAAATAAAAATAATAATAACCAATTTTTGAAAAAATGTATATTTAGAATCTACACATGGATCTCTATAAATTTGTTCAGTTTCATTAGCAACTACGACTTAGAGCATATACAAAATCATCATTGAAAATCAGGAAGTTGTAAAAATGGATATGTTTCTTATTTATGTAGACCAAACTAAGGGGTATTTTAATCTAAACCTAAAACCAAAGTAGCCACCTCATCCACCACTTAATTGGAAAACATATTTACACCAATTTTTTTTTTTTTTTTTAAATCAATAACATGTGTGTGTTATTAACGTCCAATTTTTCTTTTAACGTACATTCATTATAGAACATGCACATGTTCTAAAATGTGCATGCACTCTTTTTCCATCTTCCTTCCCTCTCTCAATCTCTCCCTACATCCTCATTCATACTCCCTTTTCTCCATTTTCTCTTTCCTTATCCATTTCTCTCTATCCTTATGTCTCCCTGTTATATTGATCTCTCTCTCCCGTTCACTAAGCCCCTACTCTCTCCCTAGCACCCTCACTCCCTCTCTCTTACCATCCCCATATTTCCCTCTCTCTCTCTCTCTCTCTTCCCATATGTCTCCCTCTTTCTTTCTCTCTCTCCCTTTCATTATTTCCTCCTCCTCCTCCTCTCCCTCTCTCTTCCTTCCACCTCCCTCTCTCTCTCCATCATATCTTTGCTCTTCATCCTTTTCTCTTTCCAGTTTCTTCTCTCTGCGTGCTTATGCCTCCCTTCTATATAATTATCTCTCCTTTTCTAATCCCCCCTTCTATCTCCCTCACCCCACACTTCATTTTCTTTCTTTTACTACATCCCTTTTTCTCTCTTTTTCTCCCTGTGATTCCCTCCTCTCTTTTCCCCTTTCCTTATTTGTTCATCTCTCTCCCTCTCTCTCGCTGTCATCCTTCCTGTTAGGTCCCTATAATACTAGTGTATTCCCTCATTGTTATTAGTGTATACCCCTTATTTTTATTGTTTTTCCCCATAGAAGCCCACTAGTGTTATTGTTGTGCCCTTACATTATTACCATTATGTTGGCTTTGATTATATTGTGACCCCTTAGACTCCTATATAGAAAGGAGGTTTTGTCATTTGAATCATCTAGGAATTGTTCATTTTTGTAATTTAAAGGAGGTTTACCCCTCTACAAGCTTGACACCACAAAAGTTGGAAGAAAAAAGAGAAAAAGGGCTTTGTTACAGTTGTGATAGCAAATAAACTAAAGGTCAGAAGTGTGCTGAGAAGAAGTTATTTTAAATGGGTTGTGAAGAGGAGGAAGAAAAGGAATAAGAAACATCACAAGAATATGATATACAATAGGAACCAACCCCTGAGAAACAAGAAATGAATATGACCATATCTTGTAATGCATTGGTAGGAAATATCACCCCTCAAACTCTCAATATAGAAGGACATATCAAGAAGAAAAAGGTAATGGTGTTGATTGATTAAGGTATTACACGTAATTCTATTCATCATAAGATAGCCAAGGAATGAAATTTCTTCCTATATCCAACTCCAAAGTGTCAAGTGATGGTTGAAAATGGAGGAACCATAAATTTCTCTAGAAAGTGCCATAATATCAAGCTATCCATGGGAGAATATGTATTTAATAGTCCAATGTTTTCCATTCCAATGGGTGGTGCTTATGTTGTACTAGGAGTCCAATGGTTACAATCATTAAGTTTGATAACTTTTAATTTTCAATAACTTTTCTTGAATTTTTTGGGGAAGGAAAGGAAGTTGAATTAAGGTGTATCACAGGGAAACCAGGAAAGATAATCAACTCTAATAGCATGAAAAATATTCTAAACAAACAACAACGGGGTGTAATTACACAATTATGTTCACTAGCAGTTCAAACATCAAAATCATCTATTTCTCTAGACCTCCAAAAAGTCTTGGGCAATCATTCCAAGGTATTTGAGACTCGCAAAGGTTTCCACCTATTCATGATCATGATCATACTATTAATTTGATTCGAGGAAGTATTCCTCCAAACATTAGGCCTTATAGATATATATATTCCCAAAAGAGTGAAATTGAACGTATGGTTGCAGAAATGCTAGAGGCTGGTATAATTCAACCTAGTCAAATTTCTTTCTATGCTCCAGTAGAATTGGTGCACAAAAAGGATGGATCATGGTCCATGTGTTTGGGTTATAGGGATCTCAACAAGCTAACTATTAAATATAAATTTCCCATTCTGATCATTGATGAATTACATGGAGCAATTTACTTCACCAAGTTGGATATTCGTTCAGGATATCATCAAATAATGATGAAGTCTAAAGACATTCCGAAAATAACATTTGGAACTCAAGAAGGTCATTATGAATTTTTGGTCATGCCTTTTGGCCTTACCAATGCACCTTCTACATTTCAAGGTTTGATAAATTCCATTTTCAAACCCTTCCTTAGAAAATTTGTGTTAGTATTTTTTATGATATATTAATCTACAACAAGTCTTTGAAGCATCATGTTGAACATGTTGACAAGGTGCTCAAGCTATTGGAGGAGAAACAATTATATGGAAAAACCTCCAAATGTTTCTTTGGAGTACAAAAGATGGAATATCTGGGTCATATTTTATCTTATGAGGGTGTTAAGGTATACCCCAACAAAATTAAAGCCATTAAGGAATGGAAAATCCCCACATCCTTGGGTTGATAGGGTATTACCACAAGTTTATTAAGAATTGTGGGAGAATAACAATACCTCTAACAACATTACTGAACAACGATGCATTTTCTTAGACTCCAGAAGCAACTAAGGCCTTTGAGCATCTTAAAGAGGAAATGTGTCAAGCACTCGTCTTAGCTATGCTAGACTTCACAAAAACTTTTATTGTAGAGTATGATGCCTCAAGAAATGGAATTGGTGTTGTTTTAAAGTAGGAAGGAAGACTCATTTATTTTGAAAGTCATAAAAGCTATTTATGAGAAGGAATTGTTGGAAATACTACATGCACTTAAGAAATGGAGACCTTACCTAAAAACAGATCACGATAGTCTTAAATACTTCTTAGAACAAATATTATCTTCAGAAGAGAAGAAAAAATGGGTCACAAAGATGTTGGGTTATGACTTTGAAATCATCCACAAAAAAGTGAAGAAGAATGTTGTTGCAGATGCACTCTCAAGAAAGGATGAGGATATGGAAGCATTGCTTTGTTCCACTTCTATTATCCAACCAGTTTGGACAATCGAAGCAAGGGATGAATGGAAGAATGATGAAGTGTGGGCACTCATTCAAAAGTTGCAGCAAGATCCCAATACATATCATACATTTATATGGAATAATGATTCATTATGGTACAAAGATCACTTATACGTTTGTAAGAATTCCCAACTCAAACAAAAGATTCTTATGGAGTTGCACACCTCACCCTTGGGCACTTAGGATTGTAAAAACTTACCACAAGATTAAGAAGGAATATTTTTGGGATGGCCTTAAATATTATATTCAAAATTTTGTGGAGGAATGTTTGGTTTGCCAACAAAATAAAGTTTATACAATTAAGACTGCAGGTCTATTACAACCTTTATCAATTCCAAGTCAACGTTGGGAGGATGTTTCAATGGATTTTATCACAGGTTTACCCAAGTCCAAACGAAAGAGTGTTATCATGTTGGTAGTTGATAGGATTACTAAGTATGCACACTTTTTTGTGTTATCTCATCCATTTAAATCTAGTACAGTTGCTACTACATTTATGGAAACAATGCAAAAGCTACATGGAAACCCAAAGATTATGGTAAGCGATAGAGATATTATTTTCACTGGAAAGTTTTAGATGGAATTATTTTCTGTTCCTGATACTCAGTTAGCTCATAGATAATCTTATCATCCTCAATTGGATGGGAAAATTTATATATTGAACAAATGTTTGGAAGGATATTGTCATTGCTTTATGTCTAATAAGCATACACAATGGGTCAAGTGGTTACCTCTAGCTGAATGGTGGTATAACACTTCCTTCCAGACTACAAAAAAATGACCCCATTTATGGCACTTTACTGATATCATCCACCATCCATCACATCATCTTTATGAGAAAATTCTAAGGTTCAAGCAGTGAAAGATCACATCGAGCATCAACAACAAGTTCTCCAACTCTTAAAGGATAACCTCAATTTGGCACATAATATAATGAAATCATAGGAAAATCAACATCACAGCGAAAGAAGTTTTGATGTAGGTGATTGGGTATTTTTATGGCTACAAACACATAAAAAAATGTCCCTCAAGCAAGCTAAGAAGGATAAAAAATTATCACCAAATTATTATGGTCATTACAAGGTGTTACAAAAGACTGGTATTATGGCATACAAATTGGAGCTTCTTACATGTTCCCGAGTGCACCAAATTTTCCATGTTTCATTCTTAAAGAAGGTTATAGGTGACAAGCTTCCAGTTAAAACAATATTTCCAGAACTTGACGAGGAAGGAAAAATAATATTGGCAACTAAAGCAGTCACGAAAATAAGAACTCGATAGCTACAAAATTGATCAATTTCAGAGTATCTCATCAAGTGGAAGAACTTACCCGCAGAAGATTCAACATAATACTACACAAGAATTGAGGAAAACACCTTTTCTGAAGGAGAGGGGCATGTTAGGTCCATATAATACTAGTGTATTCCCTCATTGTTATTAGTGTAGCCCCTTTTTTGTTATTGTTGTTCCCCATAGAAGCCCACTATTGTTATTGTTGTGTCCTTACATTATTATTGTTATGTCGGCTCTAAATATATTATGACCCCTTAGACTCTTATATATAAAAGGAGGTTTTGCCATTTGAGTGAAGCAATAATTACTCATTTGGGTAATGTAAAGGAGGTTTCCCCCTCAAAGAGGCTTATTTGAAGTCGTTGAACTATCTGTTTTTCTATTTTGTGAGATGGTTGCATAGCACGTCCCCCATCTTTCTATCTCTCTTTCTATCTCCTCTATTTTACTTCTTGTATCTCCCTCTTTCTCTTCCTTTCACCATATCTATCTTCCTCCTTGAATGTCTCTCTCTCTCCCTAAGCTTCCATTTTCTTAACCCTTTTCCATATCTCCCCTATCCCTCTCCCTCTATCTATCTCTCCTTCCCTTTTCTCTATTCTCTCATCTCTCTATTCCTTTCCTCATATATCTCCCTCTCCCCTTATCACTCTCCCTCCTTATGTTTACTTCTTTCTATCATCATTACCACATCTCACTTTGTCTATGTATTTCTATATCTCTCCCTTCTCCCATCTCTCCCTCCCTCCTATATCCCTTTGCTCTCCAACGATCTTCCCCATGTATTTCTCCCTTTTATATCCATCTACTTATTAATGTCTCTCTCTACCCCTATATGTATCCCCCTACATACTCCTATCTCTATTTCAACCCCACCTTTCCCAGTTTTCCTCCATCTCTCTTCTCTCTCTCTCTTTTTGTGTCTCTCTAACTGCCATTGTCTTTTTCTTTACATCCTCCTTTATCTATCACTTTCATACCCTTCCTCCCTTGCCCCTCTTCATTATCTCTCTCCCTCCCTTCACTTATCTCCCTCTCTTCCTGACTCTCCCTCTCTCTTTATCTCTATCCCCTTATGTTTCCCCTATATCCCTCTCTCTCCACTCCCCTGAGCATCCCCTCTCTTTGTTGCGCTCCATCTCTCTCTCTCAACTCCCCTGCTTATATGTCTCCCTCCTGTATCCCTCTCCATCTTTCCCACACCATCACTCTCCCTGCTATATCTCACTATGTCTCCCTCTTACCATCTCTCCTCATTCCTTATCTTTCTAACTATCCTTCATTCTCTCCATCTCTCTATGTTTTTCTCTTATATCCCTCTCTCCCTCCCCCCGTTCCCCCATATCTCTTGTCTCTCTCTCCATGCCCATGTATATATCCCTCCTACATCTATTTCCCTCTCTATCCCCCACCTACCTCTTTGATCCAAATTTAAACAAGAATTCAAAAAATTAAAAATATAACCATACATATAGAGATGAAGTGGAAATAATACGTCATTTCATTACTGTAAAATACTGAAATATGCTTACAAACAGAAATGGAAATAAACAAACTAGGGAGATGGTAGCTTATCTCTAAGAAGAGATGTTGTGGCTACATGCCTCTGAACTGTATTACAATGAGGCTCGAAGGACTATTTATTGTTGAGAAACAATGGAATACCCTAAGCATCCAAAAACCTAACCCTAGAAGATGAAACACCAAACTGTGGGCCTTGTTTGGGTAAATTGGTACATCAACTTCCTGCAGTCGTAACATTGGCATACGATCTTCGTTTGACGCGTGAAATATCTTGTTAGAAAGATCTATTCGAGAACTAGAACTTTGGGAAGAGCAATATCGATCCATTGGCCCATGTTGCAACCAGTTTTCCCAAAAATCGTTGTTTAGGGCCTCAAAATGGCTCCGGAAGTTCAGGACTCGAAAAACTGCTAAAAATAGTAAACTGTGCTATAATTAAAGAAACTAAAAAGCTGAAAGAAACAATGATGGGGGTCTAAGTGGACTTGGTGAGTGGACAGAAATATCCACCTAGATCATTCCTCGCCCGTTAGGGAGTAATGGTCCCCATTGCGTTGACTTCCTCCATGAGACGAGGAAACTTTTGCTGAACTTGGTCCCTGGTGAGCCACTTACCCTAGTGAAGGAGTTGGCCTTCTTTGACATCTCGATACAGTTGGATATTCTGCTAGCGAGTGTGGTTGGTCTATGTGTCCATGATCCGATCAGTTACAACTTGTTCCATGCAATCTGAATTTAACTTTGTGGGTGTGAGTTGTTCTGCAATGTCAGATGTGTCTAGTAACGGTGGAAAGTATGGTTGAAGGTGGTCCACATTGAACACTAGGTGCAGGCCAAGGAATCGGGGAATTTTGAGCTCAAATTAATTATCTCCCATAACCTTGGTAATGGTGTAAGGACCATATCAGAGTGGTCTGAGTTTTCGATAGGCTCCGGTAAGGCATTCCTTTTGTAAATGTAACCAGACTTTGTCGCCCACCTGAAACTTGTGTGGCACCCGATTTTGATCATGTCGCTGCTTGTACTTGGCATTTGATTTCTCTAGAATGTCATGGACCTACTGTCGAATATGTTGGATGTGATCAATGAAGTTGTTTGCCTTATCTGTTTCAGATTGGACATGAGCCTAATCTATGTGAGTAGCTGCAAGTGGCATGGCCACATCAATGGGATATAGTGGTTGGAGTCCCAAGCCCACCTGAAAAGGGTTGTGTCCAGTCGAGGAGTGGAGAGCCCGGTTGTAGCTGTGCTGAACATAGGGGAGGTTCTCATCCCATGTGCGTGGATTCTTTGAGTTATACATACGCATAATGTGTACGATCATCCTGTTGACAACCTTTGTCTTGCCATCATTTTAAGGATGGAAGGCTATGGACTTAGTGAGTTTGGTTTCCAACATCGACCAGAGACTGGACCAAAATGTACTGGGGAACCTGTTGTCCTGATCTGAGATGGTAGACTGTAGGATCCCAAAGTGTACCCACACTTGCATGAAGAGAAGTTTAGCAGTGGCTTCTACTATGATATTCTTCTTGCAAGCTGCCATAATGGCCATCTTCGAGAACCTGTCGACGACCAGAAAAACACAATCATTTACATGCTTAATGGAAGGAAGGCCTGACATGTAATCCATGGAGATGGATTCCCAATGTCGAATAGGGGTAGGAGGAGGGGTATATAGGCCTTGCTTCTTGATGGTCGGTTTGGCAATGGTGCAGGCAGTGCATGATCTGATGTACTTCCTGACATCTTGTCGAAGATTTAGCCAATAAAAATATTTCTACAGTACTACCACCATTTTCTTGACCCCGAAATGCCCAGCTGCCCGACTGTAGTGTGCTTCCCAAATCATCTTAGCACGCTCGCTTGAAGGAACACAAAGGTGACCCAGGTAGCATAACAGGGCATCCTAGAGGTGAAAATCTAGAACATGCTGACCTCCAAGAGTGTTTGGTATGTGTGGTTGAATCCTGGGTCACTTTTGTAGAGAAGTGGCCAATCAGAAGTCTCATGCCCACAAGAGTTGAGCATGGTGGTTAACACCATGACCGGTGGTCGACTGAGGCAATCTGTAACATTATTGGTGTTGTCGTTCTTATACTTGATATTTAAATAGAACTGTTGCAAGTATGTGGACCACTTCTGATGGCGAAGATTCTCTAATTTCCCTTGGGTCTGTATGAACTGCAGGTGCTGGTGGTCTATGTGGATGACTGTTTCCTTCCCCAAATGTAATGCTTCCATTTTCAGTAGGCTTGCACAATGGAATACATCTCTTTCTCATAAGTGGGATACTTTCAGACTATGTCTGAAAGTGTCTCACTGTGATATGCCACTGGATGTCATTGTTGAGTAAGGACTGCCCCAATATCATAGTCAAAGGCATCTGTCTAGACCTCAAATGGTTGTTGCAAGTCTGGTAATGCGAGCACTTGTGCTGAGTAGAGACGATCTTTCAACTCTGTGAATGCCTTCTGTTGAGATTTAGACCAAAAGAATTTTTCTTTCACTCCTCCCTTATTGACTTGACTCAAGGGCCAAGTGATATGAGAAAATCCCAACACGAACCTACGGTAGAAGTTGGAAAGACCTAGAAAGCTACAGAGCTTTGTTAGCATGGTTGGAGATGGCCAATCTCGAATGACTTGGATCTTGGATGGATCCACATGCACCCCTCGTTCATCAATAATGTATCCCAGATACTGAACCTGGGTCATGAAAAAAGTGCATTTCTCCAAATTGGCATATAACTTATGTTGCCGTAGTGTTTAGAGACCCTGCCAGATGTGGTGGAGGTGCTCTTCCCAACTTTGGCTGAAGATCAGGATGTCATCCAAGTATACCACTACAAATGAGTTGGTGAATGGCCATAAGATGTCATCCATTAGCCTCATGAAGGTTGTAGGAGCATTTGTCAATCTAAAAGGTATAACCAATCATTCGAAAAGGCCCTCCTTGCCTTTGAAGGCAGTCTTCCACACATCAGAGGGTTTGATTGGTACCTGGTGATATCCTAACTTCAAATTAATCTTGCTGATATATTTTCCCCCTTCAGTTGGTCCAGGAGGTCATCAATCCATGGGATCGGGTACCTATTACGAACAGTGATCTAGTTCAGTGCCCGGTAGTCAGTACAGAGTCTCCAAGTCCCATCATTTTTCTCTACCAACACGATCCGGCTCCCACAAGGCGATCAACTCGGATGTATGTGACCTTTCTATAGCAGCTCCTGAATCTACCTCTTGATTTCATTGTTCTCGAGAATGGAGCGCCAATAGATTGGTCCATTGGGTAGCGATGCACCTAGGGTTAGATCGATGGAGTGCTTGACCTGACGGTGTAGAGGAACCCATGCGGGGGAGGTGAAGATGTCCTCGTACTCCTCCACGGCCTTGTCCATATGTAGTTGTCATGTGGAGGGACCCAGCCTAGAGGTCGTGGCCACCGTCTTCTTCTTTCCTTGAGGGCATATCATCAGGAAAACAAATTTCTCGGTTTTGGAAATGAGTTGACTGCATTGTTTTGCAGTAACAAA
This sequence comes from Pinus tabuliformis, assembly GCA_031772625.1. Taxonomy (NCBI): domain Eukaryota; kingdom Viridiplantae; phylum Streptophyta; class Pinopsida; order Pinales; family Pinaceae; genus Pinus; species Pinus tabuliformis. The sequence goes on along the minus strand of CM062818.1, from coordinate 650,274,251 downwards.
AGAGATGTCGGTAGGTGGTGCTACCTCCGGTATCCTGTACAACTTATTTCCCAAAGTAACAATAACAGCACAGGGTCTTGATTCATACACAGCATGTCGCTTCCACAATTATGGTTGTCCTAATAATACATCACAAACATCAAAGGGAGCAACATCACATAATACCTCATCCGTGAAGGGATTGATGTTGTATGGAAGGTGACACTACTGGCTCATGCGAAGATCCCATCCTTGGTGAAGTCACCCAATGGTGTATGGTTGTGGATGTGTTGTGGTCAGTAACCCCAGCCGCTTCACAACCTCTGCCGAAATGAGGTTATTTTGGCTCCCGCTGTTGATAATGAACTATAGCGAGGATTCCTTTACCCACATCTGGGAGTGAAAGAGACACTCCTCCTCCTCTGGATCTTTAGGTTCCTCCTTCTAGATATTCATGGTGGCAACAATGGCATTGGGCTTTGCATCAATAATCTGCTTCCCTTTATCATTCCCCTTGTTGGGTTTTGACTCAGAGTTGGAACATGCATCTGATTCTGAAATCCTTAGCTCGACCACCAGTGATTGGTTTTCCTGACACTTACTTGTGTTGTGAGTGGAGCTCTTGTGGAACTCATACCAATTTTCTGTGTCCTTTTTTGGCTTCATGGCACTGTTTTTTGCTTGCATCTTTGGTGGGTTGTCTTGGGCCACCTCGCCTTGGCTTTGTCCTTTGTTCTACGGTTTGGGGGCACCTTTCCCTTGCTTTCGATTTGTAGATCCATAGTCTCACTTCTTCTATTTAAACTTTTGCTCGCTCTTGACGACATATCAGTATGCCATGCTCAGCGAGGAGACGTTCAGGAATTATATTTCTTCTTGGATGTACTTGTGCAGGAAACTACAGTATTTGAGTACAAAATGCTACTCCGAATCCTTGATACCCAACTTTGTGCAAAGGGTATGGAAAATATTGGTAAACTCTGGCACGTCTTGGTCCCTTCCCTGCTGCAACGTGGTCCATTTTATGTATTGATCCTCATAGCTTCTGAGAGGGTAGTAATGATCCTTGATGGAAATCCAGAATGAATTCCAAGTGGGTGTAGCTAAAAACCGTGAGGCCATACTTTCATCCTTCTACTCGCAATAGGTTTCCCACCAATCCTTGACATGGGGGGCAGCTTTGAGGAGAGTGAAAGTAATCTTTTCCCGGCCGGAAAAATCATGAACAAAAAAATACCCTTCTAGCAGATTTAACCATTTATCTACAGTGTATGCATCTATCTAACCATCAAATATGGGAATGTCAAAGTTAACTTGTACTTAAAGGGTGTGGCGCTTTCAGAGTAGCTGCTAGAATTAGATGTGTTGCCCCTGGGTAGCCGCTTAAGGATCTGGGCAAAGTTGTCCATCATTGCATTCCTTTGTCGCTCAAGGGCCTCTTCGAACAAGATTTTGATAGGATCTCTGACCCCCTCATATTTATTTTCATATGCCATGGGAGGCCATCGGGATTTGTGAAGCTGGTCTTGAAAAGGTTCAACCAGTTCAAGCCCTAACTGTTTATATCCTGACCTCGTTGGGGACATGCAAAGAAATACAGAGAAAGAGTAGACCGCTCTAATACCATTGATCCAGATTTAAATAGGAACGCAACAAATTACAGATATAACCATACATATAGAGATGCAGCAGAAATAATACTTCATTTCATTACTGTAAAATATTGAAATATGCTTACAAACAGAAATGGAAATAAACTAGTTAGGGCGATGGTAGTTTATCTCTAAGAAGATATGTGGTGGCTACATGCCTTTGAACTATGTTACAATGAGGCTCGAAGGCCAATTTATTGTTGAGAAACAATGGAAAACCCTAAACATCCAAAAAACCAACCCTAGAAGATGAAACACCAAACTATGGGCCCCGTTTGTGTAAATTGGTAAATCAACTTCTGAGGGTCGTAACCTTGCATACGATCTCCGTTTGATGCACACAATATCTCCTTAGAAAGATCTATCTGAGAACTACAATTTTAGGAAGAGAAACATCAGTCCATGGACCCATGTTACTTTCATTTTTCACAAAAAACATCGTTTAGGGCCTCAAAACGACTCTGGAAGTTCACGACCCAAAAAACTACTAAAAATAGTAAACTGTGTACAATTAAGGAAACTAAAAAGAAAAAATAAACAATGATGGGGGTCCAAGTGGACTTGGCTGGTGGCGACCAATATCCACCTGGATCATTCCTCCCCCTTTAGGAAGCAATGGTCCCCATTGCGTTGAGTTCCTCCATGAGACGAGGAAACTTCTGCTGAACTTGGTCCCTGGTGAGCCACTTGCCCTAGTGAAGGAGTTGGCCTACTTTAAAAACTCGATATAGTTGGATATTCTGCTGGCGAGTGTGCTTGATCTCTATGTCCATGATCTGATCAGTTGCAGCTTGTTCCATGCAATCTGGGTTTAACTCTATGGGTGTGAGCTGTTCTGCAATGTCGAATGTGTCTAGTAATGGTGGAAAGTATGGCCGAAGGCAGTCCACATTGAACACTAGGTGCTTGCAAAGGAATGGGGGAATATTGAGCTCAAATGCATTGTCTCCCATAGCCTTGGTAATCGTGTAAGGACCATATCGGAGTGGTCTGAGTTTCCGATAGGTTTCGGTAAGGCGTTCCTTTTTCAAATGCAACAGACTTTGTCGCGCACTTGAAACTTGTGTGGCACCCGGTGTTGATCATGTCGCTGCTTGTACTTTAAATTTGATTTCTCCAGAATGTGGTGGACTTGCTGTCGAATATGTTGGATGTGCTCAATGAAGTTGTTTTCCTTATCTGTTTTAGACTGGACATGAGCCAAATCTGCGTGAGTAGCTGCGAATGTCGTGGCCACATCAATGGGACATAGTGGTTGGAATCCCAAGCCCACCTAAAAGGGGTTGTGTCTAGTCCAGCTATGGAGAGCCCAGTTGTCGCTATGCTGAACATAGGGGAGGCTCTCATCCCATGTACATGGATTTTTTGAGTTGTACATGCACGGAATGTGTACAATCATCCTATTGACAACCTCTGTCTACCCATCAGTTTGAGGATGGAGGGTTGTAGACTTAGTGAGTTTTGTGTGCAACATCGACCAGAGACTGGACCAAAATGTACTGAGGAACCTGTTGTGCCGATTTGAGATGATATACTATGGGATCCCAAAGTGTAGCCACACTTGGTCAAAGAAACATTTGGCAGTGGCTTCTATTTTGATATTCTTCTTGCAGGCCGCCATAATGGCCATCTTCAAGAACCTATCGAGGACCACAAAAACATAGTCATTTCCATGCTTAGTAGATGGAAGGCCCGACATGTAATCCATGGAGATGGATTCCCAAGGTCGACTAGGGGTAGGCAACGAGGTATAAAGGCCTTGCTTCTTGATGGTTAGTTTGGAAATGGAGCAGGTAGTGCATGATCTGTTGTACTTCCCGACATCCTGTCAAAGATTCAGCCAATTGAAATACTTTTGCAGTACTGACACCATTTTATTAACCCCGAAATTCCCAGCAACCTGACTGTAGTGTGCTTCCCAAATCATCTTGGCACGCTCGCTTGAAGGAACACAAAGGTGATCCAGGTGGCATAACAGGGCATCCTAGAGGTGAAAATCTAGAACATGCTAACCCTCCAAAAGTGTCTGGTATGTGTGGCCGAATTTTGGGTCACTTTTGTAGAGAAGTGGCCAATCATAAGTCTCGTGCACACAAGAGTTGAGCATGGTGGTTAACGCCATGATCGGTGATCGTCTGAGGAATCCGCAACATTAATGGTGCTACCCTTCTTATACTTGATATTCAAATGGAACTGTTGTAGGTATGAGGACCACTTCTGGTGGCGATCATTCTGCAATTTCCCTTGGATCTGTATGAATTGCAGGGGTTGGTGGTCTGTGTGGATGACTATTTCCTTCCCCAAAATGTAATGCTTCCATTGTCGGCAGGCATGCACAATGGAATACATCTCTTTATCATAAGTGGGATACTTCCGGACAGTGTCTGAGAGTTTCTCATTGTGATATGCCACTGGATGCCCATGTTGAGTAAGGACTGCCCCAATAGCATAGTCATAGGCATCTGTCTCAACCTCAAATGGTTATTGCAAGTCTGGTAATGCAAGCACTAGTGTCGAGAAGAGGTGATCTTTAAACTCTATGAATGCCTTCTGCTGAGATTTAGACCAAAAGAATTTTGCTTTCGCTCCTCCCTTGGTGACTTGACTCAAGGGCCAAGTGATATGAGAAAATCCCAACACGAACCTGCGATAGAAGTTGGAAAGACCTAGAAAGTTGTGGAACCCGCGGTAGAAGTTGGAAAGACCTAGAAAGCTGTGGAACCTACGATAGAAGTTGGAAAGACCTAGAAAGCTATGGAACCTACGGTAGAAGTTGGAAAGACCTAGAAAGCTGTGGATCTTTGTTAGAATGGTTGGAGATGGCCAATCTTGAATAAATTGGATCTTGGATGGATCAACATGCACCCCCATTCATCAATAATGTATCCAAAATACTGAACCTGGGTCATGCCAAAAGTGCATTTCTCCAAATTGGCACATAACTTGTGTTGTTGTAGTATTTGGAGAATCTGCCAGATGTGGTGGAGGTGCTCTTCCCAACTCTGGCTGAAGATCAGGATGTCATCCAAGTATACCACTACAAATGAGTTGGTGAATGGCCGCAAGATGTCATCCATTAGCCTCATGAAGGTTGCAGGAGCATTCGTCAATCCAAAAGGCATAACCAACCATTCAAAAAGCCCCCCTTGGCTTTGAAGGCAATCTTCCACACATCAGAGGGCTCGATTGGTACCTGGTGATATCCTAACTGCAAATTGATCTTGCTGAAATATTTTCCCCCCCTTCAGTTGGTCTAGGAGGTCATCAATCTATGGGATTGGGTACCTATTACGGATAGTGATATTGTTCAGCGCCCGGTAGTGAATCGAGAGTTTCCAAGTACCATCCTTCTTATGTACCAACATGATTGAGCTCCCACACAACAATGAACTCGGATGGATTTTTTTATTTTAACCCCATACAGAAATTACCTACATACGAATTCTAAAACACAAAAAATAAACAATACGAGAGCATAACACATAAAACACATATACACAAAGATTTCCCCTGGATCCCAAAACCAGGAATACTAGCTTGATTTTTCCTTATTGTTCCTTTCAATGTTACAATACATATTTATACATGCTGAAGCATCCAATACCATGGACCGAAAACCATCGTGTCCAAAACCATGGACCAGAAACCATTGTGTCCAAAAACATGTGTGAAAACCATGCACAAAACCATAGGTAGGTCCGCCCAACCTAATATAGGGTCCAAAAACAAAATTTCCATAGAGTGGGGTTACCTGCACCCCTCAAACCCCCTGTGACCCCCCCGCTATGCAATCAGCACAACAAAAGGGGGGGCTCCGCCCTCCCTCTAACCCCCTAGTTAACTACGTGCACTAGTCATGGAAAGAATATAACACAATCGAACATTAACCCACTTGTTGTTTTCTTTCCAGAGAGGGCCACACAAGAGCTTAGTCATTTATCTAGACTTGCAATTCCCATTGTTTCTCTACACCAAGAGAACTTCTCAAAGCTCATATATTTTGTCAATCGATCTGTAGTATTCTTCAAAGTGTCCACATTTACCAGCAACATCTTTTCGTCTTCTATCGTATCTCTCACAAAGTGATATTGAACATCAATGTGCTTTGTCTTTGAATGATATGTAGGGTCCTTTGCCAAGAAAATTGCACTTTGGTTGTCATAGTCTATCCTTATAGCTCTCTGGACTAACCCCATACTTGAACACAATCTCTACAACCAAACTTCTTCCTTACTTGCATGAGTGGCTGCCATGTATTCTTCCTCTGTAGTTGATAGTGCCACTACAGATTGTTTCTTACTCATCCAACTGACTGCACCTCCAAATAGGTTAAACACATACCCACTTGTAGATCTACTCTGATCCAGATCTCCAGCCTAGTCTACATCGACAAAGCTACGAATATCCAACACTCTATCCAATCTTTGTCTTCCTTGGTAGCACAAACCATAATCATTAGTGCCATGCCAATACCTGAAAACCAGCTTCACTATTGTCTAGTGCTCCTTCCCTGGTTTTAACATAAACCTGCTCAATACTCCCACTGCATGTGTAATGTCTGGTCTAGTACATACCATCATATACATCAGGGTACCGACTGCACTTCCATATGGAACACGGGACATGTCCTCTTCCTCTTCTTGTGCCTTGGGACACTGTTCAACAGATAGCCTCACACCTACAGGAATAGGAACATTCATCGGTTTACTTTCTTGCATATTAAACCTCTGCAGTATTGTCTCAACATACTTCCTTTGGTTTAACCAGAGCTTCCTCTTTTCGTGATATCTTTTAATTTCCATGCCCAAAATATAGTTTGCAGCACCAATATCTTTCATGTCAAATTTGGAGGACAATTGGGTCTTCAAATCCTGGATAATTTCTTTGTCATTTCCAACTAGGGACATATTATCCACATACAAGACCAGATAAATAACACGACCACCAATTAATTAAAAATACACACAGTGATCTTTTGTGCTTCTGGTGAAGCCAAGTCCCCATATAAATGTATCAAATTTCCGATACCACATCCTTGGTGACTATTTTAACCCATACAAATACTTCTTTAACTTGCATACCAGTTCTTTCTTACCCTTCACCACAAAGCCTTTAGGATGCTTCATGTAGATTTCCTCTTCCAGATCCCCGTGAAGAAATGTTGTCTTCACATCCATCTGTTCTACCTCAAAATCAAAAGCAGTAGAAACAGATAAAAGTAATCTAATAGAAGTTACCTTGGCAACAGGAGAAAAAATATCACCAAAATCAATTCCTGTCACCTGGGAATAACCTTTTGCTACCAACTGAGCTTTGTATTTCTCCACCTTTCCTTCTGCATTTGTCTTCTTCTTGAACACTCATTTGCTGCCAATGGGTTTCCTTCTAGCTGGCAACTCCACGAGATCCCAAGCCTCATGTTTGTGCAAAGATTCCATTTCATCAACCATGGCCTCTTTCCAGAGTTTTCCATCCTCTAAATCTGTTGCTTCCTTCATAGTTCTGTGATCATCATCAGTAACAGATAAAGAAAAATTTGAATAGAAAGTAGATGGAATATACCTTTCCGGCTACCTTCTTTCTTGAACTGATCTTCTCACACTCAGAGTTTGTGGCTCTTCATTTTCTGATTCCTCTTATGTTGTAGAGTTCGATTCTTCCTCCTTAAGCTTGAACCCTTTCTTCTCAAGTTCCTTTGGTTTGAATTCATGTTTAATAACATCTTTCACCTCTCTGAACACCACATCTCAGTTGTACACAACCTTCCTTGTTACTAGGTTCCAAATCTTATAACCCTTTAAACCATCCTTATACCCAATAAAGATGCACTTTTCAGATTTACTATCCAACTTGGTTCTTTTCTCCTTTGGAACATGTACATATGCATCACATCCAAATACCCACAGATATGAAAGAGAGGGTTTCTTACCAGTCCGTACCTCTTGTGGAGTCTTATCCTCTAACACTGATGAAGTTGATCTATTGACCAGGTAACATGCTATCTCCACGGCATCTGCCTAGAATTCCTATCCTAACTCGGCACCACTGAGCATGCGTCTTGCCCTTTCCATCAATGTCTTGTTCATTCTTTCTACAACTCCATTTTGCTCAGGTGTGTATGCAGTAGTCTTCTACCATGCTATAACACACTTCTTACAGAATTCTTCAAATTTGTTACTGCAAAACTCTTCACTGTTATCTGTCCTCAACACCTTTATCTTCTTCTCTATCTAGTTTTCCATCAGAGCTTTAAATTCTTTAAACATGTCAGAGACTTTAGATTTCTTCTTAAGGAAATATAACCATGTAATCCTTGAGAAGTCATCTATAAATGATACATAGTACACAGACTTACCCACTGATGCAACCTTCATAGGTCCAAACACATCACTGTGCACAAGTTCTAATATCTGTTTCACCCTCTTACTACCAGAGGGGAAACTCACCCGATTCTGCTTCCCGTATGCACAATTTTCACAGAAATCAAAATACAAAGAGCTATTACTCATACCTTCTACCATACCTTTGCCATGAAGTATTCGGAGGCCCTTCTCTCTAATATGTCCAAGCCTTTGATGCCACAACACGGTCTTCTCTCCAGAGACCACTAAATTTTCTGCTCCACTTTCAGGAACCAGAGAGCTGTTGCACCCATCAATAATATTGTTACCTTGCAACTTGTACAGAGTTCCAATCTGAACTCCCCGCATCAATACTAGTGCTCCCCGAGTCATCTTGTAGGTATCCTTCTCGAACACTATTTTTACACCCGCATCGTCCAACTTGCTTACAAAAATCAGATTTCTGGCCAATGTAGGAATATGCAAAACACCTGGAAGTGTTCTAACCCTTCCACCTTACAACTTCAACTTTACTTTTCCACGACCAACGATTCTAGCCTTCCTATCATCCCCTAAGAAGACATCACCACCATCATATTTCTAATACTTGTAGAACCACTCTCTATGGGAAGTGAAGCGAAAGGATGCACCTGAGTCAATCAAGCATGCCTCATGATCTACATGTGTACTTGAAGAATCCAATTACACATCCCCACCTTCATCTGAGGTGGTTTTCATCTCTGTAGAAGGAGCATCATCAGATCCATTTCCTTTATCAGGAGCTTTAGATTTACAGTCCCTTTTGTAGTGCCCTTCCTTTCCGCATTTCCAGCATAGCACCTTTACAAGTTTTCTTGGAGATTTAGATCTCCCTCTAGATTTAGATCTCCCACTCATTGACTATTTTTATTTTTATTTTTATTTTATTTTTTTATTTTATTTTTTATTTTTTTAATTTTAATTTTAATTTTAATTAATTATTTTATTTTATTTTATTTTTTTATTTTATTTTATTTTTATTCTTATTTTTAATATTTATTTTTTTCTGTTCTAGGATCGTCCTTGTACAGACAAGGCGTCACCATTCTGGCTCTCCATATTTTTCTGTCTCGTCTCCTCCGTCAGTAAGGATGAGACTATTTCATCAAACTGCAAGGTAGTTGCATTGCTACCTATTGCAATAACTAGACTATCCCGCGAATCTAGTAGAGAACACAACAAACTCATGCACTTATCTTCATCTGAAATTCTAATATCAACAGATAATAACTGACTTACCACAGTATTAAATGCGTTCAGATGCTTTGTCACTGAGTCTCCATCTTTCATCCTCAGGTTATACAACTTTTTCGACAAGAACAGTTTATTCACCAGAAACTTAGATTGGTACAAAGTCCCTAACTTGTCCCACAAAGCCTTCACCGTAGCTTCCCCTAATACATTCAGCAATACTGAATCTGAGACACACAATCGTATTTTTCTCTTTGCCTTACAATCCAAATTCTTCCTTTCTTCATTAGACACTCCCATTGGTTTAGTACCCGGATCTACCGCGATCCACTGATCTTTATCCACCAAAATATCCTCCATCTTGAGTTTCAAAACTCTGACCATTAAATTTATCGATCTCTATCTTTCCACTACTCGCCATGTTCTTTCACCACCAGAATCGATCTCGGAGATCTCCCACTAAACAAGGTCTATCACAGGCCTGAGTGAAACCCCTCAGTAACAAAGGCATCCACTTGAAGCCAAAACAACTCTCATACCAAATGTAGGTTTTAACCCCGTACAAAAATTACCTACATACGAATTCTAAAACACAGAAAATAAACAATGCGAGAGCATAACACATAAAACACATATACAAATAGATTTTCCCCTGGATCCCAAAATCGGGACTACCAGCTTGATTTTTCATTATTTTTCCTTTCAATGTTACAATATATATTTATACATACTGAAGCATCCAATACCATGGACCGAAAACCATCGCGTCCAAAAACATGTGTGAAAACCATGCACAAAACCATAGGTAGGTCCGCCCAACCTGATACAGGGTCAAAGAACAAAATTTTCTGGGGCACTGCACCGAACCCCATGGAGTGGGGTTACCTGCACCGCTCAAACCCCCTATGACCTCCCCGCTATGCAATCGGTGCAACGAAGGGGGGGGGGGCTCCGCCCCCCCTCTAACCCCCCGGTTAACTATGTGGGCTAGTTGTGGAAAGAATATAACACAACCCTACAGATGGGACCTTTCTGCAGTAGCTCTTGAATCTGCTTCTTGATTTCATCATTCTCAAAAATGGAGTGCCAATAGATTGGTCCATTGGGCAGTGGCACACCTTCGGTCAAATCGATGGAGTGCTTGACCTGACAGTGTAGAGGAACCCCTGCAGGGAAGGTGAAGATGTCCTCGTACTCCTCCACGACCTTGTCCATCTCTAGTTGCTATGTGGAGGGGCCCTGTCTAGAGCTCATGGCCACCATCTTCTTCTTTCCTTGAGGGCATATCATCAGGAAAACAAATTTCCCGGTTTTGGAAATGAGCTTATTGCATTGTTTTGTAGTAAGGAAAGAGATGGCAGTAGGCGGTGCTACCTCCGGTATCCTATACAACTTATTTCCCAACGTAATAATAACAGCACGAGGCCTTGATTCATACACAACATGTAGCTTCCACAAGTATGGTTGTCCTAATAATACATCAAAAACATCAAGGTGAGCAACGTCACACAATACCTCATCTGTGAAGGGCTTGATGTTGTATGGAGGGCAACACTATTGACTCACATGAAGATCTCATCCTTGGTGAAGCCACTCGATGGTGTACGGTTGTGGATGTGTTGTGGTTGATAAGCCCAACTGCTTCACAACCTCTACCGAAATGAGGTTCTTTTGGCTCCCACTGTCGACAATAAACTGTAGCAGGGATCCCTTTACCCACATCTGGGAGTGGAAGAGACGCTCCTCCTCCTCTGGATATTTAGGTTCCTCCTTTTGGATCTTCGTGGCGGCAATGGTGGCATTAGGCTCCGCATCAATAATTTGCTTCCCTTTGTTATTCCCCTTGTTGGGTTCTAGCTCAGTTTCAGAACATGCATCTAATTCTGAAACTCTTAGCTCAGCCACCAATGATTGGTTGGCCTGACACTCACTTGTGTTGTGAGTGGAGCTCTTATGGAATTCACACCACTTTCTTGTGTCCTTTTTTGGCTTCACGGTGCTATTCTTTGCTTGCAGCTTTGGCGGGTTGTCTTGGGCTGCCCCACCTTGGCTTTCTCCTTTTTTCTGTGGTTTAGGGGCACCTTTCCCTTGCTTCAAATTCGCAGATCCAAAGTCTCGCTTCTTCTGTTTAAACTTTTGCTTGATCTTGACAACATATCGGTATGTCGTGCTGAGCGAGGAGACGTTCAGGAATTCTATTTCTTCCTAGATGTACTCATGCGGGCAGCCACGGTATTTGAGTACCAAATGCTGCTCTAAATCCTTGATACTCAACTTTGTTCGAAGGGTATGGAAAATATTGGTAAACTTCGGGACATCTTCATCCCTTCCCTATCGTAGCATGGTCCATTTTATATATTGATCCTCATAGCTTATGAAAGGGTAGTACTGCTCCTTGATGATAGTCTAGAATAAATTCCAAGTGGGTGTGGCTGAAAACAGTAAGGTTGTACTCTCATCCTTCTACTCGCAATAGGTTTTCCACCAATCCTTGACGTGGCGGGCAGATTTGAGAAGAGCGAAAGTAATCTTTTCCCAATCGGAAAAATCGTGAATAGAAAAATACCCTTCTAGCAGATTTAACCATTTATCTATGGTGTGCACATCTATCTGACCCTCAAATATGAGAATGTCAAAGTTAACTTGTACCTTAAAGGGTGTGGCGCTTCCAAAGTAGCTGCTGGAAGAAGATGTGTCGCCCCTGGGTAGCCGCTTAATGATCTGGGCAAAGTTGTCGATCATCGCATTCCTTTGTCGCTTGAGGGCCTCTTCGAGCAAGATTTTGATAGGATCTCCTTCCCCCTCATCTTTCTTTTCATTCACCATGGGAGGTCGTCGGGATTTGTGAGGCTGGTCTTACAAAGGTTTGACCAGTTCAAGCCCTAAGTCTTTATATCCTGAACTCGTTGGGGACATGCAAAGAAAGACAAAGAAAGAGCAGACCGCTCTGATATCATTGATCCGGATTTAAACAGGAACACAAAAAATTATAGATATAACCATACATATAGGAATGCACCAGAAATAATACCTCATTTCATTACTATAAAATACTGAAATATGCTTACAAACAAAAATGGAAATAAACTAACTAGGGCGATGGTAGCTTACCTCTGAGAAGAGATGTGGCAGCTACATGCCTCTAAACTATGTTACAATGAGTCTCGAAGGCCTATTTATTGTTGAGAAATAATGGAAAACCCTAAACATCCAAAAACCTAACCCTAGAAGATGAAATGCCAAACTGTGGGCCCCGTTTGGGTAAATTGTTAAATCAACCTCCCGAGGTCGTAACTTTGGCATACAATCTCCGTTTGATGCGCACAATACCTTGTTAGAAAGATCTGTATGAGAACTACAACTTTGGGAAGAGAAGCATTGGTCCACATACCCATGATGCTCTCAGTTTTCCCAATATCCACCTGGATCATTCCTCCCCCTTTAGGAAGCAATGGTTCCCATTCCGTTGAGTTCCTCCATGAGATGAGGAAACTTTTGCTGAACTTGGTCCCTGGTGAGCCACTTGCCCTGGTAAAGGGGTTGGCTTGCTTTGACAACTCGATATAGTTGGATATTCTATTGGCGAGTGTGCTTGATCTATGTGTCCGTGATCTGATCAGTTGTAGCTTGTTCCATGCAATATGGATTTAACTCTATCGGTGTGAGTTGTTCTGTAATGTCGGATGTGTCTAGCAATGGTCGAAAGAATGGCCGAAGGTGGTCCACATTGAACACTGGGTGTAGGCCAAGGAATGGGGGAATGATGATCTCAAATGCATTGTCTCCTACAGCCTTGGTAATGATGGAAGGACCATATCAGAGTGGTCTGAGTTTCCGATAGGTTCTGGTAAGGCGTTCCTTTTGCAAATGCAACTAGACTTTGTCACCCACCTGAAACTTGTGTGGTACTCGATGTTGATCATGTCGCTGCTTGTACTCGGCATTTGATTTCTCTAGAATGTCGTGGACCTGCTGGCAAATATGTTGGATGTGATCAATGAAGTTGTTCTCCTTATCTGTTTCAGACTGGACATGAGCCGAATCTGCGTGAGTAGCTGCAAATGGCATGGCCACATCAATGGGACATAGCGGCTGGAATCCCAAGCCCACCTAAAAAGGGTTGTGTCCAGTCGAGATGTGGAGAGCTCGGTTGTAGCTGTGCTGAACATAGTGGAGGCTCTCATCCCATGTGCATGGATTCATTGAGTTGTACATGCGCAGAATGTGTACGACCATCCTGTTGACAACCTCTGTCTGGCCATTAGTTTGAGGATGGAAGATTGTGGACTTAGTGAGTTTGGTGTCTAGCATCGACTGGAGACTGGACCAAAATGTACTGAGGAACCTGCTATCATGATTTGAGATGATAGACTGTGGGATACCAAAGTGTACCCACACTCGCTCAAACAAAAGTTTAACAGTGGCTTCTACTATGATATTATTCTTGCAGGATGCCATAATGGCCATCTTCAAGAACCTATCGACGACCAGAAAAAAATAGTCGTTTCCATGCTTAGTAGAAGGAAGGCCCGACATGTAATCCATGGACATGGATTCCCAAGGTTGACTAGGGGTAGGCATCGGGGTATAGAGGCCTTCCTTCGTGATGGTCGGTTTTTCAATGGCGCATGCAGTGAATGATTTGATGTACTTCCCAACATCCTGTCGAAGATTTGGGCAATAGAAATACTTCTGTAGTACTACCACCATTTTCTTGACCCCGAAATGCATAACAGCTCGATTCTAGTGTGCTTCCCAAATCATCTTGGCACGATCTCTTGATGGAACACAAAGGTGACCCAGGTGGCATAATAGGGCATCCTGGAGGTGAAAATCTAGAACATCCTGACCCTCCAAGAGTGTCTGGTATGTGTGGCCGAATTTTGGGTCGCTTTAGTAGAGAAGTAGCCAATCAGAAGTCTTGTGCCCACAAGAGTTGAGCACGGTGGTTAACGCCATGATCGGTGTTCCACTGAGGCAATCTGCAATATTATTGGTGTTGCCCATCTTATACTTGATATTCAAATAGAACTGTTGCAGGTATGTGGACCACTTCTGATGGCGATCATTCTATAATTTCCCTTGGGTCTGCATGAACTGCAGGGGCTAGTGGTATGTGTGGATGACCGTTTCCTTTCCCAAAATGTAATGCTTCCATTGTCAGCAGGCCTGCACAATGGAATACATCTCTTTGTCATAAGTGGGATACTTTTGGACTGTGTCTAAAAGTGTCTCACTATGATATGCCACTGGATACCCATGTTGAGTAAGGACTGCCCCAATAGCATAGTCAAAGTCATTTGTCTTGACCTCAAATGGTTGTTGCAAGTATGGTAATGCGAGCACTGGTGCCGAGCAGAGGTGGTATTTCAACTCTTTGAATGCCTTCTATTGAGATTTAGACCAAAATAACTTTTCTTTTGCTCCTCCCTTGGTGACTTGACTCAAGGGCCAAGCGATATGAGAAAATCCCAACACGAACCTGCTGTAGAAGTTGGAAAGACCTAGAACTCTGCAGAGCTCTGTTAGTGTGGTTGGAGATGGCCAATCCTGAATGACTTGGATCTTGGATGGATCCACATGTACCCCTGTTCATCAATAATGTATCCAAAATACTGAACCTGGGTCATGCCAAAAGGGCATTTCTCCAAATTGGCACATAACTTGTGTTGATACAGTGTTTGGAGAACCTGCTGGATGTGGTGGAGGTGCTCTTCCCAACTCTGGCTGAAGATCAGGAAGTCATCCACGTATACCACTATAATTGAGTTGGTGGATAGCCACAAGATGTCATCCATTAGCCTCATGAAGGTTGTAGGAGCATTTGTAAATCTGAAAGGCATAACAAACCATTCGAAAAGGCCCTCCTTGCCTTTGAAGGTAGTCTTCCACACATCAAAGGGTTCGATTGGTACCTAGTGATACCTGACTTCAAATCGAGCTCGCTGAAATATTTTCCCCCCTTCAGTTAGTCTAGGAGGTCATGAATCCATGGGATTGGATACCTATTACGGACAATGATCTTGTTCAGTGCTTGGTAGTCAATACAGAGTCTCCAAGTCCCATCCTTCTTCTCTACCAAAATGATCAGGCTCACAGAGGGCGATGGAATTGTACGGATGTGACATTTCTGCAGCAAAGCCTGAATTTGCCTCTTGATTTCTTTGTTATCCAAAAAGGAGCGCCGATAAATTGGTCCATTGGGCAGCGGGGCACCTAGGGTCATAATGATGGAGTGCTTGACCTGACAATGTAGAGAAACCCCTGCAGGGGAGGTGAAAATCTCCTCGTACTCCTCCACGACCTTATCCATCTGTAGTTGTTGTGCAGAGGGGGCCTATCTAGAGGTCGTGGCCACCATCTTCTTCTTTCCTTGAAGGCATATCATCAGGAAAACAAATTTCTCGGTTTGAAAATGAGCTTACTGCATTGTTTTGCAATAACAAAATAGATGGAGGTAAGTAGTGCTACCTCCAGTATCTTGTACAACTTATTTCCCAAAGTAACAATAATAGCACGGGGCCTTGATTCATACACAACATGTCGCTTCCACAACTATGGCTGTCCTAATAATACATCACAAACATCAACGGGAGAAACATCACATAATACCTCATCTGTGAAGGGCTTGATGTTGTATGGAAGGCGACACTGCTGGCTCATGCAAAGATCCTGTCCTAGGTGAAGCCACCCAATGGTGTATGGTTGTGGATGTGTTGTGGTCGGTAAGTCCAGCCGCTTCACGACCTCTACCGAAATGAGGTTCTTTTGGCTCTCATTGTTAATAATGAACTGTAGCGCGGAGCTCTTTACCCACATTTGGGAGTGGAAGAGATGCTTCTCCTCCTTTGGATATTCAGGTTCCTCCTTTTGGATCTTCATGGTGGCAACGATGGCGTTGGGCTCTGCATCGATAATCTGCTTCCCTTTGTCATTCCCCTTGCTGAGTTCTGACTTAGAGTCAGAACATGCATCTGATTCTGAAACCCTTAGCTCAACCACCGGTGACTGGTTGGCCTGACACTCACTTGTGTTGTGAGTGGAACTGTTATGGAACTCACACCACTTTCCCATGTCCTTTCTTGGCTTCGCGACGTTGTTCTTTGCTTGCAGCTTTGGCGGGTTGTCTTGGGCCACCCCGCCTTGGCTTTTTCCTTTGTTCTGCGGTTTGGGGGCACCATTTCCTTGCTTCAGATTCATAGATCCAAAGTCTTGCTTACTCTGTTTTATCTTTTTTCTGGATCTTGAAGGCATATCGGTATGTCGTGCCAAGCAAGGAGACGTTCAGGAATTCTATTTCTTCCTATATGTACTTGTGCAGGCAGCCGTGGTATTTTAGTACCAAATGCTGCTTCGAATCCTTGATACCCAACTTTGTACAATGAGTATGGAAAATATTGGTAAACTCTGGCACGTCTTGGTCCCTTCCTTGCCGTAGTGTGGTCCATTTTATGTATTGATCCTCATAGCTTCTGATAGGATAGTACTGCTCCTTGATGGTAGTCCATAATGAATTCCAAGTGGGTGTGGCTGAAAATAGTGAGGTTGTACTTTCATCCTTCTACTCGTAGTAGGCTTCCCACCAGTCCTTGACATGGGGGGCAACTTTGAGAAGAGAGAAAGTAATCTTTTCCCGGCCGGAAATATCATGAACAGAAAAATACCCTTCTAGTGGATTTAACCATTTATCTACAACGTCTACATCTATCTGACCCTCAAATATTGGAATTTCAAAGTTAACTTGTACCTTAAAGGGTGTGGTGCTTCCAGAGTAGTTGTTGGAAGTAGATGGGTTGCCCCTGGGTAGCCACTTAAGGATCTGGGAAAAGTTTTCCATCATCACATTCCTTTGTTGCTCGAGGGCCTCTTCGAGCAAGATTTTGATAGGATCTCCTACCCCCTCATCTTTCTTTCCATATGCCATGGGAGGTTGTTGGGATTTGCGAGGCTGGTCTAGGAAAGGTTTGACTAGTTCAAGCCCTAACTCTTTATATCCCGACCTAATTGGGGACATGCAAAGAAAGAAAGAGAAAGAGAAGACCACTCAGATACCACTGATCCAAATTCAAAGAAGAAGGCAACAAATTATAGATATAACCATACATATAGAGATGAAGAAGAAATAATAGTTCATTTCATTACTGTAAAATACTGAAATATGCTTACAAATAGAAATGGAAATAAACTAGCTAGGTCGATGGTAGCTTATCTCTGAGAAGAGATGTGGCAGATACGTGCCTCTGAACTATGTTAAAATGAGGCCTGAAGGCCTCATTATTGTTGAGAAATAATGGAAAACCCTAAACATACAAAAACCTAACCCTAGAAGATGAAACGCCAAACTGTGGGGCCCGTTTGGGTAAATTCGTACATCAACATCCCGACATCGTAACTTTGGCATACGATCTTCATTTGACGTGCACAATATCTCATTAGAAAGATTTATCCAAGAACTAAAACTTTGGGAAGAGGAACATTCGTCCATGGCGTCATGTTTCTCCTAGTTTTCCCAAAAAACGTCGTTTAGGGCCTCAAAACGGCTTCGAAAGTTCAAGACCCAAAAAATTGCTAAAAATAATAAACTATGCTACAATTAAGGAAACTGAAAAGCTGAAAGAAACAATGATGGGGTCCAAGTGGACATGGTGGGTAGCCACCAATATCCACCTGGATCACTCTTTCCCTTTCCTTTTATCTCTCTCTAACCTCCCTCTCCTTTCCTCTCTATCTCTCTCTCCCCCTCTCTTCCCCTCGTATGTATCCCTTATACATCCCTCTCTCTCCCTATTTCCTCTCTCTCTCTCTCTCTCACTTTTACCCCCCATCTCTCTAATACACACTCTCTCTTACCCCCTCCCTCTCCTTCTCTCTTTAACACACACTTGCTCTAACCTCCTCTCTTTTTCCCTATATATTCCTTTCCCTACTCCTATCTATCCTTCCCTCCTTCTCCCCTATACCTCATTTTATCTCTCCCCTTCCTTAATTATAACTCTCTCCACCCATTTACCTACCCTTTTAAGTTCTCTCTCTCTCTCTCTCTCCATATTTCTACCCTTATGTCCCTCCCTCCTCTCTCTCCTTATGTAACCCTCTTTCTATCTCTATCCCCCTTTTATTATTTCCCTCAGATATATCTTTCTCCAATTGTATTCCTCCCTCCTATATCCATCTCTCCCTCCCCTACCTCTCCCCCTTTCCTTCTCTCCCTCTCTAACCCCTTGCCTTTTACTGTATACATCCATCTCTCTCCCTTTCTCTTTTCCTGCTTGTATGTCTCCATTATATTGCCCTCTCTCTCCCCCTACCTCTCCTCCTTTAACTCCCTCCCTCTCTAAATAACAACTGTCTTTCCCCCCATCTCTTTTTATCTCCATTTGTCTCATTCTCTCTCTATAGAACACACACTCTCAGGCATCACCTAGTTTCTCTCTCCACCTCTTCCTATCCCCTTAGACTCTTGCGCTTTCCATATATCTCTATTTTTCTCTATGTTTAACCCCTATATATTTATATCCTTACTCGTCCCATCCATCTATCTCTTATTTCACCCATGAGATGGGTAGGACTGCACATGCATTATTAATGTGTGTATATTCATTCCCTTCACCATCCTCACTTTTCCTTCTACAATGACCATGGAGTAGGAATGTGTGCACATTATTGATGCACTGGAATTCCTACCATTCACCATACTTACTCTCCCTTTGTATCTCTCTCTCTCTCTCTCTCTCTCTCTCTCTCGCCCCCATATGTTTCCCTCCTACACCCATATCTCTCTCTCCTCTCCTTTATGTCTCCCTTCTATGTCCAACTCTCTCTCTCCCACTTTCCTTATCTCTCTCTAACACCCCCTTACTTTTTCATTAAATCTCCCTTCTTATCCATCTCTCTCCCCCACCTCTCCCCCCCCCCTCTCTCTGTATAAAACACACACTCTATAACCCACTCTTTTTTCCCTCTATCTCCCTATCCTTATTTGTATCTCTCCCACCTTCTGTCTCTCGTTCCATAATTTTCTCTCTCTTTCTTTCACTCCCTCCCTTTTTGTCTCTCCCTATGGCTTTCTATCTTCCCCCATGTCTCCCCTATCCCTCTCTCCCCCTGTCTCTTCCTCTTTCTATATCTCTCCCCCTATCCTTTTTCCATTTTCTCTCTCTCTATTCCCATATGTCTCCCTCCTACATGAATATCTCTCTCCCCCTTTCCTTCTCTCTCTAACTCTGTCTCTGTCTCTCTCTCCCCAACTCTCTCACTCCCTCCAGTAGACACACCCTCTCCAAACCCCTATCCTTTTTGCTCTATATTACTTTCCCTATCCATATCTCTCCATCTCTCCCTCTCCCATATCCCTTGTTTTCTCTCTCTCTCTCAATCCCTTTCTTTCTCTATCCCCTTCCTTAATTACGCCTATCTTCACTCACGTCACTATCCATTTCTATCTTTCTTATAATCTCTCCATCCCCCTTGTATCTCTCCATTCCCTGTTCTCTCCCCTACCATGTATCCCCATCTCTCCTCATATAATTCTCCCTCCTCTTTCTTGCTACGTATATGTATATCCTTTTGGTTTAATGATGAATATCTACAACTTAGCGTAGTGTTGGAGATATCTATCCCACACAAGATATGAATCGTGCCTAACTAATGCATTTAGAAAATATATTTAGATGTCAAAGTGTATCCACTACTAAATACAGGGGGGTTTTAAGAAAATATTTTAGACAATTTTTGAGTATTTTGTCTTAACTTGAGATAGTAAAAAAACCTTGTAAATTTTCTTTAAGTGAGTAACTCAAATTATTGTCTTAAAAATTTGTCTCTGTAAAGATAATATAGAACAAAAGTATTATTTTTTTTAATAAAAAATCATTTTTGTCTCTCAAGAGACTATAACTACTTTTAAATACATATTGTCTATATAGAGATGATATGTCCTTAATCCCAATTATTGTTTCGATAGAGATGATATGTTTTTAATCCTAGTTGTTGAATTTGTACAGATAATAAAAATTTATCTTTAGAAATGAAATATAGAATGTGAATATTTTTGTTTCTTAAGTGATTAATTCATGTTAGGGAATGATGGAATCGAACCAACAACCTCCTATTTGAAAGCCAAGTGCTCTTCGATTGAGCTAGGACCCTTTAAAGAAATGTGTTATCTCCATCAAGAAAGAGAAAATCAATGAGCCAAAATGTAATATCATATTAGTGAAGAAAAATTAGGTTACCTATTGCTACATGATTCTTCATTACGTTACTATCATGGGATTTATTGTTTCTCTAAAACAACCTCTTACGTTGATACATTGAAAAATTAGAGGCAAAAAATAGATGAAAAGAACACAAAAGGTGAACTCGAGCTTATAGTATTCTAGTATATATTTTCATACAAATAACTATCATATGATTTAGAGTTTATGAAAACCAAGCCAACCATAACTAACTTATCAACCTGAGAAACAAAAAAGAACTATGAAATTGCAAATGTAATCAATAGTGAGTGTAACAACCCGAGTTAAAAATCCATGTAATAAAGAAAATAAAGGAAAAATAAGACCAAGGTCATGAGACACATATTCCAAGCTGAATCATGGACAAAAACATAGTGACAGGTATCAATTGTGATTGATAAATGGCTATGGAAATTTGCAAAGGAAATGGAAAATGCTTTGGAAATGCATGAGGCATTTATTGGCATATTATTTATGAAAATAATGGAAAATAGGAGAAAGTGAAGGTGAAAGGTCATAGGTTACATGTGAGGAGGAAAATGAAGGAAAATAATGGAAAATGAAGAAAATAGAGGCCTCAATAATAAAAAGGTTTCCGAGGATTAGTTCACAACTTTTGTCAGTTCCATATTTGGCACTTTCATTCTATTCTCTCTCTCATACACTTGGACACTTGGAGTTTTCTTAGATCACTCTTAGAGGAATGTGACATACTTGGGATTTGGAGTAGGACAGTAAAGGAAAAGTTTTGACCTTGCAAGCATGTTAAAAGTGAGTTTTGTTGCTTGGTTAGCCAATTTTGGTCATTTTGCAAGACAAATAACAAAGAAATGAACAAGGAGGCCTATCTTGGACAATTTTCAGCCTTTATGAGCCTAAGAAGAGTCTACACATGGGTATTTGGGTGTTCCTGACACAATGGAAACATTATTTTTGTGATTTGAGCATTGTATGTTGAACAATTTGTAGATCCAAGTCATTTTGTGTTGGAGACAAAGACTAAATTTGGCTTTTTGAGGCCATATGTAGACCTTTTAGGGCACGAAAAGAACCTAGAAAGGGGTTTTTGAGCCTTCTGAATGCATCTGTAACATTTGTTTCTTCATTCGAGCAACCAATTTTTTAGTTTATTCTTAGTATGATTGTGGAGAAACACCATTTCGACACTTCATTATGAAGCAGATGAATTTGTGCTTGCTTTTTTTATCTTAGAATGAGTACGAGGACTGTTGCCACATTCAGTGAGAGAGTCTTTCTCTTTTGGTGCCATAATTTCTTAGCTAAAGGGATTCAACTTGTGAGTGATATTTCTCTGAAGAAAAACGTTTCTTTGAAGGCAAAACAATGCCACTTCAAAAGTGGGGTTACTCTATGAGACTGTTTTTTGTAATGTAATATTTTTGTTGTTGAGATCAATAAAGCGACCTAGCCATTAGAGCAGGGCCTAGAAACATGACCTAGGAGGGGTGAAATCCATTATCACATATTTATTCTCTTCGTCATTTTTACCATATTGGATTTCATATGATTTTTTTTCATCTTTAAGTTTGGTTAAAATTAACTATTCACAGTTGAACAAGCTACGAACTAAGTTAAATTTTGAAGACCCAAAATCTTTCAAAACTTGCAAAGTGTTAGAGGATGATCAATTTTCAGATCACTGGTATCAGAGCAAGTTTCAACCAGATTGCAAGCATGGGAGAAAATTTGTAGCATGCAAGGTTCCTAGAACTAGAAGATATGAATTCCTATTTTTAAGTGGAGAACATGGAACTAAGAAGATTGTGCAGCAGAGGATAAGAAGAAGAATTTGCACCTCATGTTGTAGAATGTCATTCAAGAGAAAACTAGGGAATATTCAGCTACTGGAGCTTCTCCCAAGACTTGACAATTTTGTGTTCATGGGATGACTGATATTTGTACCATTTGTCAATTGAAGAACATTGCTTATATGTTAAATCACAAGAGTGGTTTTCTTGAATATTTATCTACCACTTCATCTACCAAAGAGAAGAGGGAGGAGATGGTTAATCTTCAGGAAGAGTTCCAAGAGTCGCAAGTTGAAAAGGAGGTAAAATATGCTTCATGTTCAATTCATTCTCTTAACAATGATAATGGTTCTTTTGCATCATTTGAGAAACATACCAAGGGTATTGGTATGAAATTTTTTACCAAAATGGGATACAATTGTAAGGGTCTTAGAATTCATTGTCACTATATCATTAATCATATTGAGGTGAGAACACAACCTCGACATGAAGGATTGTGATATGTTCAAGAAGTTGGAGAATTCTCCAAAACTACGAAGTCAAGGAATTCTTCAAGTGTAAAATTCGTGAAGAAAGAACCCCTGCAAGTTGAAAGAGTATCATATCATGCTGATGATGTTGATGGAAAAATATCTCCAAAGAGAGAAGAGTGCTTCAAAGGAAGAACTAAGTCAAGTTCTCCTCGAGTGACTCATAATTCGAAGGACAATCATAAAAGGTATAAACGTCCTGATTATTCAAAAGGCTTTTATGACTATAAGAAACATAATGATTTGAATAAAATTTTGTGGAATGTGTTTCCTTGTATTTTTTTTCATGTACGTAACCATTGTGTAGCAAAGTGTCAGAAAATGAAAGTAATGGTTGAGAAAGTGAAAATGTCAATTAGAAGTGAGAACAAGAAGGAAGATACTCGTTCGAGTTTAAAGACATTTTTTCCAAGAAATGCTGACAAAAACTTTTGTAGTCATTGCAATATAGGTGGTCATTGGATAAACAAATGTTTGAAGTTTCATCCACATATTCATCCAAAGAAGCAAAAACTAGTTATTGCATCACATGAGGAAGAAAACTAAGATGAAATTAATAGGCATGTTGTACCCATCCTTGAAGTAGCTCCAGAAGAAAGCGAAATGTAGAAAGAAAACTCCCTATCCTTGTTGGGTAAGAAATGGTTAGACTATTTTTCTAGTTAATACTAAGTTCTTTTGTATTCCATATTTTTCATATCCCCACAACTGGGTATTTTGTAAAAAGGATGTTATGAATAAATCACTTATATGCAACAGTGTTTTCTGTGGCATTTTATGTGATTTTGGCTTATTGTTGGGTCAATTTGTATGGAAATTTAAGAGTCAAATTTTTTACATATTGTAACAAAAAGCACATCTCCTTTGTGGATATTGTGGTAAACATCCTAAACTTTGGGAAGAGAATTTGCATTACATCTAGCATGTCGACATTTGTGCCAAGCACTCATCTATGCACATGTCTCCATTTGAAGCTTGTTTGGGTTATTCGCAAAAGTATCCTTTGGATTTCATCTTTGGTAAATATATTTTAGTAGATGGGCATAGTGATGTGGTCAAAGCCAAGAATTTCATTGAACAAATGCAACCAGTGCATCACAGAGTACAAGATAAACTTGAGAAAAGAAAAAGAAAAGTACAAAGAAAGGCATGAAAAGCATCGAGAGTATCATGATTTGCAAGTGGGAGATCAATTTTAGCTGTATATCAGCAAGGAAAGACTTCAAGGTGAAGGTAAAAAGCTCAAGCCAATTAGATATGGCCCTTTCAAAATTTTGGAGGAGATTGGTAACAGTGTTTTCCGATTAGATTTGCCTTATATGCAAATTTATTCTATTGTGAATTTGAAAAACTTGATATTGTATGAGCCTCTAATGATTGATGGTCATGAATAGATTTTTAGATTCCATCTATTGAATATTTTTCTCCTGAATATTTAGATGAGTTACAGGAAGACTCAATTCTTGGAAGAAGAATCAAGACTTCACACTGAGGCAATGTGGAGTATCTTCGAGTGGGACTCAAACGTATCAATCCAAATATGGTAAGGTGGATTGAGATCAAGAAAGTGAGGAAGTTGTACCCTCACTTACTTGTTGAGTAAAAACAAACCTTTGGTGGTCCAAAAGCTTCCAGTGGGGAGGAATGATATAGGGAATCAAACATATGCTTAAAAATCAAACTGCTCAAAATCTCCCAAAACTGGTGCCAATTCGTAGATATCATCGTTATGATTCCAATGATGCTTGAATCACCTCAATTTGACATAGTATGTGAAACTTATCATGTTATAAAGCTTTTGGAAAACAACTAAAAAGTCAACTTGCAAGGTTGACTAGGTTACTTATGAGCCAGGCTATATAGTTGATGTGGCATTGACATCAGCAGGTGACTATGCATGTACGTGAACAAATGGACAAATCATGCACTGACATGTGGCATGACCATACAGGGAAAATGGTGCAGTTTCATTGGCTGGATGAGTTTTCAGGTAGACTAATAGGGAGGTGCCACGTGGCCCAATGAGAGGGCACCACATGGCCCTTGAGATTCATGAAAATATTGAATGAGTCAAATGATCGACCTCTACCAGAATCAAAACCACGACCTCACCACTACTACCTGGGCACCTTACCATTACACCACACGATCATTCTTGATATAACTTATCCATGGACTATTTTTAAATTTCAAACGTTTAAGTGTTGGAGAAGGGGGCAAGGCACTTGTCCCCAATCCCAGCTACATGACACTGCACGACCATAGGTGCGTTGGAAGGGGCAGGGTGGGAAGATTGGCCATAGTCAGATTGAAAACCCACACGACTAATGGTGGGGACATTAGAGGAGGAGGAGCGTGGCACACAACCTTGACCCCAGGTTACATGGCACTACATACAAATGAGCACTAAGGCATCAGGAGTGGGTGGTTAGCCCATTCCCTCATCCTAACAAACAGCACATAACCAACGGTGAGGCTTATGGAGGCCAGGGCTAGTGCGTGGCCTTAGCTAGTAGCCACATGGCAACCAAACTTACCAGGGTTAGAGTGTCAGCAGGCATGTGGCCTCTGGCTCATGCCCCTGGACACATGGATCACAATATGACTAGATAGCCATATGAAAGACACTATGAGCTAAAGAATTGTCGCACATTCCTTATTGACGTGATCAATGATCTGATAATTTGCACCTTTTGCGACAGAATCAGCATTGATCTCAAGAAAAATTTTCACCTGGAAAACCTTCCAAAGGCAAGTTTCATTTCCTGGCTAGCTAGTTTTGGTTATTTTGTAGGACAGATAACAGAGAAAGGAGCAAGGATGCCTATCTTGGCCAGTTTTTTGCCTTGTTGAGCAACCGAAGAGCCTACACAGGGGTTTTTGGGTGTTTTGGAAACAATGGCAGCATTATTTTTATGATTTGAGCATTGTATGTTGAACAATTTGTAGAGCCAAGTCCCTTTGTGTTGCATAAAAAGATTCTTTTTCACTTTTTGAGGCCATATGGAGACCTTTTAGAGCACAGAAAGAACCTAGAAAGGGGTTATCAAGTCTTTTGGATGAATCTGCAACATCTATTTCTTCATTAGAACAACTATTTTTTTAGTCTATTCTCAATATGGTTATGGAGAAAGACCATGTTGACACTTCATTATGAAGCAGCTGAATTTGTTCTTTCTTTTTTATCTCAGAATGAGTATGAGGACATTTTGCCACATTCAGTGAGAGATTCCTTTTCTTTTGGTGCCATAATTTCTTTTCGAGAGGGTGTCAACTTTTGAGTGATATTTCTTTGAAGGAGAACATTTCATTGAATAAGAAATAGTGCCACTCCAGAAGGAGTTTTTCTCTATGAGAAAAATATTTGTAATGTACACTTTTTTGTTGTTGATATTAATAAAGAAACCTAGCGATTGGAGCAGGTCCCAGAGACATAGCCCAGGAGGGGTGAACGCCATTATGACATGGTTGTTCTCTTCTTCATTATTACCATGTTGGATTTCATATGATTTTTTTTTCATCTTTAAGTTCGTTTAAAATTAAATATTCACAGTTGAACAAGTTATGAACTAGGTTAACTTTTGAAGACCTAAAAACTTTCAAAAATTGCAAAGTGTCATAGGACGATCGATTTTCAAATCAATAAAGGGAAGAGAACTAAAGTTACAAGATAGTTTTGGGATAACCTTATCTTTCATTACATACCCATGATGCTCCCAATTTTCCCAATATCCACCTAGATCATTCCTCCCCCTTTAGGAAGCAATGGTCCCCATTCCGTTGAGTTCCTCCATGAGATGAGGAAACTTCTGCTGAACTTGGTCCCTGGTGAGCCACATGCCCTGGTAAAGGGGTTGGCCTGCTTTGACAACTCGATATAGTTGGATATTCTATTGGCGAGTGTGGTTGATCTGTGTGTCCATGATCTGATCAGTTTTAGCTTGTTCCATGCAATCTGGATTTAACTCTATGGGTGTGAGTTTTTCTGTAATGTCGGATGTGTCTAGCAATGGTCGAAAGTATGGACGAAGGTGGTCCACATTGAACATTGGGTGTAGGCCAAGGAATGGGGGAATGATGATCTCAAATGCATTGTCTCCTACAGCCTTGGCAATGGTGTAAGGACCATATCGGAGTGGTCTGAGTTTCCGATAGGCTCTGGTAAGGCGTTCCTTTTGCAAATGCAACTAGACTTCGTCACCCACCTGAAACTTGTGTGGTACTCGATGTTGATCATGTCGCTGCTTGTACTCAACATTTGATTTCTCTAGAATGTCGTGGACCCACTAGCGAATATGTTGGATGTGATCAATGAAGTTGTTCTCCTTATCTGTTTCAAACTGGACATGAGCCGAATCTGTGTGAGTAGCTGCAAATGGCATGGCCACATCAATGGGACATAGTGGCTGGAATCCCAAGCCCACCTGAAAAGGGTTGTGTCCAGTCGAGATGTGGAGAGCTCAGTTGTAGCTGTGCTGAACATAGTGGAGGCTCTCATCCCATGTGCATGGATGCATTGAGTTGTACATGCGTAGAATGTGTACGACCATCTTGTTGACAACCTCTGTCTGGCCATCAGTTTGAGGATGGAAGATTGTGGACTTAGTGAGTTTGGTGTCTAGCATCGACTGGAGACTAGACCAAAATGTACTGAGGAACCTGCTATCATGATTTGAGATGATAAACTGTGGGATACCAAAGTGTACCCACACTCGCTCAAACAAAAGTTTAACAGTGGCTTCTGCTATGATATTATTCTTGCAGGATGCCATAATGGCCATCTTCAAGAACCTATCGACGACCAAAAAAACATAGTCATTTCCATCCTTAGTAGAAGGAAGGCCTGACATGTAATCCATGGACATGGATTCCCAAGCTTGACTAGGGGTAGGCATTGGGGTATAGAGGCCTTCATTCGTGATGGTCGGTTTTTCAATGGCGCATGCAGTGAATGATTTGATGTACTTCCCAACATCCTGTCGAAGATTTAGCCAATAGAAATACTTCTGTAGTACTACCACCATTTTCTTGACCCCGAAATGCGTAACAGCTCGATTGTAGTGTGCTTCCCAAATCATCTTGGCACGATCTCTTGATGGAACACAAAGGTGACCCAGGTGGCATAATAGGGCATCCTGGAGGTGAAAATCTAGAACATCCTGACCCTCCAAGAGTGTCTGGTATGTGTGGCCGAATTTTGGGTCGCTTGAGTAGAGAAGTAGCTAATCAGAAGTCTTGTGCCCACAAGAGTTGAGCACGGTGGTTAACGCCATGATCAGTGTTCCACTGAGGCAATCTGCAATATTATTGGTGTTCCCCGTCTTATACTTGATATTCAAATAGAACTGTTGCAGGTATGTGGACCACTTATGATGGCGATCATTCTATAATTTCCCTTGGGTCTGCATGAATTGCAGGGGCTAGTGGTATGTGTGGATGAGCGTTTCCTTCCCCAAAATGTAATGCTTCCATTGTCAGCAGGCCTGCACAATGGAATACATCTCTTTGTCATAAGTGGGATACTTCTGGACTGTGTTTAAAAGTGTCTCACTATGATATGCCACTGGATACCCGTGTTGAGTAAGGGTCGCCCCAATAGCATAGTCAAAGGCATTTGTCTTGACCTCAAATGGTTGTTGCAAGTCTGGTAATGTGAGCACTGGTGTTGAGCAGAGGTGGTATTTCAACTCTTTGAATGCCTTCTGTTGAGATTCAGACCAAAATAAATTTTCTTTTGCTCCTCCCTTGGTGACTTGACTCAAGGGCCAAGTGATATGAGAAAATCCCAACGCGAACCTACTGTAGAAGTTGGAAAGACCTATAAATTTGTGGAGCTTTGTTAGTGTGGTTGGAGATGGCCAATCCTGAATGAATTGGATCTTAGATGGATCCACATGCACCCCCTGTTCATCAATAATGTATCCAAAATACTGAACCTGGGTCATGCCAAAAGGGCATTTCTCCAAATTGGCACATAACTTGTGTTGCTGCAGTGTTTGGAGAACCTGCCGGATGTGGTGGAGGTGCTCTTCCCAACTCTGGCTTAAGATCAGGAAGTCATCCACATATACCACTATAAATGAGTTGGTGGATAGCCACAAGATGTCATCCATTAGCCTCATGAAGGTTGTAGGAGCATTTGTCAATCTGAAAGGCATAACCAACCATTCGAAAAGGCCCTCCTTGCCTTTGAAGGTAGTCTTCCACACATTAGAGGGTTCAATTGGTACCTAGTGATATCCTGACTTCAAATCGAGCTTGCTAAAATATTTTCCCCCCTTCAGTTAGTCCAGGAGGTCATCAATCCATGGGATTGGATACCTATTACGGACAATGATCTTGTTCAGTGCCCGGTAGTCAATACAGAGTCTCCAAGTCCCATCCTTCTTCTCTACCAACATGATCGGGCTCCCACAGGGCGATGAACTTGGACGGATGTGACATTTCTGTAGCAATGCCTGAATCTGCCTCTTGATTTCTTTGTTCTCCAGAAAGGAGCGCCGATAAATTGGTCCATTGGGCAGCAGCGCACCTAGGGTCATAATGATGGAGTGCTTGACCTGACAATGTAGAGGAACCCCTGCGGGGGAGGTGAAAATCTCCTCGTACTCCTCCACGACCTTGTCCATCTGTAGTTGTTGTGCAGAGGGGGCCTATCTAGAGGTCGTGGCCACCATCTTCTTCTTTCTTGAAGGAATATCATCAGGAATACAAATTTCTCGGTTTCGGAAATGAGCTTACTGCATTGTTTTGCAATAACAAAAAGATGGAGGTAAGTAGTGCTACCTCCAGTATCTTGTACAACCTATTTCCCAAAGTAACAATAATATCAAGGGGCCTTGATTCATACACAACATGTCGCTTCCACAACTATGGTTGTCCTAATAATACATCAAAAACATCAAGGGGAGAAACATCACATAATACCTCATCTGTGAAGGGCTTGATGTTGTATGGAAGGCGACACTGCTGGCTCATGAAAAGATCCTGTCCTAGGTGAAGCCACCCAATGGTGTACGGTTGTCGATGTGCTGTGGTCGGTAAGTCCAGCCGCTTCATGACCTCTACCGAAATGAGGTTCTTTTGGCTCCCATTGTCAACAATGAACTGTAGCGGGGAGCTATTTACCCACATCTGGGAGTGGAAGAGATGCTTCTCCTCCTTTGGATATTCAGGTTCCTCCTTCTGGATCTTCATGGTGGCAATGATGGCATTGGGCTCTGCATCGATAATATGCTTCCCTTTGTCATTCCCCTTGTCAAGTTGTGACTTAGAGTCAGAACATGCATCTGATTCTGAAACCCTTAGCTCAACCACCAGTGACTGGTTGGCCTGACACTCACTTGTGTTGTGAGTGGAGCTATTATGGAACTCACACCACTTTCCCGTGTCCTTTTTTGGCTTCGCGACGTTGTTCTTTGCTTGTAGCTTTGGCGGGTTGTCTTGGGCCACCCAGCCTTGGCATTTTCCTTTGTTCTACGGTTTGGGGGCACCATTTCCTTACTTCAGATTCATAGATCCAAAGTATTGCTTATTCTGTTTTATCTTTTTCTGGATCTTGAAGGCATATCGGTATGTCATGCCAAGCAAGGAGACGTTTAGGAATTCTATTTCTTCCTAGATGTACTTGTGCAGGCAGCCTTGGTATTTTAGTACCAAATTCTACTTCAAATCCTTGATACCCAACTTTGTACAACGAGTATGGAAAATATTGGTAAACTCTGGCACGTCTTGGTCCCTTCCCTGCCGCAATGTGGTCCATTTTATGTATTGATCCTCATAGCTTCCAATAGGGTAGTACTACTCCTTGATGGTAGTCTAGAATGAATTCCAAGTGGGTGTGGCTGAAAATAGTGAGGTTGTACTTTCATCCTTCTACTCGTAGTAGGTTTCCCACCAGTCCTTGACATGGGGGGCAACTTTGAGAAGAGAGAAAGTAATCTTTTCCCGGCCAGAAAAATCATGAACAGAAAATACCCTTCTAGCGGATTTAACCATTTATCTACAACGTCTACATCTATCTGACCCTCAAATATTGGAATTTCAAAGTTAACTTGTACCTTAAAGGGTGTGGTGCTTCCAGAGTAGTTGTTGGAAGTAGATGGGTTGCCCCTGGGTAGCCACTTAAGGATCTGGGAAAAGTTGTCCATCATCGCATTCCTTTGTTGTTCAAGGGCCTCTTCGAGCAATATTTTGATAGGATCTCCTACCCCCTCGTCTTTCTTTCCATACGCCATGGGAGGTTGTTGGGATTTGCGGGGCTGGTCTAGGAAAGGTTTGACCAGTTCAAGCCCTAACTCTTTATATCCCGACCTAATTGGGGACATGAAGAGAAAGAAAGAGAAAGAGAAGACCACTCAGATACCACTGATCCAAATTTAAAGAAGAAGGTAACAAATTATAGATATAACCATACATATAGAGATGAAGAAGAAATAATATTTCATTTCATTACTGTAAAATACGGAAATATGCTTACAAATAGAAATGGAAATAAACTAGCTAGGTCGATGGTAGCTTATCTCTGAGAAGAGATGTGGCAGCTACGTGCCTCTGAACTGTGTTACAATGAGGCCTGAAGGCCTCATTATTGTTGAGAAATAATGGAAAACCCTAAACATCCAAAAACCTAACCCTAGAAGATGAAACGCCAAACTGTGGGGCCTGTTTGGGTAAATTCGTACATCAACATCCCGACATCGTAACTTTGGCATACGATCTTCGTTTGACGTGCACAATATCTCATTAGAAAGATTTATCCAAGAACTACAACTTTGGGAAGAGGAACATTGGTCCATGGCATCATTTTACTCCTAGTTTTCCCAAAAAACGTTGTTTAGGGCCTCAAAACGGCTTCGAAAGTTCAAGACCCAAAAAATTGCTAAAAATAATAAACTATGCTACAATTAAGGAAACTGAAAAGCTGAAAGAAACAATGATGGGGGTCCAAGTGGACATGGTGGGTAGCCACCAATATCCACCTCGATCACTCTTCCCCTTTCCTTTTATCTCTCTCTAACCTACCTCTCCTTTCCTCTCTATCTCTCTCTCCCCCTCTCTTCCCCTTGTATGTATCCCTTATACATCTCTCTCTCTCCCTATTTCCTCTCTCTCTCTCTCTCTCTCTCACTTTCACCCCCCATCTCTCTAATACACACTCTCTCTTACCCCATCCCTCTCCTTCTCTCTTTAACACACACTTTCTCTAACCTCCTCTCTTTTTCCCTATATATTCCTTTCCCTACTCCTATCTATCCTTCCCTCCTTCTCCCCTATACCTCATTTTATCTCTCCCCTTCCTTAATTATAACTCTCTCCACCCATTATCTACCCTTTTAAGTTCCCTCTCTTTCTCTCTCTCTCTCTCTCTCTCTCTCTCTCTCTTTCCATATTTCTACCCTTATGTCTCTCCCTCCTCTCTCTCCGTATGTAACCCTCTTTCTATCTCTATCCCCCTTTTCTTATTTCCCTCATATATATCTTTCTCCCATTGTATTCCTCCCTCCTATATCCATCTCTCCCTCCCCTACCTCTCCCCCTTTCCTTCTCTCGCTCTCTAACCCCTTGTATTTTATTGTATACATCCATCTCTCTCCCTTTCTCTTTTCCTGCTTGTATGTCTCCATTATATTCCCCTCTCTCTCCCCACACCTCTCCTCCTTTACCTCCCTCCCTCTCTAAATAACAACTGTCTTTCCCCCCATCTCTTTTTATCTCCATTTGTCTCATTCTCTCTCTATAGAACACACACTCTCACACATCACCTAGTTTCTCTCTCCACCTTTTCCAATCCCCTTAGACTCTCGCTCTTTCCATATATCTCTCTTTTTCTCTATGTGTAACCTCTATATATTTCTATCCTTATTCATCCCATCCATCTATCTCTTATTTCACCCATGAGATGGGTAGGAATGCACATGCATTATTAATGTGTGTATATTCATTCCCTTCACCATCCTCACTTTTCCTTCTCACATGACCTTGGAGTATGAATGTGTGCACATTATTGATGCACTGGAATTCCTACCATTCACCATACTTACTCCCCCTTTGTATGTCTCTCTCTCTCTTTCTCTCTCCCCCTAAGTCCCCCTCTCTCTCGCCCATATGTCTCCCTCCTACACCCATATCTCTCTCTCCTCTCCTTTATGTCTCCCTTCTATGTCCAACTCTCTCTCTCCCCCTTTCCTTATCTCTCTCTAACACCCCCTTACTTTTTCATTAAATCTCCCTTCTTATCCATCTCTCTCCCCCACCTCTCCCCCCCCCCCTTCTCTGTATAAAACACACACTCTATAACCCACTCTTTTTTCCCTCTATCTACCTATCCTTATTTGTATCTCTCCCACCTTCTGTCTCTTGTTCCATAATTTTCTCTCTCTTTCTTTCACTCCCTCACTTTTTGTCTCTCCCTATGGCTTTCTATCTCCCCCCATGTCTCCCCTATCCCTCTCTCCCCCTCTCTCTTCCTCTTTCTATATCTCTCCCCCTATCCTTTTTCCATTTTCTCTCTCTCTATTCCCATATGTCTCCCTCCTACATGAATATCTCTCTCCCCCTTTCCTTCTCTCTCTAACTCTGTCTCTCTCTCTCTCCCCAACTCTCTCACTCCCTCTAATAGACACACCCTCTCCAAACCCCTATCCTTTTTGCTCTATATTACTTTCCCTATCCATATCTCTCCATCTCTCCCTCTCCCATATCCCTTGTTTTCTCTCTCTCTCTCAATCCATTTCTTTCTCTATCCCCTTCCTTAATTACGCCTATCTTCACGCATGTCACTATCCATTTCTATCTTTCTTATAATCTCTCTCTCCCCCTTGTATCTCTCCGTTCCCCGTTCTCTCCCCTACCATGTATCCCCATCTCTCCTCATATAATTCTCCCTCCTCTTTCTTGCTACGTATATGTATATCCTTTTGGTTTAATGATGAATATCTACAATTTAGCGTAGCGTTGGAGATATCTATCCCACACAAGATATGAATCGTGCCTAACTAATGCATTTAGAAAATATATTTAGATGTCAAAGTGTAGCCACTACTACATACAGGGGGGTTTTAAGAAAATATTTTAGACAATTTTTGAGTATTTTGTCTTAACTTGAGATAGTAAAAGAAACTTGTAAATTTTCTTAAGTGAGTAACTCAAATTATTGTCTTAAAAATTTGTCTCTGTAAAGATAATATAGAACAAAAGTATTATTTTGTTTTAAGAAAAAATCATTTTTGTCTCTCAAGAGACTATAACTACTTTTAAATACATATTGTCTATATAGAGATGATATGTCCTTAATCCCAATTATTGTTTCGATAGAGATGATATGTTTTTAATCCTAGTTGTTGAATCTGTACAGATAATAAAAATTTATCTTTAGAAATGAAATATAGAATGTGAATATTTTTGTTTCTTAAGTGATTAATTCATGTTAGGGAATGATGGAATCGAACCAACAACCTCCTATTTGAAAGCCAAGTGCTCTTCGATTGAGCTAGGACCCTTTAAAGAAATGTGTTATCTCCATCAAGAAAGAGAAAATCAATGAGCTAAAATGTACTATCATATTAGTGAAGAAAAATTAGGTTACCTATTGCTACATGATGCTTCATTATGTTACTATCATTGGATTTATTGTTTCTCTGAAACAACCTCTTACTTTGATACATTGGAAAATTAGAGGCAAAAAATAGATGAAAAGAACACAAAAGATGAACTCGAGCTTATAGTATTCTATTATATATTTTCATACAAATAACTATCATATGATTTAGAGTTTATGAAAACCAAGCCAACCATAACTAACTTATCAACCTGAGAAACCAAAAAGAACTATGAAATTGCAAATGTAATCAATAGTGAGTGTAACAACCCGAGTTAAAAATCCATGTAATAAAGAAAATAAAGGAAAAATAAGACCAAGGTCATGAGACACATATTCCAAGCTGAATCATGGGCAAACACATAGTGACAGGTATCACTTGTGATTGATAAATGGCTATGGAAATTTGCAAAGGAAATGGAAAAGGCTTTGGAAATGCATGAGGCATTTATTGGCATATTATTTATGAAAATAATGGAAAATAGGAGAAAATGAAGGTGAAAGGTCATAGGTTGCATGTGAGGAGGAAAATGAAGGAAAATAATGGAAAATGAAGAAAATAAAGGCCTCAATAATAAAAAGGTTTCCGAGGATTAGTTCACAACTTTTCTTAGTTCCATATTTGGCACTTTCATTCTATTCTCTCTCTCTCATACCCTTGGACACTTGGATTTTTCTTAGATCACTCTTAGAGGAGTGTGACATACTTGGGATTTGGAGTAGGACAGTAAAGGAAAAGTTTTGACCTAGCAAGCATGTTAAAAGTGAGTTTTGTTGCTTGGTTAGACAATTTTGGTCATTTTGCAAGACAAATAACAAAGAAATGAACAAGGAGGCCTATCTTGGACAATTTTTAGCCTTTATGAGCCTAAGAAGAGTCTACACATGGGTATTTGGGTGTTCTTGACACAATGGAAGAAAAAAAATTTGTGATTTGAGCATTGTATGTTGAACAATTTGTAGATCCAAGTCATTTTGTGTTGTAGACAAAGACTATTTTTGGCTTTTTTAGGCCATATGTAGACCTTTTAGGGCACGAAAAGAACCTAGAAAGGGGTTTTTGAGCCTTCTGAATGCATATGTAACATTTGTTTCTTCATTCGAGCAACCAATTTTTTAGTTTATTCTTCGTATGATTGTGGAGAAACACCATTTCGACACTTCATTATGAAGCAGATGAATTTGTACTTGCTTTTTATCTTAGAATGAGTACTAGGACTGTTGCCACATTCAGTGAGAGAGACTTTTTCTTTTGGTGCCATAATTTCTTTGCTAAAGGGATTCAACTTGTGAGTGATATTTCTCTGAAGAAAAACGTTTCTTTGAAGGCAAAACAATGCCACTTCAAAAGTGGGTTTACTCTATGAGACTATTTTTTGTAATGTAATATTTTTGTTGTTGAGATCAATAAAGCAACCTAGCCATTAGAGCAGGGCCTAGAAACATGACCTAGGAGGGGTGAACTCCATTATCACATGTTTATTCTCTTCCTCATTTTTACCATATTGGATTTCATATGATTTTGTTTCATCTTTAAGTTTGGTTAAAATTAACTATTCACAGTTGAACATGCTACGAACTAAGTTAACTTTTGAAGACCCAAAATCTTTCAAAACTTGCAAAGTGTTAGAGGATGATCAATTTTCAGATCACTGGTATCTGAGCAAGTTTCAACCAGATTGCAAGCATGGGAGAAAATTTGTAGCATGCAAGGTTCCTAGAACTAGAAGATATGAATTCCTATTTTTAAGTGGAGAACATGGAACTAAGAAGACTGTGCAGCAGAGGATAAGAAGAAGAATTTTCACCTCATGTTGTAGAATGTAATTCAAGAGAAAACTAGGGAATATTCAGCTACTGGAGCTTCTACCAAGACTTGACAATTTTGTGTTCATGGGATGACTGATATTTGTACCATTTGTCAATTGAAGAACATTGCTTATATGTTAAATCACAAGAGTGGTTTTCTTGAATATTTATCTACCACTTCATCTACCAAAGAGAAGAGGGAGGAGATGGTTAATCTTCAGGAAGAGGTCCAAGAGTCGCAAGTTGAAAAGGAGGTAAAATATGCTTCATGTTCAATTCATTCTCTTAACAATGATAATGGTTCTTTTGCATCATTTGAGAAACATACCAAGGGTATTGGTATGAAACTTTTGACCAAAATGGGATACAATTGTAAGGGTCTTAGAATTCATTGTTACTATATCATTAATCATATTGAGGTGAGAACACAACCTCGACATGAAGGATTGTGATATGTTCAAGAAGTTGGAGAATTCTCCAAAACTACGAAGTCAAGGAATTCTTCAAGTGTAAAATTCGTGAAGAAAGAACTCCTGCAAGTTGAAAGAGTATCATATCATGATGATGATGTTGATGGAAATATATCTCCAAAGAGAGAAGAGTGCTTCAAAGGAAGAACTAAGTCAAGTTCTCCTCGAGTGACTCATAATCCGAAGGACAATCATAAAAGGTATAAACGTCCTGATTATTCAAAAGGCTTTTATGACTATAAGAAACATAATGATTTGAATAAAATTTTGTGGAATGTGTTTCCTTGTATTTTTTTTCATGTACATAACCATTGTGTAGCAAAGTGTCAGAAAATGAAAGTAATGGTTGAGAAAGTGAAAATGTCAATTAGAAGTGAGAACAAGAAGGAAGATACTCGTTCGAGTTTAAAGACATTTTTTCGAAGAAATGCTCACAAAAACTTTTGTAGTCATTGCAATATAAGTGGTCATTGCATAAAGAAATGTTGGAAGTTTCATCCACATATTCATCCAAAGAAGCAAAAACTAGTTATGACATCACATGAGGAAGAAAACTTAGATGAAATTAACAGGCATGTTGTACCCATCCTTGAAGTAGCTCCAGAAGAAAGCGAAATGTAGAAAGAAAACTCCCTATCCTTGTTGGGTAAGAAATGGTTAGACTATTTTTCTAGTTAATACTAATTTCTTTTGTATTCCATATTTTTCATATCCCCACAACTGGGTATTTTGTAAAAAGGATGTTATGAATAAATCACTTATATGCAACAGTGTTTTCTGTGGCATTTTATGTGATTTTGGCTTATTGTTGAGTCAATTTGTATGGAAATTTAAGAGTCAAATTTGTTACATATTGTAACAAAAAGCACATCTCCTTTGTGGATATTGTGGTAAACATCCTAAACTTTGGGAAGAGCATTTGCATTACATCTAGCATGTCGACATTTGTGCCAAGCACTCATCTATGCACATGTCTCCATTTGAAGCTTGTTTGGGTTATTTGCAAAAGTATCCTTTGGATTTCATCTTTGGTAAATATATTTTAGTAGATGGGCATAGTGATGTGGTCAAAGCCAAGAATTTCATTGAAAAAATGCAACCAGTGCATCACAGAGTACAAGATAAACTTGAGAAAAGAAAAAGAAAAGTACAAAGAAAGGCATGAAAAGCATCGAGAGTATCACGATTTGCAAGTGGGAGATCAATTTTAGTTGTATATCAGCAAGGAAAGACTTCAAGGTGAAGGTAAAAATCTCAAGCCAATTAGATATGGCCCTTTCAAAATTTTGGAGGAGATTGGTAACAATGTTTTCTGATTAGATTTGCCACCTTATATGCAAATTTATTCTATTGTGAATTTGAAAAACTTGATATTGTATGAGCCTCTAATGATTGATGGTCATGAATAGAATTTTAGATTCCATCTATTGAATATTTTTCTCCTGAATATTTAGATGAGTTGCAGGAAGACTCAATTCTTGGAAGGAGAATCAAGACTTCACACCGAGGCAATGTGGAGTATCTTCGAGTGGGACTCAAACGTATCAATCCAAGTATGGTAAGGTGGATTGAGATCAAGAAAGTGAGGAAGTTGTACTCTCACTTACTTGTTGAGTAAAAACAAACTTTGGTGGTCCAAAAGCTTCCAGTGGGGAGGAATGATATGGGGAATCAAACATATGCTTAAAAATCAAACTGCTCAAAATCTTCCAAAACTGGTGCCAATTCGTAGATATCATCGATATGATTCCAATGATGCTTGAATCACCTTAATCTGACATAGTATGTGAAATTTATCATGTTATAAAGATTTTGGAAAACAACTAAAAAGTCAACTTGCAAGGTTGACTAGGTTACTTATGAGCCAGGCTATATAGTTGATGTGGCATTGACGTCAGCAGGTGACTATGCATGTACATGAACAAATGGACTAATCATGCACTTACATGTGGCATGACCATACAGGGAAAATGGTGCAGTTTCATTGGTTGGATGAGTTTTCATGTAGACCAATAGGGAGGTGCCACGTGGCCCAATGAGAGGGCACCACGTGGCCCTTGAGATTCACGAAAACATTGAATGAGTCAAATGATCGACCTCTACCGGAATCAAAACCACGACCTCACCACTACTACTTGGGCACCTTACCATTACACCACACGATCATTCTTGATATAACTTATCCATGGACTATTTTTAAATTTCAAACATTTAAGTGTTGGAAAAGGGGGTGAGGCACTTGTCCCCAATCCCAGCTACATGACACTGCGCGACCATAGGTGCGTTGGAAGGGGTAGGTTGGGAAGATTGGCCCCAGTCAGATTGAAAACCCACACGACCAATGGTGGGGACATTAGAGGAGGAGGAGCGTGGCACACAACCTTGACCCCAGGTTACATGGCACTACATACGACTGAGCACTAAGGCATCAGGAGTGGGTGGTTAGCCCATTCCCTCATCCTAACAAACAACACATAACCAACGGTGAGGCTTATGGAGGCCAGGGCTAGTGCTAGTAGCCCACATGACAACCAAACTGACCAGGGTTGAGTGTCAGCAGGCATGTGGCCTCTGGCTCATGCCCCTGGGCACATGGATCACAATATGACTAGATAGCCATATGAAAGATACTATGAGCTAAAGAATTGTCACACATGCCTTATTGACGTGATTAATGATCTGATAATTTTCACCTTTTGCGATAGAATCAGCATTGATCTCAAGAAAAATTTTCACCTGGAAGACCTTCCAAAGGCAAGTTTCATTTCCTGGCTAGCTAGTTTTGGTTATTTTGTAGGACAGATAACAGAGAAAGGAGCAAGGATGCCTATCTTGGCCATTTTTTTGCCTTGTTGAGCAACCGAAGAGCCTACACAGGGGTTTTGGGTGTTTTGGAAACAATGGCAGCATTATTTTTATGATTTGAGCATTGTATGTTGAACAATTTGTAGAGCCAAGTCCTTTTGTGTTGCATAAAAAGATTCTTTTTCACTTTTGAGGCCATATGGAGACCTTTTAGAGCACAGAAAGAACCTAGAAAGGGGTTATCAAGTCTTTTGGATGAATCTGCAACATCTATTTCTTCATTAGAACAACTATTTTTTTAGTCTATTCTCAATATGGTTATGGAGAAAGACCATGTTGACACTTCATTATGAAGCAGCTGAATTTGTTCTTTTTTTTTATCTCAGAATGAGTATGAGGACATTTTGCCACATTCAGTGAGAGATTCCTTTTCTTTTGGCGCCATAATTTCTTTTCGAGAGGGTGTCAACTTTTGAGTGATATTTCTTTGAAGGAGAACATTTCATTGAATAAGAAACAGTGCCACTCCAGAAGGAATTTTGCTCTATGAGAAAAATATTTGTAATGTACACTTTTTTGTTGTTGATATTAATAAAGAAACCTAGCAATTGGAGCAGGTCCCAGAGACATAGCCCAAGAGGGGTGAACTCCATTATGACATGGTTGTTCTCTTCTTAATTATTACCATGTTGGATTTCATATGATTTTTTTTCATCTTTAAGTTCGATTAAAATTAAATATTCACAGTTGAACAAGTTATGAACTAGGTTAACTTTTGAAGACCTAAAAACTTTCAAAAATTGCAAAGTGTCATAGGACGATCGATTTTCAGATCAATAAAGGGAAGAGAACTAAAGTTACAAGATAATTTTGGGATAACCTTATCCTTCATTCGGATTTAGAACCCTTGAAGTGGTAGCCACAAATTGGATGCTGATATTTCCCTTGTATTACCATTCGATAAGGGAGATGACATGCCGCAGAGCTAGTACCCCTAAGGTTTGTGTTGCACAACAAAGGGATCGATTAGGATTAGGATGAGATGGCTGACACACAAACCCGACATTCCTACTATTGGTTGGAGGTGGTGCCCATAGGACAACGCGCCTTGGTGGTTCAATCCTAGAGGAACTACGAGAACACTCAAGTAAAGGAATAGGATGATGTTAGAAGGGATGATTTGGTGGACATGCCAGCCTAGCCGATACCCCATTTGCTGAGAGGTGGATCAGGATGTGTTGGCAGCTACTCTAGCTTGATGTTTTGGTCATTGGCTGGAGTGGTGCCCACCGCACAGGTCCCCCCAATAGTTCAAGCCCGGAGAAATTATGGGCATGCATAAGTAAATGAGTGGGATGGAGTTAGTGGGATGAGATGGTAAGAACGTAAGCCTAATAGTTATGCCATTAAAGGAGAGGTGGGCCACTCACCACATTGGCTCGGTGTGTGAACACCTGGTCACTCATGATGAAGTTGGAATGCATAGGGGACAGGCAATTCTAGTAGTCATGCTATTGCTGAAGAAGATGGCATACATGCTAAGTCCATTGAAAGGTGAAAGGGGAGTGACTAATGAAATATCTAGGATGTAATGAGTGGGGTGACATAAGTATGATCTTGTGGAAAGTCATGTCAGCCCCACTACTC
The DNA here is from genome assembly GCA_031772625.1 of Pinus tabuliformis. Lineage (NCBI taxonomy): Eukaryota > Viridiplantae > Streptophyta > Pinopsida > Pinales > Pinaceae > Pinus > Pinus tabuliformis. The sequence continues at coordinate 650,233,183 of CM062818.1, read as the reverse complement.
CACCATTGGTCAAGGAGTAGCCCCACTATCCATGCAAGCTCAGTGGAGGATAACCAATGAATAATAAAGGAGAGTGCAAGGAAAAGGGTGCTAGGATGACTTCATCTGGTGGGATCCACCGAATTAATTAAAAGAAGTAGAAAATGAAGTCCTTGAGATAGAGCAATGGGCTGATCTGGCGCGGAATGATGAGGCTTCATCCCTCATGCACCAAATAGAGGTAGGGTGGGCAGAGGTAATGCCCACTAGCCACATGTTTTAACACCCTAACACTGTGATATTAATATGAGGAGGGGAATGATGGCACGATGACTGTGGGCCATTAGATTAGAAGCACAAATAGTGTGGGTTGTTGCTTGACGAGAAGGTTAAGGTGGAGTAGGATGTGATGTTAGGTGGGTAATGAACATTGTCAAATGACAAAGGATCACCACCGAGGATTTGATAGTAGGTGCACCCTCCTCCTCGGTCACATCAGTAGGGAGAGGACCCCTTGCGAAAAACATTGATCTATATTTTATGATCGATGGTGGAGATCACATCCCCCCCCCCTCCTGTTATGTCAACGCAATGTGAAACCCCCCATGTAGGCCATATATCTACCTTGGATTAATCTTGGACACTGGAATTGCAATGCACAATGGGATCCACCAGGTTGGAGATGGGGCAAATCTCCATTAGCACAAGGAAGTAAATGAAATAATGGGCCCATTCCACGTCGTGGCCTAACATGGGATAAGCCAAGGTTCATATGAAAATGTCTCTCTCTCTCTCTCTCTCTCTCTCTCTCTCTCTCTCTCTCTCTCTCTCTCTCTCTCTCTCTCTCTCTATATATATATATATATATATATATATATATATATAACCAAGAAAAGAAACACAAGGGGGAAACAACAAAAAATAATGTATAACCTTGTCCCTCTAACAATTAGAGGAGGAATTGGGTTAAATAGGACAACCATCCATTTGGGAAGTTAAGGTGGGGTGGGTTTTTAAAGGTGGAACTAGAGAATCCAGGTTCAATACTTGGACTAGATGGGATCTACCATGGGAAGGTAGCAATAGGTCCCTAAGTAAGGGGGTTTCGTCATGATTATTTTTAGAACATTAATAAATAAAAAATTAGGTGTCAAAAATTGGTTTTAAATGATTATGCAATCCATGATTGAGGCATTTACATGGTGCTCTAGTTATGTGACATGGTCAAGTATATGATTTCTTTAGTGTGTCATCACTATTGGTCATATGGTGAGCCTTTTCATGCTTGGCAGAATATGTATGTGTTGTAATATGATGCAAGGAACCTTTGTAAAACTCTCGATGTTTCTTGCATTATGTATATTTATGAAAGTTTGTATTTATGTGTATGCTAACTATTTTGGATGTGAGAGTTCCATGGCCTGGTTGTCTTATGGAAAGGAACTCAATGGAGGTTGACCATTTGTATATGATGAAATGGTTATTATGTTTATTAGCAGTGTCTTGTCAACCAATGGCTAATTCCTTTCTTGTCATACTAGAACTAGATGAACTCAAAGATAGAGGTCTTGTGTGAACCTTGTAGATGCGAGATCTATATCTTGCTAGAGATTATGTGCTTTACAAATGTTTGCTTATGTTGGTTGCTTACATGTGCAAGTGAATGTTAGGTGTAGCATTATTATGGATGGATTATGTGATGATTAAAGTTTACACATATATGCAAGATGAATTTGTAAATATGATAATTGTCGATAATAAGATGGAAAGCATTCATGTGGAATATGTTTGGGTAGAAGATTGATTCATTTACACCTATGAAGGCATGATTGTAAACAAATGAGTATATATATATATATATATATAACTCTAATTTTTGAACATTATGTTGGGATGTGAATGCAAACATTCAGGTCCTAAAATTTTGAGACATGTGACTAACATTAAAATTGAAATTTGTGTGTATATGAATGCTTTCATGATCCTATGAGTACTTATGTGTCTTAGCATGGTTTCTACTATTGAATTTATATACATATATATACATAAATATGCCAATTGGATGGGAACATCTAAAAACACATATATGATATAGTGTCTCAAGAGATTAGAGGTATGACGTTGTGCATATTTTAGGGGGGCAAGTGAAGGATAAATACTTGGTCGCAGGTATTCATTATAGAAACAAGGATCATGGTTAGTTATTAACTATTTGCTTGAGCATAGTGCATGCTAACTGGGACAATGTTACAAAATGTGCTAACTTGAGTGCATGCAGGACTTATAATGCATCTATGTGAATATGAAAATTATAAGTATAATAAATGTTAGGATAACATGCTATTTTTCTAATCTCCCTTTCAATTTGCAGATTTCTTGGTTGTTGTTGACCTTGATAAGAGGGTCGAATTGTTCTTATGTTCAAAAGTTGATTAAAATAGTAGCGTGCACTCAGAAGAGAAGATGATATTAAAATATTGGTGTTAGTATGGATCAAATATTTAACATTTTTTTTCTTTGGCATGATGATGATTATGAATAATATTAATACACATGTATTTCTAAATTTTGAAAACAATATTATGTATGTGATAACTAGTGCCCAGGTCTATGATATGTGGTTGATGATGATATTGAGGATGTGTGACAACTATAGGATTACATACGTGGCCTAACATGGTAAAGATGGCATCTGGCATATGTGTTGTTAATTGATTTTATGAACTAATAGTTGAGTGTATTTGGTAACACATTGCAAGACTCAATGGTAGTGAAAGGAAACATGTATCATGGCATTATGCAATAGGATATAGATCAAGTCCATCAAGAACAAGGAAGAAGGATATACCTCCAAAAGAAAATAAATTTCATAAATCTGAAGGTTGAGCTCAAAGACTTCGAAGATGAGTTGAATATATCTAGGGTAGAACTTAGAAAACTCACCCTGGAAAAAGGACTGGCTGAGTGGGAGGTTGTGCTACAAAAGCATCTAGGAGAGATGACATACCAAGTTGAATCCTTAAGAAGGAAGAATTAGTAGGAAGAGGCCTCCTGAAGCTGAAAGCGAGAAGAAGATGTTCTCCTATTGGAACTTTGGAGAAGAAAATCGAAAAAGGGAGTATCCCCATAGGAAGAAATAGAAAGAAAATAGCCCCTATGAGCCACATAGACACACAACAATGATGCAAGATGTCGAGAAGGAGGAGGGAGAACTCCCTAAATCTCCTTGAAACATACATATATTTGTTGAAAATATTCCCTGTGAACTTTGGGAAATATGAGACCTTAAGGTTGTTGTTATCCTTATTAAGGTTGTTACACTTGTATGATGGCTGAAAGTGGCATGGATGTTGGACTTATGGAGATTGAGTTGATTTTTGGGTATTGTTTATTTTATGTCTGTGTGTTGTGGATTTAATTTATTGGCTTCATGGACTGATATCATTTCATTTTTATGCTTGGGCATGGCCATGTTATTTTTAGACGTGTGCATGGCCATGTTGATTCATTAAATTGTTTCTTATTCTCCCTCTTGCATTTGATTTCGATTTTTGAGAATTGAATTGCATGTGGGAATCTTGGGATAAGGAGGTTGGTATGGCAAGAATATCATGAAATCCTAGAAAGGGTAGTGCCTGATAGGCATGGAAGGGAAACATGTCGAGCAAAGTTCTAGGAAAAATGGAATGTTATTGCATAATGGACATGTACAAAATAATAATTAGAAGTGAAAAAATTGGCAGAGTTAAAGGGCTACATAATGTATGCTTGGCCACAATCAGGGAGTCATTGAAACCCTAAATTTACTTGGCACAAGCTAATGGTTAATGTCACCATGATTAAGTAATGTAACAAACTTGTGGGCTAGTTGAGTCCATGATAGTAATGGATAATAGATATGTGTAGCAAGGAAATGGAAATAAGGGAGTTCTCTTAACCCTTGACTATATTTTCACGTGTACTTATATCTTGCATACATGATTATGTTGATGGATACCTATATATTTACATGATTATGTTGATGAATACTTGTATTATGCATCCATGATTATGTTTACAGATGGTGGTATATATACATGATCACATATTCTATATATATATATATATATATATATATATATATATATATATATGAATATATGAAAATACCACTGTGTTTGACATGGCTGTTAGAGGTCAATCGAATGAAAATATGATTTATTAAAATTTAATTGATGATGTGGATGGCATGAAAATATTCCCATTGTGATGAGGATTTGTTGGGCAGAAAGAAAATTCTGTTAAATTATAATTATGCTATAACAACCTTGGGTAAAATTTTCGTGTAATAAAGTTAATAGGGAAAAAATAAGACCAAGTTCATGGGACACATATTCCAAGTTGAATGTCGGGAAAATCATCCTAGTGGGAATCACTTGTTTTTTAATATGGCTAAGGAAAATTGGCAAAGGCAACGATAAAGGCTTTGAAAAGGCAAAAGGGAATTATTGGCATTTACTTTATGAAAATAAAGGAAATAGGATAAAAGGGAGGTGAAAGGTCATAGGTTTCATGTGAGGAGGAAATTGAAGGAGAATAGACGAAAATGAAGAAATTAGAGGCATCAATAACAAAAGACATTAGAGCATAAGCTTGGGGCCTTTTATTAGTTCAGTTTTTGAATTGGTTTCAGAGAGGAGAGGAGAACCAAGAGGAGAAGGAAAGCAAGCAAGAAAAGGAAGGACAAGGAAAGTAAGGATCAGGCAAGGAAAGGTTTGATCAAGTGGCTTCAATAGGAATACTTGCAGGTAATAGGTTGCATGTGTGATTTCATAGTTGGTTTTAGCATGCATGGTATATGCATGTGTGTATTTGGTTCATTTCTTGTCAGTGGCATGGGCTTTTCTAGGTTTTGATGATTGTTTCGACCTTGCCATGGCATTTCTGGATAGCCATGGTGTAATGGGTTTCATTCTTGGTTGAGATTTGGATTGTGGGAAGGTTTTGGATCCAGATGAGGTGGTCTAAACAAAATCCCAAGGGTTTGGGGTGGAGATGTTTTTCTACGAGAATCCCTCAACAAGTAGGTGAAGACAAGAAAATTCCTCAAGGGATGGTGAAGGAATACTGAGGCATCTAAGCTCATTTTGGTTTTGTGATCTCGGGGCTGATTTAGGTGAGATCACAATAGTGTGAGGGTGGAGGTGGTTTAACCTATGGATTCCCTTAGTTGTTTATGGATTGATTTATCCCATGAGATCCCACATTCATGCTTGGAATATGGAACATGGGTGATTGGTTTAAAGAGATATTTGGTTCAGCCCAATCTATGGTCGAGTGGTATGTGAAAGTCCTTGACTTGGTTGGCTTTTGCATATGTCAATAAGAGCTATCTTCCTCTTGTATTTTATGAGTAATTGTACTTGTTAGTATGTATCTTTAATGGTTGTTCTATCGTTCTTAATATTTTGGTCATATGTTTGTTATAAGCATGGTTTTATGGAAGATTCAAGTTATGGCTCCTATCAGGTTTGATAGATAAATGAATTGTTATTGAGTGCATGACATAATAGATTTTATTGCAACTATTGTGAGAGGCAAGTAGTCATTCTTAGTAAACCTCAGATAAGTTTAAAATCTCTATGTTCAGATATGAATTCATGACCTATGGATTTCATATTCACCATGTGTTTGATGGAATGATTATCCTGGTTAGACCGAGTTAGGTCAATTCCTTGATTAAATTATGTGTTAGAGGCTTTATCTTTGTGTTATTTATCATTTTTTAGAGTTTCATCAAGTTCTGGGAAGAATTCTGGAGACTAGGTAAAAAATGCTGTAATTTCTCCCTTACAAGCTTATGCATGTGATTGGAGGGTTATATTTGAATTCAGGCAATGCAATGACACTATATGAGATTCCGTATAAATGAAAAAGAAAGTTAACTCAAGGTTTGGGCACTTGGAAGAGAGGTTTATCTCTTAGGGGTCCTGTAGCGCCTGAGCAAAGTTAATAAAGTCTTGGTTTGTTGACTCCATTTCCTTAAGATGATCTAGGAGGTTGATCCATGTCATAGTAGCCCTCAGCTCATGTTTAATGCAGGCAAGAGGGTGAAAGTGGGTATATATGAATGATGGTGTTACATATGTGAGCATAATTGTTACAATGTGCCCATGTCAAAGCTAAGAAAATGGGAAAAACAAAAAAGGAAGTATGGCCTAGTTGACATGCATAGAGACAAGGTGGTCTCAACATTAATGGTGGCATGGTGACATGTCGTGAGAGACGAGGTGGTCTTTGAAATTTTGTGATATTGTGTAACGTGATATGTTGTGTGTATATGTGATTTTGTTGTACATGTTGAGATGTTGTGCATGGGAATAGGGTAAAGTCGTATGAAGTGTGTTGTGTCGTACTATGTGTATAAGTGTGTGTTGTGAAATGTGTTTAGGTTAGGTAGGTATGGGATTTTCTAGACCTATGTGTTGCATTTATTTCTTCACGATAGATAGGTATGGGATTGTCTGGGCCTGTGTGTTGTGTATGTGTAAAAGTGTTCAAAATAGAAAAGTATGTGATTGTCTGGGGATTTTATATTGTGTAGTGCCACACACAGTCAGGTATGGGACTGATTGGGCATACACATGTGTCAAATGCACCTATATTCTTATCTACAAAAGACTACCTAGTTTGGTGGTATCCATAATCACAGGACAATAATTGGGCTTAAGTGCTCATCTTGGGGTTGATGAGTCACTTATTAAATTTGAAATCAATGATTAAAGAGAAGAGAAGAGAAGGCATTGGACCAATCTAGTGTGTGTAGGTGGTAAAAGTGAAGATAAGGGACTAGACCAATCCGGTGTGTGTGCATGGTCAAAGTGAAGAGAAGGCACTAGATGCTTGCGATATTGGAAACTAATGTGATTTGTGTACATGGTGAAAGTGAAGAGAAAGAAATAGATTCTTTACATATTGTCAACCAGTATAGTGTGTGAACATGGTAAAATTGAAGAGAAGGTAATGGATGCTTACCAGATTGACAACCAATCTAATTTTTATGTGCGGTCAAAGTGACGAGAAGGCACTGGGTACTTGCCAAATTGGAAACCAATCCAATATGTGTACATAATCAAAGCGAAGAGAAGGCATTGGGTGCTTGCAAGATGGGTTAACAACCCATAATGTATGTAAAGGAAGTAGCAAGGATAAAATCAAGATAAGTATCAGTATTTCATGGAATTTGAAATTTTTACTTTATGAATATAATTCAATATTTTGATATGTGATGATTTTGAGTTATGAGATAAACTAGTTTGTTATGATAGGAAGTGAATGAGAATTTCGAGTGACCTCATGAATGAACTACTAATGAGGTATGATTTAAATTTATTGTTTTCCATTATGATGATTCTAATGGAATTTATTTGTTATGATGTAGGAGATCATAGAATGACATTGGTTGGGTGGACTAAGTTGGTTGCAATATTGATGGAAGTGGCAACAAGAGAATGGAAACATACAACGATGCACCAGTAAAATATTTGGAGAATACAACCATTGTAGGACATCAACACTCAATGGTGTCCATTGATTACCATGAATCATGCTATGATCATATGATAGTTTTGAAGGCAAAGATGTACCTTGGATTTGAGATCCTTCAGATGCAAGGAAGCCTTGCCAACGGATGGATCGCTTGAGCGAATGAGAAGTAGAGAAGGGGATGCTTGAACTTGGAAGGTGAGTGACTACATGAAGCAGGAGTAACTGGATTACACGAGGGACAGAAAATTAGAGAGGGGAAGGCCAAAATATGAAAAAAATTGGTTTCTCGATCATAAGCGTGGATGATTAGGGTTAGGAGCATAGTGGGGTTGTGCCCAAAGAAAATTAGTTGCAAATTGTTCGTTGAGGAAGCGAAGGGCTCAAAATGGTAGCAAAGAGAACAACCCAAGTTTGACTAAACACCTCCAAAGGCATCAAAATACTCCAAAGGGCCATTGGATAAAATGATTGATTGATGACTTCAAGTTTATTACACTTTTAATTGATAGTTGAACTTTAACTAATTGATTACCATATCCTTTTGTTGGTTGAATAAAATGCATAAAGCACTATAAATGTTGTGAAGAATTGAATCTATAAAACACCATGAAACAACATGTTTTTCTTTCAAATATGTTCATTGTATATGTGTCATTTAACACCAAGGACGATGAGGGGATGGGAGAGGGACACAGATTCCAGTGCTGAGGATGTTGCTTGCTTGGGATAGTCAAGGTTTCCTTGTGCATGAAATATGAATTGTTTTGAAAATCATTAAAGGTTGGCTAATATACCTTAATGAACTAATTTTTATGGAGTTAATGGAACTGTAAGAGAAGTACGCAGACCATGTTGCCTTGGATAACACTCATAAGGTAGGGAGGACAAGAATTAATGAAGTGGATTATGCTGTCAGCTAGGATAGTGACAATCAAACACTACACAAGAGGAGAAAAGAAGGTAGTTCAACTTAATTATGGGACATACACACATAGACATGGAGATAAACATCCATCCAGGCATTCAGGAGGCACTAGCAAAGGAATGAAGAAGGGAATAAGCTTATGACTAGAAGGATTCAAAGGGACTATTAGAATCCCTATATTTTTGGGTAAAGAAATAATGCCTCAATGCAATGGTGGTGCTACTATTCTAATGTGGAAAGACATACAAAATCCATGGATTTTGGGTCCTCCATTGGAAGTGTTTGATTTCCCAAGCGAGCCCCTCAGTCTCTGGAATCTCGCTTAGGGGTGACAATTACAAGTAATAATGGTTGTAGCTTATTTATGGTTGGGTGGAGAGTTAGAGTCCCACTCTTAGTTGGCACACTTTTGTATGGTTAAGATAAGTTCTCTAATTCTTCATATTCTCAAATAAATGTATGCATTTCTTGTTTGGAATGGCTCTCGATTTATGGACTGCAACAATTCTATTAAATAATGAGAATGTGGTTGCATGTATGTGTGGCAATGTAACTTATAGTTGTGATGAAATTATATGCATACATACACACATACATGCATGCATGCTTGCATCCATCCATCCATACATGCATGCATGCATGCATGCATGCATACATACATACATACATACATACATACATACATACATACATATATATATATATATATATATATATATATATATATATATATATATATATCTATATATATATAGATATATATATATCTATATATATATATATATATATATATATATATATATATATATATATATATATATATATATCATCTCTATAATGAATGATGATGGAAAACTAGTTGAGAAAACATGTGCTTCTAGACTTGAGATGAATTCCTATGTGAAATGCTTGTAGGGTTAGTTATAATACATATACATAAGACAAAATGTGTAATGCTTTACATGATAACAAATATTATGTTACAACCCAGATTTGGAATTTTTTCCTATGCAAATGGTTGAACTTTGTTGTTAGCAACATATATGTCAATAACACCAAACTCTTATGACATGCTACAAGTAGTGGAATGACCCATGAGAATTTGGGTTGAAGTCGATAAATATTGGGCTTAAAAACCCTTTCCATTAATATAAAATGATTATAAGGGAGATGGTCTTCTTAGCAGGGTCTATGTGTAGATTTACACTATGAGCCAACCTATTTACAAGTATGTGAATCTACACAAGTGGAGTTGTGTTAATGCTGATGGAGCTATATCATCTTCTTAGTAGAAGGATATTTGGAAAACCTTACATCATCGCTTAGTCAGCCTTGCATTTAAGTAGCATGAAGGCCTTAGACGAGCTTCCTAGCATTGTTGTCTAGGCTTTAGAAGCCCCTACATAGTAGCACAAATTTGTTTGCAGGCTTGCCTTGGAGCATGGGACCCTTGGCATGTCATAGGCAAGGTTGAGGCCTTTCAGGAGTTCACTACAAACCCCTAATAGAGTGTGACCAAAACTCCATTATCATGGCCTTACATGGAATTCATTTTTCATGAACAAGGAATGTATGTGGGCTAGAAGCTTGTTGGAGTGGATTTCACCTAAGATCGGGAGGGGTAGCACCATAAGGTGCTTTGGTAAGACATTATCGCCATCATCAGGTGTTGATGCTAAATATCTTAATAATTGCAGAAATTCAGTGGTAGAGTCATGGCTTAAATGACCAACGAAAGGTCCTCGATGAAGAGCTAGAGAAATCTCTCATGACACTCATTGAAATCAAAATTTGGGACATCGCTTAAGGATGGACAGATCTCCTCGAGTTGTGCCATGACACAGATCGAATTGAAGTAGGTTTTTTAGTGCAGGATGGGTAGAGCCCTAAACTTATAAGATAATTTCAACGTAACCTTATCCTTCGTTTGGATTCAGAACCGTTGACGTGGTCACCATAGATTGTAAGAATTTATTTTCCCTTGTATAGCCATCGAATAAGGGAGATGATGTGTCCCAAAGTTAGTAACCTGGAGGTTTATGTTGCACAGTAGAGGGATCGACAGAGATGACGTCAGCCAAGAAAAGTTGGTTGAAACATAAGCCTGAAATTCATACTATTGGTTAGATGTGTTGCCCATATTATAACAAAACTCGATGGTTCAATCCTGCAATTACACCATTTGTTGAGAGGTGGGTTGGGATGTGTTGCCAGCCACACTATCCTGGCATTTCAACCATTGGTTGGAGTGGTTCCCACTACAATGAACGGGATGAGCTAGCGGGAACATAATCCCAACAATTATTTCATTGGTTAAGAGGTGGGAAGCTCACCACGTTGGCCCGGTGGGTGAACATTTGGTTTCTCCTCATAGATTAGGGATGCTTAATGACAGGTGAGTCTGATATTCAGGTTATTGGTGGAGAAGAGGGCCTACATGCCAAGTCTTCCAAGAGGGTCAAGAGGTGTTACTAAGGAAAGCATCGGGATGTATTGAGTGGTGTAACGTAGATATGATCTCACGGACAGGTACGTCAACCAAATTTCTCCAGCATTGGTGAAGGAGCAGCCCTACTATCAACATAAGTCTATTGGAGGAGTCCCGACAAATGAAAAAGGAGAACATTGGGACAAGGGAATCGAGAGGACGTCATCTAGTGGGATCCACCCAGGTTAATTAAAAGAAGTGGCAGACATAGTCACTCGGATAGTGCCTTGGGGTTATTTGGCATAGAATGATGAGGTACCATCCCTCATGGACCAAAAAAAACTAGGGTCGGTAGAGGTAAGGCCCACCAACCTCATGTTTATGACACTCTACCTCTGTGACAACAACAAGAGGAGGGGAAAGGTGGCATAATGACTATGGGATATGGAATGGGTAGAGATAGCAAGACCATCAGATGGAGGGTCAATCCATAGAATGGAAGCACAAATAGTGTGGGTCATTGATTGGAGGGAAGGTTAAGGCAAAGTAGGATGTGATGTTAGTTGCGGCCTGAGCATGGATGAATGGTAGAGGATCACCACCACGGATTTGACGATAGGTGCACCCCCTTCAGGGTGATGATGGTACGGAGAGGACCCACACACACACTGTTGATATATATTTTATGATTGACAATGAATATCACATCATCCTACCCCCCCTCTTGTGACACCAGCATCGGGTCGACCCCCCTGCATGAACCTTAGAATATTTTAGACTCTTTGTAAATATTTCTCTCCAATTAACCTTCCCACAAATATTTGACATGCGGAAGGGATTTTAGGAGTGCACAGGTGATATTTTCATTGTTAATTTTTTTTGGAGAGTAATATCCATTTAACATATTTAACTATTTCTCTAAAGTGTCTACATATATTTGGCCTTTAAATAAGGAGATATCAAAATTAATGTATACCTTGAAGAGTATTGCAAATTTAAAATTGTCATTGGTTGAAGGTGCCTTGGCTCTTGTTGGAATTCATCGAAGGATCTAGGAAAAATCGTCCACCATATGATTCTTTCACCATGCAAGTGTTTCCCTTAAGCAACAACTTGATATAATATTTTTCTCCCTCATCTCTCTTTTCTTTTTCTATAGGAGGACACTTTGGTTAGTGAGAGAAAACATTTATGAGTGAAAGTAGCTCAAGACTCAACTCTTTATACCTTAACCTCGTTGATGACATGCACCAAGAAACAACAAGGAGAATATTTCTTTGATACCACTAATACAGGGTGTACAAGTAATAAAATGAAAATAAAGAAGTGAAATCAAACACACACATAGGAATATAATAGAGAGCATAGAAATATATTGAAAACCTAACTTCTATTAATAAATGAAATACTAGAACCTCGATGGGGGTCGATGTGCACAGTGAGAAGGGGGGTGGTACCCACCACCCCACTAACTTCCACGATGATTAAGGTGGGGGGTGGCATGGCACACCTCCCCCATGCATAATACAAGTGGGGTTATTACAATTAAATTCACCAGCTTGCCAAGTTAATTAATTTTCCTTCGACAAAGGGGATGTGGTGGAGAGAGGAACAAGGGTTTTGATGGTTGCGGGGATGTTGGTCCTGTCTCCATGTGTTTGATTTTCCTTTTTTCATTATGGCCTATGTATAAATTTAAGGGGATAATATGTGGAATTTGATGGCTAGGTTACTTTAGTGTGGTGACACGATGTAAATCCTCTTCTTGAGGGAATATTTTATCAGCCTTAGTCACCTTGTGGGTTTAGTCAGTAAGGTGGGGGAGGGTCAACCTCATTGAAACGTCAGTTGGGAAACACCTTAACCTAGGAAACATTGCACCTAGAGGATACTGGAACTACAAGCACATTCCTTTGGCAGAGGTTTCATGGCATCTTAAACATACCCTTGAGGTAATTCTAATTGCCTTATTTCTCTAGTTTGACGACATTATTATAGGATTTTGTCAATTACTTGTATATTTTCAGACGTGAATTGAGTATATGGTTAGGTATTTCCCTTTCGAATGTTCTGCCACCAACTTGTATCTTAGGGTTTCTATCCAATTCTTGTTTTTGGTTTCAATCAAGTCTCCCCTTTTCTCCTTGGTTAATTTGGGTTAGGTTCATCTGACACGAGACTAGGCTTAGTTGTATCTTCTCCATTGTGTTTTTTGTCTCTTGGGGGACCTTCATAACAAGGTCTAAGTGACTAGCTAGTGGAATGTGTTTTAATATAAGTGCAAACCCATGGAGAGATCCAATGAACCCTAAGTGGAATTGTCCTCAAAATTTGATTTATGAGCAGCCCCATACCAAGTATGGAGGTTGTTTTGGAGTACTTATCATTATGCCTTGACAACAAGGATGTAGTCACCGGGGAAGGGCAGAGTGTGAGAAATCTTGTCATGCCCATCCTATCCAATCTCTGCTTGAGGTCCAAGCATAAGAGGAAGGTAAAATTTTCTAGACTGCAACCTCTCCTGGTACCCAATTCTAATATACAAAGACTAGAGTGAATTATGCATCAAGAGATTAAATCTATCTCTAATTAGGAACTTATTAGAGAAGTCTTACATTGGTTACCATATCCCAATCACAATATGGGGAGAATTAATCAATAAATCATTTCGATCACCTTACACTAGTAGCTGAAGAGTTTGTTGGGACAAGTCTTGAAGGAGAAACACGATGATTGTAATTAGATAATATCTTTCCTTAATGATTTACAGAGATAGTAGTAGTAGATGCGGGATAGTTTGGCTCACTTCGAGGCTCATCTAAACCATTTAGATTCTTCCCTGGAACACATGGAGCGGCACATTAAGTGCAAATTTTTTCAGCCACCACCCCTAGGTTCTAGCCCAGCAAACATTGCACTGGTAACTTCTTCTAATCTCTGATGATTAGAGGTTGTGTGCAAATCTTGTTATTTTTATAGGTTATAGGTACTCCTTTGTTTTGGATTTTTCATTCTTTCTTGACTACTGTAAAAATATTGGTGAATCAGTTGTTGAATAGTAAATCTAGGAGACGATAGTACAACGAAATAGTAGAATATTGTACAACTCAATTGGAAAGAATGGTGGTAGCTATCTCTAGAGAGAGAGAGAGAGAGAGAGAGAGTAAATGCATTTTGAAGAGCTACTACAAGAGGCCAAATGAATGCCCTTTTAACATAAATAAATAACCCTAGAGGTCCAAAACCCTAACCCTATGAGATGAAGCACCAAAATATTTGCACACTACAAGTTGGTCAGTTGGTAGATCAAATTCCCAAGGGCATAGCATTTTCATACAATCTCTATTTGCGACACACATAGCTCATTGGAAAGAACTATGCGAGGAAAATAACCTTTGACTAGGGCCAAGGCATGGATAGCATTCCTTGGCCCCCTGAATTGTCAAAAACATAGTTTAGGGCATCAAAATGGACCAAGAAATTTGGGACATGAAAACCATGGAAAAACTTCCAAGAAGATAGAGAATCATTGAGTTAGTGGAAGAGATGAGTAGCCATCAATATTTTCCTTGATCACATATGTTGAATTCATGTCAAAAATTCAAAAATCACTTGTGATCATATTTAATAAACAAACCAAAGGGAAAACTATACATAGTTGATTTATGTGTATATTGAGAGTGGGAGGTATAAAAAAATGATGATAATAAATAATACATTATTATTTAAATTTTGTGACAAATGTATGTTAAGTTCCATTCGAAAGTCATCAAGGTATTTGACATTAGGATATGCATAAAATGGAACACCCATGAAAGTTTTGGATGTCAAATATAGTTTGAAATCAAGACTAGTTAGGTTAGAGTATCTGTGATCCAACACAATTAGTAATTATTGCCTCATGATTATCTTAAATTTAGATATAAGGTAATTACCTAAAAAACAATGTCCAAATATGAAATTCCCAGATGGAAGGACCATTTCTAGAGATAGATCATCTTTTGATCATAGATTTTATAAATCAAAATATATTTTTCTTCAATTATAATAGGATACAAATGATTGAAATCTAGTAATAAAATTTAGTTAAGCAAAGATGTTAATATTTTGAAAATAAATTTAAAGGTAAGAATACAAATAAGGACACAAAGTTTTATTAATCATAAATAAAAATAATTCAAAAAAATCATACAATAAATATATTTTTAAAATTATTGGGGGAGGACTAATTATTTTACAAAACATTCAAACAATAATGTTATTCAACTACAACAAGTTGTTGATGTGAACAACCACACACCATGATGATTAGTTTCCACCATTGCCTTAAATTGAGACACAAGGAAAGCACATGAGATGTAATGTCAACGAAGAAATTTTTTTGTCAAATTATATATCATATATTAAAAAATAACATAGAAAAGGACCCTTTGCCTAAGGAATAAAAGAAGGGGGTGGGGATAAAATATATTAGGGGAAGATGAAGGATTGGGGATGCTTCACCTTTCAACTATTCCCCTAGCTGAGACATCCTCCTACATACTAATTCAGCACAAGAGAAGGGGTGTTTCTTGGTTGAGAATTAAGAATAATGTTGCCTAGACTTCAAGGAGAAGTATTATAAAGAACAAGAGACCTTGAAACTTGTTCATTGCTCTATAATAAAAAGCCTAGCTAAAGCTAATTTAATGTTGATTTTCCCACTTGAGTTTCAAAGGTAAATTTTTCGTCTTATGTGTGAATCTATTTGTTTTCTATATTGCTTTCTTTGTATGAGTTTGAAATGGGATTGTTATGTATTTTTATGCATTCATATATGTTGTTTACCAATGAGAATTGTTACCAACTATTGTTTAAGGTCTCCTTCCATATATACAATTCCCATGAGAACGAAAATTAACCCCACAAATCTTATTTCTCTTTCACTCATCCATTTTAAAGATATTAAATCAATGAACATCGTTTTATATCTACGACAATAGTTGAGGAGTTGCTAATTTGGTTTCTTTGTAATTATTGTTTAATTTCTCTCTCTTACAGTTGGTTATTTTGTTCTTCCAGTTGAAATTCATTTTCTAGTTTGTGTCTTCTCACTCCCCGTAACTCATCCACCCTCTGATGGCCATAGTTTACTCATTTGCTAGTGTTTTATCATTCCGCATAGGTCGTACCCTCCATTCTAATTGTTAGTTGAGCCATACATTACATTCTTATTATTGAATGTGTTGTATGCTATAATTTCCTCTTACCTGAGAGACTACGAACATTAAACAAAGATCAATGGCTCTTTTATGTCTTGAACCTTCATTCTAGTGGTTAAACTTGATGGGAATTTACTAGTTTTTTTTGGAGAGTTAACTATAAAATACTGCCTATTTTAAAATATGCATGTCGTTATTGATGCCCACTTAATTTTTAAAATCGTCAAATTCACATAGTAGTTAAAAAATTACCAGTACTCGTATTGAATAGCACCCAATTCCAAATAAGATTGATCATTGTGCGACACAAGTTAGAAAGCTAATAAAAGGTGATTCAATCTCTAATGCCCATTTCTAGAGGCTAAAATGCTAATATTTGATTATAAATCCTATCACACAATGTGTTTAGTGCACTTGTAATAGATCTTCTTTGGGTGTGTTGGAAAAATCCTCTCTTCCTCCCATGATTTTAAGTTTGTTGTGATTATTTAAACACTAAATTAATATAAAATTAAATTATGTAAATATTAAGAAGTTAAATAACTACTAATGCATTCCATAACCGCTTCAAATTCTTTGAGGACTCAATATTATGATTTAGTATGCATTTGTCTACTTAATTATGATTAACTTAACTTAGTAGGATTCTTCTTCTTCTTTTTTTGGTCAAATTGTTTGTGCTCCTTTAGGCTTGACTTATGGCTAAAGAAATCACGACCCAAGGGCATCTAAGCTGTTAAAGTCACCCAAGGATTGCACCTGCCCTGGGCCACACTAGCCCCAAGTTGACTCGATTTTAGCACGTCTCCTCCCCCTAGCACGAATGCAACAACCTTCGTGAGGTTTGATCCTGGGACGCCCTGCTAACAAGGCCCATCCTCAACCAGTGGTGCTAATAAGACTTACAATAAAATTCTTCCTTTAATTCTAAAAAAAATCAATTAATAAAATTTTCATTTATATAAAAAATAAAATTTCCTTTATCAAAATTTTCATTTTCAAAATTAATTAATTTCTGGACTTTTTTTAATAGTATAGATTTTATAAAATTCAGTGTCAATAATATTATACTAATTTTATGAATACGAATTAATGATGACAAAAATAACAATAGTACCATCATATAAAAAGTAATTAAAGAAACAAAATTCATGAAAAGAAATTGATTGATGGATAGGAGTAAATCGAAAGTCGCTTCGTTCTTTGAGATAGGAGCCTTGCTACGATTTTCTTGTGACCTCTCAACTAACCACTAGGAATTTTAGTTGGCTTGCCCACATCACGCAGTTATTGATTGAAACATTTTTATTGTCTCGCACCTTAGTCTTCTCGAATGGGCCGGGATCAAATTAACGTATCATTTTCATTTTCGGTGGTGAGTGAACAAAATGGGTGGACATAAAATTAACGTATCGCTTTCAACCAGCTACTAGAAATAGACCTGTATGGCCTACGCACATCATGCAGTCCCTGAACGAAACCTTTTATGCTTTCACCATCTACTACTTGAGGCTCCACGTTCGATCCTCTTTCACACCCATTGAAAATGATATGGGCGAAAGGTGGCGACAATATTCAAAATAGCACGGAAGAGGTTCACATTGTTCATCAATGATTCTTGTTTTTCCTTCCTCATCGTCAAATCTACAACTCTAAAATGCATTCCAAAGTTGTCGCTTGTATCACCATGGGGCATTGATATTAGTTTATACAATTTTGGATAATATAAAGAATGAGCAAGCGGTTAATATTTTTTTGCAAAACAAAATTATATATTTTTTAATATTTATGATTTGAATATATTTTAAAAAGGTCTTGAAGATTTTTACAATATTTAAGATATATCTTATATTATTTAAGATAGAGTCATTGTAATAATGGTAAAATAATACTTGAAATAGTTAATGTTATGGATACTTTTATATTCAAGATAGAATTTACTAATCATGTTTTATGTAATTTTTGTAATAATATAAAAGAAAAATGAATAATAATGAAGTAAATAATGAATTGGGTATTTAATATTTTAAGCTATTTGATAAAAGGGAAAATATATTTATGTAATTGGTAGTTAAACTAGTAACAAGATTTGGTTTGTTTATAATAGCAAGAATGTTTATAATACAATGACTACTTAATGAGGGAGAATCAATCCGCATCCGACGAAGGAAAAAGAAGATTTGCTAGCAATTCCTTCCACCTAGTTGATCATGGTCGTCGTTCCTCCCCTTCAGACGCCGCAATAACAACAACAACCTGAAACTACCGCAATGACTCTGTGGATGAATGGTATGAAGGATTCAAATGAATCTGTGGGAGAGTTTATTGATGCATTAAGTTACAAAAGATACCGCTGTAAGATCAACCAAATAACTTTGGATGAGATGCGCAAGTTCTGGCTTGACATGTCAATCCAAAGCTTTGATTCTCGACTCCAACTATTCTTTGACATGGTAGACCAGAACAATGACAGAAGAGTGACAAAAGAGGAAGTGAAAGAGCCATTGCAAATGACATGCGAGACTACTAGATCCGATCACTTTCTTGTTGCCCATCAAATGGTGTTTGATGGTTGCTACAGAGACTGGGAATCCTCATGGATCGAGTCTCCTCCTGCATGGATCCCCTTGCTAGTTATTAGATGCATTTTACATGGCGTTGATAGTCCCAAATTTTTCTTTGACAAAGGATTCATGCTTCATGGTGGATATGGTAATAACCGTTCCCGGGAAGCAAAGCATGTAGAGGTAAATAAGGAAGCGGTAGAGTTTGGAAATCTCATTCCCTAAGCAAATATATGTACAAACAAAGTATTTCAAATTTTCGGTCAAACACCATCAAGAAGGTCAGTTTTCATGGGGATCAAAAATGATTTTTTGGTTGGGGATTTGAAAAGAGAGATCCATAACATATCTAGTATCCCAATGGAGTCACAAAGTCTGATCTATGCCCATAGATATATGAAGGATTATAAAAAACTACACGACTATGGCGTACACCAGAATTCCATAATTATCATTAATCGAAGACTACGGGGAGGCACGCTTGGACCAATCCATGGATCTACCTCATTCAAAGATACTCTTAAAGATAAATCTGATGCATCAGGTAAATATGAACAGACTTTAAACATTCATGGGCACTATATTGTGGAGCAGACAAAAAAAATTATGGCAATGACAATAGATCTAGCAGAGTCAACTAATCTTTGCACAATCTATTAGTCCCATGAAATTATTTACAAGTTTAATGGTTTTTGACCAAAACCTATGGATCTCTTTCAATGGATTTTTATGACGTCGACACCAAATTGTGAGATCCATTTATGCTCCAAAAGCTTCTTCATAGTAAAATTTTAATCATGAGATATCAAAGATTACGTTATACAAGAGGGTCCATGGTTCTGGGGCAATGCAAGACTATTTATCACCCCATGGTTCCCAAAATTTGATGCCAACTCAATGGTGGTCTCCAAAATTCCAGTGTGGGTAAGATTGCATAATTTACCCCTTCATTTCTGGCATCCAAAAGTCTTAGAAGGAATTGGTAACCTTATGGGGAGATATATTAAGATGGATACACAAAGAACAAAAGAAGCAATATGTATTTTTCCCGAACTTGTGTAGAGGTAGACCTCAGCAAAGGACTTCTAGATCGTATTCTTGTGACACACAACAATTAGTGTTGGACTCAATTCTTAGATTATGAGAATACAACATTGAGATGGCATTCTTGTCTACAAACTGGACATTTACAAAATGCATGTCCTTTGACAAAGAAAGATCCTAGGAAGAAAAAGAAACCAATCAAGAAGCCTAAGGGATGGCATTTCCCAGCCCAACAACCTGATGAAGAAGAGGAAGAGGATCCCATAATTGAGGATAACTCAAATCCACAAAATCCACCACCAAGAGAAGGCATTAATTAGGAAGGAATGGTGGCATCGAGGTCAAACAATCCATATGTAAAAGAAAATCTTGATCAAGAAATCCAGAAGGAGAAGGAATTCAGAGGATCCAAACGTCCTTAGTCGTTTGAGCGCTCGGACATAGATAAAGAACATATGAGAAAAAACAAAAAAAAACTAGCTAATCATTGTAACATTGACTCCTGATCAAGGAGGATGGAAAAACGTAGATAAGAAGTAGGGTAGAAAAGGGTGACTAAGCATTTTCTCTTAGTCCCAGTTTTTTCTCTCTAGTTCATTGTGGATTTTAGTTGCCAAATATTGACTCGCCATGTAATTTTATATTTTATTTTTCTCTTATTTTTGGTTTATTATTTGGGGGGCGTCGGTCGAGAGACTGACCTATAGGAATGCCTACAGGCATCTGCAAAATGTAATTTTGTTCCTTGAATTTCAGGTTGAAAAAAATTACGATTTTTCTTCAAAAAAATGACTACTTAATTAATAAGCTTGTCTCATTAATGCCCGTTATTAACAACTTTGATAAGTATCACATCAAGGAGTGTCATTCAATTCTTTAAACTTACATAGTGATTAGTATCAATGACTAGCTTTCATTTAACTTAGTAATAAGTGATTAAGAACTCTAGTGATAATTACTTACATAATAAAAAGTGTCTAGCTTGTAAAAGTGATATTTATTAATATATCAGAGATTAAAAACCTATGAAATCCCATGCATTACTAATAAAATAAGTACATTCATTACATCTAAAAAATCTCATTATCTATCTTTGTTTAAAAGACATGTCATTCCCAAATAGACAAATATGTAGACTTAAAACTGGTAACTAAAGTCATAATTCTGTAGCCATACAAGTAGGAAGTAGTCATATACGACACGACATTGACTTGCTATCATTGTTTTCACTCCCCTATTAAGGTCTTTCCCTTAAAACTAGTGATAAATTGTGATGTTTCAATGAGATTCTTTACTATCAGTTTTCATAATATTGATCTTCGTAATTTCTTTACATTGTAGCTAATGTCATCATCATAATCTTTGTTAGGGAGGTTTTTCTTAGACGACATTTTCTATAAATCTTATTTGTTCTTAATCAAGTTTAATGATTCTATTGACTTTTTCATCTTCTTGATAAGGAAAACCATTAAATGTATATACAATGGAAGAATTGTCAAGAAAAGAATGATATAATTGAAAGAGACACTAGGAGATCTTTCAAACCTCTTTTAAAGCTATTCACAAACATATTTATCATAGCGATGATAAGGCTCAATCTATACCACTACATTTTCTTCAACTTTTACAAAATTTGGTTTTCACCTTCATGATAAGTGAAATTGTTCGTGTCATAGTTATCACATCATGTGAACAAAATCTTTTAGCAATTGTTAAGAATGCATTTATTTCTTATAATTGTTTCCCTTTCACTGTAATGTATATTAATTAAGAGTTCTTCTTTTTCTTTCCAACAGACTTTTGTTTTGCAATAATTTCCACTATTTAATCTTCAAATAATCTAAAATTTTCACTGCAATTAAAAATGAAATATATATTATATTATTTTTAGAGCTAAAAAAAACATTTTTAAATAAAAAATAGGATGATTTTTCCATATAAGATAAACTAAAAAATAATATAGTTATAACCATTAAATAAGTTAAAAAAACATATTTAAAAGTATTTATTTTCCATTTAAATAATTTTTAATTAAAACTACATTTTTCAAAAATAATTTTAAAATGTGATATCATTTTAAATATATTAGTAAAAAAAGTTTACAAAATTATTTTTAATACCATTATCTTGATTTTTCATTTCATCAAACATATATATATATATATATTTTTAATAACTAAAAAAAATGGTTTGAAACTTCAATATTAACATAAATTTTCTATACTTCATATGAAATGACTCCAATGATAATAACAATGGTGAAAATAAAAAGGTTTGAAATAAAACACACTCAATGTTGAAAGCTCCTGTAGTTCTTAAAATATGGAAAAAGGCATCTCAATAATGTTTGATTATTTTCATATATGAATTTTAATTAAAACGTCTCTCTTCTCGCCTTCTTGATTTTTTTTTCCAAAAGATAACAAAAATGAAATTGGTTGAAGCTTCAATCCTAATATAAATTTCAATACTTCATATGTAATGACTGTACAATGAAAATAATAAGGTCTGAAGGAACGTACACACCCAATGTTAAATGCCCTGGTAGCTTTTGAAATGTAGAGAAAGACATCTCAATGTAATTGTTATGAGATTTGATTAATTTAATAATAATATGAATATCCATAATGTTTTTGATATGAATCTTAATTAAGATGCCTCTATTCACTCGGTAGTGACGCAATCATGCTTTTAACTCACTCGGTAGTGAAAATAACAAGGCTGGAAGGAACTGGCAGACCCAATGTTGAAATTCCCTTTTAGTTCTTGAAATATAGGGAAAGAAATCTCAATGTAATTGTTATGAGGTTTGATTGTTTTAATAATAAAATGAAAATTCATAATAATATTTAATATCAATCTTAAATAAAACGTCTGTATTCACTCGGTAGTGAAACAATAATATATTTAACTAACAATTTTCAATTAATTTAGTATCAGTGATTAATCACTAAATAATTGTAATTACTAACTAAATAATTTAGATTTATAAATTAATAAATTAAATAATTTGTATTTAAAATATGTACTGTATAAATATATAATATTTTTAAAGATATAATTTATACAATTTAATATTATTGGAATTAAATAAAATTATAAAAGATTAAAATTATTACTTATAATAATATAATGAAAGATTTGTTTGAAGATTAAAAATTATAATATTTTAATAATTTAGCAAGGGAAAAACAATATATTCGAACTTTGGTATTGAGTATGTTATAATTTTTTTTATTATTTACTAAATGGAAGTTTAGTTAACAATTTATATAATTAGATGTAATAAATTTTCAAATAATATAACTTGAAAATATTAAACAATTTAAGATGTTAGTTTGTTTAAAAATATGGATAATGAAGTGTTACAAAATAATTTATAAAACAATACAAATAAAATTGGAATGAAATATTGTGTAAATTATTATGTTAGATATTTATGAAATGCTTTGGTGAAGTTATAAAAAAAATGAGAAGATCTTTTATTAGTTTATGTTTTGTTTCATATGGTACATTATATATTTAGAAGTTACATACACTTTTGAGAGTCTCTATTAAGCTACCAAAGGTAGTCTAACTTTGTAATAGTTAGTATTTAATGCATATTTCTTGGCATGCAACATGTTTTCAATGCACATTTGCAATGTTCTTGATGATGGATTGAATTCCTAGAATGTGCAAAGTCTATATGTCTCTAAGGTGGGTCACTATAGAACTAAGGTGGGCATTATTAGGTTGTTGAGGTGACACACACACTTTTTTATTGACACCAATAAACATGTTAGAGCCATAATTTTCCAATAATGGCTTAAACATATGAAATTGGATATACATTGGAATATTGGAGTGACATATGCAGTAGGCATTCTCTAATATTTTTTTTGAGATTTTAAAAACCCAAAAAACATTATAAAATGTCAAAAAACTGTGAAATTCAATTTTTGACCCAAAACTACAAAGTTTGAAATGTATTAATTGTTGTACAAAACTAGACCACTTAGAGAGTATTACTTGTCCACCCTTAGAGAGCATTGAACCTCATTGAACCAAATTTTGCACTAAACGGTGTAGATTGTTGTTGTCACTAAAAAATACTATCATGCTTGAGCATAATTTCTATGCATTGAAATGTTTCAGTTTATGGATTTTATGCCATCGTGATTGAACCCGTACATTGACATTTAATGGATGTCGTCAATGTATCTCATGTGCTCTTGAAGGAATTGTTGGCCAAAAATGATACATGCATTTTTTAATTATCCAACATAACAAATTACACAATATATAATAAGGTTGTATAAATACTATAACCAATATTTGTGAGTGATACAAAATTGATTCTTGGGTTCTTCCATGATAAGTTGTAGGTTGTGGACGAAGTGTAGCAAGAAACGCTAATTATATATATATATATATATATATATATATATATATATATATCAAATAATTTTAGATACCATTGTACATGATGGTATGTATATCATTCTTAGCTAAACCATACTTTAGTGTGAAAATGTCTCTCCTTTTTTTTATTTTTTATCTTTACAAATCACGATTTTCAAAAAAGCACAAAAAATCTTAAAATAGTTAGAGACTTTTATTTTGCATCGAATCTCATGGACACCTAAGGAGTTTGACAGTTGTACCTCTTGATATGTATCTCTTTAGTAGGAAATTTTTGTTTCAACAAAGGCTACACTCGATAAATAACCCTATATATCATATCAAGACTACTTGTGGTAGCCACAACATTTCGTAATATTGGTATTTACATCAAAGATGGTATCCTTTGATGGTGTGTTCTTATTCCTAGGTATATTTTATTAAGAAACCGTATTATTTGATGTCTTGAATTCATAATTAAATTTGAAAGATCTTTTTATTTCTAGTGCAACAAATTTTCTTCAAACTTCAATGCAAACTGAATGTGTATACAAGCATATTGACATCAAAGAACTTAATATATGGTTGAAAATAGGGACTAAGGCCACTTATGTACTTCAAAATTTTATGCTTTGAATCTACAATGTGCATATTTTTTTATGAATTTAAAGGATTCTTTGAGATATCTTTATATAATTTGTGTTTGCATTGGTGCAGTTGTATCCATTGTTTGTAAAGTTTCTTCTTTTTTCTTGGAATTTTAGAAAACTTCCTTGACCACTATAATGTGGCATTTTCTTGGGTTAAAAAGGATTTTCTTATATTTGGTACATCATTTATTGTGTTTATTCCACAAAAAATGCACTATGGCAGATATCTTCAATGTAGAAATGACAATTTTATCACTCCTAGTGAAATCATTCATAGTGAAATAGAGCTAGAGATACTAAATCTAGTGGCCTACAACATCTACATCAAAATTTATCTTAGGGATGTTGGGGATGTAAAGGGTCATACAGGTATTGAAGGGCGAAACCCCACTAAAAGGGAAGTTTAAAATCACTACTAAATAAGTCCTCTACACTTATGATGTTCTTCAAAGTATTCCTACCCTTTTCTATCATATATTTTTTCTCTCAATCGAGGTAAACCTAATTATGTCACTCAATTTAAACTATTGAAATGGTATCTTCTATAGTTCTCACAATGACCTTTAACAATCTTGTAGGTAGATAATAGAAAATTGAATAGGTTGGTAGTTAGAACAAGTTTTAATATAGTTGACATTGAGAGAAAATGAACAGCCCAATTGCAATAATTGTAGTATATGGCTATGATACCAACAAACTAATTGAATGATGAAATAAAAGGGATATTTAAAAATATTGGACTATTTAGGTTACTAACATGAAATAATAAACACTAATGAAGAAAAATAATGAATGAAAAAGCATGAGAAATTTGGGATCAAAACAATATTTGTATAAACACATGAAATATTTGAGTCTAAATACAAATACAATGCTTGTAGAGTATGACCATGATATCAATGAACCAATTCTAGAATAGTAATCAAAGGGAATTTTAAATGCATTAGACTATTTAAGTTATGTCCTTGAAATAATGAATATTAATGAAATAAAATAGTGAATGAACCAACACAAATAAAATTAATTCACATATTATTTGTGTCATTGTGAAAGGAGAAGATTTTATGTTGTTATGGAAAAAAAACCTAATAAATTTCTTGAGGGACACTAAAACCCCCTCTGCATACACCCCAGCTATGGGGGTAATAAGCCTACCCTTGCCCTTAAACCCCTCCTTTGTTTGTGGTGCACATAGGTCATGCAAATAATATAGCACACCCAACAATGAGTGATGATCTAAATCATGTTCATTAGTGACAACACTCAAAAGCAAGTAAATTATATTATTAAAGGTAAATCTCCATAAAATTCTCTTAAAAAATGTTCTTACCAACATAGATTTTAAGGTAAAATCCATAAAGGTGGGTTAATATTTATTCAATAATAAGATTTTATGTGTCATAAAAAGGTACACATTTTCTTAATCAAATGTTCATAATTAATTAGAATTCAGATAAAATATGGGTGCTTATTAGTGTTTATGATTTCCATGAGCCTCATAACTATCCAACAGACTAAGTGTTTCTTTATGTTTATGATTAAAAATTTGTCTAAAGTTTTTCAAATAATACAATTGATTTATACAGTTATACTTACTTCATAAAGTAAAACTACAAATTCCATGCATATCTAATAAAACATATCAATTAAATGGAAAGTTGCCAACATTGTTCGGACAATGATTGCCACAAATCCCATCAATCTCTCATGTGGCGGTCACTCTAAGAAAGGGTTAAATCCTTGTGTTTCCTCTACATCAAATTAATTTCCTTCCACCCATCATTTTCAATATTATTGGAAGTATAAACTTTGAGTAACATTATGTTACTAAACTCCATCATTATATAGTTTATTTTTAGAAACTTTTCCAAAGAAATTACTCCTTTTACAAAACATCTTCCATTTTGCTTCTAATAACATCATTGGTTAATTGACATTTATTTATTAAGGTTCTCCAAATATAAGAACTTGGTTACAATCCCACACACACTACAAACATATGAAATTCTATGGTTTTTTGTATAACCAGCTTTCTCGTTGGGAACATGCACATGTACCTCAAAACTACAATATTATTTATGTGTGACAACTATTGATTAACAATGAATATTAATGTCAAATGGAGTAGAATTAGTAGGACAACAATGGGTGAAAAAATAAAAATATCTACCTTTTCTATGTACAATCCAATTTGTCAAATCTTATATTTGTTGCCACTCTTTTCACCTTCTCTTTCATGGTTCCACTTCATTCTCAAGTAAAAAATATATTATTTAGGTGTAGTACTTGAGTTATGGAAATTTTGGTATTTGTATTTGACCAACACTCTTTTCTTTCCTACTCATGGTAACTCTCCACTAAGTGGCCTACATACATTTAAATGCAATAACCTAACTACTTGGCTTCTAAGAATATAGATGAAAAATATCGCTTCCTTTTAAACTTTAATTTCTAAATTAGAGAAGGTCGTGAGTAACTTATGATCTATGGATCATACCCTTGACCCTTGTTACTTAGGTATTTCATACTCTTTGATGTTAGTTTACTACCTACAACAAGTGTAACTACATCAAGTTTGCAAAAGGCATGAAAACTCACAAGCTTAGTCAATATCAACGCTTCACGAACAAACATGCATTCATGGATGTTTAATATCACTTCCATTCCCTCATATAAAATTCATCTTGTGAAGAAAGAACTTTGTGCCAAACTTAACACATGCTTCACATCAAGAATTTTCTTAATCCTTCCATCTTTGAGCCTCACCTATATTCTTTGGCATCTAATGATTCCATATCTAAAACTTTCACTTAATAGAATATTCCTTTTATCTCAAGAAAACTCTTCATATTCGACCAACCAATTTTGAATATTCCCTTGAGATACTTCTCACTTTTCTTGTGCTTATTTTTATGGCATTTTGATTAAATCATGTTGACCACACTTTTTTTTATAGCATGCAACTGAGTTTAAATACTCCTTTGAGATTCTATTCACTTCTCTTGTGCATTTTTTATGGCATTTCCAACAAATAATGTTAACCATAATCCTCTTCCTACTTTGATGTCTATCATAAAAGTTGCTTAATTTAAAATTATAATTTCAAATAACTTATCATACAGAATGCCTTAATTTCATGGTTCTATTTGGTACATTTTCTTCTTGTTTGGGACCATGTAAGAAGGTGTTGATGGTGCTAGAAATCTGTCATCCAAGGGGGTCTCCCCGATGAAAAGTCCTAATCAGACTTCATACCATTTGGTGTGGGACCCCTTCCGGAAATAAGGCCTGTCTTCCATATGCTCTTATATATTTTCCTTGGCTACAATGGTTAGCACAAAAGAGTAATGTACATGTGTTTTCAGATGAACAAGTTAGTATGCCTTGTGGAATATTCAAATTCAGAATGTATCAAGATTATTCCACCAAAATGGAGATAAAATTGAGCCTTTAAAATAAAATTAATAGTACTGATCTAATAAAGACACACGAGCACATACATATGAATGAATCGTTGATCAACTAGCAAAATCGTTCACATAGAAGCAAGATTGTTAAAACACATAGAACACACCTTCAAGAAGATAGGTACCAAAGCCACCGAAATAGTTCAATTTCCTCAGTAAAAATGAAAACAACATACATCGCAAGCATTCAAAGAATAGTATTACAATATTTACAAAATATGCATGGAAGTGTTTTGGCTCAACAAGCTTCGAAATTGAGCAAAAGTTTCAAGATACATCAGTATAGTGAACACCACCAGCTCCAATAGTGGAGCATTAGAGCAACCACTCACTCTTCCAGTATAGTGAAGTCCTTTGTGAGCTACGAGGGTGTATACATAACAAATGGGGTGACCATTTGCCTCTTGTGTGACTCTTGGACTACCCTCATGATTGTTTGACTTCTCTATGACTTTTTGACTCCATGAATTTTCACATTCTATAGATGACTCTTGGGCTTCCACTATACATTACATTTCTCAAATATTAAAATTACATAATCCACAAATGATGTGGCGAATGATGACCCGTGACATGACATGGACTCTATGATGATATAGCAATGTCAAACCATTCTTATTATTGATATTTTTGTGTCTTATCGAGATATAGAACATGTTCTTATTCTTCCTCCTTCATAAGGCTTGAAGGTAGGGAGTCTTCAATATGACCTTGATCTCCAATAGTTATCGCAATTTGGTGTCCCTTTGTATATCTTTGATTGATCAACTTGTCTTTGCAACCACAAAGGTGTCTTCTAGTAGTGTCTCCTTCTTCATCTCCTTCATCATCATCCTATCATAACATGCTATAATACTTGCAACTGAATTCCACTCATGACAAGATGACATCAGTCTGATAAGCCCCTAGTCTAGCATTCTTCATGACAACCATGGACTGAGCTAGAACTAGGTGATAGGCTGAGAAACTGGCTCAAGGATTGCACAATTGCACAACTCAGGAGGTCAGAGGCCCAAACTAAGCCTTGGGACTATGTAGTGCATAGTTTAGGATGGCCATTGTGAGGCAACTGCAATGTTGAGGAGCTCCAGGGGTTGGGCTAGAGGCTTCGAGCTACCTATTAGAAATTAATTAATAGAGTAATGAAATTAATAAAATATTGCAGAAACATAAATACAGAAATGCATTGAACAAGAGAGACACAAATATACGTGGTTCACCCAGTTTGACCTATGTCCATGAAGAAACAACCAATCCTTCCTTTTATATTATCCAACAAAATGAAAAGATACAACCTATAACAAATCCACTGAAATTTCCTCTTCTCTCTCACATAGACTCCTCTTCCTTCCTTACTCAGAATAATAATACACAACCACAATGTAATTCCCTCATACAAACCGAGGGTTGCCTTCTAGGGAAAAATTAACATAACTTCTACCGTCAAATCATCCACCTAATGAATGACCCTAATTGACTACGAACATGTTGTGGGGGGGCTCCAAAAATGTAGCCACTTCCCCCTAGAGCCCCAGGAAACTATAATGGGGGGGCAAGCCCCCCCACACCCCCCATCGGGGATTGGGATCAAAAAACGACTCAGACAAGACCTCTTAATCTCAAAGATAATCAAGCTCCACATCCAACACTACATGTTGCACAGTTCTAAAGGAATAATGGCTAAGGACCTACGTAGTTCAAGAGGTCAAGGTTGAGGCTTGTTGCTTGAGACTGGGTAGTGTGCAGAAAAAGGTGACTAAAAGTTTATGGCTACACAATTTTGGAGCTCAAGGGTCGGGACTGAGAACTGACGCCATAGTGTGCAGTTTTAGAAGGTAGGAACTGTGTTGGGACTGAGCACTGACGCCATAGTGTGCAGTTTTAGAAGGTAGGAACTGTGCGTTGCACAGTTCCAAGAGGAAAGGTCTAAGCTTGAGGGCTGAGACTGCGGAGTGCACAATTCAAAAAGGTTGAGTGAGGTCAAGTTTTTCGGGAAGGCACTTTTCCATATTTGGCTAAGTGTGGGATCAATAACGCCAAAGTGAACAAGGACACAACTTAAGCATGATCACACACTTATAATAGTTTACAACATAACATTGATCACTTAGAACACATGAATAACATACTTCCCTCAATGTGATGACATTGCAACAAATCTTCCCAAGTTCGACACTAAAGTTATGGTTTGCGACGACAATGACAACACTTGTGCGACAATGCTTGAAACTTTGGGAATGAGTGTGATACATGTCTACATGATAATAATCACTCATTAGCACTAAGATTATCCCTTGAAACAAACCAAAACTACATTTGTGTGATGTGTGACACTTGTTATGCTAAAAGATGACACTTGCAACAGTGAGAGGAAAGTGAAAACAACACTAGAAAAATGCAAATTAAATTGAAAGAAACACATGCGAGAACGAATATAGCATGAAAATGACACTTATTAAAGGGAAACAAACAAAAGAAATAGTCGTAAACAAGAAAGCGACATTTACGAAAGCGAAGTGTGCAAAAGCGATAGCTGGAAAAACTCACAGAAATAGAAGAAAAATCACAACCAAAAGTGAGAGACTATTGACAAAAGTGCGTACTGGCTGTCAACATAGATTGAACATTCCACATCCATTGTCTTGGACTTTTGCTATGTCTTCTCAATCTTGCATAAAAGATAGCACTGATGGACTTGCTGTGAACTGAGCAGGTGTGAGTAGGCGACTTTGACACTTACAAACTGAGAAAAATGTTATGATACTTAACAAAGCATCAATCACCCATAAAGTGACCATGGAACAAACGATTGCAATATCCACAGTAGGCTCCAAAATTCAAGCATAAACCAAATTTTGGAGGGTGCTTCTCACAGTGACAACAAAAAGCCACAAAACTCATCCAATTATTCTTACAATATTATACTATAAATCTAAAAAATTACAAAGTAAGATTATACTATGGTATTCTTTAAACATGCTCATACACATGGTAATGAATAATTAAAAATTTTAGTGAAAACATTCAAATGATAAAATTGAAGGCCACAAAACTCATCCAATTGTTTTTTTACAATATTGTCTTATAAATCTAAAAACCACAAAATAAACTTATATTATGGTTTTCAAAAATATTGAAAACGTTCAAATAATAAAATTAGAAGCTACCAAATTCATCCATTTATCCATACAATATTATCCTATAAATCTAAAAAATTCACAAAATAAAATTATGCTATGGGTTTCTTTAAACATATTACATCTGGTAATGAATTGATTAAAAAAATTAATTATTAGAAATTCAAATAATGAAATTGAAACATTCATTTGAACGTGATCAAAAGAATCACTTTAAATTATAATTTATTAAACTAAAAATCTACCAATTTTTTTTTTTTAAGTTATCGACATCAAATCTCTCGTTCTTTATTCTCTAGTCATCTTACTTATACAATAACAATCCCCACTAGGAACAACGATTATTTAAGCCTCTACGTGGATGTGGTTATAGTGTTAGAAATTTCACACATTATTGTTTAACCCTCTCTATGGATGTAGCCATAGTGTTAGAAATTTCTGACCCGAAGAAAAGAGACATCTAAATCAATGTTCATCATCCCGTTTAACTGCGTAGCGTTTCACGTATCGAGTACAACTTTCAACCATCTCACAGCTCCGATTAATACCCAAGAGAAGTGAGACTTCTCAATTTTCTAACCAGGGCATACCGAATCTAATCAAGTACAAGAAAATAAGCATGAAAATAAGCACAACTCGTATATCTCTTAGAAAAAATACTCAATACTCAAGGTTATTAGGTATGGAGGTGTATTGACAGTTTAGTATAAGGGTTATGTGTGATTTTGTGTTCAATATAGAGTTGATAGGCATTGTTTAAAAATTATTATTGTAATATTAAAAATAAAGATAATTACACATATTTGATTAGTTTTAATTAAAAAGATTATAAATTATTAATAATTCTATTCTTATTGTGCTTATTTAATTGGTTATTAATATTATTCTTAACCTTATAATAGGATATAAAAGAAATGTGAAAATATTTAGCTTTTATTCTTAAAGTTATAAATAAAATATTTTGATGTCTATATCAAATAATCTAATTTTATATTAATTTATTGAAAAAAAAAATGTTTCTGTTATACCTATTTCAATATTGTTTGAATATTCACATTACCCAATATATTCTATATGAACGCTATATGTATATACCAAGATAAAATAGAAAGAAAAATGACTTGTTAAAATATTTCAATGTTCAAATATAAATAATAAAAAAAAAAAAAAAAATCATTTAGAAAAATATATTATTCATTCAATTTTTAATACAAATTATTATTATTATTATTATATTTAAAAATACAATCAAAACAATAATAAAATATACATTTATTAATTATATATAACCATTCTAGAATTATTTTTATTTTCACTACAAATTTATGAAACCTAATAAAGAATTAAATTCATAATATATAAATATTTTTTTTAGTTTTACATTTAATAAAAAAATTTATATATCAAAAATTGATTTTTTCAAAAACTTGATAAATGGATGATTAAAATAAGGCGACCACCATGTCAAGAGTCGGTAGCGGGTCACCGTGAGTCGCTCTCTGTTTAGTGGAAACAGAAGCGTACGCAGCAGGAAAGATGATAGGTTTCCTTCACTTCACCACAAATTTATTCGTGTTTATGTCCTCTTCCAATCAAGTTGGTTGTGACTTTATGAATTTATTCGTGTTTATGTCTTCTTCCAAGCAAGTTAATTGTGAATTTATTATCATGTGTACTATTTATATCAATCACTTTAAATTTCAATTTCCTACTCTTGGCGTCATGACATAGGTATATTCATATCAATCCCTCTAAGTTTCAATATCGTACTCTTTGGCATATTCTGCAGGTCGAAAAACCCCTTCCGGACGCCAGTGTCCAGAGTCGACGAGGCTTTAGGAAAATGAATATACACTTCGAATTTTACAAGGGCTTTTGATTCTTTGGCGTATTTTGCAGGTCGAAAAACCCCTTTGGGACGCCCGAGTCCAGAGTCGACGAGGCTTTATGAAAATGAATGTACACATTGATTTTTACAAGGGCATTTGATTATAGAACCACCTCCTTCTATGCCATTACGCCTACTGAGACAGGGGCGGGAAACGAAGAACGTGGGTATGGCAATGGCAGGGAAATATGATTTAATGAGAAGCGTTTTAATTATCCTCTCTCTATGTACATGTATACGCTTCGCAGCAGCTGATCCGGAGATTTCTATCGTTTGGAGCAATTGTGGAGAGAGCGGCAATTATACATATCGAAACGGTAGCGCTTTTCAGCTTAATCTAAACAAGGTTTTGGATTCACTGGTGAAAAATGTTTATGCCACCGGATTCAATACCTCTTTTGTTGAAAGTCAAAGCAACAATAGTACTGTTTATGGCCTTCTGCAGTGCAGGGGAGATTTAGATTCCCCGGATTGCGAGAAGTGCGCATCCACGGCTAAAATGAACCTTGTTCAGGGATGCCACAACACTTCTGGATTCATTCAACTAGACGGCTGCTTCTTGCGTTACGACGATCATAACTTTTACAATGACATTGAGAGTACCAAGGCGACGCCAGAAAATGTTCTTTGCAACACTGGGAACAGCAGTCAGCCACAACTGTTCACAAATGCTGTGAGAGCCTTGCTCTCGAACAGTACCGCTGAAGCTCAACAAAGCCCCAAACTTTTCTTCGTAGATTCAGTCGCTGGCTCTTCTAATGCATCGCAGATTATTTACAGCTTAGCACAGTGTTGGAGAGATCTGTCCCGGACAGGTTGCGGGTCGTGCCTGACTTATGCCGTAGAAAGAATATTCAAGTGCCAACCTGGAGCTCTGGGGGCACAATTCGGATCTCAGAACTGCTACTTGCGTTACGAGGTTTATGAATTTTATAATGCTTCAGTTGTATCGCCGCCACCAGCGGAAAGTCCTCCTGCATCCTCCGGTAATTTTTTCTCGAGGAATACACGGGTGTTGTGGCTGTGGGGCTTCGTTTATTTCTATTTAACTAAAACATAGCTTACTGGTTACTGACAGCATTTTGTGTAAATTCGCAGAAGGAAAGACACCTAGCGTCTTGGGTATAAGTCTGGGAGTAGTATTAGCCGCTGCGTTTGTATTAATTGCAGTCATATGCCTTTGGAAGTGGAATATTTGCTCCCTTCTGAAACCTCCGGAAGAGATTTATCGAATCGGAGGTACTGAACTTGCAGCTAACTTACTCATTTTTATGGACATAAGATGCTTCTGATTACGTTGTGTGCAAGATAAATAGATACCTTGTAATTGTTTTCGCAGGTGGGGAAGATAATTCTATCTTAGGGCCGAGCATAACGAATCCAGAGCTGATTTTCAAGTACGAAATTCTGAGAGAGGCTACCTCCAATTTCAAACTAGAGAACAAACTTGGAGATGGAGGTTTTGGATCAGTCTATAAGGTGAGAGCTTAATATCTCACAATTAAATAAATTAGATATTCGCAAATAGCAACACCTACTAAAATTCAAGGAAAAAAACAGAAGATTTTGAAGTTTGTCTATCTGCAGGGGGTTCTCCCTGATGGCAGAGTGGTTGCAGTTAAACGGCTCTATATGGGTACAAGGCATGCAGATGCTGAATTTCTGAATGAAGCGAATTTGATCAGTCGTGTTCAACACAGAAATCTAGTGAAATTGCTTGGTTGCTCAGTTGAAGGCTCAGAAAGGATACTAGTTTACGAATATCTCCCGAACAGTAGTCTTGACAAGTTTCTATTCGGTTTCTACTACTCCTTAATCCTTGATGGTTCTTGGATTCGTTTGCTTTTATATGTAGCTTGCAGGTAATAAATTTACTGTCTGTGATCCATTGCAGATGCAACGAAACGTCATCTACTTGACTGGAAAGAGAGGTATGAAATCATTGTTGGAACTGCACGTGGTCTGGCCTATCTACATGAGGAATCACATATTCGGATCATTCACAGAGATATTAAAGCCGGCAATATTCTGTTAGATGATAAACACAAACCCAAAATAGCAGACTTTGGGTTAGCCAGATTCTTTGCAGAAGATCAGAGCCACGTCAGCACACGGGTTGCAGGAACTTTGTAAGATTTTTCTCCTAGAGTTCCCAACTGATTGTTTAATTAAGTTACAGACGTACATGAATCAATTAGAACTCATATATCTGAATATGGATAATATTGTTTTGAAGTGGCTATGTTATGGAGATTTGATTGGGTATGAAACTGTGCAGAGGTTACATGGCCCCTGAGTACGCCTTACGGGGACAGTTGACAGAGAAAGCAGATGTATTCAGTTTTGGAGTGCTTCTACTTGAGATTATCAGCGGAAGAAAGAATCAGACTTCAGATGAAGACATGGAGTTTCTCATCGAAGGAGTATGGTTTATGTGGATGTCATATTTCGAATCTAATTTTTCTTAATTCTTTATAGTGTTACATCCATTGCTAACAAAAGTTTTTATTTGACGAAGCAGACATGGAGACTATATACTACAGATAGAGCTTTAGAAATTATGGATCCCACATTGGAGGGCAGTTATTCCTCGGAGGAAGGGATTAGACTGATTAGAATCGGTCTTTTGTGCACGCAAGCAGCAGCTGCGTTGCGGCCTTCAATGTTCCGGGTGGTGGCGATGCTGACAAGTGAGACCGAACATCCTCCTTCGCCCACAAAGCCTGCTTTCATAGATCTGGATATCGCGGGCGGACCTCAGAAAGCTAAACGTGGTAAAGTAATTGATCCGGACAAAACGTCGAGCAGTACAGCAACTACTTCTACGGCACCTTCTGAAATTCACTCTGTAGCTGCGGATCCTTCATCAGGGACTCTGGAGCCGAGGTGAAAATCACGCAATGCCTCTTTCCATTATCGCTACCATGTCAGACAGCATTATCTTCTCAGTAATGGTTGAATCGTTTTTAAATCTGGGAATTCATTTTTATATTTGTGTACAGTTACCAAGTTTGAATTGTAATCACGCAATGCCTCTTGGCATTATCGTATACCTTGTCAGACAGAATTATCTTCTCAGTAATGGTAGAATGGTATTTAAATCTGGGAATTGTTTACGTTTGTGTACCGCTACCAAGTTAGAATTCGGATTCCAGTTTATGCGATACGATAAAATTTTAGATGAAAATCAATTCTGAAAAATTTGACTGTGTACATCTTAAACATTTAAATATCTATAATTTAGTAGAGTTTAGGTTTTTGTAATCCATATCAAGTTTACAATAGATTTTTCAGCGAAGATTATATGAGACATTATTTGTCTACGCGTTTCAAATCAACCAGTGTGGTTCATTGTCCTGACGATTAACCACACTGGTTGGTTCGAAACGCGTCGACAAATGATGTCTCATGTAATCTTCGCCAAAAAATCTTTTGTAAACTATCTCTAATTTGTTTTATATAATAGAAGTGAAAATCACGCAATGCATCTTAAATCTATAATTTATTTTCTGCAATAGAGGCGAAAATCACACAATGCCTCTTAGCATTATCGTATACCCTGTCAGATCTTCTCAGTAATAGTAGACAGGTTTTCAAAATTGGGAATTGTTTACATTTGTGTACAGTTACCAAGTTAGAATTCGGTTTCGAATTCCTGAGATGCGATAAAATTTTAGATGAAAATCAATTCTAAAAGAATTGACAGTGTACATCTAAATATCTATATTTTCTCACAAGAAAAAATTCATTTTTGTTCCATTCAATTGAAATTTAAATAATTTCAAATATTTTGATGAACATATCATTTTGGAACCATACTTTGTCTTTTGATTAACATATCTTTTTGGAAAACCATTTTTTGTGTTTCCTTTTCAAAAAAGATTCGAAAAATCAATTATCCTTATATGGTATGCTCACCTTTCCGGTTCAGTTCAAATTCTTTGCTTTCTTGCTTTGTCAGGTTTCTAGGCCCATTTGGTAACACTGAAACTGAAAAAAACTAATATTTCGAGGCCCAAAAGGCACAACTGAAATTGAAACTGAAAAATAGTAATATTTCCCAACACACGATTAGTTGCCATTTCCTACACGCAATCCGGCCGCCATCTATTTTGTGTTTAGTGGGCCACTTCATGTATTCTCTGCATCCAAATTAACAAATCCTCCTAGTGGATCAGTTATGAATCATGGATTTTCGAGAGGCTGATCCACACTAGCTATTTATACTGTGCCGTATCGAATTTTTATCGAATTATTTTATATTTGAATCGTATAGATGAATTTCTTTTATTTTTTGGAGGAAGCAAATTTGGAAACTATGGTGCACTTCTCCATAGAATTTATTGAGATTTCGAGTTTCAATATTGAATATAATGAGCTTTAATGAGGTTATTAAGGAAGATACTTAGATTTCGTTTATGATTTTATTTAAATATTTCATATTTTAAAGTTTTTGGTTGGAATTTTTTCAAATTTATTTTGTGAGTTTTTATTGGAATTTAGTTAATATTTTTTTATTAGATGGTGTTTTTTTTTTATTTAAGATTTATTGTTTATTAGATAGTGTTATTGATATTTAATATTTGTTGTTTATTAGATTATGTTTTTTTGTTATTTAAAATTTGCTTTTGAGAGTTTATAAATCAAATTTATGCTTCCAAAAAATTCCTATAATATTCTCAGTAAATTTGACTAAAAAGTATATAGCAAAAATCTCTAAAAAGTCATGCTAGTTTCATGTGGCTAAGCCTAAGTTCACTTGGAAATTAACCACCCGCTCTCTAAAAATCCTTTCCTAGAGTGATGTTGTTATCTTCAACAAAAGTGAAGGCACAATTCCCCCTAATCTAGTCTCCCATTGGTTATACACAGTGAGTGTTTGCATCATTTTCATGTGGAGAATAGCAACTCCACCCGAGTGTTGTGAGAGTGTTCAATAGCTTGTGAAGGGGAGAAACCTTTCGTTAATATTCAATAGTGGCGAGGTAGTGGGATCTAGCTCCTTGTGTTTACTTGCATTTAACAAAATCAACGCAGGATGTCACACCACTCTTTTCACAACTTCTCCCCAACTCCTCTTGCATTATTCTATAGTCTTCATGGATAATTTGACAAAGCATGAATATTTAAGTCCTTTATGCACTTAATATCCCAAGATCAATGATATCCTTGCATTCATCTTATGAATTTATCAACTCCGCTACCATTTGTGTGACCCCTCCATCCGAGGAATCCTCACAAGATCCCCTCAGTGTTCCTTGCATGCACGCTTACCTGGTTTGCCAACAACCTTACCCCCCTTGACTCCACTATAATCTCTCTTGGTTATCTTTCCTTTCAACATAATACCTAGGTGAACATCAAATTCCTTTAGTGCACCCTCACACCTAGTAGTTTTATCATCCTTTCCACCAGACCTCCCACAATGTTGCGTCAAAGAAGAGATGTTGTAATGGCTCGAGTGATAGACATGAGGGAAGTTATCGAGATCACTCTTGAGTGCAATCAATGACTCAAAGATATAGGGATTCAACTTTGGAGCACATTTAGTCTACAATGGACAGAGCGACTTTGGAAGCTATGGAAGAGCAGAATGTTTACATTGATGAGGATATACTTGGACATGTTGTAGATTGCTTCCTTGATCCGAGTTGTACATGTGGTCGAAAAACTTTGTATCTATACACTATTGAGCTCCATTTCCATCTCAAAATGCTTATTGGAAAAGCTTTGGAGGAAAAAAGAGACAATAACAAAAAAAAATCTCTACAACTCAACATTGCTTAGGATTGAGGCCTTGCTTTCTAAGGGAAAGATACCATCTTCTCCAAGAACCCTTATTGTGCCAATTGACATGTCAACTTCAAACTAGTCTATTTTATGGCTAATTCTTTTTGCTTACAATAGTGTTTTTGACTAGTTATGGATGCCATGAGTTATCTTAGGCGATGTCTAGTGTAGCTCCAATTTTGTTACTCTTAGTCATAAAAACTTCAATACTGTTATTTAGGTGAACACTTGGTATGTCAACAATATTTTTGAGTATTATGTGATTTTTTTGGACAAATACAATTTTTATTTTTTATTTTTGACTGGTTTCCCAATGATACAAGATAACCAAAATAGATTGTTGTATGCTCTTTTTTTTGGATAATCAATAAAATTTAAAGTTAAAAAATATATATCTTCCTTTTTTTTTAATTTATTATTATAATAAATATATTCATATTCAAATTCAAATTTAATCTATATATATATATATATATATATTGTTGATAAGTGGGTGAATCCTGAAAATCACTCTTACCCTGTGGCTGAGAGGCCATGACTCAGGGGCATCTAGGCCGTCAAAGTCACTCG
Source organism: Pinus tabuliformis (assembly GCA_031772625.1). Lineage (NCBI taxonomy): Eukaryota > Viridiplantae > Streptophyta > Pinopsida > Pinales > Pinaceae > Pinus > Pinus tabuliformis. Next base: position 650,193,630 of record CM062818.1, on the reverse strand, counting down.
GGGATCGCACCCGGCCTGAGCCGCACCAACAGAAACCATGCTGGATTTTTTGGTATCGGCGAGACTAGAACCGGTGACCTTTACATATGGAGCGCCTTAACAGCACGCTCCTTCACCGACTGTTCTATATCTCTTTGATAATTTAATAAAAATATATTAAAAATATGTTAATTTTTTAAATTTAAATTTAATATAAATATATTTAAAAATATTATTTTTTTATATGTTATTATGAAATAAGACATATAAAGTACACATCCCCGTGAATCAGACCAACTGAAAAATATATATATAATAAATTCTTTAAAATTACAACGATTTCTTTTTATATTTTATTACTATTCAATATTTTTTTAAAGATATAATTTTTTAATGGTTAAACATCACATTTCACAAATTAAAATTGTATTCTATATGTATAAAATTATGTGCTGATTTATTTTTTTAATATGTAAAATACTATTAATAAATTAATGGAGAAATGAGTCGGGTAAATATTTTAGCTAGTTTAAAATTAAAATTTATTTTTATAAAATAAATAATATTAGTTTATTAATTTATTTTTTAATAAATAAAATAATATTTAAATTGTTAAGATAGTCTTCGGCAAAATCACATAATCAATCTTTTGTCGACGCGTTTCGAACCAACCAGTGTGGTTCATCGTCAAGACAAGTTGAAGGACTGATCTGGCTAAGCCTGATTAAATAGAGTGTGCAGAGATCCCAACGGTTATATTGCAACGGCTAATTTTGACTTAGTCAAACTAATAATTTTATTATTAACCGAAACCTACTATTATTAGTTAATTGAATATAATAAATATAATGTTTAAATATGATGGTCATTATATTTATTAAAAATCTATATTTATTATTATTCTTAAATTAATTAATTCCAAATAAATAGTATTAAATTACTATTAATATTTAGAATTTAGTTACAATGGTAATTGCTTATTTAAAAATTGTTTATACCTAAGGATCCAATGGTAAAGATATAATAGTTATAAATTATGGTAAATTCATAATGGTAAACTACCCATAATGGTCATTAATAAATTATATTAATATTCCCAAATTATTTAACTTCTAAATAAATGGTAATAAATTACTATTGTTTTTAGAATCAAGTTATAATAGGTAAAAGTTTAAACCAAAAAATCATTTTAATTTAAATTTTTTTTTTTTTAATTGTAAAGGCCCATTCGAAATTAAATTAATAAGTACTAACCACTAATCTATATTTTCTTAATAATTTATAGTTCTAATAATATTAAAAAACAATAAATAGTATTTTAGTTAAATTAATATTCCTAGAATGTAGTTTACCTAAGGTAAATGCCATAATTAACATACATGTTTATTAATAATAGTATATTTATTGGTATATCATATATTTAACCTTAAGGGTCATTAGGTAAAATTGGATTACCTCTTATCAATAATTATATTCAATAATTTATCAATAATAATTTACTAAAATTCTTATTAGAATTAATTATGTTATTAGTTATTAATCTTATCACTTATAAGGTTTAGAAAAGGAAGGCCTTTATTAATTCAATAAAAGGAAATCAGCTAAAAGTAATAATCAATGAAACAATCTAATCTAATTTAAAACACCCCCTGGAATAAGGTTAATACTAACAAACTAAAACCTCAAGCACTCCAGATTAATAAGGCAACCCGCCAAAACCAGAACTTGAGGAGAGGGAAGACAGAAACCCTAAGAAGGAACAAAGAGGGAAGGGTGGAGGCTAGGAAGACAACGCTGGGACCCAGCAACTGCTAATCTTCCAGCCATCATCCCTATTAAGATTGTTCGGCCTTTTCTCAATCTCCAGGGCCTCTCTAAATTTACGATGGTGAAACTGCGCAACTTTGGCAATGACTTGAGCATCTTCTATACAAACATGATGCATAGTCTTCCCTGCATGCTCAGCTAGGGCTGAGGACTTGGTCCTACCATGTCTTAAGTCAGCCGAATGCTCACTGATCCGTTGATTGATAGAGCGACCAGTCTCACCAATATAAGGGGTCCCACAGGAACAGGGAATGACATAGACGCCTTTCATGTCCTTATGGTCAATAGGGTCTTTCACAGACCTAAGGGAGCTACGGATAGTACGGAGGGGTCTAAACGTTGCGGGCACATCGTATCTCCTCAGAACCCTCGCAATCCTATCTGTAGTCCCTTGGATGTAAGGAAGGTTCACACCCAAGACATGGTCTTTGGGAACCTTTCGGATTGAAGGCTCCTTCTTGGCCTTGAGGAAGGCTTTTTGACCAAGGCGCCTATTATAACCATTCTTCTCAAAGACATCAAGGAGATGAGCCTTCTCCGCTTCCAGGCTCTCCTCATCCGAAATTCTAACAGCACGTGTGGCAAGCGTGCTAAGGACTCCTAACTTCTGAGCAGGGAAATGATGCGACGACGCATGCAAGTATTGCTCAGTATGCGTCTTCTTTCTAAACACCTGATGAGAAAAGGAACCATCCACCTTCTTAGAGATGAGAACATCTAGGAACGGAAGACAACCATTATCTTCTTTTTCCATCGTGAATTTAATGGCAGTGGATTGGTTATTGAGGTGACAGAAGAAACGCTCCAGCTCGACCGGACCATGAGACCAGACAACACCAGTGTCATCAACAAATCTTTTCCAAAGCTTCGGTAAGAGACGAGAGGAGGCCAAAGCCTTAGACTCAAAATCCTCCATGAAGAGATTAGCGATGACAGGGGACAAGGGGGAGCCCATGGCAACTCCGCAAGTCTGCTCATAGAATTCTCCCTCGAAGCTGAAAAAGGTGGAGGAAAGGCAAAGCTCAACTAACTTAGCCGTATCAGGGTCAGTTAGCTTATTAATTACCATCATGGCCTCATTGATAGGAATACAAGTGTAAAGAGAGACCACGTCGAAACTTACCAAAATGTCCCCGGGTTCAAGATTAATTTTCTTAAGATCCTCAATAAAAGAAGCTGAGTCTTTGACAAAGGACTCAGTCTGCCCTACCAAGGGTTAATGGTTTGGGTGTTAGCAGTAATTTAAGTATCATTAATAAGCATTATGGTATTAATAACTTGGGCAATTACGATAATAATAATGCAATATATATATGGGATAATAAAAATAAAAAAGTCAAGATTCCGAATGGTGTTAAAGCATACAATAATAATAGTGGTTGGTATGATAAAGGGTTAGATGGGATTGATTGCCTTGATCATAGAGTTAGTAGTAAGGGTCCGTCGTCGGGTAAGTCGGATTCTTTCCCTCAGGACAATAAGGTAATAAATCTGTCGAGTTTTTCCTTTCCGCCCGCGGTTTTTAGTCTCTTAAGGAAGGGTCTTAACTTTGCCTTAGCTCCCAGAAAAATCCCGGTTGAAGACATCATTTGTGATGTGGAATATGGCATTAAGAACCTTCCTGATAAGATTAAAGACACGATCAGGCAGGATTGCGTCGTTGCCCTGAGGAGGGCTAAGCCCCCCCGTAGCAATATTAGCAAGGCTGAGTTTGAGGCTCTGAGGACCTTGAACGAAAATCAGGATGTTGTGGTCTTAAAAGCAGATAAAGGTGGGGCTGCCGTTATCATGGATAGGAAAGATTACAGAACTAAGATGCTTGACCATCTCTGTAATAGTGGGAGTTATAAGAAGCTTTTGAAAAATCCTCTCAACACTATCCGTGGCTCCCTCAGGTCTGTGAAAGACCCTATTGACCCTAAGGACATGAAAGGCGTCTATGTCATTCCCTGTTCCTGTGGGACCCCTTATATTGGTGAGACTGGTCGCTCTATCAATCAACGGATCAGTGAGCATTCAGCTGACTTAAGACATGGTAGGACCAAGTCCTCAGCCCTAGCTGAGCATGCAGGGAAGACTATGCATCATGTTTGTATAGAAGATGCTCAAGTCATTGCCAAAGTTGCGCAGTTTCACCATCGTAAATTTAGAGAGGCCCTGGAGATTGAGAAAAGGCCGAACAATCTTAATAGGGATGATGGCTGGAAGATTAGCAGTTGCTGGGTCCCAGCATTGTCTTCCTAGCCTCCACCCTTCCCTCTTTGTTCCTTCTTAGGGTTTCTGTCTTCCCTCTCCTCAAGTTCTGGTTTTGGCGGGTTGCCTTATTAATCTGGAGTGCTTGAGGTTTTAGTTTGTTAGTATTAACCTTATTCCAGGGGGTGTTTTAAATTAGATTAGATTGTTTCATTGATTTTTACTTTTAGCTGATTTCCTTTTATTGAATTAATAAAGGCCTTCCTTTTCTAAACCTTATAAGTGATAAGATTAATAACTAATAACATAATTAATTCTAATAAGAATTTTAGTAAATTATTATTGATAAATTATTGAATATAATTATTGATAAGAGGTAATCCAATTTTACCTAATGACCCTTAAGGTTAAATATATGATATACCAATAAATATACTATTATTAATAAACATGTATGTTAATTATGGCATTTACCTTAGGTAAACTACATTCTAGGAATATTAATTTAACTAAAATACTATTTATTGTTTTTTAATATTATTAGAACTATAAATTATTAAGAAAATATAGATTAGTGGTTAGTACTTATTAATTTAATTTCGAATGGGCCTTTACAATTAAAAAAAAAAAAAAAAATTTAAATTAAAATGATTTTTTGGTTTAAACTTTTACCTATTATAACTTGATTCTAAAAACAATAGTAATTTATTACCATTTATTTAGAAGTTAAATAATTTGGGAATATTAATATAATTTATTAATGACCATTATGGGTAGTTTACCATTATGAATTTACCATAATTTATAACTATTATATCTTTACCATTGGATCCTTAGGTATAAACAATTTTTAAATAAGCAATTACCATTGTAACTAAATTCTAAATATTAATAGTATTTTAATACTATTTATTTGGAATTAATTAATTTAAGAATAATAATAAATATAGATTTTTAATAAATATAATGACCATCATATTTAAACATTATATTTATTATATTCAATTAACTAATAATAGTAGGTTTCGGTTAATAATAAAATTATTAGTTTGACTAAGTCAAAATTAGCCGTTGCAATATAACCGTTGGGATCTCTGCACACTCTATTTAATCAGGCTTAGCCAGATCAGTCCTTCAACTTGTCCTGACGATGAACCACACTGGTTGGTTCGAAACGCGTCGACAAAAGATTGATTATGTGATTTTGCCGAAGACTATCTTAACAATGTTATGGATCACAGAAGTCTAAATTCCTTAATATTTAAATTTTCAATTTTCAATAAATATGTATATGTATGTGTTCATGTGAAAGCATATGCATTGCACACTTGTATATATGTATATGTATGTGTTCATGTGAAAGCATATGCATTGCACACTTGTATATGAATAAGTTCTTGTTCTAATCTTATTTTTTATTTTTTCATAACACATTTATTCTAAACCATACTTGGCACCATCTATACCACCACATAAGATGCCATTAAGTCTATGAAACATATTAAAATTAAATAGATATAATTGAAGAATGACAAACATGAACAGTGTGATATATATTCAAAAATATTAATTTTGAAAATTAACACTAGATATCTATTATTTCTTTAGTCAATTTGGCTAAGTTTATCAAAATAGACCACTTGAAGTGCATTATAATGGAATATGGCACTTACCATTTAAATGGATTTCATTTAATCAAATGAAAAATATCACGAGCTACCTAGTACATGCATTTGTAAACTATCCATCATTTTACCATATAAGGTTTAACCTAATCATTCTTAATGTGTCAATAAACATTCCCCCCTTTAAAGTGACTTGGGATAATCACATATTTCCCTCAAACTCTATTAACTGAGTATCTAGGATTACAATGACCCCCCTTAATTTTCTCACATAGGTCTCCACTTAGAACTTACATTGGCAAGATACAAAATAAGGGGTATGCATGTTAAAAGTAATCTTATATCCATATGCCCTTTTACATCTAATTAACTCCTGCCTCCAAAATACTTGCCACTAAATACTCAAGAATATGATGATATCAAATGTCAACTTCGTTTCCCACATCCTTCTTGCTTCAAATACGATTACATAATTTGAGTAATTATTCATTATTTGCTTATATTTTATTATGACATTAACCATGGATCATAAAGCCATGAACCATTACTTCATTTTGGGCCTCCAATGCCCAAGATATAAAGAATTATCATATTTACCTTAAGGAACATATTTTCAATATTTAATGTAGAGCATTTCCAAAGTTTTCTTTCAAGCCAAAAGTATACCTAGGAGGAATCAAAATTTGTGTTCCATGTCAATGCTAAAAATCTATAGCCATATTCCTACAAATATTTTAGTATGAAAGATAAGTAAGGCATATAAATTATTTGTTTAAATCTACTTGGAAAAAACTGGCTAGGCTAACTTGGTGTTACTTTTATAACCTTATTTTCCACTTCATTTCAGTAGAGAGAACCAAGTTCAAGTTTCCTCAGTTGCTAGCCATAATGCATCCCTTTTTACCTTTTTTTTATCATATGGGTATTATAGGGAATTTATTAGATGTTACAGGGCTGAAATTAAATAATTGAGTAATTTCTCATAACTATATTGTCATGATTTCATAATTATAAAATAATAATTATTACACAATTGAGAAGAAAGTTCGTAGTGAATTGGGAAAAGATCATAATTGAGCATAAAACTTGTGCATGACTTGTAATTGCTTGGTTAACATGCCATAAAGTCTATCCATGACTTGTATCCACCTAATTCACCTGCAATCCAACCAAAAAGTGGAAGGAACAAATAAGATTCTCGAAAGCATCATCACCAAAACTAGTTAGTTACATATAAAAGATTGGGCTGACAAACTTCTTGAAGCTTTATGGGCCAACTAGACCATATGGAGAACTACCATTGGTTGTACCCTTTATGAGATAGTATATGGGAAAAGAGTATTGTTAGCAATCAAGATTGATATCCAAACACTCAAAACAACTATCCAAATTGGGATGGATCTAATAGTGGCTCAACAGCTAAGGCTCCATATCAATGAACTAGATCAAATTTGTTACTATGATTTTCACTAAGCAACAATGATACAAAATCAAAAGGTACAGTTGTATGACAAGTTCATCAAGAGGAAGAAATTCAAGGATGGATATTGGGAATTGTTATTTGATTCCAGGTTTAAGGACTTCAAAGGGAATTTTCATACTAGATGGATTGGACCTTACGAGATTGATTTTGTTTGTGATAGTGGATCCATTAAAAGCTTCCCCATAGATAAGGACATAACTCCCCTAATGGTCAATGGACACTAGCTTCACTTATATGATCAACCCCTATCTAGATAGGCATGCTAAAATCACAAGTGGATAGCCTAATAGTGACTTGGAGTTGGTGGAGAAGTAGATGATCCATGTTGAATGATTCATTCTTTTGTTTTGATTTTCAAAAAAATAAAAAAATAAAGAAAGGGAAATGACCCATCTATGAAAACCCCTAGGGGCATATATGGGCACATTCCATGTGAAAATTGGCTCCCACCAGCACATGACACGATTAAAAAATAATTACCTTGCAATTATTGTGTCAATTCTTTTCCAACAACTATGGTTGTTGTTGGTGCACTAAGATGTCTTTTTATAGGCAATCTTAATTCCTACATTAATTGTCAACCCAAGGCAAGTATTTTTTTTTCAAGAGTGTTAACACTATATATGGAGTGAATTCAGAGGTTAACTAATAACAAATCGTTGCAATTGCTAATGACTATATTCTTCAAACTCAATCCAAACAACTCTGAAAGAAGTAACTCTGAAATAAATTCATAGCACACTCTGCAATTCTACTTAACCTATCATGAAAGAAAATGGATCTGAATACAACTTATAAAGAATCACACTTGGTAGTCTTAAATAGAATTGAAGCTAACTCACTCACTCATGAAAGAGATCTATAACAATTGACAGCAACGGTAATTGAACAACAGATGATATTGGAATAACAAACGGTATCTGAATGGAAAATGACTGTATAAGCATAAAGCGATCAATTCTATCTTTGAAATCTATGATAACATTACTTGAAATGAACAATGATCTGAGCTGGAACTAGCATAACCAATTCAATCAAAAGCATTACTCATATATAACACACGGATCAATCTAAATCTTGAATGAACAACAAAAGCAAATTGAATCGACAATCCTTAAGGTAATCAAAAGTAATATTAACTTAACATTAACAAGCAATAAAGAATAAAATAGGAAACATTACGATACAGGTGAAGCAGTAGATCTTCTCTTGGCTGGGTCTAGAGTCGCCAGAAGTCTTCACTAAGAGATACTCAGAATATAAGTATGAGTTAAACGCAATCTTTCTTCATTAAAATAAGTAACCAAGTTACAACATCCAAGATAACAGTATTATATGTCCTAAAGAATAATTACAAACTGTGAAATTTTGAACTCTGTGCAGTTTTGCCTTTCAGCCTTATATATTACATTTAGAAAGTAAATAGATAAAATCGAATCCTTAGGATTAGGGGATCCTGAGGATTTCGCTATACTTGATCTGATTTTATCATACAATAGTCATTGGTTTGCACAGTCTTTCGTTGTCCTATCTTGCCTCTGACACTGTCCCTTTCCCTTATGAGATGTTGTCGTTCTATCGATTGAGAAGCTATCGATCAATTCATGTCTTCTGCACATAAAGATAGTAAAAATTAGTTTTTCCTGCTTAGATTCGTCTAATTTTTTACTCATTACTTTTACTCGACTTTAGCTATTATTTCCTCTACTTTTATTCATAAACAGAGATAATCATGTGAGGATGAGTTCTAAATAAAGCTATTACCAAGGAGAAAACATACCTTTTTCTTGACCCAACATACTCCCCAACTTACCTTGTTGCATGACCTCATGCAATTAAATGGTTTAGGTGTAGCTGAGTTAGGGAATAGGCAAGATATACCTCCTCCCTATAAATTCTGAAGCCACTTTTCTTCTTAAGTACAACAAAATTTTGGTTAACTTCTTGATCCTTCAAGTTGTAGTCTCTGTGATACTTATCTATAGGATACCATATGACTGGAGTTCTATACCAACATCCTATCCATTCAGGGCCCATGGTTAAGCCCATGTTACTGTAATTATGGAAATGAGAGGAGGCAGATTTAAAGTTCTGGTATCCAAATAGTTCTCAGTTTCTAACAGAAGTGTTGGAGACTTCCCACCTTAATCTCTTGGAAGTACTCCTTTCCAGCTTGTATAATACCTGTGTGAAATGGTCCCAATTGGCCCACAACACCATCTTGCTTCATAAATTTCTTATGCATGACAGAGAGATGCAAGGGTTTTGTAGGTTCCCCTCTAACCCATAGGTCGATTCCATATTCATGCTTTCTATAAGTATTGTGAGCCTTGGCCCACTTGAGTTGGTTAGTAGCAAAAGAGATAAATGCATGGAATTGGACATCCCCTATAAAGGGGCCAGGGTTGTTGTCTCTGTCATCCAAAAAGAAATTGTGCATATAAAGTTCACAAAGGAGGTGTTGTACCTGCTCGTTCTGCTCTCTGAAGCACTTGACAAAGTTCAGGGCAGTTTTGATTTCCACGGACTTCCTAGCCTTAACAACTTTGATTTTCAACAGGAGGTACCTTTCCAGGAGGAATAATGCATAATTTGTAGCAGGGGCTCTGCATGATAGGGTGTCTGAATAAAGAGAGCAAACAGATCCCAACTTCTCTTTAGCCTTTTGTAATTTTTCCTGTGCTTTCTAAACCTTTTTCTTTTCATCCTTGTACTGAGCGAAGGTCTCATCCTTAGTCACTATGAGTGCCTCAAAATTTCCTTAATTCTTGATGTATACGTAGGGGTACTACCTCCTCCTTGTGTTGAGTTAATTCCTACTTAACCTTCAGTATTTCATTTTGCAGCCTCCTAATAAATGCCTCCCTTACTAAGCGAATGTAAGTAGGTGTCTCCTCTATTTGGGCTTCATTATCTTGTGTCTCCATAGGCTCAGTTTGGACAGTAGCCTCAGCTGCTTCTTGAGTTAGGAAACAATCAATTGGGATGCTTTCTTCAGCATCATTCTGAATGGAAACGTTCATAGTAGGGTAGTTTGTTTGGGTCTCCTGTGAACAAAAACAGGGGTCTTCAATTTGAATTTCAGTGTCCTCTACAAGACATGACTCTGTTTGAGTTTCCTTTGAATATACCAAAAGAATCTCAATTTTTGGTTTCAACATCCTTTCCAGAACAATGTTTTGTCTATGTTCATGTGGTCTCCCTTTCCACTTTCAATTTTTTTGGCTCTGATTGCCTCTTTTAACCACTGTCTTAGCTGCCTAATTATTCACTTTTGTTTTCTATGTTTTTTAAGCATTTTTCTAAGCATGTCCTTGTAGGACTTCTTTATTTTGGGACTTCCAACTAGTAGTGGTGCAACTGCATTTTCCTCAGGTTCATGCTTGGGTGGTATTGTGTTAGCATCGGGGAGGGTTTCAACTGAAACTGTATCTGCCAATGGAGCTTCACCTTCTATTTCTTATCCTTCATGATTTTTTCTCTTAGGAGACCCTAATAAAATGGTGTCTCCTAAGCATTTATCATTCTCTAGGTTTTCTTCTGGGTAGGCCTCGTCCTTAGGGGACATAGAAAAAATTGTATTTCCTGGTTGATTTTCATCTCCCAAGGTTTCATCTATAGGATTTTCTTTACCTAGGGGGTCCACTAGACTGGTATCAGTTGTCTGATTTTCTTCTCTAATAACTTCTTCTTCATGCACCTCAGCTTTAAGGGCTTTTTCCATAAAAGGGACTGGTACCCTCTGTTCTTCTAATATATCAGTAAATGGCAGGGTTTGATCACAACCAGGGCTATCCGTAGAGGCAGACTGGCCAGGGGTACAATTATGTCCTTCAATATTCTCAGATTCTTCTCTTCACTTGCCAAACATCCCCATGTTTTCTAATACCTTGGTTACCTCGACCTCATAGTTTAGCAAAGGGGTATTCTGCGGACTTGGAGGTGGTGTGAATGACGGCCCGACCCCATTTGTTTGAATTAGAGTATGTCATTGGGACTTCACCCACACAGAGTGCCTGCATTTTTATGGGTTCAAGGGCATAGAGGAATTTTTCCTCTTCAACGTCCTTCTCAAACCTGGGGATCTAGGCCCTTACTATTCTATTACTAGGTTTCCAGGAGGTGGGGCCAGAGTAGGATTTACAATATTGTCCCAGGTTAGCTGTTGCTAGGCCAGTCCATGCATGATAATCAATTTGATTAGTTTGTGATGACTGGTGACGGTGCATGGGTCCTTAGCTTTCCTAACTCGCCGAGCGACATCATGCAATAGAGAATTCAAATAAAACGACAAATTAACTGAAATTTTCTATTTTAGGATGGCTAATAATTTGAGTTGGTGGGGCTTAACCACATCCTGGTGACCATCGCATGTGATGTACCATTGCACTATGACTGCCAATTCCTGCCATGGTTGTCTTAACACTGATGGGTGAATCCCTTTCCCTGTTCACGCTAATTACTCTCCTGGGTCCTAGAACACTGCGACCGCATTGTGCAGAAGGACGTGCTTGTAAGTCCACTTTGTTCCCTCAGACAGAAGTCTAGTGACTTCGGCTATGACTTCTTTAGAGACCATTATGTCCTTGCCTCTTACCGTGGTGCTGCCATTCTGCAAATTCTGCAAGAATTCAAGTGTCATTTCTTCGTGAAATCCCTACAATTTATTCAGATATTGGAGCCAACTAGCACGCTTGAGGATTGCATGAGCCTGGTTCGATACCACGAGTACTATGGGTTCATTTCAGATAGCTCTACCTCCCATGGTTGTTGTGTTCCTATGACTACTTCACCTGCACGGACTTCTCTTACACTTTCGCAATTTAGAACAACAACAAAGATCGTTAAATCAATTAACAAGAAAATGACATTGATTTGGGAATTAACAACATATACAGTCAGGTCATTTATCTCGTCAACCATATTTGACGCAGCCTCATAATAAATTCGCATGCCATCCATAATGGTCATTGTCGTTTCTCCAATCGGAAATACCTTGATAATTATTACGCATACCCAGAAATAAATTTAATAATTCTCATTCAATTATCCATAACTGTCACACATGTTGTTCATACGCAGACCATATCCCCTCTAATGGGAAAAGGGCGTCCACGTCCGCCAAGCATGTGAAAAACAAGCACATGAATTGATAATTCATAAATGCAGGCAACCAATCTTGAAAAGCGGTGCAATTTATGACAAAGCAATTAAAGCAATCCATGTATTAGAGGTAAAAATGGTCGAAAAAGATAAAAACATATACTTAAATCATTATGTGAAAATATTTTCACCTTAAGCGGTATTAGTAATAAACGCTTAATTGGCAGTAAGTAGCAATGATTGTGATAAATTGATTGGACAAATATAATATAATGAATATATGACAAAAGTTACCATGCATGTTGGCTTGTAAGAGTGTTTTTCAAATGGGAAATCTCCTTAGAAATGAATTCATAGGTGGCAATAGAACAAATAGCATTTGGTAGTGTAAGATAATACTCCAATACCATAAGTAGAGCCACTGCTACCAGCAGGCGTTCATAGCCTCGATAGGGTTTCTTTTTAACCCCACAAATGAGCCAAAGTCCTCCTTTTAGTATGTAGATGATTCTTCTTTTCCTGCCATAAAGAGAACAATGTGCTGGCATGGTGACCAGATGATCATAGTGCCATTCACCAAGATATAACAAAGTGATCAGGCTGGCTCATAATGAGACCCCCTATCCCTCTGACAATTTTAATCATCAAGAAGGTCATTACCTTGGTTTGATGTCCAAAAATCGAATGTCACCTGTTACATTTTTATGATCATGGTAGGTTCGCTCATGATGAGATGCCCTATCCTCTTTAAGACAGTGTTCATTGCATTTTCATATTTCTTTATTTTCACTTTTTATCTTTTGATGTTTTTATAAAAAGAGGGAGGCTCATTTGCTCCTTAAGAGTTAGGGATGTTGTAAGAAGTAAAAATATGCCAAGGGAAGTTTATACTTTTACCCCCATATCATCATATCAAAGGGATTTGTCCATTTGAATTTCTGATAAATAAGCCAGCATGGTTTGAAAATAATGAATCATTTTATGATGTGTCCAAAGAAAAGATGTTTAACCAGTCATTATAGAGATGCACCATATCATCTTTTGAATAAAGATAACCATCAAGAGGCTTCATAGATCATAATAATATTGACATTACTATTTTTCTTTATGTTAGGAAAAAATCCACTCATATGGTGTTTATTCAAACATAAAATAAAAAAAGAAGATGGCACATTGATCGACAATGAATCAATAAAATAAATCAAAGTTATTGAAAAGAAAAGAAAACTGTTGTTAAATTGATTGAACAACAATCGTTCAATCGGTTGAACAACAAAATCGAAAGGAAATCACGCAAGAGTGTTGTTCAATAAATTTAACAACAATCATTCAATTGTTTGAACATAAAATATCAATAAGAAAAAAATGAAAAAGTGTTCTTCAATCGATTGAATAACAATCGTTCAATCGTATGAACAACGAAAATTGAAAATCAAAACTCAAAATCGTCATTCAATCAATTGAACAACAATCGTTCAATCATTTGAACAATGAAAATTAAAAAAAGAACACAAAAATGTTATTCAATCGATTGAACAACAATCATGCAATCGTATGAACAATGAAAATTGAAAATAAAAGCTCAGAAGTGTTGTTCAATCAATTGGACAACAAGAGTTCAATCGTTTAAACAATGAGAATTGAAAAATAATAAGCACAAAAGTGATGTTCAATTGATTGAACAACAAATATCAAATAAAAAAAATGCAAAGGTGTTGTTCAATCGATTGAACAACAATTGTTCTATCATTTGAACAATGAAAATTGAAAAATAAAAAGCGCAAAAGTGTTGTTCAATCAATTGAACAACAATCATTCAATCATTTGAATAGAAAATATAAAAAAAATGCAGAAGTGTTGTTCAATCGATTGAGCAACAATCGTTCAATTGTTTGAATATCAAAATCGAAAATGCAAAAATGTTGTTCAATTGGTTTAACAACAATTGTTCAATCGTTTGAACAACGAAAATTGAAAAAACACAAAAGTGTTGTTCAATCGATTGAATAGTAATTGTTCAATCGTTTGAACAACAAATATCAACAAAAAATGTGGAAGTGTTGTTCAATCGATTGAAAAACAACCATTCAATCATTTGAACAACAAAATAAAAAACGCAAAAATGTTGTTCAATTGATTGAACAACAATTTCCACACAAAACAATAAGCGTTGTTCAATTGATTGAACAACAATACTCATGCGAAAATAAGTGTTGTTCAAGTGATTGAATAACAATTCTTACACACAAAAATAAGTGTTGTTCAATTGATTGAACAACAATTGTTCAATGGATGGAACAACAATGCACACATAAACATAAGTGTTGTTCAATTGATTGAACAATAATCGTTCAATCGATTGAATAACACTTACCAAGCACTTAAAACAAGAAAAATCCTCATATTTACATGGTGATACCTAACTGAATTACAATCAATTAAAAGAGAATATATACATTATTTACAATTTAAAGAAAATCTCAGTTTTTTGAAAGAAAGGCTGCATGGTCATCATTCTCTGTAGCTAAGATATGCATGGAGGGGTCCTCGCGTACTTGCTCATAGAAAGACTCCTTGGTGAGTGGTTTTTGGTAGAGATACACCCGATGCCCATTCACCTTAAAAGAATGGCCAAACTCGTCAATGGTAGTCAAAGTAAGAGTGCCATTGTTATGTACTTCTTGAATCTCATAAGGGCCGAGCCATCTTGTTTGCAACTTGCCTGGAAAATCCTGGAATATGGAGTCGTAAAGGAGTGCCCAATCCCCTTTTTGAAATGTCTTCTTTTTATAAGGCTGTCATGCCACTTTGCCCTTCGCTGCTGAATAATTGCAGTCCGTTGCAAAGCTAGCAGTCAAGCTTCATCTAGTTCATTGATTTGTTGAAGTCACTTGGTTTGGGTTTCTGTTAAATCCAGCCCCACTTCCCGAGTCTTTCTTGGAATCTTTATTTCGAATTCAACTGAAAAAATAGGTTCCTTGTCGAACATGAGTTGGTACAAAGAGTATTTAGTAGTATTCCGTATTTAGTAGTATTCCTCCAAGTCGTGCAATAGGCCCACAAGGCCTCTGGGAGTCTAGCAATCCAGTCTCACTGATGTGCTGAGACTGTTTTGGTTAGAATCGCTTCAATGACCTTATTGGTGCTTTCAACATGCCCGTTCACCTGTGGGTGATACGGGGATGTGATTGTGTGTGTAATGTGATGGTTTCTGAGAGTGGCAACAATCTTGTGTCCTACGAATTACCCTCCCTCATCTATTATCACTTCCCGTAGTAAACCATCTCGAATGAATAGCCCAAAGAGGAAGTTAATCACGACTTCCTCTATAGCTCTTGGTAAATTTGTTGTTACCACCCATTTTGTCACATAATCTGTGGCAACCAGTATATAGGCTTTCTGATTTGATGGCGAATGGAATGGGTGTTATAGACATTTTTGTGCCTTGCAGCACTAAGCATGAAATGTCAATAATCTAAGGGATCCAAAGTCCCTAAACATGTTGTTCCTACCCCTAGAGGAACAAGGCCAACTAACCACAGCAATTCACAGAAGTTCTCCACCTGAAACTTCTCAAAAACAAGCCAATTCTGGATCATGTCAACTGCTCCACTGAGCATCTGCGCTGAATGTCAACTGCTCCACTGTCTACCTGCGTTGAATGTCAACTGCAACAAAGGCTACCTGCGCTGAGCGAGTTTGGACAAGTGGCAGGTTCATTCCTCAATGTGTCAATGCCCAGGAAGCTTCCAAAATGACACTTGCATCAAAGAATTCGACTGGTGATGAGTAAGAGGTTCCAAATCTCCAAGTGGAAGCAAGAACCTCCAAGTGGATTCAAGAACTGAGAGAAGAGAGGACACTAGTCAGATCTCAAGCTGACTCATCCTCTCTCTAAAATAACTATATATAGATCTCTCCTCCATGAGATCTAGAGGCTGGAATTTTGTTATTGCAAAGAATTGCTGTTGGTTTGAGACTGGATCATTGGGTGCTTAATGCTTTGAAGGGAGCTGAAGAAGGAATTCCATTCTGTTGGGAAGGAGATGTTGGATTGGAGCCCTCTGGGTTGTATCTCTTCCTGAACCCTGTTATCAATCAATAAAGCTATCTTGGTTTGCTCCTATATACTGGTGTATTTGTATGATTGCATTAGTGTATTTGATTTACTTCTAATCCTGAATCATTTATGAATATGTATATTTGCCTTTGTGTTGTGTTCTTCTCTTGTCGCAAGTAGCTGTTCTCTTGTCACAGGTAGCTGTTCTCTTGTGATCTCGTGGGAATCAAGTAGATGTTCTTTTGAGCAAGCGAGGAGGCAAGTAGCTGTGAACACCCAAAGAGAAGAGGATCTAGATCGAGGGACAAACGGAAGACAACGGTAAGTCTATCGATCTCCCCTCTTTCACATTTCATAAAGGAAAGAACCAGAATAACTGTATCTGTTTGTTGCTAAGGCACTGTCACACCTTAGGTGGATAGGATCGTCCTGCATAGGCATTTTTCCCCACAACAATGGGCCAAAAAATTCCAACACCCATCGTTCGAAGGGTTCTATGACTAGTTAGGGTTGCAGCGGCATTTCATCAAATTGGCCAGGTCGGCCAATCCTTTGGTATCTATCACAAGCCTAGGCATATTTCTTATCATCTTTAAAAATAGTGTGGCAATAATAGCCCATATGTAGTACCTTATGACTTGTCCTTCGGTTTGCGAAGTGTTCTCCACAGGGCTCGTCATGGCGAGCTTTCATGATGTCATAAATCTCATCCTCATGAATCTATCTGCATATACACATATCAGACCTTGTGTGAAAAATATGTCTGCCAATCCAAGAGAATTGGGTGCTACACTAAATAATCTGTTTCCTCTCCCTCGTTGTAAAATTCCTAGGCAGCTTCCCTACTACCAGATAATTTGCCACATTTGCGTACCATGGCATCTTGACTATCACGACAAATAAATGTTCATCTAGGAATTGGTCGTCTACTTCTAGTGGATCATTTACCTTTGAGATTCGAGACAGAAAATCAGAAATTGTGTTTTCCTTCCCCGGACGATCCTTGATAGTAATGTAAAATTCCAAAAGAAATATCCAATGAGTCACTCGACCATTTGTGATAGGTTTTTTAGCTAAATTCCGAATGGCAGAGTGATCAGTATACATAAAAACATGGTAGCCAGTTATGTAATGTCTAAATTTGTTTACTTCATAAATAACAACTAAGAATTCTTTTTCTGTTATTATATAATTAAGTTTTGTAGGAGTAATATTTTTTCTAATATAATATATAACATAAGGCTCCCTGTCCTCTTCCTGGCCGAGGACAGTTCCTATAGTTGCATTTGATGCATCGGTGGATATGCGAAAAGGCAGCTCCCAATTTGGTCCACATAATACTGGTGCCGTCAAGACTAGCTTCTTTAAACCTGTAAAAGCTATGTCACATTTTTCAGGCCATTTAAAATCAACATTTCCAGTTAAAGTATATAAAGGTGCAGAAATTTGTGAATTTTTTTTAATAAACCTGCGATAATAGCTAGCATATCCCAGGAAACTATGTACCTTTGTCTGAGTATAGGGGGTAGGTAGTAAAAGAATTACCTATAATTTTTCTGGATCTACTTGTATCACTGCTACAAAAATATGATGTCCCAAGATTACACCTTTGGTCATCCTCATGTGACACTTGACATTGCTTAAACATAACCTAGTAGAAGTGCATCATTCTAAAACCTTTTCTAATGTTTTCAGTGCTTGATCAAAGTCATCCCTATATGGAATAAAGTCATCCATATATACCTCAATTCCTTCATTTATCATGTCGGAAAAAATGTTGAGTATAGCTCTTTGAAACGTGGCTGGGGCATTGCACAAGCCAAATGGTAATACTCTATTAGTGAACGTACCCCAGGGACATGTGAAGGTTATTTTGTCTTCATCTTTAGGGGTGATCTGAATCTGGTTGTAGCTGTTGAAGCCATCTAGGAAGAAAAAGAATTTCTCCCCTGCTAAGGTATCAATGACTTGAACGATAAATAGGAGAGGGAAGTGATATTTTTGTGTTTCCTTGTTCAGTTCCCAGTAATCTACATAGATACACCACTTCCAATTTTTCTTGGGGATGACCACCAATGGAGAAACCCATTTGCCATCCGAAATAGGATAAATGAAATTCACATCCAATAGCTTCTGTAATTCTTATTTCACAATATCCTTAAGGTGCAGATTCAATCTCCGCTAAGGTTTTCAGATAGGTCGAGCATCCTTTTCGGTATAGATGTGATGTGTACACATTTGTGGATCTATACCATTCATATTAGGATAATCCTAGGCAAAATCCCCTTTATATTTTTGTAGGACCTGAATGAGCTTTTACTGCTGATCACTGTCCAAGCTATCGTTAACATTTTAAACTTTCCCTGATTAAATTTCCACCGGCTTGCTGTTATGAACAACAGTCATCTGGATGTGTTGATCATTGGTATCCTTCAAGGGATCTTTTAAGGCTTCATTATCAAGAATTTCTTTTAGCATTTGAAACTTTACCTTACTCACATTAGCTGGTTGATTGATGAAATTGTTGATAATGTCATCTTCAGTCTAATCTTTGAATTCTAATGCCTCTGCTACTGTGAGTGTTGAGCAGATGCTTTCTTCCAGGTATGCTGGTGGTTGTTTACATATTTTTACAATGGGCAGACTTGGTTTGGAAGGGGGATATAAAAAAAGATTTTTTACAACATACCCCTTTGCAATAGTCATGCTACCCTCCCGAAAGCCTATATATACATCAGCTGTCGCTAGCCAAGGTCAGCCCAATATCAGAGGGTTCCCATCCAATCGACTCTTTAGGTTTATAACAAGAAAATCTACTGGATATTCCCATGGATCAACATAAATCGTAAAATCTTGTAGATTTCCTTCTGGCCTTACCACCAAACGATCAGTAAGTTCTAGTAAGGTGGTGGTTGGTTCCAAGGCTATAATACCAAGTTCTTGATAGGTTTTTGCTATTAAAATGTTAATGGTTGCACCTAGATCAACTAGTGTATTGGGAAAAGAACGACCATATATATGCACTGTCACTATGGGATTCCTAGGATCTTCATACTTTATCGGAGTTTCCCCTCCCAAGAGTAAATCAGATAAGGTTCCTACAACATGAATGGTGGGTGAAGTTTTTTCTTTCCTCACAGGCTTCTTTACACATATCTCTTTAATTGTTTTAGCATAGATGGGAATGTCCTGAATGGCCTGGAGGAGTGGAAGTTTTATAAAGATATTTTTTATTTCCTCTACAAGATCAAAATCTGGGTAAAAAATTGGCTTAGGTATCGTTAACCTTTCGAGGAATGGGGGAGAAGTGACTATGAGTTCCTCTAGATCTTTCTATTGATTTGTCTCTTCTCCTCGTTTCATTTCAGTATCAATTACAGGTGGTGGTATATGTACAAGTGGTGTTTTGATCTCAATTGATGGTTGATCCCTATTTTCCTCAGGGGTGATGATATTTCTTGACCTCAATCTAGGTTCATTACATTCTTTTTGCTCAATTTCATAGTTTGATCTTTCTACAATTTACACCAACCTGATGATCTGTTATTGGGATTCAAATTCGGTTGGGCTGGAAGTTGAGGGCGCAAAAGAGGCTGAGGATTTTTTTGTAATGGATAAGGAGCTGACAATGCAGGTTGAGGTTGAGGACCTGTCCCCATAGGAGTGTTGGATATTCCCAAAGGTCGTTGCCAATTTGTAGACCAATTTAGATTTTTAGAAGTGGAGGCAAGCCACTCGGATTGATAGGGATTGCCTTCCCAAACAGGAGTAAAAGGAGAGTTTGGCCAACCATTACCTAGAAAGGATTGAGTTGACCATGGTGTCATAGGGAATGGATGAGGTTTCCAATTCGAGTAGTGTGATTGGCCTTGCCATGCTGCCCTAGGGTTTTGTTGCTGATTAAACTATGAAGAAGGAAAGAGCTAGGATGCATCTTGTGACATACCTGGAGGTTTGGCCTACCACTGTCGATGCTGGTTCATTAAATATACTGGCTCTGTCTCTTCTTCTGCTTCCTTGAACACTGCTTTCAACCCTGAGAGTGATGGACATTGTTCAGTGGCATGATCCTTGGTACAGATAGCTCATGTCTTAACCATGTCTAATGGACACTCCCGTTGGCTGTGCTTCTTTCGACAGTGTGGGTAGAAAACAACCAAGTTTTGTTCTACTAAAGCTTGTTTTTGTTTAGCCTGTAGGACGTCGAGTTGCATTGTGAGGGTGCCCAACATGTCCATTTTGAAATCTTCTAGGAGGTTACCGATTTCCATTCATGTTATGCCTCCATTGTGTGGTTTTCTTCCCCTACTCATGGGATCTCAACTTGCTGCTCTTGTGCATGTTCTTCCTCGCGAACACCTTGTACACAAGTGAACAATTTCATCATAATATTCTTGAGAAATATCTCCTTTCCCAATTAAATTTAGATTTTCTAACCACTCCTCTTTCATTCATTTAATTAAGATAGCTCTTAGGATTTATTTTGGTAGGTTGCTGTGTGGAGATCTCTACAAGTTATAATGAAACCGTTCAACATATTCTTCTAGAATTTCATTACCCTTTGCAGCCATCTTAAAGATTTCATCTTTTAGTTCCCTAGTCTTGCAAAAGTCTTGGTATCTTGTGAGGAAGGAGATTTTCATATCATCCCAAGAATTAATAGTACATCCACCTAGACCCATGAACTATCTTAAAGCTGCTCCTTTCAGAGTAGAAGGGAATAATTTTAGCTTTTGGGGGTTAGTGGTGTAGTCATACCCTCTACAGAGGACATCAAGTTCGAATAGGAAGGCATCACAATCCTCTATGATCATCCCATGAAAAGTTGGGATGCTCTGCAAAGGAATAACCTTCATGGGGGCATTGGCCACTTGTTCAACTATGGGGTATTCCAATGTCGAGGTTTGACCTTGAGGTGGTTGATTTTCCATTTGGTCAAAGATGTGCCAATACCCTTAAGGGGTTTTAGGGGGTTCTTTTCAATTAAGTGGAGGATTAGAAACCTGAGATGGCTTTGCAGCACTGCCTATATCTGGGATCATAGGAGACCCTTGTTCAGACATCTGAGGTCCTGCCTTAGCAGTTCCACTGGTTTCTCCTTCTCCTTCTCTTAAGTTACACGATTTCCCCTCTTGTAGAGGATCAGAATGTAAAATTACTATAGTTTGAAGACTCTATTTAGATCCTGTAATTTGTCTTTGAATGTCAACGTGAGCTGCAGATGGTGAGCCTGCTGCTTGAGGGATTACAATAGGAATTTTTCCAGATATAGCCCAGAATACTACTAATGCTTGAGACTTTGCTTTTCTTACAATTTCGTCTATAAAGGTCATTCTCCCAAGGTTCACCGATCCCTTGGGTTTTGTGGATTTTGCAGGGGGTTATGTTCCTTTTCTATCTTTCTATTCCTAGTCATTCATAAAAACCAATTCCTATTTAACCTCTAAGATTTTGCTGAAAAGCGGGCTAGTAAGAAAACACTTTACTTGGTAGGTACGAAAGTTCTTACCTCCCATTTGTAAAACCCAATTATTTTGCAACAAGATAAAAAGGAAATCACTTTGAAACACTCTCCTTAGAAACAACACCAAAATTTTGGTGCACTAAGATGTCTTTTTACAGGCAATCTTAATTCCTACATTAATTGTCAACCCAAGGAAAGTCTTTTTATTTCAAGAGTGTCAACACTATATATGCAATGAATTCAGAGGTTAACTAATAACAAATCGTTGCAATTTCTAATGACTATCTTCTTCAAACTCAATCCAAACAACTCTCAAAGATGTAACTCTGAAAGAAATTCATAACACACTCTGCAATTCTACTTAACCTATCATGAAAGCAAATGGATCTGAATACAACTTATAAAGAATCACACTTGGCAGTCTTAAATATAATTAAAGCTAACTCGCTCACTCATGAAAGAGAACTATAACAATTGACAACAATGGTAATTGAAGAACAAATCCTAATTGAATAGCAAATCCGAATTGAACAACAAATGATACTGGAATAACAAACAGTATCTATATGGAAAATGACTATGTAAGCATAAAGTGATCAATTCTATCTCTAAAATCTATGATAACATTACTTGAAATGAACAACAATCTAAGCTAGAACTAGCATAACCAATTCAATCAAAAGCATTACTCATATATAACACATGGATCAATCTGAATCTCAAATGGACAACAAAAGCAAATTGAATCGACAATCCTTACGATAATCAAAAGTAATATTAACTTAACATTAACAAGTAGTAAAGAATAAAATAGAAAATATTATGACACAGGTGAAGTAGTAGATCTTCTCTTGACTAAGCCCAGAGTTGCCAAAACTCTCCGCTAAGAGATACTCAGAATATAAGTATGACTTAAACATAGTCTTTCTTCATTAAAATAAGTAACCAAGTTACAACATCCAAGATAACAGTATTATATGTCCAAAGAATAATTACAAACTGTGAAATTATGAACTTCGTGCAGTTTTGCCTTTCAGTGTTATATATTACATTTAGAAAGTAAATATATAAAAGCGATTCCTCAGGATCAGGGGATCGTCAAGATTTTGCTATACTTGATCTGATTCTGTCATAAAATAGTCATTGCTTTGCCTGATCTTCCACTATCATGCCTTGCCTCTGATGTTGTCTCTTTCCCTTATGAGATGTTGGCATTCTATAGATTGAGAAGCTATTGATCAATTTGGCTCTTCTGCACATAAAGATAGTAAAAATCAATTTTTCCTGCTAAGATTCATATAATTTGTTACTGATTACTTTTACTCGACTTTAGCTATTATTTCCTCTAGTTTTATTTATAAACAAAAATAATCATGTGAGGATGAGTGCTAAATAAAGCTATTACCAAGGAGAAAACATACCTTTTTCTTGACCCAATAGTTGTTTATGCAGGAAAGAGTGTTGTTGATTAATGGTTGTTGCAACTCTTGGTGTTGTAACTCCTACTACTATAACTCCCATTGTTGTAGCTCATGCTACTACAACTACTACTATTGCAACTCCTCCTATTACAACTACCATGGATGCAACTCCTGGTGTTGTGACTCCATCAATCAAAACTCCTACTTCTATGTTGATACTTCCATTGATGTAAATCCTATTGCTATAAATAACATTGTTGCAACTCGTGCTACTACAACTCCTACTATTGCAACTCCTCCTGTTACAACTACCATAGATGCAACTCCTGGTGTTGTGAATCCTTCAGTCAAAACTCCTACTTCTATGTTGAGACTTCCATTGATGCAACTCCTATTGCTACAAATCCTCTTGCCACAATGTTGGTTGCTAAAAATGATATCATTATAACTCCTTAGGTTTCATCTCATGTTGTTGCAACTCATCTTTCCATGAATTTGGTCATGTGATTCTAGTTGTTGCAACTCTTCTCGCCATGACTTTGGTTGCTGCGATTCCAACCTATTGCTGCAACTCCACCAAAGAACACACAATTTATGTACCAACTTCCAACTTAGCCAATCATAAGAAAGAATATTCATCAATGTAAGATATGGGAGGTACATTTACCAACACTTCACATAACGAATGATTTTTAAGTGGCAAGATTACTTCACTATCATTGCCTATTTTTGCCACCCATTTACATCATATTCTTGAATCATAACTTGACCAGTGAAAACCATTAAACTCATCAACTCTACACCAAAATTGAAAACTACTACCCGAAATTGCCAAATTACCATTTTCCTCTTGTAAACAATGGTAGTCAAGAGAAAGAGCACTATAGGTACCATGGGAGGATTTCTTATTCATCATGATTCCACTAAGGTTGTAATCCTATGAACCTATGACCACATTCAAGGAATTTTTCAATAGGGAGGATGGATGGAATATGTGCATAGGTTGAAGGGATATGATGCAAAGATAGCAGTCGATTTAACCTTGAATTTGAGGGATAACAAATCAATAGGGCTAGGGCTTTTGTATAATTGATGGAGGAGATTCTAGTTGAAATAATGGGGCTTCCTCAAGAAGGGGAGTAGTGGTACTCCAAATGGACCTCCAAGCCTAATATTTAATGGAAAATCTTTGAACTGGGAGAGAGCTTAGTAAATAAGGGGACAATATTCGATCTTCGATCTCTACTAAACCCTCGGGGAGTTTTCGCTTCAGTCATTTAGAGCTACGTCACTTGTGAGGGATGTTGTGGAACTGTATATCTATAGCACATCTTCCTCCTCGACCATCTTAGACATGGCCAATTATCAATCTACTGTACTTCTTGCTCAATACCCTGCAGTACATGGAAGCCCATGTATAGAAAGCCAATAGACCAAGATATGTCTTCTCTCACCAAGACCCTATTAGACTAGTTGTGGAGAGGGCTCTTAACAAAGTAGGAAGAACATGGGAAGAAGTTATTGCAGCTCAAATGGATGCAACTATGTAGGAAGAGAAATAAATAGTCTTAACTTCATTGGTTATAGAGTACCCACCAGTTCCTATTGAGGAAGGAGGGCCAATCATTGCAATTCCATAAACGGAAAGGAACCGTGAAACTGGGGTAATTAGTAGCAAACCAACCACCAAAATAATGCAAGGGTATCGAAAGATACCCCCTACATTTCTTATAAAGAAAAGGACATGGTACACTCCTACTATAGCCCAAACCCTTGCTACTACACAAGGAATAGTTGGGGCAGAGGAAATCCTAGAACACTAGAAATACACCACCCCTGCTGATACACAAGAACTAACAGAGGTAGAGAAACTAGGATTTGTAGAATTTAGGGCTTGTGACCTTGATAACACAAAATAACAAACAAGGAGTGTTATTGGGGAGGGTTTTACCTCTTTTATGGATGCATATTCAGATGAGGCCACAAATACAACTGTTGACACTCTTGAGGGCGTAAGTGTTGCCACTGATGCAGATGTAGTTGCTCCTACTCCTAAAGATGCAATCACTTCCACTCTTGTAAGCCCACCCATTGACACTTTTGTTGTTGACCACAAAGAAAAGTTGTTCTTGCTCCTGTGGGCACACCTACTGCCACACCTGTGGAAATCATTATTGAAGAAGAAATTGTTTCCATTCCTACATAGCATGAAAAGGTAAGGAAACCACCCTCTTTATCTTTGTATACCTCACTTCTTAGAAAAAACAAATTATTAAGGAATTTAGACTTCTGTGATCCATAACATTGTTTAGATAATCTTCGGCAAAATCACATAACCAATCTTTTGTCGACGCGTTTCGAACCAACCAGTGTGGTTCATCGTCAGGACAAGTTGAAGAACCAATCCGGCTTAGCTTGATTAAATAGAGTGTGCAGAGACTCAAACGGCTATATTGCCAACGGCTAATTTTGACCTAATGATCCTAGTCAAACAACTAATTTAATTATTAACATTCTTAGAAATAGCTAAAACAGGTAAATAAAGGAATTCATTTGTTAATTTAAATAAATGAATATGTATATCTAAAAACAAATAAATATAATTCATTATTATTAGCTCATATATTAAGAGAATTCATTTGATAATTAAAATATCCATATTTATTATTTAATTATAATGGTCATTATATAATCTATATTTATTATTATTCACTATTATTTAAATACAAATAAATGGTATTAAATTACTATTATTCTTAGAATTTAGTCACATTAGGTAATAGTGTATATATTTAATGGTCCATTGGTAAGTTAGATCTTCTCTATTTGTTCTTTAAAATATATCATTTTTATTTATTATTTAAATATAATGGTCCATTCGAAATTAAAATAATAAGTTATATACAATAATATATGTTTATTAAATAATCTATATTTACTTAATAATTTATAATTCCAATATTATTAAAAACAAACAAATAGTATTCTTGTTAAATCATTATTATTCTTAGAATTTAGGTAATTACCATAATTGAGGGTTGTTAGAGGCCATGTTTATTAATAATAGTATAACTAATATTATTGGTATATCATATATTTATTTATAATACTTTCTTATTTATCCTTTAAACCTAATGGTCATTTGGTAAACTAGATCTCCTCTTATAATTAAATTAATAATTTATATTCATTAAATAATCAATATTTATTCAATAATCTGTTATTCCAATAAAATTATTAAAGTTAACTCTGTCATTAGGTAAATATATTATTACTTATACGGTTTAAAAAGGGTTTTTTAGACAATAGTTAAAGGGAATTTCAATTCTAAAGGTATAGTAGAATTAAATATAAATGCATAAATAATTGAAATTATGGAAACAAAAAATCTAATCTAATTATAATATACCCAATAGTATCATAAACGGGATAAGGTTAATACAATAATTAGCCCGAAATTAATTAATAACTTATTAATAACTCAAACACTCCATAATAATAGGACTAATCCGCCAAAAACAAAACTTAAGGAGAGGGAAGACAAAAACCCTAAGACCTAACAAAAGGGGAATGAGGAGGCTAGGAAGACAAGGCTGGGACCCAGCAACTGCTAATCTTCCAGCCATCATCCCTATTAAGATTGTTCGGCCTTTTCTCAATCTCCAGGGCCTCTCTAAATTTGCGATGGTGAAATTGCGCAACTTTGGCAATGACTTGAGCCTCCTCTATACATACATGATGCATAGTCTTCCCCGCATGCTCAGCCAGGGCTGAGGACTTGGTCCTACCATGTCTTAAGTCAGTCGAATGCTCGCTAATCCGTTGATTGATAGAGCGACCAGTCTCACCAATATAAGGGGTCCCACAGGAACAGGGAATGACATAGACGCCCTTCATGTCCTTAGGGTCAATCGGGTCTTTCACAAACCTGAGGGAGCCACGGATAGTGTTGAGAGGTCTAAAAGTTGCGGGCACATCGTACTTCCTCAGAATCCTCGCAATCCTGTCCGTGGTCCCCTGGATGTAAGGAAGGTTCACACCCATGATATGATCTTTAGGAACCCTTCTGATTGAAGGCTCCTTCTTGGCTCTAAGGAAGGCTTTTTGACCGAGGTGCCTATTGTAACCATTCTTCTCAAATACATCTAGGAGATGAGCCTTCTACGTTTCCAGGCTCTCCTCATCCGAAATTCTTACAGCACGGGTGGCAAGCGTGCTAAGAACCCCTAACTTCTGAGTGGGGAAATGACGCGAAGAAGCATGCAAGTATTGCTCAGTATGCGTCTTCTTTCTAAACAAAAAACAAATTACTTACAATGAAGAATAAAAAAATTTAAATTATGATTGATGTAATGAGGAAAATATTGAATGAAGGGTTATCCTCTAAAGGATTTGAATGCCTTACCCTGGTGGAAAAATCTATCGCTGCCAAGGAACCTATGCGTTACAGGCCATTTTTTCACACTTGTGAAAAAGGCCCTGAAACTCCATTTATCACCATCCATTACATTTGGCATTGATCCCCAACAAAGCCAAAAGAAAAAAATTCCCAAAATTTGTAAAGATCCTAGATTACAATGGCTCCAAACCCCAATTTAAGACTCCATTGCATTGACTATCTTGAAAAAACCTGATGGCGCAGGTTGCACACAAGCAACTTGCACTAGTAAGCACAGGTTTCCTTTACAATAAGTGCGATGACAGTTGGAAATGAGGTAAAATAAAATACAATTTTGAATCTTTCCCTTATAGATGCTTTAAGAGATGATTCTTCCATTTACTATTGAAGATGATCTCAAATTCCTACTAGTAAGACTTTATCACTTATCCCATGGACCTTATCCCCTTTCAAAGTGGATCTAGCCCTAGTATGGAAGATCTAAAACTTCCTCATTTGTCCTATAAAAGAACTACCTGCTATAGAGTATGGGTTGGATTTTCGAGACTCTGATTTTTCCCTTATGTTTTCAATTTGAGTTTGGAGGTCCATAATCCATCCTTATGCATTGGTGAGATTGAAGGTTTTATCATTGTGACAAAGAAAGGATGAGCACGTTGGGAGAGATTGTTAGAAACAATGGAAACTGAGACACTACTGAGGGGTGGTGAATCAGTAGTGTGGCCAAATTATACATTTTTTCACAAATTATACTTTTCAATCACTTTAGCGATTGCTCATGGATCAACAATGCAACTCAATATTAACATAATCATCATCAAGCACATGAGAAAAATATACATAATAAACCAATCTTCAATTTATTACTAGCTTCAACTTGATTGCATCGTTTCCCCATAAGATATTACTTGTGCATTTATCAGCTACTACTGAAAGGAACTTCTATCCCTACTCATTTTTCAGTCTTCACTAAAAGGGACTATTACCCTTGCTCCTTTATTAGTCTCTGCTAAAAGAGACTCTTTCCCTTGCTCATTTATGAACACTCATTGGAAGGGGTTGTTGCCCCTGAAAATTTACTAGCACCCACTGCAAGGAGCTACTACCCCTGATCTGTAAGCTACCACTATCCAACCTTCTTGTTCCTTCTTTCATCCATTTCAAACAAGAACCAATAGGCCACTTGTGTCACAAACAAATAATTTTTGCTCACTACAACTACTCACAAAATCCACCATGAAAACACCTTCAACAATCTCTGATTACTGATAAAAACACTACCACCTTTAGCAATTTCACATTACTGAACAAAACACCAAATTTTATGCATCAACAACATCAATCACCAGTCATTAATTCACATCTTTACATCTCTAGAACACTTTTTAGATACCAATATTGGTCTTTGATTCACCCTTGATGCATACCACCATTATGCATCACACGGGACCAACAAATTTCAACCTCTCATCAACAACTCATACACACACACACACACTCTTGCAACGCATAAATATTGTTGCTCGAATTATGCTTTTAAAGGATTTTGTACTAATATTTTTGGAATTGAACTTTAGTTATCTTGCTTTCAAAAAATTGCATGTTCATTTAATTTTTTCCTTTGACATGTTCAACTAACTCTTTGGAATCTTTTCTATAAGTCTTCAATCTCTAATATGTAGTTCCAAACTCAAACTCTGATTTTTTTGCTTAATTTTTCTATTCTAGCTTTTTAACAGGTTTTAACAGTGCTCCTATTTTTAGTGACCCTCCAAATTTGGCTTAGTTGCAAAATATTCCACTTAAATGATGCCAACTCATTCTTGGACTTGGATTTAATATTTTAGTGCTTTTGTTGTTATGTTCAGCTTAATTTCCAAACTCCAAGAGCTACTGACTCCTTTCATGCCAAAACCCGAAGGATTTGATTAAAAATGTTTCCAAAATAGTTGTCGACTCATCGCATCCTTGTCTGTGCCTACTGCACTTTAGCATAGACCAAAATACCTTTTTAATATGACACTACCAAAATACGCTGCCAAATAATATTTCAATGCCCCCTTTTTTTGTTATTAACAATGCATTGCCAAAATAGACCTTCATGGTATTTTTATTAAAAAAATATTGTAGCCAATTTTGCCTTTTTTTTCCTTAGCATGTTTTGCACTAGTGCATTCCTACTTTCCTTCCATATGACCAAGCCTTCGTGACCATTGTCTAGGCCTTTAGGTGCTAAGCCCTTCGCGGGCTAAATTTCTTTGTTAATTTCTCCACGCCATTGGCCTTATTTCTATGTGAAATGACCAAGGCCTACTGCTAAGGTTAGAGCTCCCAATAACAACGCTTTTACTTTGTCCTTTTTCAATAAACCTCTGAGCTCGTGCCTCTGAGGTGATGTCACTTGTCATCTTCTAATATGTTGTTGTGGCCAACCTGTCTATCCTCTATGTCCCAACACCTTTTCTCCTGGTGTATTCCCTTTGTTCCCTCTTATTTACCATTGGGGTCATCCTTATGAGATATTGTGTCATGTGGTGTCACCCTAGCCTAATTCTCATTTTCTTTCATGTTCCATGTCAGTGTCGATGTGTCTCATCTCCCACTTCACGATGATTTTACTTGTGAGCCATTAATAACCCGTCGGGCTCCACCCAAAAGGATGACATCACTCTAATGTCACTTGTGCTACATGTTAGCCTATATTTGGTGACAAATGTCACTCAAATATGGGCCTTTTGGGTACCCTAAAATGCCAAAAATTATTTCCACGTGTCCACCTCCGATTAGGCAGTTGTTGATGTCATCATCCTCACGTCGTCCAAGGCAATCAAATTCTACCACCTGTCCTCTATCAGAGAGGAGAGAGAAAAGGTCTAAGGCCTTGGTTTTTTGCAAAATTCCCTTTTTAAATATCTTCTAAGTGTTCTTCCCTTTCCTTCATGGTCACAAAACCATTCGTGTTTTGTTCACCCCCCTCAGCTTGGTTTTTTGTTTTAGAGGGGGGGTGCGTAGTCAACCTCCACCATTGATATCTGATTGACACTCTGGTCAAAACAACTTATTGCACAACCCCCCTTTCCTGTAAACACCCGGCGCAGTCAAATCCATGAATTCTTTTTCATGTGTTAGTGGGGACACATGTCACATAAACCATTGTTGCACTTGCCTATAGTTTAACCCTGCTTCTTGCATCATCCTGCTCATTACATCCCCACGCTTAACTTTGTGCACCTTTTGAAAACCTTTGAGGTACAACCACCAGAATGCCTCTACTAATATTATGTCATTTACTTGCATCATCCCACTCCTTGCATCCTGCTCAGTCCATTTGAGCATTGTTTTAATTTGCGACATGGTATTGTCACTGGGTGGTCTCCACTTGAGCCACTAAAAATGCTCCCCGCTGCTTTGTTGTCACCCATATCTTCTCAGAGCTTTGTATACCAGATGCACCAACCTTTTCACCAGGTCTGTCAATTTTTCCAACTTTGGTTAGGCACCAAATCTCATCAAACCACCTCTTATCTCTACTATCTTTGACTTGAGGTCACCAAAATTTGACTGGCTCTATCTTTTGATCTAGGAGGCCATTTTCAAACTTTCGCATAACACTAGAAAGTGATTTCCAATATATTTCCATATGGGTGGGTTTTTCCTATGTTAGAGGGGATCTAATACACCAAGACTAGCTCCAAAATATTTGCACCACTCTCATCCATGTTTCTCCTTTATACTTCTTCTTTGAACTAGATCTTACGAGGCCTTCTTGACACCTGTATTTATTCTTCTTTTTCCACCTTTGTTGATTTTTCCTTTGCTACTTTTTCCATTTCCTTTT
The DNA here is from genome assembly GCA_031772625.1 of Pinus tabuliformis. Taxonomy (NCBI): domain Eukaryota; kingdom Viridiplantae; phylum Streptophyta; class Pinopsida; order Pinales; family Pinaceae; genus Pinus; species Pinus tabuliformis. Next base: position 650,162,238 of record CM062818.1, on the reverse strand, counting down.
CCTTTACCTTTTTCATAAATGGAAATATATTTACAACAATCTACCCCTTTGGGATTTATGGCAACACCAAGATCAAACAAAACATCATCACCAATGATATACCAATGATCAAGCAAAGACAAGTGTAATTCTCTTCTTTGTCTTTTATGCTTCTATCTATGTTTTGCCTGAGGTCCTTCTCCCTCTTTGTATGAGGTTATTTACCATATTTTGTTTGATAAATAATACTTCTCCCCCATTTAACATCAATAGCAAGGATACTAACATGCTCCCCTGTCAACATTCTCCCTCTATCTTTTGATCTTATGGACCTTCCAACTGCTTCTTCTTATGCTAAAAACCTCATGTACCTCTGATATGCTCCAAGAATATTCCTCTCTATCATGTGAAGAAGATTGTGTTGAAGGGATAGGAGTAATTACTCCCATTCTCCACCTCAAGAAGGTAAGAGGGATCTCTTCCTAAAAGGACACTTTCTTGTGAAACTAAGCCATGAGAAATGATTCTTGTTGGTCTGAGTCTCAGCTACGATTACATTCATAATAGTTCCTACCTAGACACACACACATAACCTGTAGCAACAATAACAACCTTTCCTATGCATGACAACATCAAATTACAACACTTTTTACAATTATAAAGGGACTCTCATCAATGCATGCCTAGACATACATCACATCTTGCATTTCTCTAGGTAAAGTTCTAATGACAAAAGAATCACCATGATACATTTGAATCATTATGAACAACAGTCATATAAATCAGGAATTTCTTACAAAAAAATGGATTTACAATCTCATATTGACAACATGAACACCATACTCTAACAAAGAGTCTAATGACTGTATATACCAATTCACAGCACCTTTGATACTAAGTGTTGAAATGATGCAAATTGTTGAATTGATGCCATTGATAGAAAATTTGTTGAGCACTTGATAACTGAGTGTCCTCACCCTATGTTCATGCTCCTTTAACCACAAATATGATTCCTGATACTAATTACCAATTCGAATGGAATTATAACATAAATACCATTAGCCTCTATCTTGCAGCAAACAACTGATACCAATTAATGATACCAACTATCAATGAATAATTTGAGGCTCAAAGCTTGACTTGATTACACTCTCCCTATGGCCATGCTCCCTCTTTGCATTAGGAATATTTAAAAAATACTTTCTATAGAAAATTCTGTAGTAAGTAGATCATCACCATCTATATATACTTGGTCTATCAATCTGTTTTGACAACAACATTCAATCAACCACACTACTCAACAATCAACATAAAATGGCATACTTCCATTTATCCTTCAGATGCATTCATTGGTATGTTCCTTTATGGTCCGTTCATTTGACCTTTCTAGCTTCCATTAAAGCTAACCTATTCTCTTCAATGAAGAGGAACAAGGGATCTACTCCCCCTGAATAGATTATCTTCCTTTTTCTTCTACACCTGGATATGAGATGATTTCTTGTGCTAGTTTTCCTGACTCGGTGACTTTCTGCTATTGCTTGAGTATACAGACCACTGATCATTCCTTTCATTAGCACCAATTAAAGCCAATTTGCAATGTACCTATTGATATTCTCTCTCACTATATTTTTTTGGAGGACTGTAAGGGTTTATGCTACTTATTTTGTTTGATTTGAGTCTTTTCCTATTGTAGGTTATATAAGAGAGATTAACCACATGAATTTCAGACTTTGATATGTTAACTCTCAACTAATTATCTTCAAAACCAAATAATTTTTTGTGTTTCCTCCATGCTCCATTTGATATGCCTTTCTTCTGAGTGCTAAAATAACTCTTGCACAGTTACCCTTACTGGCTCTCATCATAATCCATGCCTCTGATTACAACATTCTGAAAAGAGAATTTATTTCCAGATTTTCATGCAGCTGCTTTGTACCCATAATTATTACACCTGTAGCATTCAACATTATTCAAGAAGGGTACAAAGGAATTGTTCTTCTTAAGAAGGTTTCTATCTATCCAATTTCTTAGACTGGTACTCATTCTATTGGTGCTTTTGGGCCACTCAAAATATTTCCTTTGAGGGGAAAAGGCTCTTCATGCTTGGTTGTTCTAATTTCTTTTATCAGTTCATGGTTGTGGCTATAGCACATTCCACTTCTGCTACTACACCTTATTTTTCTTCTTTGGATGCTTGGAGGCAAAGAGCCTTGTGTTACTACAATAGAAACATATGAGGGGTTTCATACCTTTGTTTTGATTTCTAGAGATATTTTGGTCTCATTCTTTTCTCTACCATTGTTGTGCTGTTAGGTTTTCCTTCAAACACATTTGTGTTTGTTGTATAGGTAAATTATCTTTGCGGATATAGATGATCCCTCTAGCCCATTGAGTGGGACTAGCAACCTATGTGACAATATACAAGACACTTTCCTAAATTATAATCTAAATGAGAGAAGAGGAATATGGCCTACCTCGTTCTGATGCTATAAAACACTCCTTTGTTGAAGATATCAAATAAATTTCTCCTCAAGTTTAGCTCTATTGCTCACATCGTTTGGATACTTTCATAAGAGATCAAAGAAACAACAAAGCATACAAGTACAACAAGCATAATTGAAAGTAATCCACTTAACAGATCAAGGAGCATTAAGATAAATGATGCATTAACCCAAACATTTGTGGAAAGTGAACCAGGAGTTGTATATATTAATGAAATAGAGAAGGAATCATACAACCAAGCCTTGATGTCACTAAGCTCTCCTTGAGTGAATGTCCAAGTCCAAGCTCATGCTCTCCAAGCACTCCTTTTTCAAGCCAAATGATTAGCATGTAGGCACTATCTCAGCATAAGGGTGTAAATAACTAGAGACCAACCATTTGGGAATGGGAGAGCATGAATATATAGGCAGGGAAAGGGAGTTAGGATCTCTCCAAAGATAGCAGAAGGCCCCCATCTCAAGGAGGCATCACATAGGGATAATATCAAAGGGAAATATTGCGAGAATTCAACCATATCCACAAGGAACAAACTCCAAATCGTCATTCTTGAAGCATCTAGATCACAAAGCTTCTTGTACTCTTTGGGAAAACTTGCCTTTTAGGGATCAACATGAGTATCCAAGTAAAAAGCGCACTGGAAGTGCGAGTCTAGTATAGTGCAACTTGTCATCAACACTAGTTGCTAGTGTCACAGTTGTGCTGGTCCTGAAATTAGGGTTTTAGAGCTTACTTCTTCAGGGAAGGCTCAAGGTATGTTTCCATCAGCGTTTCAGGGAGTATTTAAATTGTATATCAGGATGGGTACACTACATGATTGCCAAGTTTCAGGCACTTCAAGGTATGACATAGGGAGGTGTAGGAGGTGTGAAAAAATATTGTGTAATAGATGCCCCCTAAAGCACGAAGGAAGTAAAGGGAGTGATGGTTGAGATTCTTTACAAGATTTTGCAAGGATTAGAACAAACATTGTCAGGAGACCTGAAAATACATATACATATTTGATATCAAAACATGAATCCATGGTATGGACGCAACCATCTGGATAGAAAGGATTATGTGAAAGGATCCACAACATGGGCGAAAGCATCTGAATGAAAAGGATCATCTGTAAATATAAGATCCAAGGTATCGATGCAGCTTCCTAACATAGAAGGATCATCATCATCATAAATATAAAGTCCCACGGTATGTACACAACCATCTTTATAGAAGAAACATGTGTACAATCATGAATAATACATAACTCCATGCAACCTGAGTTATATTAGACAAAACTTAGGGTCTTGTGATCCATCCCAACCTTATCAAAGTACGAATTCTAACATGTGCATGGATGTGTTGAAGTCGAACATGCTAGAAAACCAGTTGATTACCGGTCAATGATGCGAACCGTTAACATGCACAAAAGAAACCACCAATAATGAGAATGGTCCTCAAGGTATGATAGTACAATTTGTGAATGTGAAAATGAAGATGAATTCAAACACTCATGGAATCATCCGATTGAAGTCCAATGATGAAAACATGTCGTTGGATGTGAAGAAATTTCCATTAAAGCATGCAAGCTCTAAGGTACTAAAAGGGAGTCTCTAAGTCACCTTCCTAGATAATGAGTTGAATTCGACAGGAAGTGATTCGTCGAAGGAGGGCCATGATGATTCCCCCATCATCAAAGTGAAACGATAATAAAGTGAAATAAATGAGTATGATCCAAGACTGTAGAAAGAGGTTAGACAATGTATAGGTAATAAATTGTAGATAGGACTTCTCATGAACATATCGGTGACACGAATCCGGAGTGTGGCAGCATTTGACTCAACATAAAACCAAGGGTCATGATGATGAAATGGAATAGTTAGATGTGAGGTAAACTAGATCACCGAAACCCATAAAGAGAAGTGACTGAGCAAGGATATCCTAAACCTAACACGAGAAACAAATGAGTGTCATGTTTGATAGCGACATGTTTCCTATACAAAAGATATTTCACTTTGATTTCCCCACTATCTATAGTGAGTAGCCCAATTATTTTTTATCACAGGATAGCATATGCTTTTCTTATAAGTTAATTCTTTGAATGAGTCCATCCTAGTAAGTTTTACGAGCCCTAGGAAGGAGAAACTCAGTCTCGTCATGGTGACAAGTCTTTTGTCGTTTAATTTTTAACGAGTCCGATGGAGGAATAACTTGGTATCCTTTTCATATTTAGAGAGTTTAAAAAAGAGATGAAAAAGGAAGCTCCATCATGTCTCTTTTCATAATTTGTCTCTCGAATCCGAAAACTTAGAAAACAATATTCGAGAGAAACCCTTGACCATGTTGACCAAGGTGTACCTTTTTCATAAATAGTCAATCTCAGCCTGAAAAAGTGGTAAATGTATACTGAGATGATGTGAATTTGTTTATTTTAAAGAGTTCAAAAAGACAAGTACTCGACGATCTTTTCATATTTCAAGAGTCATAAAAGAGCTTAAAGATGACTCTAGTGGGGTTCCTTTTTTGTTTTTTTTTAACGAGTCTGAAAAAGAGATAAAACAAAAACTAATTGAATCAATAGAATATGATCACTGTAACCACCTAAAAGAACCTATAACTGCAAAAAGATAATCACACATCATTGATATCAAGGAAAATAAGAAAATATTGGTAAAAATGTGTTTAAAAACTTATAAATAGACTAAAAGTAAAAACATTTTTACCATTTCACTTGGAGTAATTGGAGAGTACATTTTACCCTATTTTCCTTAATTCTTTAGGCAATCAATGTGAGAGATCCAGGGCATAATTTCACGATCCATCAACTATAGGTAAGAGCTCTTCCTTTTTCCTTGCTTTTCATTCTACTTTCATGCCATTTCATAGGATTTTTTGGTTAAAATGGAGGATTTCAAATTTTGAAATCTGGGGTAGTTAGCATGAGTTTTCTCATCAGATCCACGTTGATCACCCCTGAGCCAGAAAGGCTCACGAGTTGCCAGCATGGAATCAATCAAAATAGACACGTTGGCCACAGGGCAGAAAAAATAAAAATAAATCCCCTCCCTTGATCTATTTTTTTGAATTTTTGATCCATGAAAAGGCATTTAATTAATGTAAATGGCTATTTTGCAGGATATTTCGACAACATGTTCATCGAATGGAAGAAAAGGGGCCATGAGGTAGAAGATCACTAGGCTTCCTAAAATGTTTAATGTGTCAATGCTTTGTGGGAGTGCAGATTATCTAAATTCTTCCGAACCCCAAGACTCAGAGCTCAAAATGAGCTTCTACACTATTTAATCAGTTTATGGGATGTTGAACGATAGATATTCATCATTGGAGACTAAGAACTAGAGATGGAAGTAGTTGATATCTACTTCATTACTAGATTGTCTAGAAGAGGGGAAAGATTCCAACTCTTTGGATCTCGTGGTGGAGGTGAGAGAACCAATGCCTTAATCAAAAGACATTGCCCGGGTACAAAGACAATTGTGAGCAGGAAGGTGAAGATACTAACCATCAATAATCTTCCCTTGAGCATAATTCTACACACCATGGCTCGTATAGCTCAGTCGTAGGTTTTGCACGAGGTCTCAAAATCACAATTCCAATATGCAATGGATTTCCTTACTCCAACAATGTTCAACTGGTGCAAGGGACTGTTGGCCAACATGAAGAGGCAACTGATTGAAGGCAAGCTGGGAAACCTGAAGCAGTTCGGATTTCGCTTGATTTTTGAAACTTTCTTTTTGGAGCTCATGGCACTATTTTATTACCAATGGAAAGAGGTAGCAGATCCTACTCCACAAGATCTGAGACTGCTCAGATGGAGTGTGATCATGCCTCATGGAGGAGGGGGGCATCAGATGCATTTCCCTATATCGTTCTTCAGTTGGTTGCAATGAAAATTGATCGTTGTGGATGAATATACCTATGCAAGCATGGACTTCAGAGGGGATCTAGATCTACCTCTACCATCGGGTGAACAATGGACTGATGCAAATAAAACTTGTTTATGGAATTTGCAGTTTTATGATTTTTTTTGTTAAAGTGTATCTGAGAGTCTACTTGTGATAAATGTGTAGATGTGGGACCAGAAAGGCCTCCTAGGATGTCGCCAATAGCACGATGGGTAGCACATTAGATAGAAGATGCTCCATATGAGGAAGGAGAAAATCCTATGGTAGAAATGGAACAAAATCTAGAAGTGATAACCCGAGGGATTCTAGAATATGTGACTATAGTTGATGTGCTGCTATGATACTAGAGGCACACAATAGGAGTGCCTATGATACTATGTCATCCGTTAGGCTGAGTGATCAGAGCAGTCTCATGTTATTGCAAGAATCATGTGGACAAATAGCCTTTTCTAGTCATTTTTTTGCACTATTGTAGGCTTTGAAATCCATGTGTCCTAGAACACTTATTTTTTGAAAGTTTGATGAACAAACCTTGACAAATGTGATATATATATCTATATATATATATATATATATCTATCTATATATATATATATATATATATATATATATATATATATATATAGATATATCATGATGATGTGATCAATTTTATAAGTTTCACAAATTTCTATCAAGAACATAGTTTTCTAATGCATCTGTTAATGTATTCAAATTTTATGGAATGTGCTGATATGTGATATAATGAAATTTTCTTTCTAGTAATCGAACATGTAGATACATACGCAAAATTTTTGGATTTCTTACTGAGTAATGACTATTCAATTGTAACACAATGGGTTGTAAATCTAAATTAACAACTAAATTTCTAATGCGAAGAGCAATTGTTTTTTATAACAGTTCAATAACTGCACTGTACTTGGCAATATTAGTAGTTGTGTTTCCCAAGAAAATACCTTGTAAATTGGTCAACTCGCCATCATGGAAAAATAGTTCCCAATTCATTGAAGATAAGTTATGTGTGCTACGACAAGCACCATTAGCAAAACCAACATAATGTTTTGACGACATCTGTAAACCGAGTAGAACACAAGGTAAGAAGAAGGAACATGTATGCAAGGAAAATAATCACACCAAAAAATCAAACATAAAAAGTTCAGATGGAGCCCATTATCAGACTTGGGTAATTGATCAACAAAGAATGAAAACAAAGTTTCACCATTGGCATGATGTATAAGCATTGAATCGGCCAAATAGTGGAATAACACACATAAATGACTATGCCCCCATGCCCCTCGGTCGAGTGAGGGTTACGAGTCATAGAATGAATACCCCATTAAGATTGGGCGAACAGTAAAAACTCACTGAAGAGAGAAAATCTTAAGCTTATAGAGAGAAAAATATGTCTCTGGTTGAAATATCTTGACAACTTCGAGTTGGACTAAAATGTCAATTTGCAAGGTAGTAGTAATATTTCCCATAATACCTTCCGAAAAAGCTTCATGCACTAGAACATGTGTTTGAAGTGGGTGTGTTGGGTTATGAGAAACAAAATCTTCAAGACACGAAGGAATCTCACCTAGACTTGGAAGAAATGAGGAACAATGATGGGCATCATTCCAAGGAGTTTCGTCAAGAGACATAACCTTTAAAATACTCTCCTCGGTGGGGAATATCTCATTTAAGGGATCTGAAGAATCCCAAGAACCAAGCAAAGGAGATTGCGAATAGGTATCCAAGTAGATATTGAGAACAAAATGACTTTCTGAAGCAGCCGCTGAAGCCAAGAAAATTTCATGATAAGCTTGTTGTAAGGGACTTAGTAGCATAGTGTCACCAAACGAATCAACCTGATCTGGAGAAGGAATGATCCATTGGTCAGTGTAGATAGAAATCATGTTGATCGAGGCGACATGTGAAGGTGGGAGAGGCAAAGTTCCCATGAAAGCAAAATCCTTGAAGAGACCTTCCCCCACACTCTCATATGGAATATTGGTATTTCCCACATATGGGACGTTGCCATTTGAGGCATCAGAAGAGAATAAGGACAATTGATTGATGGTGACGATCTTTCCTTCATGAGGAAAATGGAGCACCCAAAACAAAGAGGAAACTGCACAAAACATGGCATGGGTCCAATTTCACCTAAGTAGAAGGTTGTAATTCATATTCGCATCTACAACTTCCACTTCTAACTCGACAGTATTCCCTTCCAAAATGATGGGCAAACTTGTGAGAATACCATATCGGAGCCTTTGCCATCAAAGGCCTCCAAAGTGTTCACGGAGTGGTTGAGAGGTGGAGAGCCAATAACTTTCGAAAATGAAGTAGACATGATGTAGGTGGAATCACCTTCATCAATGATAGTCCGATGGATCGTCTTTCCTTTTATAATGACTTGAATAAAAAATGCAATATGATGAGGAAGATGAGGAACATGGTTTTCAAGATCGAAAGTAATCAAGCTTGAATCAACACAATCAATGCCTCCAATAGCATACAATAATGGTTTCCTCTGCATTGGAAAAGTTTGGAGAACTTCCAAAGTAGACATTGTCGAAGGCGCTTCAGCCAAATCTTCGACAATACTGTAATGTTGAGAAGCTCTAGTGTTCGGGTTATAAGATGACTTCCGAAGCACACCTTTGGGAGGCGGTTAGATAACGGAATCATTATTAGGTCTCTCAATATGGAGAGGACTAGAACTGGGTGGAGCAAAAGTAGAACGTATATCAGTGACTTATTTTTCCACCGTCTACTTTTGAGAGGTTCGATAATATTTCGATCAAGTGGCTATAGATATAGGTAAGGAACCCATCATCATGTAAACTTGAGAATCATATGAGGTAGAGGATTGTGGTTGGTCTACCAACTGAGTATTCTAAAATGGTAATGACTCTTTCAATACAGTGGGGGTCCCTTTCAATAAACGACTAACTTCTGCACGTCGGGGACAATTCTTGGTATAACGATCTTCCTCACAAATGAGGCAAGGGTATTTCATCTTCCGTTTGGAGACATCATCAACAGATGACTTAGGAGGACCTTATTTCAGGGTATCAGATTTTACGTTCCCCTTAACGTCCTTCTTATCTTTCGAGGCTTTATCTCCTACGATAGACTAGACAATGTTGACCTCGGAGGTTTTACTAGGATTCGATGGGTTTTTCGAAGGATGACTAGAACTAGTATTCAAAACAGATTTTTTCTTCAAAGAAGCTTTAGTGGAAGTTTGAGATATTGCTCCAATTACACCCTTAACAGGTGGCACATCGGGAGATTTTGAAGATGTTGGGTCTGAAGATGGCATTAGCAATGACAATAAAAGCCAAAGTTTTTTAGCAACAAACATGAAAAACCACTCTGTGAATGAAAAGTGTTGATGCTCATCAACATCATTCTTTTAGATTAAAATTCAATTTTTGTAACAAGAACATTAAAAGATCAAACAAAAGGGAAAATAACCCATAAAAAAGAAAAATTCAAACAAAAATAATATATATATATATATATATAATTTAACACAAAAAAAATTTAAATAATTAAAAATATAAAATACAAAAACAAACAAATTAAAAAAATATTAAAAACAATTTAATTTTTTGTTTTTGTTTAAGAGATATTATTTATTAAATTAAAAAACAAATTATATATATGGAAGAAAAAAATATATAAAAAAAATTAATTAATTAAATAAATAAAAATACAAACAACAAAGAAATTGAAAAAAAATAATAATAATAATAATAAAAATTGATAAAAAAAATTATGTAGTGGTAGAGTGAAGGGGATCGACGGGTCGCCCCGCATCGGCGGTAATTATAGAAACCATTAAAAAAATTTAATAATTGAAAATTAAAGGAAAATTTAAAAATGGAATGGAAAAAAAAATCAAAGGGTGGAGTGGTCGTTGGTTCCTAGAATCGATGAGCTCCACACACTACAATGTGGGGGATCATCGATTATGAGAATCGAAGCACGCCCTACCCTCGAACCTTTTTTTATCAATTTTTTTTATTATTTTTTTCAATCTTTTAAAATATTTTTTCTTTTCAATAATTTCATTCTTTAATTCTTGTTTTGTTAATAATTGTTAATTGTGTTTTTTAATAAAAAAAAATTATTGTTATATATATCCGTGTGTGTGTCAAGTTGTTTGAGTTTGACTTCAGGATTGACCTATGGCTTCAGAAACCCAGGGGAATCTAAGATGTCAAAATCACTCATACATTGCATCCGACGTGGGCCACACCAACCCTTAAAATCAGTGGATTTTTGCCCACAAAATTTCGAAACATTGACCTTCTATCACAGAGTGACTTATCAGTACACCATATCACTGTCTATTCTATACCCTATAGGCATTTTTATTTTTAGTGTTTATTTTTTAATTTTTTTCAATGTTTTCTTAATATTTTAATATTTATATTTATATTTATATTTTAATGTTTTTATCATTTATTTATTTTCAATGTTTTTTTTAATATACATTTTAAAATTTAATTTTAAAGCTTTTTTTTATTTGTCTTTTAAAGTTGTTTTTTTGCTTTTTATTTTTTTACTTGTATTTTTATATTTTTATTTTATAGCTTTGTTTATTTATTTTATTTTATTTTTTAATTTATAGTAATCTATTATTTTTTGTTTTAATTATTTTTTATTTTTGTAAGTGTTTGTTATTATTATTTTTTTTTTTAATAATTGGTTTTTTTTTCAATTTTGTCTAATTATTCTTTTTTTTTATAATTTTTTTGTTTTTCACTGGTTTATAATATTTTAATTTTTGATTTATTTATTTTTCCTTTTTCTACTAAATATTTTTGTTTATTTTCTATAATTTTTGTTTCAAATATTGTTGAATTTTTTTTTCTAAATTTTTGTTTTATTGTGTTTTTATTTTTATTTTTTTAATGCAATTTATTTTTAATTTTTAATTTAGATTTTATTTGTTAAAGATATTTTTAATGTTTTTTTTTTTTTTTTGTTATTTTTTACTTAAAATTTAAGGGAATAATTATTTTTAGAGAAAGAACTTCAAATGTTATTGTTTTTGGAAATAAAATTCATAAAAAATTCATGAGTTTTGTTATTTTTTTCATTTTCTTTCTAGAAGAATGCTTTATTAAACTTGTAATTTTTAGTGAAAAAGGTCTTGAAACGTGTATTTGTTTAATTATATTTATATGCAAAATGTGTATTTGTTTAATTATATTTATATACAAAATGTGTTTTCTTTGTCAGGTGTTTAAATTTGGTTTTTTAGTGACAATTATTTTATATGTATTGATGTATTAATTAGCGATACATAAATATATAAAATATCCTAACTTCAAAATATTAATTTTATTATTATTTTTTTATATTTGCAAAAATATTGCAAATTTTATTATAAAAGAATATTGCAAAGATAAACAAAAAACACAAGCTTGAAAAACCCTTAAGAAGCAAACATAAAAGAAAAAAAACAGGAATAAGACAACTTGAAAAATGGTCAAATAAGCATCATTTAAATTTAAAGTGTCAAAATATGTCCCCCTCCCCCCAAAAAAGGTAAAAAAACGTTGATGTTGCATCATCAATTTTCAAAATCCGCATGAAAATAAGAGACATATAAGAAAAAATTCATAGCTAATACATAAGAATATTGGAAGTGTAAAAAATAAGTCCTAAAGTGGGGGCGGGTGGTTCGATGTTGCATCAACACTTAACAAAAAAATTATCGACACTTATTATATAAGAAAATTTGTAGTGTCAAAAATATTCTCCAAAAACAAAACATTGATTTTGCATCAACACTTTTCAAAATCAACTTTAAAATCATGATCTTTTATGACCTCTAAAAAAATGAGAATTCAATATAGTTCTGATTAAGTTTGTATGTTTGTTTTCATTATCAACCGTGTAAGTCGAAATAACCTATTGCACATGTAAAACTCCAAGAACCCACATACATGAGATGAAAACCTTCCATAAGTTCAACATAGCTATAGCATATCCCTACATAGATCTATTAGCCATAATCCTTTTGCAGTGTGCTTGGGGTTCCAACCATTTGCCCCAATTGATGTAGTTATTCCCATTGCATCTTTTCCGGTCGAGCCCTCCCATTCTAAGATTGAGGCAAATAGGGAGAAAAATTAGTTAAGTTGGTTCAACACCAACAATACGCCATGATGTCGTGTAGAAAGTCAATGAAAAGTACAAGAAGTAACATGACTAGCATAAGGTTCCAAATAAGTTTCAAGTTGGTGATAAGGTATGGTTACATTTACAAAAGAGCACCTCACAAGCCCAATTAGTAAGCTCAAATAATTCTCATATGGTTTGTATAAAATCACAGAGGCAGTTTGTGACAATGCTTTCCAGTTGAGTATTCCTTCATTCCTTGGCTTGCACCCAATGTTCAATGTGGATTTGCTTTGATCATGTTATCCACCTTTGTTGGAAACCTCAAAGGTAGTTGAGCGATTCGTGACCACAAATATCAATGCTAAGTACATTAAACATGCTACAACATATCATATCATTGACATCAAGACAAAGGATACCCACCAAGAAGACATTCAACTCTACCACATTGTGAAAGTCGGATAACTTCTTCACCAAGGCAAGTGTCTTAGTAAGAGCCAAATTCAATAGAATTTTAGCCATATGATGGAGGAACTCAATGCAATTAAGGCCATTCTTATTAAGGGGGAACGAATAATCTAGGTGGATATTGGTAGCCATCCACCTACTCCACTAACTCAAAGCATAAATCTCCATCTTGGAAATTTTTTTATACTTTTTTGGTTCCTAAACTTCCACGGCTATATTGAAGTCATAAAGAATATTTTCTTAACCTGGAAGGGACCCACTCTATTTTTGTAAGAATACCCTCGGTCAATCTAAAATTTGTAGTTCTCAACCACAACTTTCCAATAGGCTACTGAGCGCACCAAACATATGTTGGATGCATAAGTTACGACCCTAGGAATTTGATGTAGAGGCTAACCTTAGTGGGGCCCACAATCCTTTTTGTGTCTTATCTCGTAGGGCTAGGTTTTCATATTTTTATGATTTCCTCATTGCTTATGATGTTAGAAATGGTCTTTTGGCCTCACCGTAACTCAATCTAGTAAAGACGTGTAGCCATCACATATCTAGTCATTGATAAGCTACCACCCTTTGAGCTAGTTTATTTTCATTTTGTATCTTTACAATTTCAACACTTTCCATTATTTAATAGAATACAAGTTTCATTGTATCTTTATGTTCTCATTATAAGTATGAATTTTATTTCATTCCCTTCATAAATTTGGATCATCACACTCATACATTACTATTCTATGATTAGTCTTCAGCTTATTTAATCATTAATCTTGGACTACTCTTAAACTTGATTAATAGTTAAGTTTGATTAGTGGTTAATTAAATGATTAACAATTAATTAAGATTAATAGATAAATATTTATTTATAATTATAATTATAATACTTAAATTAATATTTTATTAATTAGGATTCTCAGGAACTGAATTTGATTTGACTGACATTAAGAAAATATTATTATTGTGTTACTTACAGTTATTATTTTATTATTTAATATTTTATTTTCTTTATGACCTAACAAGGTACGATCCCCACGAAATAATAAAGGATAAAAGGATAGGTGGGAGTGACTCAAGGAAAGTAATGAAGGTTGGTAACATTAATTATGGGTTGTTAACTTTCATGAGGTGGGGGGAGGGGGAATCGCGAAGATAAGAGCATGAAATTTTGGGAGAGAGGGATTCTTACTTGGGAACTTTGGGGAAATTTGGGAGGATTTTGGGGATTGGTTTGGTTTGGGCACTTTGGGTTGATTTTTGGGTTTGGAACTTTGGATTTTAGAGGTTTGGATATCAGAGAGGTGCATTTGGGCACTAGAGGGGTGTTGGCATAGGGATATCATACACACTATATCCATAGTTTGCACTATGGCTCGAAGGGCTAGGGAACTCGTGGATGTTCCCTAGGTAGTAAGTTAGATATAATTTCCTAGATGGCATGGTGGAATTTTAATTTGAGTGGTCCCAAAAGGAGCATAATAACTAGGTATTACTCTTCTTGTTATTTAAGTTATGAAAATTTCCGTAAATAAAATTTCTTTTACATGCTTTTTATATGTTGTGACCAATATATATTGAGATGTTAAATATGTTGGGTATTGTTTTGTTGTGAAATTGTGGAATTTCGTTATACTTTGAGGACTTCAAAATGGGTTTTAACAATTAGTGGATGGTAAGTGTTCTTAGGCTAAGGGAACACTATGTGGAGTGTCCAAAAATTATATCAATTTCACTTCATTCAAACCCTAGAGGTCAACACTTAGTCCATGTGTAAACTCGAGGGATTTGATCTTGGAATCTCGTGGTACATAATATTTCAGATGGACATTCCTTGTTGGTATGATGGCATATTAAATTAGGTGGTCCCAAAAGGAGCACCACAATAAAGCAACTGTAACCAGATATTATTTTTCTTATTTTTAAGTTATGAAAATTTCCATTAATAAAATTTATTTTACATGCTTTTAATATGTTATGACAAATGTATCTTGAGGTTTTAAATATGTTGCTTTTTTGCTTTGAAATTGTGGAAGTTTGATATAGTTTGGGGACCCTAAATAGGTTCTTACAAATAATGGACAATGAGTCTTCTTAGGTTAAGCAAACACTACTGGGAGTCTCCAAAAATTCTACCAAATTTACTTCATCTAAATGCTAGAGGCCAACACATAGTCCATGTGTAAACTCGGGGGACTTGAACTTGGAATCTCGTGGTACATAATATTTTGGATGGACATTCCTAGTTGGCATGATGGCATATTCAATTGGGTGGTCCTATAAGGAGCACCACAACCAAGCGACTACAACCGAAATTTTTTTTTCTTATTGTTTAAGTTATGGAAATTTCCATAAATCAAATTTCTTTTACATGATTTTTGTTGTTGAAGTTTGACATAATTTGAGGACCCTAAAATAGGTTCTTACAAATAGTGGATGGTGAGTCTTCTTAGGTTAAGCGAATACTATTTGGATTCTCCAAAAATTCTACCAGTTTCACTTCATCCAAACCATAGAGGTGTGCATACTTATCTTTCCCCTGTTAAAGGAAGTTGTTATTGAGAATTGAGGATGCCCTAAAATGAGCAAGTAGATCCTTTAATGCTTACTAAAAAATATTTTTGTATGATAATGAGCTAATGAATCCCACAGGGTTGAGCAAGATTAGCAAGGTCATAGTAATAGAAATACATAAATCTCTTGCACATTACATCATCTCTTCCACAAACATGTTCACCACTAACTTAACTATTATGTAGACATATTCATTTCATTGTTCATCTCAGAAAAATCCCATTCCTTTCTTTCATAAACCCATTCATCTCACTATACAGTTGTGTTCAGGATGCTAGTTACTATTTTTTATCCAAAAAGGTCATTTAAAAGACCTAAATATATTATGAAGATAACTTTAATGAATCACAGCTCCTTGTAAGTAATAATTTTACAAGTGAATCTTGACAAAATTCCATTCAACAATGTTCCTTTCAACAATATAATAGCATAAAATAAGTCTTATGTAAAGCATATTATAAAAAATGTTAGTGATAATTTTATTTATTTTTATATTAGAAGAATCAACAATTGGGCTAGTCTTGTATTCCCATAATATGGGATCAATTCCAACCACTACCACTATAACCCCTAGGTCTATGTGGATGCCAATACACAATCTATAGGTAAACTAATAAGATTTGAAAATGGAATCTCGTAGTGCATAATACTACATTTTCACAATGATGAGTAATTAAATTGCCCCTAACTATCACTAAATAATTTATTAATAAATTTTCTTATTAAAAATATTAACACTAAATGATTTCTGTATTCAACATTCTGTGATTCATAACGAATTAACAAGTTTGGTTCATCATCAAGCCAAAAAATTCTCTTATATAATTTCTATCGAAAAACTTTACTTTAACTAAATAATTTATTAATTTTTTTAATTATATTTATTTAAATATAAACACAAATAATTTAAATAAAACTTTATCCCTGCCGAATAAAAAAAATGTACAATTTCAGCGTATGTATATATATTTTGTATGTTATATAATCCTTACTTTTAAGGGATACTAATAATTTTTAGACTTTAAACCAGTTAAACAGACAGTCTTCAAAATTTCAAAGAGAATGATGTATTAGTGATTCATGAACTTGGTCGTTATTATCCGTCTCGAATCTTTTCCATTAATTTATTAAAAGAATTAATTGCTTTTGATAGTTTTCTTAAAAGGTTGTATTTTATAAAATTATTTTTCATTCGTTAAAACTGTTATTAATAAATTATTTAGTTAGTGTTTATTAAGTCTTCTGAACCAGACACATTCAAATGGGTCGAAAAGTGAAAACAACTCTAAAATATTTTTAACTCCTTGAATGTTTATCCTCTTTTCGGGATTTGAATATTAAATTAAATATTGATAAAATATAATGTTTATAAAATTATTTGATTTTCCATTTAATAAAATAATTTTCTTTATAATGTGTGGCCTTTAGGCTTATCTATATCTTTCAATTAATTTTAATCTATTTTTTGTGATGTTTAAATTTTTTCGGGAATAATAAAAGAGTATTATTAAAAATATAAAGTAATCAAGTAACTGCTTTTGTTTTCGAATAAAGTCTCGTAAAAGTAAATATGATGAGAAATCATATTTTAAATATAAGTGGTTTTACATGATAATGATAATGATAATAATATATTTGAATGTATGGTATAAAATAAAATTATAAATGATAAAATATAATTATGTGGAGGGGTTTTAGTTAAGTGTGGTAAAGATATATGTAATGTAATGTCTTGAAAATATTTTAATTTGATGAATAAAAATTATTCTAAGTTGATAAAAAATGTAAATTATTATTTTTTATAAATTATTATTTATGGTTTTGAATTTGAGGTGGAGTGGAATTTATATTATTAATTTATACTATTTATATGGAATATAATCTATTTAAAGTGGAAATTAAATAAGTCTAGATTCATGTTGAGTTTTCATTTATCAAAAATTTAAAAGTTAAAATCTCTTGACAAAATAGATCTACACTTATTATACTAATAAAATCTTAAAAATATATATATATATATATATATATATATATAAATTTTCCACACTAATAATAATAAATTTTAATATATTAAATAATATAATAAAAAACAACATTTTCCATAATAATAATAATATAAAATATTCTTAATAACTTTTCTAAAATTGTAATTTAATTATCTATAATTTTTAAATAAAAAATAGAAATTTAACCTTGATGAAATATACCTAAATATCCTAAACTTTTAAACCTAATCCACGACTGAAAATACTTTTAAATAAAAAACTGGCTCTGGAAATAGGTGGAGTAGGCAGCGGGTCACAGTCACTCGGCAACTAACAAGGATAAGATATTACTGGTGGAGGCAAGTTGGACAATATTCCACGCAGTAGAAAATCTGAAAATTAATACAAGTTCAACTTTATAAGGCCATTGTATTATACTAGCTGCCCCTACACTGCCGTGCCTTCAGGTAGCACCGCAACTAGGCAGAGACGCAAAAGAGGAGGTGGTTATGGCGATGGACATGAAATCAGTGTTTGGCAGTGTGTTACTTATAGTCACTCTATCTACGGGTATCGGATTAGCAGTTGCTGATCCGGAGACTCCTACCGTTTGGAGCAACTGTGGGAATAGCGGCAATTATACAATTAGAAACGGTAGCCCGTTTCAGCTTAATCTAAACCAGGTTTTGGATTCACTGGTGAACAATGTTTATGCCACCGGATTCAATACCTCTAGTATTGTTTCTGAGGTGGGAAACAGTAATAGCACGGTTTATGGGCTTGTGCAGTGCAGGGGAGATTTAGATTCTTCCGATTGCAAACAGTGCGCATCGACGGCCAAAGAAAATCTTGTTCAGCGATGCCACAACACTTATGGAATTATTCAACTAGACGGTTGCTTCTTGCGTTACGACAATCATAACTTTTACAATGACATTGAGAGTAGGAAGGATAAGCCAATAAGTATTCTCTGCAACACTGGGGACAGCACTCGGCCACAGCAGTTCACAGATGCTATTAAGGCCCGCCTCTCAAATATTACCCTTAAAGCCGCTCAGAGTCCCAAACTTTTCGCTGCAGATACAGCCGCTGAGCCTTCTAGTTTAACGGGGATGATCTACAGCTTAGCGCAGTGTTGGAGAGATCTGTCCAGGACAAGCTGCGGATCGTGTCTAACCTATGCCTTAGAAAATATATTCAAATGCCAAAGTGGAGCTCTGGGGGCACAATTCGGTTCTCAGAACTGCTATTTGCGTTACGAGGTTTATGAATTCTTCGACAGTTCCGTTATCTCGCCACCTGCAGCAGCAGAAAGTTCTCCCGTATCCTCCGGTATATTCTAGACCTACTTTACCATGATAGTTAATCTGGTGGTTTAATTTTGGGCAACGAACACACAAACCTACTAAGAATATTTGTGCAATTTTGCAGAACATAAAAATTCTATGACGTTTGCGATAACTCTGGGCGTAGTAGCCGTCGGTATGCTTGGATTAATTGCTGCCATGGTGATTTTCAGGAGGAAACGTTTCTCTAGTCTCGAATATACAGAAGAGAAGCCTGGAAAATGAGGGGAAAATCTCCCATTCCCACAAACCCTATCTTTTTAGGGCCATCAATATTTCTGTAACTATGGTTCAATTAATGATTGATATTTCTAGAGCTATAACTTTATTAATGTATAGGGCATATATTACTCCTGACATTAATGGATCTAGAAATATTGGTTGCTCTTTAGTAGATCATGCACCGTAGCAACTTCTTCAACGAGGCCTTCCGATCGCCGATCCGGAGGTGCTTATCTGGAGCCGACATGAAGTCAAGCAACGTCTCTCAGTGTTATCTTTATCTTCGTTTATTATAGGATAACGTTATTTTATCTTCTCAGTTATGTTAGAATGATCTTTAAATCAGGGGAATTAGTGATGCACTTCAGAGTTATTTAAATCCATGGGGATGCATAAGCTGAAGGAATTATACGCTGTAACAGAGTATTCAAAGTCGATCCTTCAAAAGTTCAGTTACCTGCTATTTGAAAGATTAAAGTTGGAAGTGTCCTGCGAAGGCAAATTGTCCAGTTGCACTTGCAATCTATCTATCATTATCTTGGTGAAATAAATAAGTAATTACTGAACAATCGGGACTTCGCAACAAACTGGGTTGAACTTAGTTCATCTTGGGATATCGCTAGCATCAAATCTTTGCTTTCTACATAATTCTGTGCTATCAAGGTGTGTAATTTTCCGAAGTGCAAAACTTCTGAGTGTGTAATTAATATAGTGCATAACTTTAATTATTTTTGGTTATGGGTTTGTAAGTGTAATGGTGAGAAGATGTGGTCTCTCTGAAAAGGTTATGGGTTTGTAAGTGTAATGGTGAGAAGATGTGGTCTCTCTTAAATGGTTATATATTCAAATTTAATAATAAAGTATTTGTGTAATTTTTTATTTTTTATTTTTTATTTTTATTTTTTAAATATTTTATGTACCAAATTGATATACAATTTAAAATAAAAATGATAAAAATAATGTGAATTTAAGTTCATTTTTATTTTGGAATTGAGATAAATTTAAATAATAAATTGGTATTATTTATATTAGATAAATTCGACATCTTTATATATTTTCATTTTTAATTTTCACATGTCTATATATAAAAAGTATTCTCAATTTTTAAATTTATTAGAAACTTAAACTAATCTATAGGAAATATCCATGGAATATTTTTAGTATAGTGAGAATAGAGCATTTTGATATATTTGAAAAATGATTATAGCATTTTTTTGGTTTTAGATTTAATTATGTAATTGTTTTAAAATTAAATATTAATCAAATGTTTTGATTTTCAAATGAGTTATGGTTTTTGGGCACATGATATTGTTATAAAGTCTATTTACAAGTTAATAATATCTATGATAAAGTATTTATTTTCTTATTAATTAGATTTAAATATGATTAGAAAATCCTTAGTTTAGTTCATATGGTAAAATGGATCTTAATTTATAGCTACTATCTATATGTTATATATATTTTAAGGTGATATGTATATTATGTTTTTCTTTTATCTAAAGAATTTAGTAATTTTATTCATAAAAACAAAATTACAATATAACAAATTGAATTTTGTTATTTTTATTCCTTTTAACTTTTTATTATTAATTGACTGAATATTTAAATGTACTTGCATATATCCATTTGAACTCTAGATTTGCTAAGCCCCTAGAGGGATCAAATCGCTTGAGGTGCACACCTCTTTTAGAGTGAAAATAAATTTGATCTCTCTCAACATTTAGTAGAGTAGGAGTTAACATGGATCAATGCCCGTATTACTTATATTATATAAATTTCATGTCTCTATATATAAAAGTCTTCTCATTTTTAATATAATTAAAACCTTGATTTAATCTCTATGGAATATCCACATAATATATTTATTAGTGAGGATAGAGGGTTTAGACATATCTCAAAAGTAATTACAACATTTTTTTTCTTTTATATTTAATAAAATAAATTGTTAAAAAAATAAATAAATAAAAAATGTTTATGAAATATTTTAATTGTAAAATGAGCTATGTTTTTTGGGCATGTGATATTTATAAGCTATGATATTGGCCCATAGTATTGTAACAAATCTTGTTTGCAAATTAACAATATCCATGGTAAAGTGGGGGTGAATATCCATGATTAAAAATCAAGTTTATTGTAACTATTAAATATTTAAGTGCTTATTAAGTAAATTTAAATATGATTACATAATCCTTATTTTAATTTATATGGTAAAATAGATCTTAATGTATAGTTACTATTTATATGTTATATATTTAAATGTATATGTATATTATGATTTCCTTTTATCTAAAAAGTTTAGTGAATTTATTAATAAAAAATTACAATATAAAAAATGGAATTTTATTATTTTTAACATTCTATTGTTAGTTGAGCTAATATTTAAATGTTTACTCTCATTTACGACAACTACAACATCTATGAGGCTCAATATTCCTTGTAACATTTTATTATCTTTTGATTGAGCCAACTTGTAAATGTTTACAAGCAAACATTGTCCCCATCCTAGGTTGTGGAGAAACACAATTATTATTAAAAAACATAGATCCCTCTTAGCTTTGGATCTACCAAGGGTTGAGAGGGATCAAATTTTTCAAGATGCAAACAATTTTGGAGAAAAAATTAAGGAAATGTTTGCACATCAAGTGATTTTATTCTTATCTAATCTTTGGTAGATATGGTGTCACAACCCCTTGTGATCATTAGCACTCTATATATATATATATATATATATATATATATACTTGAAATACGATACCTATGGTTATAAATTCATTGCAACATTCACATTCTGTCATTTGGGGAATTAAATGCTAATAACCTGGGAGTAAAGTTGCTTGGATGTAGAACAAGCTTATTATTCTCCAATAGTTGATACATTATATACGACTTAAGGTTATTTGATTTTTAAATTTAATTGTTATCACTGTCAATGTGTCAAACTCCAGTGGGAGATCTTTGGAAATTTATGATAACCTTACACCTGTTCATCTCGGAAGTGGGAACTCACATCGATGGTTCGGGATGGAGATGCCCATCTAACGGTTAAGGTTGCTTTGGTTTTTTAAATTTAATTGTTCTCACTGTCAATGTGTCAAACTCCAGTGGGAGATCTCTTGAAATTTATGATAACCTTACACCTGTTCATCTCAGGAGTGGGAACTCGCATCGATGGTTCAGTATGGAGATGCCCATCCGACGATGAAGGTTGCTTGGGTTTAGGGTTATGCAACTACCCTTGCAAACCAGGTTGTCCATTGTCTATTTGGGTCAGCTGTTGTAGAGTTTAGAAACCATCTTCTACAGTAATATAGAACTTTGTGCAATGCCTCCAGATTCTTCATGGATGCCATCACCAGATTGAAGCCCTACTTCCAGGTCATATCAATTCAGAGTTTTTTCATTCTTTTAAAGGTTTATATTATTCTTCATTTCGTTCTCTGCTGTTTTGAATGATGGGTTCGGGGGATGGCAGGAGAGGGGTTTTAAAAAGCGCACTGGAGGTGCTAGGCTAGTATAGTGCAACTTGTCATCAACACTAGTTGCTAGTTTCACAGTTGTGTTGGTCCTGAAAATAGGGTTTTAGAGCTTACTTCTTCAGGGAAGGCTCAAGGTATGTTTCCATTAGCGTTTCAGGGAGGATTTAAATTGTATATCACGATGGGTACACTACATGATTGCCAAGTTTCGGGCACTTCAAGGTATGACACAGGGAAGTGTAGGAGGTGTGAAAAAATATTGTGTAATAGATGCCCCCTAAAGCATGAACGAAGAAAAGGGAGTGATGGCTGAGATTCTTTACAAGATTTTGCAAGGATTAGAACAAACATTGTTAGGAGACCTGAAAATACATATACATATTTGATATCAAAACATGAATCCATGGTATGGACACAACCAGCTGGATAGAAAGGATTATGTGAAAGGATCCTTGGCATGGGCGAAAGCATCTGAATGAAAAGGATCATCTGTAAATATAAGATCCAAGGTATGGATGCAGCTTCCTAACATAGAAGGATCATCATCATCATAAATATAAAGTCCCACGGTATGTACACAACCATCTGTATATAAGAAAAAAGTGTACAATCATGAATAATACATAACTCCATGCAACCTGAGTTATATTAGACAAAACTTAGGGTCTTTTGATCCATCCCAACCTGATCAAAGTACGAATTCTAACATGCGCATGAATGTGTTGAAGTCAAACATGCTAGAAAACCACTTGATTACCGGTCAATGATGCGAACCATTAACATGCGCAAAAGAAACCACCAATAATGAGAATGGTCCTTAAGGTATGATAGTACAATATGTGAATGTGAAAATGAAGATGAATTCAAACACTCATGGAATCATCCGATTGAAGTCCAATGATGAAAACATGTCGCTGGATGTGAAGAAATTTCCATTAAATCATGCAAGATCTAAGGTACTAAAAGGGAGTCTCTAAGTCACCTTCCTAGATAATGAGTTGAAGTCGACAGGAAGTGACTCATCGAAGGAGGGCCATGATGATTTCCCCATCATTAAAACGAAACGAGAATAAAGTGAAATAAATGAGTATGATCCAAGACTGTAGAAAAAGGTTAGACAATGTATAGGTAATAAATTGTAGATAGGACTTCTCATGAACATATCGGCGACATGAATCCGGAGTGTGGCAGCATTTGACTCAACATAAAACCAAGGGTCATGATGATGAAATGGATTTGTTAGATGAGAGGTAAAATAGATCACCAAAACCCATAAAGACAAGTGACTGAGAAAGGATATCCTAAACCTAACACGAGAAACAAATGAGTGTCATGTTCAAGAGTGACATGTTGCCTATACAAAAGATATTTCACTTTGATTTTTCCCCACTATCTCTAGAGAGTAGCCCAATTATTTTTTATCACAGGATATCATATGCTTTTCTTATAAGTTCATTCTTCGAATGAATCCATCCTAGTAAGTTTTACGAGCCCTAGGAAGGAGAAACTCAGTCTCGTCATGGTGACAAGTCTTTCGTCATTTAATTTTTAACGAGTCCGATGGAGGAATAACTTGGTATCTTTTTCATATTTAGAGAGTTTAAAAAAGAGACGAAAAAGGAAGCTCCATCATGTCCCTTTTCATAATTTGTCTCTCGAATCTGAAAAGGTAGAAAACAATATTCGAGAGAAACTCTTGACCATGTTGACCAAGGTATACCTTTTTCGTAAATAGTCAATCTCAGCCTGAAAAAGTGGTATATGTATACTGAGATGTTGTGGATTTTTTTATTTTAACGAGTTCAAAAAGACAAGTACTCGACGAACTTTTCATATTTCAAGAGTCATAAAAGAGCTTAAAGATGACTCGAGTGGGGTTCCTTTTTCATTTTTTTTTTAACGAGTCTGAAAAAGAGATAAAACAAAAACTCATTGAATCAATAAAATATGATCACTGTAACCACCTAAAAGAACCTATAACTGCAAAAAGATAATCACACATCATCGATATCGAGGAAAATAATAAAATATTGGTAAAAATGTGTTTAAAAACTTATAAATAGACTAAAAGTAAAAACATTTTTACCATTTCACTTGGAGTAAATTGGAGAGTACATTTTACCCTATTTTCCTTAATTCTTTAGGTAATCAATGTGAGAGATCCAGGGCATAATTTCATGAACCATCAACTATAGGTAAGAGCTCTTCCTTTTTCCTTGCTTTTCATTCTACTTTCATGCCATTCCATAGGATTTTTTTGGTTAAAATGGAGGATTTCATATTTTAAAATCGGGGGCAGTTAGCATGAGTCTACTCATCAGATCCACGTTGATCGCCCCTGAGCTAGAAAGGATCACGAGTTGCGAACGTGGAATCAATCAAAATAGACACGTTGGCCACAGGGTAGAAAAAATAAAAATAAATCCCCTCTCTTGATCTATTTTTTTGAATTTTTGATCCATGAAAAGGCATTTAATTAATGTAAATGGCTATTTTGTAGGATATTTCGACAACATGTTCATCGAATGGAAGAAAAGGGGCCATGAGGTAGAAGATCACTAGGCTTCCTAAAAAGTTTAATGTGTCAATGCTTTGTGGGAGTGCAGATTATCTAAATTCTTCCAAACCCCAAGGCTCAGAGCTCAAATGGAGCTCCTACACTATTTAATCAGTTTATGGGATGTTGATCGATAGATATTCATCATTGGAGACTAAGAACTAGAGATGGAAGTAGCTGATATCTACTTCATTACTAGATTGTCTAGAAGAGGGGAAAGATTCCAACTCTTTGGATCTCGTGGTGGAGGTGAGAGAACCAATGCCTTAATCAAAAGACATTGCATGGGTACAGAGACAATTGTGAGCAGGAAGGTGAAGATACTAACCATCAATAATGTTCCCTTGAGCATAATTCTACACACCATGGCACATATAGCTCAGTCGAAGGTTTTGCACGAGGTCTCAAAATCACAATTCCAGTATGCATTGGATTTCCTTACTCCAACAATGTTCAACTGGTGCAAGGGACTGTTGGCCAACATGAAGAGGCAACTGATTGAAGGCAAGCTGGGAAACCTGAAGCAGTTCAGCTTTGGCTTGATTTTTGAAACTTTCTTTTTGGAGCTCGTGGCACTATTTTATTACCAATGGAAAGAGGTAGCAGATCCTACTCCACAAGATCTGAGGCTGCTCAGATGGAGTGAGATCATGCCTCATGGAGGAGGGGGGCATCAGATGCATTTCCCTATATCGTTCTTTAGTTGGTTGCAATGAAAATTGATCGTTGTGGATGAATATACCTATGCAAGCATGGACTTCAGAGGGGATCTAGATCTATCTCTACCACCGGGTGAACAATGGACTGATGCAAATAAAACTTGTTTATGGAATTTGCAGTTTTATGATTTTTTTTGTTAAAGTGTATCTGAGAGTCTACTTGTGATAAATGTGTAGATGTGGGACCAAAAAGGCCTCCTGGGATGTCGCCAATAGCACGATGGGTAGCACATCAGATAGAAGATGCTCCATATGAGGAAGAAGCAGATCCTATGGTAGAAATGGAACAAAATCTAGAACTGATAACCCGAGGGATTCGAGAATATGTGACTATAGATGATGTGCTGCTATGATACTAGAGGCACACAATAGGAGTGCCTATGATACTGTGTCATCCGTTAGGCCGAGTGATCAGAGCAGTCTCATGTTATTGCAAGAATCATGTGGATGAATAGCCTTTTCTAGTCATTTTTTTGCACTATTGTAGGCTTTGAAATCCATGTGTCCCAGAACACTTATTTTTTGAAAGTTTGATGAACAAACCTTGGCAGATGTGATATATATATATATATATATATATATATATATATATATATATATATATATAGATATATAGATATATATCATGATGATGTGATCAGTTTTATAAGTTTCACAAATTTCTATCAAGAACATAATTTTCTAATGCATCTGTTAATGTATTCACATTCTATGGAATGTGCCGATATGTGATATAATGAAATTTTATTTCTAGTAATCAAACATGTAGATACATACGCAAAAAATTTGGATTTCTTACTGAGTAATGACTATTCAATTGTAACACAACGGGTTGTGAATCTAACTTAACAACTAAATTTCTAATGCGAAGAGAAATTGTTTTTGATAGCAGTTCAATAACTGCACTGTACTTGGCAATATTATTAGTTGTGTTTCCCAGGAAAATACCTTATAAATTGGTCAACTCGCCATCATGGAAAAATATTTCCTAATTCATTGAAGATAAGTTATGTGTACTACGACAAGCACCATTAGCAAAACCAACATAATGTTTTGACGACATCTGTAAACCGAGTGGAACACAAGGTAAGAAGAAGGAATATGTGTGCAAGGAAAATAATCACACCAAAAAATAAAAAATGCACACCAATGAATTCACACACTAATGTACAAAAGTAATTACATGGATGATAACACATAAAAAGTTCAGTTGGAGCCCATTATCAGACTTGGGTAATTGATCAACAAAGAATGAAAACAAACTTTCACCATTGGCATGATGTGTAAGCATTGAATCAACCAAATAGTGGAATAACACACATAAATGGCTATGCCCCCATGACCCTTGGTCGAGTGAGGGTTACGATTCATAGAATGAATACCCCATTATGATTGGGCGAATGGTAAAACCTCACTGAAGAGAGAAAATCTTAAGCTTATAGAGAGAAAAATATGTCTCTAGTTGAAATATCTTAACAACTTCGAGTTGGACTAAAATGTCAATTTGCAAGGTAGTAGTAATATTTCCCATATTACCTTCCGAAAAAGCTTCATGCACTAGAACATGTGTTTGAAGCGAGTGTGTTGGGTTATGAGAAACAAAATCTTCAAGACACGAAGGAATCTCACCTAGACTTGGAAGAAATGAGGAACGATGATGGGCATCATTCCAAGGATTTTCTTCAAGAGACATAAGCTTTAAAATACTCTCCTGAGTGGGGAATATCTCATTCAAGGGATCCGAAGAATCCCAAGAACCAAGCAAAGGAGATTGCGAATAGCTATCCAGGTAGATATTGAGAACAAAATGACTTTCTAAAGTAGTCGTTGAAGCCAAGAAAATTCATGATAAGCTTGTTCCAAGGGACTTAGTAGCATAGTGTCACCAGACGAATCAACCTGATTCAGAGAAGGAATGATCCATGGGTCAGTGGAGATAGAAATCATGTTGATCGAGGTGACATGTGAAGGTGGGAGAGGCAAAGTTCCCATGAAAGAAAAATCTTTGAAGAGACCTTCCCCCACACTCTCCTATGGAATATTGGTATTTGCCACATATGGGACGTTGCCATTTGAGGCATCGGAAGAGAATAAGGACAATTGATCGATGGTGACAATCTTTCCTTCAAGAGGAAAACAGAGCACCCAAAACAAAGAGGAAACTGCACAAAACATGGCATGGGTCCAATTTCACCCAAGTAGAAGGTTGTAATTCATATTCGCATCTACAACTTCCACTTCTAACTCGACAGTATTCCCTTCCAAAATGATGGGCAAACTTGTGAGAATACCATAAGGACGGGAGCCTTTGCCATCAAAGGCCTCCAAAGTGTTCAGGGAGTGGTTGAGAGGTGGAGAGCCAGTAACTTTCCAAAATGAAGTAGACATGATGCAGGTGGAATCACCTTCATCAATGATAGTCCGATGGATCGTCTTTCCTTTTATAATGACTTGAATAAAAAATGCAATCTGATGAGGAAGATGAGGAACATGGTTTTCAAGATCAAAAGTAATCAAGCTTGAATCAACACAATCAATGCCTCCAATAGCATACAATAATGGTTTCCTCTGCATTGGAAAAGTTTGGAGAACTTCCAAAGCAGACATTGCCGAAGGCGCTTCAGCCAAATCTTTGATAATACTGTAATGTTGAGAAGCTCTAGTGTTTGGGTTATAAGATGACTTCCGAAGCACAACTTTGGGAGGCGGTTAGATAATGAAATCATTATTAGGTCTCTCGATAAGAGAGGACTAGAACTGGGTGGAGCAAAAGTAGAAGGTATATCAGTGACTTATTTTTCCACCGTCTACTTTTGAGACGTTCGATAATATTTTGATCAAGTGGCTATAGATATAGGTAAGGAACCCATCATCATGTAAACTTGAGAACCATATGAGGTAGAGGATTGTGGTTGGCCTACCAACTGAGTATTCTAAAATGGGAATGACTCTTTCAATACAGTCGGTGTCCCTTTCAATAAACAACTAACTTCTGCACGTCGAGGACAATTCTTTGTATAACGATCTTCCTCACAAATTAGGCAAGGGTATTTCATCTTCTGTTTGGAGACATCATCAGCAGATGACTTAGGAGGATCTTATTTCAGGGTATCAGATTTTACGTTCCCCTTAACGTCCTTCTTACCTTTTGAGGCTTTGTCTCCTGCGATAGACTAGACAATGTTGACCTCGGAGGTTTTACTAGGATTCGATGGGTTTTTCGAAGGATGACTAGAACTTGTATTCAAAACAGCTTTTTTCTTCAAAGAAGCTTTAGTGGAAGTTTGAGATACTGCTCCAATTACACCATTAACAGGTGGCACATCGGGAGATTTTGAAGATGTTGGGTCTGAAGATGGCATTAACAATGACAATAAAAGCCAAAGGTTTTTAGCAATAAACATGAAAAAAACTCTGTGAATGAAAAGTGTTGATGCTCATCAACATCATTTTTTTAGGTTAAAATTCAATTTTTGTAACAAGAACATTAAAAGATCAAACAAAAGGGAAAACTAACCCATAAAAAAGAAAAATTCAAACAAAAATTATATATATATATATATATATATATATATATATATATATATATATATAGATATATATATAAAAGAAATTTAACACAAAAAAAATTAAATAATTAAAAATATAAAATACAAAAACAAACAAATTTAAAAAATATTAAAAACAATTTAATTTTTTGTTTTTTTGTTTAAGAGATTTTATTTATTAAATTACAAAACAAATTATGTGTGTGTATATATATATATATATATATATATATATATATATAGATAACGAAGAAAAAAGTATAAAAAAAG
Source organism: Pinus tabuliformis (assembly GCA_031772625.1). Lineage (NCBI taxonomy): Eukaryota > Viridiplantae > Streptophyta > Pinopsida > Pinales > Pinaceae > Pinus > Pinus tabuliformis. Next base: position 650,132,576 of record CM062818.1, on the reverse strand, counting down.
AGTTAATTAATTAAATAAATAAAAATACAAACAACAAAGAAATTGAAAAAAAAAATTAATAATAAAAATTGATAAAAAATTTTATGTAGTGGTAGAGTGAAGGGGATCGACGGGTCGCCCCGCATCGGCGGCAATTATAAAAACCATTAAAAAAAATTAATAATTGAAAATTAAAGGAAAATTTAAAAATGAAATGAAAAAAATTCAGAGGGTGGAGTGGTCGTCGGTTTCCAGAATCGACGAGCTCCACACACTACAATGTGGGGGATCGTCGATTATGAGAATTGAAGACCACCCCACCCTCGAACCTTTTTTTATTATTTTTTTCAATCTTTTAAAATATTTTTTCTTTTCAATAATTTCATTCTTTAATGCTTGTTTTTTAATAATTGTTAATTGTGTTGTTTAATAAAAAAAATTAATGTTATATATATCGGTGTGTGTGTGTGTGTGTGTCAAGTTGTTTGAGTTTGACTTCAGGATTGACCTATGGCTTCAGAAACCCAGGGGAATCTAAGATGTCAAAATCACTCATACATTGCACCCGACCTGGGCCACACCAACCCTTAAAATCAGTGGATTTTTGCCCACAAAATTTCGAAACATTGACCTTCTATCACGGAGAGACTTATCAGTACACCCTATCACCGCCTATTCTACACCCTATAGGAAATTTTATTTTTAGTGTTTATTTTTTTAATTTTTTTCAATGTTTTCTTAATATTTTAATATTTATATTTATATTTATATTTTAATGTTTTTTTCATTTATTTATTTTCAATGTTTTTTTTAATATACATTTTAAATTTTATTTTTAAAGCTTTTTTATTTGTTTTTTAAAGTTGTATTTTTGCTTTTTTATTTTTTACTTGTATTTTTATATTTTTATTTTATAGCTTTGTTTATTTATTTTATTTTATTTTTTTAATTTATAGTAATCTATTATTTTTTTGTTTTAATTATTTTTTTATTTTTGTAAGTGTTTGTTTATTATTTATTTTATTTTTTTAATAATTGGGTTTTTTTTTCAATTTTGTCTAATTATTCCTTTTTTTATAATTTTTTTGTTTTTCACTGGTTTATAATATTTTAATTTTTGATTTATTTATTTTTCCTTTTTTCTACTAAATATTTTTGTTTATTTTTTATAATTTTTTGTTTCAAATATTGTTGAAATTTTTTCTAAATTTTTGTTCTATTTTGTTTTTTTATTTTTTTTAATGCAATTCATTTTTAATTTTTAATTTTGATTTTTTTTGTTAAAGATATTTTTAATGTTTTTTTTTTTTTCCTTTTTGTTATTTTTTACTTTAAATTTAAGGGAATAATTATTTTTAGAGAAAGAACTTCAAATGTTATTGTTTTTGGAAATAAAATTCATAAAAATTTCATGAGTTTTGTTATTTTTTTCATTTTCTTTGTAGAAGAATCCTTTATTAAACTTGTAATTTTTAGTGAAAAAGGTCTTGAAATGTGTATTTGTTTAATTATATTTATATGCAAAATGTGTATTTGTTTAATTATATTTATATACAAAATGTGTTTTCTTTGTTAGGTGCTTAAATTTGGTTTTTTAGTGACAATTATTTTATATGTATTGTTGTATTAATTAGCGATACATAAATATTTAAAATATCCTAACCTCAAAATATTAATTTTATTATTCTTTTTTATATTTGCAAAAAAATTGCAAATTTTATTATAAAAGAATATTGCAAAGATAAACAAAAAAACACAAGCTTGAAAAACCCTTAAGAAGCAAACATAAAAGAAAAAAAAGAGGAATAAGACAACTTGAAAAATGGTCAAATAAGCATCATTTAAATTTAAAGTGTCAAAATATGTCCCCCTCCCCCCAAAAAAGGTAAAAAAACGTTGATGTTGCATCATCAATTTTCAAAATCCGCATGAAAATAAGAGACATATAAAAAAAAAATCATAGCTAATACATAAGAATATTGAAAGTGTAAAAATTAAGTCCTAAAGTGTGGGCAGGTGGTTTGATGTTGCATCAACACTTAACAAAAAAATTATCGACACTTATTATATAAGAAAATTTGAAGTGTCAAAAATACTCTCCAAAAACAAAACATTGATTTTGCATCAACACTTTTCAAAATCAACTTTAAAATCATGATCTTTTATGACCTCTAAAAAATTGAGAATTCAATTCAGTTTTGATTATGTTTGTATGTTTGTTTTCATTATCAACCGTGGAAGTCAAAATAACCTATTGCACATGTAAAACTCCAAGAACCCACATACATGAGATGAAAACCTTCCATAAGTTCAACATAGCTATAACATATCCCTACATAGATCTATTAGCCATAATCCTTTTGCAGTGTGCTTGGGGTTCCAGCCATTTGCCCCAATTGATGTAGTTATGCCCATTGCATCTTTTCCGGTCGAGTCCTCCCATTCTAAGATTGAGGCAAATAGGGAGAAAAATTAGTTAAGTTGGTTCAACACCAACAATACGCCATGATATCGTGTAGAAAGTCAATGAAAAGTACAAGAAGTAACATGACTAGCATAAGGTTCCAAATAAGTTTCAAGTTGGTGATAAGGTATGGTTACATTTACAAAAGAGCACCTCACAAGCCCAATTAGTAAGCTCAAATCGTTCTCATATGGTTTGTATAAAATCATAGAGGCAGTTTGTGACAATGCTTTCCAATTGAGTATTCCATCATTCCTTCGCTTGCACCCAATGTTCAATGTGGATTTGCTTTGATCATGTTATCCACCTTTGTTGGAAACCTCAAAGGTAGTTGAGCGATTCGTGATGACAAATATCAATGCTAAGTCCATTAAACATGCTACAACATATCATATCATTGACATCAAGACAAAGGATACCCACCAAGAACACATTCAACTCTACCACATTGTGAAAGTCGGATAACTTCTTCACCAAGGCAAGTGTCTTAGTAAGAGCCAAATTCAATAGAATTGTAGCCATATGATGGAGGAAATCAATGCAATTAAGGCCATTCTTATTAAGGGGGAAGGAATAATCTAGGTGGATATTGGTGGCCATCCACCTACTCCACTAACTCAAAGCATAAATCTCCATCTTGGAAATTTTTGTATACTTTTTTGGTTCCTAAACTTCCACGGCTATATTGAGGTCATAAAGAATATTTTCTTAACATGGAAGGGACCCACTCTATTTTTCTAAGAATACCCTCGGTCAGTCTAAAATTTGTAGTTCTCAACCACAACTTTCCAACGGGCTACTAAGCGCACCAAACATATATTTGATGCATAAGTTACGACCCTAGGAATTTGATGTAGAGGCTAACCTTAGTGGGGCCCACAATCTTTTTTGTGTCTTATCTCGTAGGGCTAGGTTTTCATATTTTTATGATTTCCTCATTGCTTATGATGTTAGAAATGGTCTTTTGGCCTCACCGTAACTCAATCTAGTAAAGACGTGTAGCCATAACATATCTAGTCATTGATAAGCTACCACCCTTTGAGCTAGTTTATTTTCATTTTGTATCTTTACAATTTCAACACTTTCCATTTATTAATAGAATACAAGTTTCATTGTATCTTTATGTTCTCATTATAAGTATGAATTTTATTTCATTCCCTTCATAAATTTGGATCATCACACTCATACATTACTATTCTATGATTAGTCTTCAGCTTATTTAATCATTAATCTTGGACTACTCTTAAACTTGATTAATAGTTAAGTTTGATTAGTGGTTAATTAAATGATTGACAATTAATTAAGATTAATAGATAAGTATTTATTTATAATTATAATTATAATACTTAAATTAATATTTTATTAATTAGGATTCTCAGGAACTGAATTTGATTTGACTGACATCAAGAAAATATTATTATCGTGTTACTTACAATTATTATTTTATTATTTAATATTTTATTTTATTTATGACCTAACAAGGTACGATCCCCACGAAATAATAAAGGATAAAAGGATAGGTGGGAGTGACTCAAGGAAAGTAATGAAGGTTGGTAACATTAATTATGGGTTGTTAACTTTCATGAGGTGGGGGGAGGGGGAATCGGGAAGATAAGTGCAGGAAATTTTGGGAGAGAGGGATTCTTACTTGGGAACTTTGGGGAAATTTGGGAGGATTTTGGGGATTGGTTTGGTTTTGGCACTTTGGGTTGATTTTTGGGTTTGGAACTTTGGATTTTAGAGGTTTGGATATCAGAGAGGTGTATTTTAGTGTTGGACACTAGAGGGGTGTTGGCATAGGGATATCATACACACTATATCCATAGTTTGGACTATGGCTTGAAAGGCTACGGAACTCATGGATGTTCCCTAGATAATAAGTTAGATATAATTTCCTAGATGTCATGGTGTGATTTTAATTTGAGTGGTCCCAAAAGGAGCATAATAACTAGGTATTACTCTTCTTGTTATTTAAGTTATGAAAATTTCCGTAAATAAAATTTCTTTTACATGCTTTTTATATGTTGTGACCAATATATATTGAGATGTTAAATATGTTGGGTATTGTTTTGTTGTGAAATTGTGGAATTTTGTTATACTTTGAGGACTCCTAAATGGGTTTTAACAATTAGTGGATGGTAAGTGTTCTTAGGCTAATGGAACACTATGTGGAGTGTCCAAAAATTATATCAATTTCACTTCATTCAAACCCTAGAGGCCAACACTTAGTCCATGTGTAAACTCGAGGGATTTGATCTTGGAATCTCATGGTACATAATATTTCAGATGGACTTTCCTTGTTGGTATGATGGCATATTAAATTAGGTGGTCCCAAAAGGAGCACCACAATAAAGCAACTGTAACCATATATTCTTTTTCTTATTTTTAAGTTATGAAAATTTCCATTAATAAAATTTATTTTACATGCTTTTAATATGTTATGACAAATGTATCTTGAGGTTTTAAATATGTTTTTTTTTGCTTTGAAATTGTGGAAGTTTGATATAGTTTGGGGACCCTAAATAGATTCTTACAAATAATGGACAATGAGTCTTCTTAGGTTAAGCGAACACTACTGGGAGTCTCCAAAAATTCTACCAAATTCACTTCATCTAAATGCTAGAGGCCAACACGTAGTCCATGTGTAAACTCAGGGGACTTGAACTTGGAATCTCGTGGTACATAATATTTTGGATGGACTTTCCTAGTTGGCATGATGGCATATTCAATTGGGTGGTCCTAAAAGGAGCACCACAACCAAGCGACTGCAACCGAGTATTTTTTTTCTTATTGTTTAAGTTATGAAAATTTCCATAAATCAAATTTCTTTTACATGATTTTTGTTGTTGAAGTTTGATATAATTTGAGGACCCTAAAATAGGTTCTTACAAATAGTGGATGGTGAGTCTTCTTAGGTTAAGTGAATACTATTTGGATTCTCCAAAAATTCGACCGATTTCACTTCATCCAAACCATAGAGGCGTGTATACTCATCATTCCCTTGTTAAAGGAAGTTGTTATTGAGAATTGAGGATGCCCTAAAATGAGCAAGTAGATCCTTTAATGCTTACTAAAAAATATTTTTGTATGATAATGAGCTAATGAATCCCACAAGGTTGAGCAAGATTAGCAAGGTCATAATAATAGAAATACATAAATCTCTTGCACATTATATCATCTCTTCCATAAACATGTTCACTGCTAACTTAAATATTATGTAGACATATTCATTTCATTGTTCATTTCAGAATGATCCCATTCCTTTCTTTCATAAACCCATTCATCTCACTATACAGTTGTGGTTAGCAAGTGGTTAGGATGCTAGTTACTATTTTTTATCCAAAAAGGTCATTTAAAAGACCTAAATATATTATGAAGATAACTTTGATCAATCACATCTCCTTGTAAGTAATAATTTTACAAGTGAATCTCGACAAAATTCCATTCAACAATGTTTCTTTCAACAATATAATAGCATAAAATAAGTCTTATGTAAAGCATATTATAAAAAATGTTAGTGATAATTTATTTATTTATTTTTATGTTAGAAGAATCAACAATTGGGCTAGTCTTGTATTCCCATAATATGGGATCAATTCCAACCACTACCACTATAACCCCTAGGTCTATGTGGATGCCAATATACAATCTATAGATAAACTAAGAAGATTTGAAAATAGAATCTAGTAGTGCATAATACTACATTTTCACAATGATGAGTAATTAGATTGCCCCTAACTATCACTAAATAATTTATTAATATTTTTTTTATTAAAAATATTAATACTAAATGATTTATGTATTCAACCTTCTGTGATCCGTAATGAATTAATAAGTGTGATTCATCATCAAAACAAAAAATTCTCTTATATAATTTCTACTGAAAAACTTTACTTTAACTAAATAATTTCTTAATATTTTTTTAATTATATTTATTTAAATGTAAACGCAAATAATTTAAATGAAACTTTATCCATGCCGAATAAAAAATATGTACAATGCCAGCGTATGTATATTTTGTATGTTATATAATCCTTACTTTTAATGGATACTAATAATTTTTAGACTTTAAACCAGTTAAACAACCAGTCTTCAAAATTTCAAAGAGAATGATGTATTAGTGATTCATGAACTTGGTCGTTATTATCCGTCTCGAATTTTGTCCATTAATTTATTAAAATAATTAATTGCTTTTGATAGTTTTCTTAAAAGGTTGTATTTTATAAAATTATTTTTCATTCGATAAAACTGTTATTAATAAATTATTTAGGTAGTGTTTATTAAGTCTTCTGAACTAGAGACATTCAAATGGGTCGAAAAGTGAAAACAACCCTAAAATATTTTTAACTCCTTGAATGTTTATCCCCTTTTCGGGATTTGAATATTAAATTAAAGATTGATAAAATATAATGTTTATAAAATTATTTGATTTTCCATTAATAAAATAAATTTTAACTCCTTCAATGTTTATCCTCCTTTGGGGATTTGAATATTAAATTAAATATTGATAAAATATAATGTTTATAAAATTATTTGATTTTCCATTAATAAAATAATTTTCTTTATAATGTGTGGCCTTTACGCTTATCTATATCTTTCAATTAATTTTAATGTATTTTTTGTGATGTTTAAATTTTTTCGGGAATAATAAAAGAGTATTATTAAAAATATAAAGTAATGAAGTAACTGCTTTTGTTTTCGAATAAAGTCTCGTAAAAGTAAATATGATGAGAAATCATATTTTAAATATAAGTGGTTTTACATTATAATGATAATAATGTATGGCATAAAATAATATTATAAATGATAAAATATAATTATGTGGAGGGGTTTTAGTTAAGTGTGGTAAAGATATATGTGTAATGTAATGTCTTTAAAATATTTTAATTTGGTGAATAAAAATTATTCTAAGTTGATAAAAAATGTAAATTATTGTTTTTTATAAATTATTATTTATGGTTTTGAATTTGAGGTGGAGGAGAATTTATATTATTAATTTATACTATTTATATGGAATATAATCTATTTAAAGTGGAAATTAAATAAGTTTAGATTCATGTTGAGTTTTCATTTATCAAAAATTTAAAAGTTAAAATCTCTTGACAAAATAAATCTACACTTATTATACTAATAAAATCTTAAAAAAAAATATAATTTTTCAATAATAATAATAAATTTTAATATAATAAAAAACAATATTTTCCATAATAATAATAATATATTTTAAAATATTCTTAATAAACTTTCTAAAATTTTAATTTAATATCTATAATTTTTAAATAAAAAATAAAAATAATTTTTAAATAAAAAGAAATTTAACCTCGATGAAATATACCTAAATATCCTAAACTTTTAAACCTAACCCACGACTGAAAATACTTTTAAATAAAAAACTGGCTCTGCAAATAGGTTGAGTAGGCAGCAGGTCAGTCACTCGGCAACTAACAACCATAAGATATTACTGGTGGAGGCAAGCTGGACAATATTCCACGGAGTAGAAAATCTGAAAATCTGAAAATTAATACAAGTTCAACTTTATAAGGCCATTGTATTATACTAGCTGCCCCTACACTGCCGTGCCTTCAGGTAGCACCGCAACTAGGCAGAGACGCAAAAGAGGAGGTGGTTATAGCGATGGACATGAAATCAGTGTTTGGCAGTGTGTTACTTATAGTCACTCTATCTACGGGTATCGGATTAGAAGTTGCTGATCCAGAGACTCCTACTGTTTGGAGCAACTGTGGAAATAGCGGCAATTATACAATTAGAAACGGTAGCCCGTTTCAGCTTAATCTAAACCAGGTTTTGGATTCACTGGTGAACAATGTTTATGCCACCGGATTCAATACCTCTAGTATTGTTTCTGAGGTGGGAAACAGCAATAGTACGGTTTATGGGCTTCTCCAGTGCCGGGGAGATTTAAATTCCTCCGATTGCAAACAGTGTGCATCCACGGCCAAAACAAATCTTGTTCAGCGATGCCACAATACTTCTGGACTCATTCAACAAGACGGCTGCTTTTTACGTTACGACAATCATAACTTTTACAATGACATTGAGAGTAGGAAGAATAAGCCAATAAGTATTCTCTGCAACACTGGGGACAACACTCGGCCACAGCAGTTCACAGATGCTATTAAGGCCCGCCTCTCAAATATTACCCTTAAAGCCGCTCAGAGTCCCAAACTTTTCGCTGCAGATACAGCCGCTGAGCCTTCTAGTTTAACGGGGATGATCTACAGCTTAGCGCAGTGTTGGAGAGATCTGTCCAGGACAAGCTGCGGATCGTGTCTAACCTATGCCCTAGAAAATATATTCAAATGCCAAAGTGGAGCTCTGGGGGCACAATTCGGTTCTCAGAACTGCTATTTGCATTACGAGGTTTATGAATTCTTCGACAGTTCCGTTATCTCGCCACCTGCAACAGCAAAAAGTTCTCCCGTATCCTCCGGTATATTCTTGACCTACTTTACCATGATAGTTAATCTAGTGGTTTAATTTTGGGCAACGAACACACAAACCTACTAAGAATATTTGTGCAATTTTGCAGAACATAAAAATTCTATGACATTTGCGATAACTCTGGGCGTAGTAGCCGTCGGTATGCTTGGATTAATTGTTGCCATGGTGATTTTCAGGAGGAAACGTTTCTCTAGTCTCGAATATACAGAAGAGAAGCCTGGAAAATGAGGGGAAAATTTCCCATTCCCACAAACCCTATCTTTTTAGGTCCATCAATATTTCTGTAACTATGGTTCTATTAATGATTGATATTTCTAGAGCTATAACTTTATTAATGTATAGGGCATATATTACTCCTGACATTAATGGATCTAGATGTAAGAATTCTTCAATTTCAACAACGATTCTTCTATATGCGGAATAACTGAAAAGAACCATTAAATCTTAATGCCCAGGGATACGAGTTACCTCCAGCCATTGGTGATGTATTGATGCAGGCCACAGTCCACAAGCTTCTTCTTCAGCACTCCAGCTTCAATCCAAGCAAAAGAAAAAGAACACAAAAGATCTGAAGGCACTTCCAAGCTCTGTTATCTCAGCTAGATGGTGTAAAACTGAAGGAGATTGAGATGCAAGCTTGGGGACCAAACAGATGAATTTATAGCTAAGCTTCCATCAAGCTTCTGATAGCTATGTGTCAGATGTCCCACAGATCAAGGCAGAGAACTCCAGATGGGAGTAATGGACCACTTCAGTAGCTCCTAACAATAAAATTATTAATTGCAGTTGATTTCCTTAACTTAAGGAAACTACTGCAGTTGGTTTCCATAAGTTAAGGAAAGATTGCAGTTTAAATTCCATAATTGTAGGCAACAATTATTGCAAAACTTAATGGAGCTAACATTCTCCCACTTGGTCCATACTTCCAAACTTAATGTCTCAAAAACCATTGATAATCTTTATTAAGTAATAGATACATGAATCATGGCGATAAGTCCTCTAATGACGAGTATTATCTTCCATGTATTACTATGTATTTATTCTTATTATAATTTATGTGGCAACAGTTTCTTAATGAATAAACCTTATGTTTATTCTTGGTCCTTCTTAAATGAATTTTCTCAAATCAACTTAAGGTGCACATAAATATGAGAAAAAACATCACAATAATTAAGAATTTCATTAACATTGTCCATACAATGAGAAACTGCATAATGGAACCAAGTCCCATATTCAATACATGATCCTTGAATTTAAACGGTGGCATGCCCTTAGTCAAAGGATCAGCGATCATTAACTCAGTGCTGACGTGCTCAATGACCACTTTATTTTCTTTAACACGTTCCCTTATAGCTAAATACTTAATGTCGATGTGTTTATTTCGACTCCCACTTTTTTAGCCATAAAACCAGCAGCTGATTTATCACAATATATTCTCAATGGCTTAGATATAGAATCCATAATTCTAAGCCCAGAAATGAAATTCTTAAGCCATACACCATGTAAATTAGCCTCAAACAGGATATACATAAGCATGTAGTCTTTGGTCCCTTGAAGGTACCTCATTACTTTCTTTGCAGCTCTCCAGTGGTCTAAACCTGGATCACTCTGACATCGTCCCAACATTCCCAATGGGAGCTACACTTGGTGAACAATCCTTCATCCGAAATCTCTCTAAAATTTTATTAATATAGGTTTCCTGTGATAGACCCAAGATGCCTCGAAATCTGTCTCTATGGATCTTAATGCCAATGACATAAGATGCCTCACCTATATCCTTCATATCAAAACTTTTAGAGAGGAATGGTCTCACCTCATGTAGCAAACACTTATCATTGGTTGCTAGCAAAAAGGTCATATAAAACAAGAAAACAAATTTTACTCCCACTAACCTTCAGGTATATACATTGATCCATAATGTTTTCTACAAAACCAAAAGAAGAAATTACATTATGGAATTTCAAATACCATTGGCAGGATGATTGTTTTAAACCATATAATGACTTCTTGAGCTTGCAAACCAATTGCTCACCATCACTAGAGGGGAACCAATGAAGATGTGTTATTAATGAAGAAGTGTTATCAATCATTAATGAAGAAGTGTTAATAACCATCATCTTTTAGTGCTAGTGTGAACATGCATTGAATCATATGTGACATTGTTTTGTAAATTAATGCAGTAAAGACCATTAGACAAAATACCATTCCCAACATAATCAGATTTATAAAATAGACTAAAAGATTTTTCTGAAAAGTTTAAGGAATATCAAAAAGGTACAAGCCTTGAAACTGAGATCAAGTTTCTAGAAAACTTGGAACGTAAAAGGTCTTTTCTAACTCCAAAACAAAGCCACTACTTAAAGTTAAATAGCATGTTCTTATAGCTTCCACATGCGAGCCCATCTTGTTTCCTGATAAGATGCTTTGCTCACTTCCTACTGGCTTCCTTAGGTTTTGTAAACCTTTGCAAGGAATTCGAAATGTGATTTTTTTGATCCAGAATCAATCCACCATGTGTTAATATTAACATTAACCATATCAGATTCATAACAAACAAACGAGATTACTTCCTCAAGTTAGGGAATGTCAGAACGAATTTCAGAGAAATTTGCAGGTTGTACTACTGCATCAAAATAAAGAATCACATGCTTATGTTGAGGCTTAATAAACTTTCATGTTCTACCAATGTAAAACATGGTAAAAAGAATTGAATCAAATGACATGAAAATTGCCTGTGGGCTAAATTTTCAATTCAAACAGATTCAATAAAACTTTATGAACTTTCATGTTTTGCCAATGTAAAACATGCTAAAAAGAATTGAATCAAATGACATGAAAATTGCCTGTGGGCTAAATTTTCAATTCAAGCAGATTCAATAAAACTTTATGAACTTTCACGTTTTACCAACGTAAAACATGCTAAAAGGAATTGAATCAAATGACATGAAAATTGCCTGTGGGCTAAATTTTCAATTCAAGCAGATTCAATAAAACTTTATGAACTTTCACGTTTTACCAATGTAAAACATGCTAAAACGAATTGAATCAAATGACATGAAAATTGCCTGTGGGCTAAATTTTCAATTCAAGCAGATTCAATAAAACTTTATGAACTTTCACGTTTTACCAATGTAAAACATGCTAAAAACAAATTGAATCAAATGACATGAAAATTGCCTGTGGGCTAAATTTTCAATTCAAGCAGATTCAATAAAACTTTATGATAAAACTTATTAATTCATAACTCCTGTGGGTAGGTTATGAAATTTTATCCTAATTAATTACATAAATATAATAAAGATTCCTGTGGGATAAAATTTATTATATTCAGTGTAATTAATTACAATTTAATGTCTAAATTCTTTCTTCATGTGACCTAACCAATATATAATTTTATTTAATTAAAGATGCTGTGGCTATTCTCTAATTAATTAAAATTATATGGATCACTTAGACATCAGTTTTGTTGCATAAACAAAACTTAACCAGAGGGAAAAATAATGTTTACTGAAGGAGTAAGTCAAAATGACATTTTAATAAACTCCATATAACTGTAATAATTCTCCAGCAAAATCAAAATTAAGGTTAAAGTAGTCAGCATTACCGAAAATGACTACAAATTGATTGTTAAATTTAAATTAAATTTCAACAACGCTAAATCTGAGCTTCATGTGAAATAGAATCAAAACTGAATGCCCAAATAAGAAATAAACCATTTCTTATTTCTTCTTTAATTACAAATATACATTATTATAAATGTAAGTTCAATGTAAAATTTTTACAATAAATATGTAATCAATTATAAAATTTACTTTGTTGATTTTATATAGTTATCCAGATTAACTATATAAATAAATATATATATATATATGGTTTTATAACCAAACCAAAGAAACATATATATAACCAACCAAAAAATCATAATCAAAATATATACCAAACGAAACAAACCATATAATATGGTATATCACAAACTTTAATATACATATAAATCGTTATGGTATATAATCAAAAGGTAATGCCATGTGTTATAAAACAAATCCAACGTTAAACAAATACATGGCATGGTATGTATACATGGTTATAAAACCATATAAAACAAACAATGAAAACAACGTATGCCGTGCACAAGATGGGCTCTTGCCTTCCACGTGGGTAAGTGCAACCCGCACATCTCCGATACGCAACATTTAAATGATGCATATATTCATATGACCAATACAAAGTGACCACTATACAAAATTTATTACCCCTACATATTATTGGGGCGTTAATACTTCAACAGTTGCATGTGGTCTATGAAACTATCAAATAATGCCACTCAACCATTCCGTCAAATGTGTTGTAAAAGGGAAACTGGCGAAATTTGTTGTGAACGGTAACTGGCTGACTCCTTGTTTGTAAAACAGATAACCGGTTTATTCGATGACTCAGATGAAATGTCCATGATTATGGATCAAATATGAAGCATTCAGTTCAATTAAGAAACACTTCACCTCCAGCCAAATCAAAATTACGGTAATGCAGTTATTTTACAAAAAAGAAGAATCACACATAGCATAATATTATAGAATATAACAGCATAACTGAAACCACATAAATTTATCATTTTTCTTACCAGAATTTCAATATTTTAAAACAAAAACGAAAAGGAAATTCCAAAAACCAAAGTCATATGATTTCCTCAAATTTGCATCTAGGATACCGCCATGAAACACAATTATTATGGGTTGGGATAAGCCCATGAAACTCAATGTGCTCTGTATTGCGGTTTCCAGCATGACAAATTCGATGAAGTCATATACCATTTGGCTTGGGAGCGCATGCAGCTTGGCTTGGGAGCGCATGCAGCTTGACTGTGGCGCCCTTGGGGTGCACAGAAAGACAAAGGGCAGTGTTGTGGCTATTCTCTGAAGAGAGCACACAAAACACGAGATGTAGACGGAGTGGGCCATCGAGAGTTGAGTGGGGGCATGCTTCTCAGCCATTAAACATCTAATGGCCAGGGGGTCACGCAATTTAACACCAACCTTCGATTTCCAAGCGCCCATATTCTTATTATCATTGTTTTATGCAACCAAGAAGAATTCTTGAATCATCATCTTATCACAAGGGGACTATTGATTTGCCTGAGCGCACGGATCTATGAAATCTGTGATGTGAGGCAGCTCGAAAAATTAAATCAGATGCTCAACGAAAATCCATTTCCAGACTAGGTCATCGCGATCATCTCCCATTGCATATAGACTTGGCATAAATCCGTCAATCAAAACAGAATATAGGCCATTATCTGCCCATGGGTTTGGATCCAAATTCTTGGCATCGAACCCAATGACGATTTAAAAACAATTCCTCGGCCCTGCTTTAAATTAAAAATGATAGTTTCAAATTTTCATAATGAAATCCAACTTTATAATAACTCCATCCAGTTTGACCGGGACATGGGTAATAAACAAGAAGCCTATTACCGCAAAAGGCAAGCTTTCATAGTAGACAAATGCAATGTCCCTGTAAAAGGTTTCAGTGTATACAAACACACAAACTAGCTTATGGTATTCCTGAAATCCCCACACCGTCGAGCCTAATATTTTATAAAGAAACCCAGAATCAGATCCTCGCAGAATCCTTCCCTAAAACGTTAGAAGATGGCTTAAGCTGAATCACTCTCAGAAAATAAACCAAAAATAACACAAATTTTCCAGCATCTAAAAGTTACAGGTTCACACAACCGATGGACGCGGTTAATGTATCTATTTACGCTGCCATACCCTACAGTCAATCGCGCATATTCATATGCACTGTGTTAATTTTCACCCACAGAGGATGTAGAAACCTGTAGGTACCTTTGGGCGTGCGAAGTTCAAGTCTACGCACAGAAAGACAAAAGGGCGGCGAGAGAATACCAAGGCAGAGATAAACCGCTCTGATACCAAATGTAAGAATTCTTCAATTTCAACAACGATTCTTCTATATGCGGAATAACTGAAAAGAACCATACCAAATGTAAGAATTTTTCAATTTCAACAACGATTCTTCTATATGCGGAATAACTGAAAAGAACCATTAAATCTTAATGCCCAGGGATACGAGTTACCTCCAGCCATTGGTGATGTATTGATGCAGGCCACAGTCCACAAGCTTCTTCTTCAGCACTCCAGCTTCAATCCAAGCAAAAGAAAAAGAACACAAAAGATCTGAAGGCACTTCCAAGCTTTGCTATCTCAGCTAGATGGTGTAAAACTGAAGGGGATTGAGATGCAAGCTTGGGGACCAAACAGATGAATTTATAGCTAAGCTTCCATCAAGCTTCTGATAGCTATGTGTCAGATGTCCCACAGATCAAGGCAGAGAACTCCAGATGGGAGTAATGGACCACTTCAGTAGCTCCTAACAATAAAATTATTAATTGCAGTTGATTTCCTTAACTTAAGGAAACTACTGCAGTTGGTTTCCATAAGTTAAGGAAAGACTGCAGTTTAAATTCCATAATTGTAGGCAGCAATTATTGCAAAACTTAATGGAGCTAACACTAGAAATATTGGTTGCTCTTTAGTACATCATGCACCGCAGCAACTTCTTCAACGAGGCTTTCCGATCGCCGATCCGGAGGTGCTTATCTGGAGCCGACATGAAGTCAAGCAACGTCTCTCAGTGTTATCTTTATCTTCGTTTATTATAGGATAACGTTATTATATCTTCTCAGTTACGTTAGAATGATCTTTAAATCAGGGGAATTAGTGATGCACTTCAGAGTTATTTAAATCCATTGGAATGCATAAGCTGAAGGAATTATACGCTGTAACGGAGTATTCAAAGTCGATCCTTCAAAAGTTCAGTTACCTGCTATTTGAAAGATTAAAGTTGGAAGTGTCCTGCGAAGGCAAATTGTCCAGTTGCACTTGCAAACTATCTATCATTATCTTGGTGAAATAAATAAGTAATTACTGAACAATCGGGACTTAGCAACAAACCGAGTTGAACTTAGTTCATCTTGGGATACCGCTAGTATCAAATCTTTGCTTTCTGCATAATTCTGTGCTATCAAGGTGTGTAATTTTCCGAAGTCATGCAAAACTTCTGAGTGTGTAATTAATATAATGCATAACTTTAATTATTTTTGGTTATGGGTTTGTAAGTGTAATGGTGAGAAGATGTGGTCTCTCTAAAAAGGTTATGGGTTTGTAAGTGTAATGGTAAGAAGATGTGGTCTCTCTTAAAAGGTTATACATTCTAAAAAGGTTATGGGTTTGTAAGTGTAATGGTGAGAAGATGTGGTCTCTCTTAAAATGTTATATATTCAAATTTAATAGTAAAGTATTTATGTAAAAATATTTCTTTTTATAAAATATTTTATGTACCAAATTGATATACAATTTAAATTTAAAATAAAAATGATAAAAAATAATGTAAATCTAAATTCATTTTAATCTTGGAATTGAGATAAATTTAAATTTGTATTATTTATATTAGATAATTTTGACATCTTTATATATTTTCGTTTTTAATTTTCACATGTCTATATATAAAAAGTATTCTCAACTTTTAAATTTATTAGAAACTGTCACATACCCCGGGATTAAAAAAAAAAAAATTACATTTACATTACCATAGGTTAACATTAACTCTGTACGAAGTACCAATTACAATTTAATTTCCTGAACTATGGTCCACCGAATATGAATTTTTGGTTAACGCATCTTCACCTTTTCCGTTGCCGGAATTAACAAGCTGATGCGGGCACTGGACAGAGGGCACTGCTGGCATTACCAGCGTTTAACACCCGGCCATGGCATTTATTTACGCCGGCTCGTTCACGTGAAGGGGTGAGGTCCCGGGTGTACTGGGGTTCGCGCCTTTGGTTTTACCGCCTTACTCGACGGTCAGGATGGTATGGTGTATATCCAAGGGTTGTGCTGCCTTTGGTGTTACCCTCGCAACTTAACCCTATAACACAAGTTTCTATTCAGTTTCTTCAAGTTTTCCGCAAGGCTTGGCGACCCTGCTTCCATCCGCTCCATCTCATAGCTGCCAGAGGATCGACTTGAGTTCCTCATACCGCCGAGCGACCACCCTGAGGCATTATATGCACCCTATCGATGAATTCCTGGTATAGTTACATCTGCTATCCATATGTTTTATTTTAAGTTTTATCATTTTCGACTTCTATTTCTGTTTAGAGATTTTTCCTGAGTTGGTACAGGACTAATGGATATCATGCTTGTTTATTTTTCATGGGGCGCGGGCTGCCCAGCCTTCCGAGTTCGCTACAGGAAGAGGAGGATCTCCTTCAAATCTTTCGAGTTATCCGGCTTCCTTACAGGTGTGTTTCTTCTCTTTTAATCACTCTTAAAGTAATTTTTCAGGGTTAGTGGTTTTCGTTTAAGCCTGACAGCAAAGGGTCTCCCTCGTACCCTGGACATAGTCCAACGATTCATTGCCTTACCCCTTCCCATTGTTGGTCGCAGATGGCGACGGGAGGCTCACATCTGATCTGCTTTACGCCTCTTCTAATTGCAAATATATGGGTTCCAGGTGGAACCCTAACAGTTCAAGTTCTAGGATCGGAAAATTGTTTAATCTATGAAGGCCTGTAATCGGCTAATCTAAATAGTTGTAAATCTGACCTGATATTCAAAAATATATGTATGGATATAACTCGAAGCACATTCTTGTTGGTTTACAATGTCCGGACCCAGACTTTTACTTACTTCTTATGATCAGGATGTTTGTAGCCTTGCGGCTTTTGCTATTTCTTTAACATTAGAGTTCTGTCTTTATTCCTATGAATGGAATGTTAGCTATGAGGGTTGTTTCGGGTACTAACGACCCAGATATTGTGTATATTCTTAACAGTCACTCGCTGTTCGTTAATCTGGTTACACAGTCTTTGTTAATGATATAGGTTTATGTATATTTGTTTTGGCGAAACCCTCCTTATGGTTTCGGTAAGGAAGATTTATGGATAAATTCACATGATTTATTAATAGCAGTTTCAGTCATGATTCGACTTTATGCATTACTTTGTATATGTGTTACGACTTTTAATTTCGCTCATAACAGGCAGTCAAAGATTAGTTCTCTGCTAAATAACTCGATTTATAGCTCTGTTTTTTTCTTGTGAGATTGTGGATTGTCGGAATATGCTATCTTACTTCTGATATTCGCTAAATGTTAATGTAT
This sequence comes from Pinus tabuliformis, assembly GCA_031772625.1. Taxonomy (NCBI): domain Eukaryota; kingdom Viridiplantae; phylum Streptophyta; class Pinopsida; order Pinales; family Pinaceae; genus Pinus; species Pinus tabuliformis. The sequence goes on along the minus strand of CM062818.1, from coordinate 650,114,491 downwards.
ACTTTGTTACAGTATTATTGAAAGAAGGTTCTATACCATAGAAACTTATCCGACTCGAAGGGTTTATATATTTTTTTAGTTACAGTTTAACAATTTATCTCGGTCCTTTTAGCATGCTGCTATAGTCTGTCTTGTTCTTTCCTTTACCTTACTCGTAACCAGAACTCGTTTACAATCTCAGAGGTTTTGCCATCGTTTTTCCATACTATGCATAAAGCTATTGTTATTCCATTCCACTGCGTTTATACATGTAATTTCTTTGTTCTGACAAGGGTTTTCTACTAGGGTAGAATATTCAGGGAACAGTTTACAAGTAACCCTTATTACTACTAGTTTTACAGTTTTGTCCCCGTCTGATTACAGTGAGACTGAAACTTTTGCGGCTCAGGGATGTTCTCTGCTCAGTGATTTGGTGAGGTTAACCTCAGTACCTAATCTCTGCGCCTGAATCCCCTTGCTCAAAATATTTCCACCCCACACCGGTTTCTTTTTCCTTTGCACTTTACAGGGGTAAAAGAACACAGTCTCTATGTTCAGATATCCATTACTCTCAGTCATTTTCAATGCAGCAATATATAAAGTATTGAATATATCTCTTTTCAAGAAAACAAACAAAGCAGATAACTTTGCAGATGTCCAAGGGATTTTCTACTTACCTGGTCGCTGCCGGCAAATGAATTCCTCAATGGATCACCTGCAATACCTGTTGCATTCTCTGTTTATCCACCCAACCGTGAGACTCGTCCTTCAAGACCAGAGTCTCCCCCCTAGCTTTCTCTTTCCGGATCACTATCCTCAGCAAGATTGCACTCAATGCTTGACTATCTGGTCCTTACCAGGCTTAGTCTTTTCGATCTTTTCTTTCTTTCTTTTTTTCTGCCTATCTCTACAGCGCAAATTTTTTCTACCCCCCTTCCCTTTTCCCTGGAAGCCTTTCTAGTTAGGGAAGGTAGTTGAGTGCAGTTTCAATAACTGATTTTATTTTCCAACTCCCTCTCGGAAGTCGCCAGCATTACCATAAGTATTTCTTTCTTAATATATTTTAATGCACTTATAAATAAAAAGGAATACTATTAAAGTTTTAAAACAGGCTTCCAATGTTATACTTAATTTCGTCTTTTACCACAGTAAAATTCAAATATCTACATTTTTCCGGGGTCATCACATCTCCCCCTCCTGAGATTGGACATCGTCCCGATGTCTTATGTTCACAAACAACCCCGGATAAGCTTTCTTAATAAGCTCTTAATCTTCCCAAGTGGCCTCATCAGGCCCATAGTGCTGCCACTGCACTTTAACTTGGGTAATAGCTCATTTCCGCAGGTATACTTCTCTCCGGTCGAGGATGCTCAGCGGCTCGACCAGGACCTCTCCATCCAGTTCGACCTGCAATCAACAATATTACCAGTCATTTTCCTTCAAAAATAAATTTTTAATTAGTTCAACTGAAATCAGTCCTTACCCGTATGTCCTGCCATTTGATCACATGTTTAGGGTCGTAAATGTATTTTTTAAGTATAGAAACATGGAAGACATTGTGGATTCTAATGTGGCTTGGCAGGGCGAGCTGGTAAGCTACCGGCCCAACTCTTGCCAAGACCTGGAAAGGTCCAAAATAACGGGGTGCAAGCTTGGCACAACCGCTCCATTGCAGGGTACTCTTTCTGGCTTGAATCCTTACGTAAACATGGTCTCCGACCTGGTATTCTTTGAACCTTCTTTTCCGATCAGCAAAGCTCTTTTGTCTGTCTTGAGCAGCCTTTAAATTAGTACGTACCCTTTTTACCATGTCCTCCATTTCTTTGAGCATTTCTGGCCCCAATATTAATTTGTCCTCAGGTCCACTCCAACTTGAGGGTGTACGACATTTCCGTCCATACAAGACCTCAAAGGGGGTCATTTGTATTGATGTGTGATACCCGTTATTATATGCGAATTCAACCAAATGTAAATATTCCTCCCACTGTGTCGGTTTCTGCATTACGCATGCTCTTAACATGTCCTCCACCACTTGATTCACTCGTTCTGTTTGACCATCGGTCTGGGGATGATAAGCTGTACTGAAATTCAGCTGTGTTCCCAGTTCCGTAAACAATGCTCTCCAAAAGGTTGACGTGAATTTTACATCACGATCAGATATTATTGTCTTCGGAAGTCCATGCAGTTTAAACACATTCTGCATAAAAATGTGGGCAATTTGCACAGCCCTGTAGGTGGATTGCATGGGTATAAAGTGTGCTGCCTTACTCAATTTGTCTACCACTACCATAATAGAATCATTGTTCTTCTTTGTCCGAGGCAGCCCTGTTATGAAATCCATAGATATAGTTTCCCATTTCCATTCCGGAATGGGTAAAGGTTGCAATAACCCCGCTGGATGTAGATGCTCTGCTTTGATCTGCTGACATTCCAAACACCGCGCTAAATATTCAGCTACATTCTTTTTCATTGCTGGCCAATGGTATTTTTTTCGAAGTGCGGTGAGCATTTTTTGGTACCCTGGATGTCCCGCATAGTGGCTCATGTGAAACTCATCCAAAATCATATTTTTAAGACTATTTTTACTAGGTACATACAACCTCTTTTTATAATGCAGCATTCCAGCCTCATCTATTTCATATCCCTGCTGATTTTTTTCCGCTGGAAAATTGCTGTACCTGCTGTTTTATTTGCTTGTATTCAGCATCTTGATCTGCTGCTGTTTTTATCATTTCTTTCAAGGGATTCTTCCATTTACTAGACGAAATTTCATATAAACATTGCACCTTTCGACTTAGCACGTCAGCCACGCGGTTTTCCTTCCCTTTCAAATGCTTAATATCAAAATCAAATCCGCTTAAGAAATCTGCCTAGCTGGCTTGCCTCGTATTTAAGGTAGGCTGGCTGAAGTAATTTGTCAAACTGTGATGGTCTGTTAACAACAGAAATTTTCTTCCCATAAGATAATGCTGCCACATTTTTAGTGCATGTATGACGACTGCTAATTCTAAGTCGTAGGCAAAAGTTTTCTGCTCATGCCCCTTCAGCTTTCTTGATTCATAAGCGATCACTCTTCCTTCTTGCATCAACACACCGCCCACACCCTCCTTACTTGCATCAGTACATACCACGTAATCCTTATTAGGATCAGCTATACTCAAGATGGGTGCAGTGGTGAGCAAATGCTTAAGTTGCTCAAAGCTTCACTGACACTCCGAAGTCCATTTGAATGCCCTTCCTTTCTTTTGTAAGGAAGTAATAGGTATGCTACCCTTGAAAAACCTTCCACAAATCTTCTATAATAAACGGCTAACCCCATAAAAGACCTGATGTCTGCCACATCCTTTGGTACAGGCCATTCCATTATGGTCCTTATTTTTTCAGGGTCCACTGCAATCCCTTCTTTTGTGATTATATGGCCTAAATACTGTATCTCCTCTTTGAAGAAATCACACTTGCTGAACTTAGCATACAGTTGGTGTTCTCGGAGAGTTTGTAGTACTAACCTGAGATGATCCTCGTGCTCCTCCTTAGAATGAGAGTAAATCAAAATATCATTGATGAATATTAGCACAAATTTATCCAAAAATCGATGAAACACGTTGTTCATTAAACACATAAAGGTGGCGGGTGTATTGGTCAACCCGAAAGGTAGCACTACAAACTCGTAGTGCCCATACCGTGTTCTGAAAGTTTTTTTAGCGATATCTTCCTCCTTAATCCTGATCTGGTGGTATCCTGATCGCAAATCGATCTTAGAGAATATTGTTGCACCCTTGACTTGATCAAAAAGTTCATCAATCCGAGGTAAAGGATATTTATTTTTGATCGTGAGCTTGTTCAGCTGACGATAATCTATACACATTCGAAGAGTTTTGTCTTTTTTCTTGACAAATAACACCGGGGCTCCCCATGGAGATACATTGGGGCCAATATAATTTTTGTCTAGCAGTTCCTGTAGTTGCATTTTTAATTCGGTCAACTCAGGTACACTCATTCTATAAGGTGTCCGCAATACTGGTGCTACCCCTGGTGTCAATTCAATGGTGAAGTCTATATCCCTTTTAGGGGGTAGCCCGGGTATCTCTTCTGGAAATACATCTGCGAATTCTTGTATTACAGGGAGGTTATCCAGCATGGTTGTTTTATCCTTGGAATCTGCATAACCTACCTGAATGGCATAAATTTGACATCCTTTTCTGATACACTTAGCTAGCTGAGATGCAGTGATTGGCCGGACCTGCACTAGTCGTTTAATCCCTTGCATCTCCTGCTTCTCTCCAAAGTCATCTTTGTAATAAATGGTTTTCGTCTTGCAGTTTACTAGTGACCAGTGCTTTTCTAGCCAGTCCATCCCAATCAAAACATCATATGAACCAAGAGGAAGCACATTCAAATCTGCCACTACTGGCTGTCCCGCTATCGTTAAGGGGTAGTTATTAATTTTTGCCAACACTCGTCTCTTGGCCCCCGTAGCTAGCTGTACCAGCCATGGATTCTTGATTTTTTCAGGCTATAGCTTACATTTTTCTACTGTCTTTGGGCTAATATAACTTAAAATAGCTCCTGGATCAATTAGAACAGCTATAGAAAGGTTTAAAATTCTACCTTCAAATTCCACCATGGTTGGCTGGTACTCCGCCTCACGGTCGTCCAGGGCTGCGTTAATCCTTGACATGCTACATCCCACATCGCCAATAGTTGATGCTTCATGGATCTGGGATATCTGATCAGTTCCCTTCCATTGCGGGCAATTTTTGACGTAGTGTGGTCCTCCACAACCCCAGCATTGAACTGGGGGTCTAGTTATTCCTTCGCCCTCCAGCCTGGCAAACTGTTCGCTTATTCTGGATTCACGATTGGCTTGGACCTGAACGAACCTCTTTGTACAGTTCTGTTGTTCTGCCCTTTACTACCTCCCTTAACTCCACTGCTGCGACTTCCTTTACTATTCCCAACTGTTTTACTACCCCTTTTTTCATTCCATCTTTTATTTGGAGCGTCTCCTTTCTGTTTGTTTTGCTGATAGCAGATTCTGGCTTTGCAGATAGCTTCATCCATCGTCCTAGGATTTTCAAACTCAATCCTTTCTCGTATATATAGGGTAAACTACTGACAAATCTTTGCACCTTGGCTTTTTCTTCTTTAATGTAGGGCACATAGCGAAGCAGGGAGGTAAAACGATTAATAAACTCGTCCATAGTCTGTTGTCCTAACCGCAAATCATGGAATTCCCTTGCCTTTTCATCATAGAAGCGCTCGGTCAAATATCTTTCTTTGAGGTACTTCTGAAACTTTTCCCACATTATGGTTCATTCGCTTACCCCCTTGACGATCTTAACCTCTTCCCACCACAGGGTCACTTTCCGTTGTAACTAAAAGATGGCCAGTCGTGCCTTCAGGTTATGGTCATATTCATACAGCTGAAAATATTTGTTCATGTTAATTAGCCATGCTTCAGCCGCTTCCTCCTGTTCCCCATCAAAGTGTGGGGGTTTAATTTTCCGAAATTCTCCCTGTAATTCCACCCTTTGACATTTTGAAGTCTGTTGTTCGGATGCATTATCAGAATGGTCCTCTCCCTCTTCTGATTTTTCAGGCTCTGTTTGATAGTTTCGCTCTTCTGTCATCCTCTGCTGTTCCGCGCTGGGGTTAGCTAGTGGTGGGTTCTGCCTATCAGACAAACTCTTTAAAATTCTTTCTTGCTCCACCGTCAGTCGTGCATTATCCTCTCGTAATCGGGCCATCTCATTTTTCAGTTCCTGGACCGTCTCTAATATTGCAAGGTTCGTGCTACGTGTCTCCTCGCCAAGTTGTACCCACAGCTCTGGGTTATTCCTAGGATTTATTGCAGGTTCCTGGCCTGCTATCGATCTGTGCGGAGCACTGCTAGCTCTCTGCATACTTACTGTCACTGCCTAGTGTCTCGCTGTTGTTTTTTTTTCTTTGCCTTGGCCTAAAATGAAATCAGGAGAGTAATTGGCATTATTAGCTGTTTTTATTGTACATAATAATTGGTGACTGCATAAAAAAAAATTTTGTGTTTACTACCACATGTTTAACGTGTTCAGACTTGTCCCAGAGGTCACAGTATGGAAACCTTTGCTCTGATACCAATTTGTCACATACCCCGGGATTAAAAAAAAAAAATTACATTTACATTACCATAGGTTAACATTAACTCTATACGAAGTACCAATTACAATTTAATTTCCTGAACTATGGTCCACCGGATATGAATTTTTAGTTAACGCATCTTCACCTTTTTCATTGTCGGAAATAACAAGCTGATGCGGGCACTGGACAAAGGGCACTGCTGGCATTACCAGCATTTAACACCCAGCCATGGCATTTATTTACGTCGGCTCGTTCACGTGAAGGGGTGAGGTCCTAGGTGTACTGGTGTTCACGCCTTTGCTTTTACCGCCTTACTCAATGGTCAGGATGGTATGATGTATATCCAAGGGTTGTGCTGCCTCTGGCGTTACCCTCACAACTTAACCCTATAACACAAGTTTCTATTCAGTTTCTTCGAGTTTTCCACAAGGCTTGGCGACCCTGCTTCCATCCGCTCCATCTCATAGCTTCCAGAGGATCGACTTGAGTTCCTCATACTGCCGAGCGACCACCCTGAGGAATTATATGCACCCTATCGATGAATTCCTGGTATGGTTACATCTGCTATCCATATGTTTTTTTTTTAAGTTTTATCATTTTCGACTTCTGTCTCTGTTTAGAGATTTTTCCTGAGTTGGAACAGGACTAATGGATATCATGCTTGTTTATTGTTTCATGGGGCGCGAGCTGCCCAACCTTCTGAGTTCACTATAGGAAGAGGAGGATCTCCTTCAAATCTTTCGAGTTATCCGGCTTCCTTACAGGTGCATTTCTTCTCTTTTAATCACTCTTAAAGTAATTGTTCAGGGTTAGTGGTTTTCGTTTAAGCCTGACAGCAGAGGGTCTCCCTCGTACCCTGGACATAGCCCAACGATTCATTGCCTTACCCCTTCCCATTATTGGTCGCATATGGCAACGGGAGGCTCACATCTGATCTGCTTTACGCCTCTTCTGATTGCAAATATATGAGTTCCAGGTGGAACCCTAACAGTTCAAGTTCCAGGATTGAAAAATTGTTTAATCTATGAAGGCTTGTAATCAGCTAATCTAAATAGTTGTAAATCTGACCTGATATTCAAAAATATATGTATGGATATAACTCGAAGCACGTTCTTGTTGGTTTACAATGTCCGAACCCAAACTTTAACATACTTCTTATGATCGGGATGTTTGTAGCCTTGCGGCTTTTGCTTTTCTTTAACATTAGAGTACTGTCTTTATTCCTATGAATGGAATGTTAGCTATGAGGGTTGTTTCGGGTTCTAACGACCCAGATATTGTGTATATTCTTAACAGTCACTCGTTGTTCGTTAATCTGGTTACACAGTCTTTGTTAATGATATAGGTTTATGTATATTTGTTTTGGCGAAACCCTCCTTATGGTTTCGAAAAGGAAGATTTATGGATAAATACACATGATTTATAGCTCTGTTTTTTTCTTGTGAGATTTTGGATTGCCGGAATATGCTATCTTACTTCTGATATTCGCTAAATGTTAATGTATACTTTGTTACAGTATTATTGAAAGAAGGTTCTATACCATAGAAACTTATCCAACTCGAAGGGTTTATATATTTTTTTAGTTACAATTTAACAATTTATCTCGGTCCTTTTAGCATCCTGCTATAATCTGTATTGTTCTTTCCTTTACCTTACTCGTAACCAGAACTCGTTTACAATCTCAGAAGTTTTGCCATCATTTTTCCATACTATGCTTAAAGCTATTGTTATTCCATTCCACTGTGTTTATACATGTAATTTCTTTGTTCTGACAAGGGTTTTCTACTAGGGTAGAATATTCAGGGAACAGTTTAAAAGTAACCCTTATTACTACTAGTTTTACAGTTTTGTCCCCGTCTGATCATAGTGAGACTGAAACTTTTGTGGTTCAGGGATGTTCTCTGCTCAGTGATTTGGTGAGGTTAACCTCAGTACCTAATCTTTGCACCTAAATCCCCTTGCTCAAAATATTTCCACCCCACACCAGTTTCTTTTTCCTTTGCACTTTACAGGGGTAAAAGAACATAGTCTCTATGTTTAGATATCCATTACTCTCAGTCATTTTCAATGCAGCAATATATAAAGTATTGAATATATCTCTTTTCAAGAAAACAAACAAAGTAGATAACTTTGCAAATGTCCAAGGGATTTTCTACTTACCTGGTCGCTGCCGGCAAATGAATTCCTCAATGGATCACCTGCAATACCTATTGCATTCTCTATTTATCCGCCCAACCGTGAGACTTGTCCTTCAAGACCAGAGTCTCCCCCCTAGCTTTCTCTTTCCGGATCACTATCCTCAGCAAGATTGCACTCAGTGCTTGACTATCTGGTCCTTACGAGACTTAGTCTTTTCGATCTTTTCTTTCTTTTCTTTTTTTCTGCCTGTCTCTACAGCGCAGATTTTTTCCACCCCCCTTCCCTTTTCCCTGGAAGCCTTTCCAGTTAGGGAAGGTAGTTGAGTGCAGTTTCAATAACTGATTTTCTTTTCCAACTCCCTCTCGGAAGTCGCCAGCATTACCATAAGTATTTCTTTCTTAATATATTTTAATGCACATATAAATAAAAAGGAATACTATTAAAGTTTTAAAACAGTCTTCCAATGTTATACTTAATTTCGTCTTTTACCACAGTAAAATTCAAATATCTACATTTTTCCGGGGTCATCACAGAAACTTAAATTAATCTTTATGAAATGTCCATGGAATATTTTTAGTATAGTGAGAATAGAGCATTTTGATATATCTGAAAAATGATTATAGCATTGTTTTCGTTTTAGATTTAATTAAGTAATTGTTATAAATTAAATTAAAATAAAATATTAATAAAATATTTTGATTTTCAAATGAGTTATGGCTTTTGGGCACATGATATTGTTATAAAGTCTATTTACAAGTTAATAATATCTATGATAAAGTATTTATTTCCCTATTAATTTAATTTAAATATGATTAGAAAAAAATTAGTTTAGTTCATATGGTAAATTGGATCTTAAATTATAGCTACTATCTATATGTTATATATTTTTAAGGTGATATGTATATTATGTTTTTCTTTTATCTAAAAAATTGAGTAATTTTATTCATAAAAACAAAATTACAATATAACAAATTGAAGTTTGTTATTTTTATTCCTTTTAACTTTTTATTATTAATTGAGTGAATATTTAAATGGCCCGCCTATATCCATTTTTAGTCTAGATTTTCTAAGCCCCGAGAGGGATCAAATCCCTTGTGGTGCACACCTCTTTTAGAGTAAAATTAAATTTGATCTCTCTCAACATTTAGTAGAGTAGGAGTTAACATGGATCAATGATCGTATTACTTATATTATATAAATTTCATGTCTCTATATATAAAAGTCTTCTCATTTTTAATATAATTAAAACCTTGATTTAATCTCTATGGAATATCCGCATAATATTTTTATGAGTAGTGAGGATAGAGGGTATAGATATATCTCAAAAGTAATTACAACATTTATTTTCTTTTATATTTAATAAAAAATAATTGTTAAAAAAATAAATTAATAAAAAATGTTTATGAAATATTTTAAATGTAAAATGAGCTATGTTTTTTGGGCATGTGATATTTATAAGCTATGATATTGGCCCATAGTATTGTAACAAATCTTGTTTGCAAATTAAAAATATCCATGGTAAAGTGGGGGTGAATATCCATGATTAAAAATCAAGTTTATTGTAACAATTAAATATTTAAGTGCTTATTAAGTAAATTTAAATATGATTACATAATCATTATTTTAATTTATATGGTAAAATAGATCCTAATGTATAGTTACTATTTATATGTTATATATTTAAATGTATATGTATATTATGATTTCCTTTTATCTAAAAAGTTTAGTGAATTTATTAATAAAAAATTACAATATAAAAAATGGAATTTTATTATTTTCAACATTCTATTGTTAATCGAGCCAATATTTAAATGTTTACTCTCATTTACGAAAACTATAACATCTGTGAGGCTCAATATTCCTTGTAACATTTTATTATCTTTTGATTGAGCCAACTTGTAAATGTTTACAAGCAAACATTGTCCCCATCCTAGGTTGTGGAGCAACACAATTATTAAGTCCACAACACAATTATTATTAAAAAACATAGATCCCTCTTAGCTTTGGATCTACCAAGGGTTGAGAGGGATCAAATCTTTCAAGATGCAATCAGTTTTGGAGAAAAAATTAAGGAAATATTTGCACGTTGGGTGATTTTATTCTTATCTAATCTTGGTAGATCTGGTGTCAAAACCCCTTGTGATCATTAGCACTCTATAAAGTTATATATATATATATATATATATATATATATATATATATATATATATATATATAGATATATATATATATATATATATATATATATATACTCTTGAAATACGATACCTATGGTTATAAATTCATTGCAGTGTTTACATTCTATCATTTCGGGAATTAATTGCTAATAACTTGGGAGTAAAGTTGCTTGTATCTGGAACAAGCTTATTATTCTCCAGCAGTTGACACATTATATACGACTTAAGGTGATTTGATTTTTAAATTTAATTGTTATCACTATCAATGTGTCAAACTCTAGTGGGAGATCTTTGGAAATTTTTGATAACCTTACACCTTTTCATCTCGGGAGTGGGAACTCACATCGATGGTTTGGGATGGAGATGCCCATCCGAAGGTTAAGGTTTCTTGGGTTTTTTAAATTTAATTATTATCACTATCAATGTGTCAAACTCCAGTGGGAGATCTCTGGAAATTTATGATAACCTTACACCTGTTCATCTCGGGAGTGGGAACTCGCATCGATGATTGAGGATGGAGATGCCCATCCAACAGTGAAGGTTCCTTGGGTTTGGGGTTATGCAACTAATCTTGCGAACCAGGTTGTCTGTTGTCTATTTGCATCAGCTGTTGTAGAGTTTGGAAACCATCTTCTACAGTAATATAGAACTTTGTTCAATGCCTCCAGATTCTTCATGGATGCCATCACCAGATTGAAGTCCTACTTCCAGGTCATATCAGTTCAGAGTTTTTTCATTCTCTTAAAGGTTTATATTATTCTTCATTTCGTTCTCTACTGTTTCGAATGATGGGTTCGCGGGATAGCAGGAGAGGGGTTAAGTCCGGCTCCTGAGGATATGTTTTCATCATTTGAGATGGGTTCATTTGCTCAACCACCTATGCACAGGTAATTTTTTAGACATACGATCTCTTGGTAATTTTCTGTGGATAATTTACGTCCTTGTTTTATGAGTTTCCTTAATAATTTTGGAGGGAATTTTTTGCAGTCGAAACCCTCTTCTGGCACATAAGTTTAAGGTGTCCTCAATGCTTGCGCAAGGGTTTCCACCTCTCTACAAACCATGAGGTACTCACATGTTTGGCCATCTGATCCTAGATGCATTTTAGTGATTATTTTGGGATCCAAGGTTTTGGGTTTAGTTTACCCCAAGGATATGTGTTTCAGGTTCCCTGAGGGTTTTATATGATACCAGTCTTTTAATCATGACTGTAATGGATAATATTTAACGCTGAGGCTTTTCCGTTGCAAATTTTTATATATTTATACATTTTTTTATTCCACTGTTGAATGTAATTCTAGTGGATTTTGGAAGCTATAATTCTGCTTAAGTTTATGAACTATGTTATGAGTTGTGAAAAGAAACCCTATTTTAGACAACGTTGTATTCTTTGAATGAGTTCCACAACACTTTTGAGTTTATAACTTCTTTATTGTACTGAGAAAAATCGGTTAATTGGACTATATTTGCTCAGTATTTTACAATGACTTGTTTGTATATTATTTGTTACAAAATTCTACATTTAATTTATCAATTGGGCTAATAGTTACCATGTTGGTGTAATATGATACTTTCCAGTTATAGATCTATGTTTGGTATCTTTTTTTGTTTTATTAGAATAAAGTAAAAGATGTTTACAGTATCTATTCACAAATTAATACTTGAGTTCTCGGATATATACAATTAAATTCTTGTTGTGATTTACAGGTTTCTGGAATATTCTCCTGCGTTAGGCCAAGTAACTAATCCAGTTCATACTAGTTTCTAGTTGTAACCTTAAGTGAAATTCCACTGTCTTATTCACTATAGTTTTAATAGCCCAAAAGACTATTCCAGATTTAACTCAAAGCCTAATATGACATGTGTAAATTTATTTTGATTTATTTTTTCGAATTTACAACGTTCTCATACAGACAAATCCTCATTATATATTAACTTATGTTATTTCAAAACATAGTTGTCCATATAAACAAAACAACTCAGTATGAGTTTTTACACCTAAATTTCTTGAAATACTTATCTGCAGTCTAGTGTGTCTAAGCTCCACTGCTTCACCCTTGAAACAGGAACATCGTGCCTCCCTACTGTGAGATTAGTTACCAACCAAATCTATCCCCCATGTTCTTCTCACAACTAGGTTAGAATGTAACAACATACATCTAGTTCCTTTGTGACTATCTGGTCCTAACGAGACTTAGTCTAGCTAACCATTCTTGAAATCTATCTGACACTTCTCCACAGATCAATCATCAAGCTTGTTACCATTATTATTCCTCTTTCTCCTCACTAGTCACCTCAGGTACTTATACGCTCCCAGTTTCCATATTTCAGAATTAATTGTCAAGGATAAGTTAGGGCAGCAATCGCCTGCCCATAACTATCTACCCAATTTAATTATGTGAGACACTTTTAGGCATTCTTTTAAGATGTCATATTTGTTGCATAACTTAACAACATAATTTATTAATAAAATTAAAGTCTCAATTTTCATCAAAATTCTCCTAATCCTAAGCATCATAATTTACTGTGGTAATTATTATCATTTTCTTCTCAGTTTTACCAAGGGTTATCACATTTTACCACCCTAAAATTAGACATCTTCCTGATGTTTATATACTAAAAAATAAATTTGGATATCCCTCCCTGATTACTTGTTCATCCTCGCAAGTGGCTTCTTCTGGCCCAAAGTGCTACCATTGCACTTTAACTTAGGTGATAACTCGCCTCTGCAGCGTTACTTATCTCCGATCAAGTATACCAAGAGGCTGGACTAGGAAATCGCCTTCCAGTTTGACCTACACATAATATGGAAAATTAGTCATTGTTTCTTTGGTAGCCCTTACTTGCAAACTAATTATAGTAAACAAATATTTCTTATGATTGTATACGTTACCTGTATGTCCTGCCAATTGATTATATGGTTAGGATCATATACATATTTTTTTAACACAGAAACATGAAAAACATTACACACATGTATGTGCCTGGGAAAAGCAAGATGATAAGCTACAGGCCCAATTCGAGCTAGAATATGTAAGGGGCTGCAAAATTGGGGTGCTAGTTTAGCATAACCACCCCATTGCAAAGTACTATTCCTGGCTCGTAATCACACATAGACATGGTCTCCAATCTGAAATTCCTGAAAACTTCTCTCCCTGTCAACATAATTTTTCTGTCGCTCTTGAGTGATCTTTAAGTTCCAGCATATTTTTTAAACTGTATCTTCCATGTCCTTTAACATGTCAGGTTCGAGCATTAATTTATCTTCAGGACTGCCCCAATTCAAGGGTGTTCTACACTTGCAACTGTATAGTACCTCAAATAGACTCATCCACGAGGATGCATGGTAGTTGTTATTGTAATCAAACTCCACTAAATGTATGTAATCCTCCCATTTAGATGGCTTTTGTATTACATACATTCACAACACATCTTCCACTATTTGATTTACTCTCTCAGTCTGCCCATCGGTCTGAGGATGGTAGGTTGTGCTGAAATGTAACTGCATGCCTAAACCTTCAAATAATGCTTTCAAGAATGCAGATGTAAATTTCACATCTTTGTCTGAAATTATGACCTTTGGTATTCCGTGTAGTCTAAAAATATCATTCATGAATATGTTGGAAATTTGCACGATCTTAAAAGTAGACTGTACTGGTATGAAATGAGAAAACTTTCTCAACTTATCAACTACCACCATTATTGAGTCATTTTGTTTTTTAGACTTAGGTTGTCATGTAATAAAATCGATGGAAATGGTTTCCCACTTCCATTATGGAATAGGTAATAGGCAAAGTTTTCTAGTAGGATGTTGGTGCTCCGCTTTCACTTGCGGACATTCGAAACAACGGGAAAAATAATCAACCACTTCTTTCTTCATAACGGGCTAGAAATATTCCTTTCTAAGTGCGGTGATTAATTTTTGATACCTAAGATGGGATGCATAAGGATTTTTATGGTATTTGTTTAAAAATAGTTGTTTAATATTTTTCTGGTTAGGTACATACATTCTTACTCGATAAATCAACATTTCTTCTTGATTTATCTCATAACCCAATTGTTGTTCAATGTTGTCTGAATTTTTAGCTTGCTGCCATAAAAAAATTATTTTCAGGATCTTGTTCTGTTGTTTCTTTAATATTTTCTTTAAAGGTGGTATGAACCTCACTAAAAGAGACTTCATAAATACAATTTACTTTCTGACTCAAGGCATCCATGACTTAGTTTTCCTTTCCTTTCAAGTGTTTGATTTCAAAATCAAATTCACTCAAGAAAGCAACCCAGTGGGCTTGTATAACATTCAAGGTAGGATTCTTGAAATAATTAGTTAAACTATGATGGTCTATCATTAACAAGAATTTCTTACCCAGTAAATAATGTCACCACATCTTTAACGCATGGATAACTACTGCCAATTCCAAATGATATGCAGAATAATTTTGTTCATGCTCCTTAAGCTTTCGGGACTCATAAGCAATAACTCTGGCCTCTTGCATTAGCACACTTCCTACACCTTCCTTGCTGGCATATGTACAAACAACATATTCTTTGTCCAGATATCCAATTCTTAAACTAGGTGCAGTGGTAAGTAAGTGTTTTAATCGGTCAATTTTTTTTGACAATCCATAGTCCATGTGAAAGTTTTTCCTTTCGTTTGCAAAGAGGTAATGAGATATGCTACCCTAGAAAACCCCTCAACAAACCTCCTAAAGTATCCGGCTAAACCCATGAATGATATTATATCAACTTCGCTCTTTGGTACTCGCTATTCCAGTATGGTTTTTATTTTCTCTTGGTCCACAACAATTCCATCCTTGGTTATGATATGTCATAAATATTGAATTTTATGGCACCACCTGCAGTAGCAAGTCCTCGCGTATCCTTTGGTATATTATACACCTACTTTACCATGATAATTAGTCTAGTGGTTTAATTCTGGGTAACAAAGACACAAACCTACTAAGACGTTTAATTCTATGAAATTTGCGATAACTCTGGGTGTGGTAGCCATTGGCATGCTTGGATTAATCACTGCCATGGTGATTTTGAGGTGGAAATGTTTCTCTAGTCTCGAATGTACAGAAGAGAAGCTTGGAAAATGAGTGGAAAATCTTCCATTCCCACAAACCCTATCTTTTTAGGGCCATCAATATTTCTATAACTATAGTTCTATTAATGATTGATATTTCTAGAGCTATAACTTTATTAATGTATAGGGCATATATCACTCCTTACATTAATGGATCTAGAAATATTGGTTGCTCTTTAGTAGATCTAGATAGAATTATTATAATGTATATCGTCCAAAAGACCCGATCAAAACATCATGCAGTAGAGAAACTTCTTCAACAAGGCCTTTCGATCACCGATCCGATGGTGCTTATCTGGAGATGAAATTATCTTTATCTTCGTTTATTATTTTATCTTCTCAATTATGTTAGAATGATCTTTAAATTAGGGGAATTAGTGATTGTCCTATCCCTCTCATAAATAACCTAAGGTAAAACAATTGCATTGGGAGACTCCGCCTATATTCAATTCCAATAATTTGGCATGTGAAGAAAAGCCATTTTCCGTATGCCATGGTTGTTCCGGCTATGCTGAGTTGGATTCAAGATACTAAACCACCAACGCTCAGGGCTAACACCTCGAACGAGGTCGTTTACAATGACATATTTACCGGAAAACCGTTCTGATTGCTGAGAAAGGGATGGTTCTTTACATAATGTGATTCTCGAAACGAACGGAATGCTTCTATTGACAATTCTGAATAGGATAGGCCGGAAAAATTACTCTGTTCACTTCTTGAAACCCCAGTCCATCCCTAAATAACTAGGTGTAAAATTATACAGTTAGAGTAAATAGTAATTTTTAAAAAGAGTTACGAATCAGTTCAAAAAATGATTCTTGATTTCCGCTAATTTGGAATAAGGATGCACAGATAGGCTTAACTGCTACTCAGAACGCGGGGGTGGAAGTTGAGTAATTACATTTCATCTTTTGGGCATCAGTATCTGATGCCATAGCCGGGTTCTCTACAACCATCGCATTGATAATGGGCAGCGACATGTTCAGGGAATAGATGCGCACAAACTTTTCACTTGCTCTGGATATACTTATATCCCTCGGCAGGGGAGAAATGGAAGAGTATTCTCTCAATGGAGACCGGTGAAGTGGAGGAGCATCTCCTTGTTGCTGGCAGTAGCGGCCATGTGGATGATATAAACCGTCTGGAACTGATTCTGTTGAATGCAGATAACCAGCCATGGGCGAAAATGATGAGAGATGCTCTGTTCTTGGGATCCAAACTGCTATGGGGACTTGCTTTACCATTAGTGGTGGTGTATGTGGTGAACTATATAATGAGCATGGCTACTCAGATCTTGGCTGGCCATCTTGGAAACCAGGAGCTCGCTGCTGCGTCTCTCGGAAACAATAAGATAAGTAACTTGCCACTTTCTTAAAGAAAAATATATGTATGTTTTATTTGGGTATGTTACAATATCTCTTTGAAGGATTTCTTATCAAATATAGATAATAAATGCATAATAGTATGCATAGAAGAATGTGAAAAATGTGTGGACTTAAAGGCTAAGAAAATAAGTAGTTTTTCTTATAAAGAAAAATATGTAGATCTTCTTAGAAAGACTACATGTGAGTCTTGGGTGTGAAATGTTGGGTCACATGCCATTTTTCTTGGAATAAAATCCTTGCTAATTAACCAAAATATAGCCAAAATATATTCTTGAGAAAAGATGATAAGGTATATGAACTTCCTGTTGACATAGTGTAAAAGTGGCCAAGTTTTCTTGAATTAAAATATGTGTTTTTATTTAATAAAGGTTTCTTGAAAAGGGGTACATGCTAATTGCATTGTGATACGAGCTAATCTCTAAGCTTTTTGTGAAATGATTATGCATTACATGCATGATAGAAATAGCTAATGATGTGCTTCTAGGCACATAGATATTCATTTCTACAGTTTCTTTTCAGAAAAAGAGTGCATACTTCATGTATGAAAATGAAGGTTTTTATGAGAGATCTCTTGAAACAAAAATAGAGTTTCCTATTCTTAAAGACATATGAATAGTGTTCATATCATATCAAGAATCCATACTTGTTTCATGAAAAGATTATGTGCTTGAAGTAAAAGTAATTGTGTAGGAAAAAACACATGTTGCATGAAAAAAAAAGGGGTTAGCCTTTGTGACATTGGAAATATGATTTTGTGTGTACGTAGAGAAAGTGGTTATGTTATCTTTCTTGGAAACGATAATCCGTTGAAAATATTGTTTTGCTAGATAAGTTGTGTCTATTTCTTGATTGTGGTGCATAAAAGGTTAAGTTAACCTTGTTATTGTTTCTTGATTTTTATGCATAAAGATGGGCATCTATAATAACTTCTTGGAAGGGATGCATGAGAAACCTACATATAGGAAGATAAGAAATGAGGTTATAATGACTTTCTTTTAAGAGAGAAGTATGTAATTGTTTATAGGAAATGATGGTAGAATTCTGAGAAGGAAACATGTGTTGCATACATTAAAGAAGGGCTATTATGATAGGCTATTGGATGCACAAAGAATGGTCATTGTGTTACAGAGATATGTTCTTTGTATGGATAGAAGAACTATTGAGTCATTTTCTTTAGGAAAATGATATGTGATTACTTTTATGCTAACATAACTATTATCTTAGTTTCTTGTTGAATGAGATGTGTATGCACATGAGATTTGTGTTAGCTTTCATTAGAAGGATATATATATTTTCGCATCCAGGAAAAGACTACAGGATGTGTGAGATTGCTTTAAATATTTGCATGCATCCAAAGTAATAGCTAAGGATTAGATCTTTGATAAAGTTTATGTAAATATTCACGCAAGAAGATTATAACTGATGTTTTAGTTAGTCCCTTCAAAGGAATGCCTTAGTGTTTTAAGTATTTGTGCTTATGCGAAGGGAAATGCTAGTTAATATGATTCTTTATAAATGTAATCATGATGTCAGTGTTGATAATGTCAACATGGCATGTAAAGTTGGATTACTTGCATAAGGTATAGATTATATTTAACGTTGTGGCAGGAAAAGAATTAATGGTCCATGCAAATGAGTATGAGTTGCGGGATCGTACATTGCTAGAACAATCATGCCGCAAAGAATGTTGCATGTGGCGGTATGTAAGTAAAAGGTTTCATGGAAACTGTATTAGCTTTTAGCCAGTTATGTGACAACTTAATGATAATTTATTGTAATAACTTTATAACAATGGTTAAGGGATGGGATCCCTTATAATCCATTGAGTGAGGGGTGAAATCCCTCACAAGCGTTTAATAATAAGATTAAACGTTTGTTGGTTTTCACCCTACGGGGTTTCCAGGGTATATTGGTGTTCAATGGTGCAATTGCCTTTTGTGTTAATTTGATGATGTTGAATCCTTGATGATGATGTTTCTTTATTTGATGTGATAATCATAATGTTCTAGTACGTGATTATTTAATATGGTTAAGGAAAATCATAAAATGGACGAAAGGTTCATGAGGTAGTTTATGTTATTACACTACCACAGTGGTGGTTAATGGTTATGCAAAGGGTTATGCATCTTACAGTCTTCTATTGCAATTTACTTCATGTACTAATGAACGTTATATCTAATGGTTAATGAGGAATGTGGAGTTGTGAATTGGATTATTACTTGTGGGTAATTTGTGTAAAAAATTCTAACTCCCTGCTTTTACATGCGAGGTTACCGGGGTACATTACAGTGATGCGCTTCAGAGTCATTTAAATCCATTGGGATGCATAAGATGTAACAAAGCATTCAAAGTCGATCTTTAAAAAGTTTAGCTATCTGCTATTTTAAAGATTAAAGTTGGAAGTGGTCTGCAAATGCAAATTGTCCAGTTGCACTTGCAGGCTATCTATAATTATCTTGGTGAAATAAATAAGTAATTTACTGAACAATCGGGATTTAGCCACAAACTTAGTTGAACTTAGTTCATCTTACGATACCACTAGTATCAAATGATTGTTTTCTACGTAATTTGTGCTATCAAGGTGTGTAATTTTCATAAGTGCAAAACTTCTGAGTGTGTAATTAATATAGTGCATAACTTTAATTTTTTTGGTTATGGGTTTGTAAGTGTAATGGTTAGAATATGTGGTCTCTCTTAAAAGGTCATATATTAAAATTTAATAATAGAGTATTTATACTTTGTGGATTTTAAGTAAAAGTATTTTTTAATAATTTTTTATATATATTAAATTGATATATTTGTAAAATAACAATAATAATAATAAATATTGTCAATTTAAATCTATTTTAATTTTAGAATTGAGATAAATTTAAATTGGTATTATTTATATTAGATAAATTTTACATCTTTATATATTCTTATTTTTAATTTTCACATCTCTCTATAGAAAATATTTTCATTTTTTTATTTTATTAGAAATTTAAATTAATTTCTATAAAATATTTATGGAATATTTTTAGTGATAGTGAAAATAGAGTATTTTGATATATCTGAAAAATGATTATAACATTTTTTTCCTTTTAGAGTTAATTAAGTAGTTGTTACAAAAAAAAAAAATTATATAAAATATTTATCAAATATTTTGATTCTGAAATGAGTTATGGTTTTTGGAACATGTTATTGATAAGACATGATATTGTTATAAAATGTATTTACAAGTTAATAATATCCACGATAAAGTATTTATCTGCTTATTAATTAAATTTAAATATGATTACGTAATCATTATTTGAGTTCATATGGTAAAATGGATCTTAATTTATAGCTACTATCTATATACTATATACTTTTAATATGATATGTAAATTATGCTTTTCTTATAACTAAAAACTTTAGTAATTTTATTCATAAAAACAAAATTACAATATAACAAATTGAACTTTGTTAATTTTATTACTTTTAACTTTTTATTATTAATCGAGTGAATAATTAAATGTACCCGCCTATATCCATTTTAACTCTAGATTTGCTAAGCCCCTAGCAGGATCAAATATCTTGACTTGCATACCTCTTTTAGAGTGAAAATAATTTTGATCTCTCTCAACATTTAGCAGATTAGGAGTTAAGATGGATCAATGCTGGTATTACTTATATTATATAAATTTCATGTCTCTATCTATAAAAGTCTTCTCATTTTTAATATAATTAAAACCTTGATTTAATCTCTATGGAATATCCACATAATATTTTTATGAGTAGTGAGGATAGAGGGTTTAGATATATCTCAAAAGTAATTCCAACACTTTTTTTCTTTTAGATTTAATAAAAAAAAATTGTTAAAAAAATAAATAAAAATAAAATGTTTATGAAATATTTTGATTGTGAAATGAGCTATGTTTTTTGGGCATGTGATATTTATAAGCTATGATATTGGCCCATGGTATTGTAACAAATCTTGTTTGCAAATTAACAATATCCATGGTAAAGTTGGGGTGAATATCCATGATTAAAAATAAAGTTTATTGTAAGTATTAAATAGTTAAGTGCTTATTAAGTAAATTTGAATATGATTACATAATCATTATTTTAATTTATATGGTAAAATAGATCCTAATGTATAGTTACTATTTATATGTTATATATTTAAATGTATATGTATATTATGATTTCCTTTTATCTAAAAAGTTTAGTGAACTTATTAATAAAAAATTACAATAGAAAAAATCGAACTTTATTATTTTTAACATTTTATTGTTAATCGAGCCTATATTTAAATGTTTACCCTCATTTACGACCACTACAACATCTGTGAGGCTCAATATTCCTTGTAACATTTTATTATCTTTTAATTGAGCCAACTTGTAAAAGTTTACAAACAAACACTATCCCTATCATAGGTTGTGGAGCAACACAATTATTATTAAAAAACATAGATCTCTCTTAGCTTTGGATCTACCAAGGGTTGAGAGGGATCAAATCTTTCAAGATGCAAACACTTTTTGGAGAAAAAAATTAAGGAAATGTTTGCACATCGAGTGATTTTATTCTTATCTAATCTTGGTAGATCTAGTGTTAAAACCCCTTGTGATCACTAGCACTTTATATATATATAACTATATATATATATATATATATACTTGAAATACGATACCTATATATATATATATATATATATATATATATATATATATATATATATACTTGAAATACGATACCTATGGCTATAAATTCATTGCAACGTTCACATTCTTTCATTTTGGGAATTAATTGCTAATAACTTGGGAATAAAGTTGTTTGGATCTGGTACGAGCTTATTATTCTCCAGGAGTTGAAACATTATATATGAGCTAAGGTGATTTTATTTTTAAATTTAATTGTTATCACCATCAATGGTTAAACTCTAGTGGGAGATCTCTGGAAATATATGATAACCTTACCCCTGTTCGTCTCGGGAGTGGGAACTCGCATCGAGGGTTTTGGATGGAGATGCCCATCTGACAGTGAAGATTGTTTGGGTATAGGGTTATGCAACAACCCTTGCAAACCCTGTTGTTCGTTGTTCATTTGCGTTGGTTGTTTTAGAGTTTGGAGATCGTCTTCTACACTAATACAAAACTTTTTTCAATGCCTCCAAATTCTTCATGAATGCCATCACTAGATTGAATCCCTACTTCCAGGTCATATCAGTTTAGAGTTTTTTCATTCTTTTAATGGTTTATATTATTCTTCATTTTGTCCTTTACTATTTTGAATGATTGGTTTGTGGGATAACAGGAGAGGGGTTAAGTCTGGCTCCTAAGGATATGTTTTCATCATTTGAGATGGGTTGTTTTGCTCAGCCACCTATGCACACGTAATTTATAAGACATACGATCTCTTGGTAATTTTCTGTGAATAATTTACATCCTTGTTTTATGAGTTTCCTTAATAATTTCTCAAGGCATTTCTTGTAGTCGAAACCCTCTTCCGACACATAATTTCAAGGGGTCCTCAATGCTTGCGCAAGGGTTCCGACATCTCTACAAACCACCAGGTACTCGGATGTTTGGCCATCTGATCCTAGATGAATTTTAGTGATTATCTTAGGGTCTAGGGTTTTATGTTTAGTTGACCCAAAGGATATGTGTTTCGGGTTTCCTCAGGGTTTTATATGATACCAATCTTTTAATCATCACTGTAATGGATAATATTTAATACTGAAGCTTTTCCATTGCAAATTTTTATATATTTATACATTTTTTGATTCCATTGTTGAATGTAATTCTAGTGGGTTCTCAAAGCTATAATTTTGATTCAGTTTATGAACTATGTTATGAGTTGTGAAAAGAAACCCTATTTTAGACAATGTTGTATTCTTTGAACGAGTTCCACAACGCTTTGGAGTTTACAACTTCTTTATTGTACTCAGAAAAATCGGTTAATTGGACTATATTTGCTCTGTATTTTACAATGACTTGTTTGTATATTATTTGTTACAAAATGCTACATTTAATTTCCTCATCTGCACTGTTCCAACAATTAATTTGTCAATTGGGCTAATAGTTACCATGTTGGTGTAATACGATACTGTCCAGTTATAGATCTACATTTGGTATCTTTTTTTGTTTGATTAGAATAAAGTAAAATATGTTTACAGTATCTATTCACAAATTAATATTTGAGTTCTCGGAAATATACACTTAAATTCTTGTTGGGATTTACAAGTTTCTTGGACTATTCTCCTAGGTTAGGCCAAGTAACTAATCCAGTTCATACTAGTTTCTCATTGTAACCTTAACTGAAATTCCATTGTCTTGGTTGCTAGAGTTTTAGTAGCCCAAAAGACTATTCCAGATTTAACTTAGAGCTTAATATGAACTATGTAAATTTATTTTGATTTATTATTTTCAATTTACAACGTTCTCATACAAACAAAACCTCGTTATATATTAATTTATGTAATTTCAAAACACAGTAGTCCATATAAACAAAACAACTGAGTATCAGTTTTTACATCTAAATTTATTGAAATACTTATCTGCAGTCTGTTGTGTCTAAGCTCCACTGCTTCACCCTCCAGACAAGAATGTCATGCCTCCCTATTGTGAGATTAGTCACCGACCAAATCCCTCCCTCGTGTTCTTCTCACAACCAGGGTAGAATGTAACAACATACATCTAGTTCCTCTGTGACTATCTGGTCCTAACCAAACTTAGTCTAGCTAACCTTTCTTGAAATCTGTCTGACACTTCACCAAAGATCAATCATCAAGCTTGTTACCATTATTCTTCCTCTTTCTCCTCACTAGTCACCTCAAGTACCTATACCCTCCCAATTTCCATATTTAAGAATTAATTCTCAAGGAGAAGTTAGGGCAACAATCGTCTGCCCATAACTGTCTACCCAATTTAACTATGTGAGACACTTTTAGGCATTCTTTTAAGATGTCATATCTATTGCATAACTTAACTACATAATTTATTAATAAAATTAAAGTCTCAATTTTCATCAAATTTCTCCTAATCCTAAGCATCATATTTTACTGTGGTAATTATTATCATTTTCTTCTCAGTTTTACCAAGGGGTGTCACATCTTCCCACCCTAAAATTAAACATCATCCCGATGTTTATATACTTCAAAATAAATTTGGATATGCCTCCTTGATTACTTGTTCATCCTCGCAAGTGGCTTCTTCTGGCCCAAAGTGATACCATTGCACTTTAACTTGGGTGATAACTCGCCTCTACAGCGTTACTTGTCTCTGATCGAGTATACCAAGAGGCTCAACTAGGAACTCGCCTTCCAGTTTGACCTACACATAATATGGAAAATTAGTCATTGTTTCTTTGGCATCCCTTACTTGCAAACTAATTTTAATAAATAAATATTTCTTATGAGTGTATACGTTACCTGTATGTCTTACCAATTGATTATATGGTTAGGATCATATACATATTTTTTAACACAGAAACATGAAAAACACTACACACATGTATGTGCCTGGGCAAAGTAAGCTGATAAGCTACAGGCCCAATTGAGCCAGAATTTGGAAGGGGCTGTAAAATTCGGGTGCTAGTTTAGCATAACCACCCCATTGCAAAGTACTCTTTCTGGCTCGTAATCCCACATAGACATGGTCTCCAATATGAAATTCCTGAAAAATGATCTTCCTTTCAACATAATGTTTCTGTCGCTCTTGAGCGGCCTTTAAGTTCGAGTGTATTTTTTTAACTGTATCTTCCACTTCCTTTAGCATGTCAGGTTCCAACATTAATTTATCTTCGGGACCACCCCAATTCAAGGATGTTCTCCACTTGCGATTGTATCCTACCTCAAATAGACTCATCCATGGGGACGCATGGTAGTTGTTATTGTATGAAAACTCCACGAAATGTATATAATCCTCCCATTTATATGGCTTCTGAATTACATACATTGACAACATATATTCCGTTGTTTGATTTATTCTCTCATTCTGCCTATTGGTCTGAGGATGGTAGGCTGTGCTAAAATGTAACTGCATGCCTAAACCTTCAAATAATGCTTTCCAGAATGCAAATGTAAATTTCACATCTCTGTATGAAATTATGACCTTTGGTATTTCGTGTAGTCTAAAAATATCTTTCATGAATATGTTGGAAATTTGTACAGTCTTAAAAGTAGACTGTACTGGTATGAAATGAGTAGACTTTCTCAACTTATCAACTACCACCATTATCGAGTCATTTTGTTTTTTAGAATTAGGTTGCCCTGTAATAAAATCAATGGAAATGGTTTCCCACTTCCATTCTAGAATAGGTAATGGGTAGAGTTTTCCAATGAGATGTTGGTGCTCCGATTTCACTTGCTGACATTCCAAACAATGGACAAAATAATCAACCGCTTCTTTCTTCATATCGAGCCAGAAATATTCCTTTATGAGTGCAATGATTAATTTCTGATACCCAAGATGGGCTGCATAAGGATTTTTATGGTATTCATTTAAAATTAGTTGTTTAATATTTTTCTAGTTAGGTACATACATTCTTCCTCGATAAATCAAAATTTCTTCTTGATTTATCTCATAACCCAATTGTTGTTCACTGCTGTCTGAATTTTTAGCTTGTTGCCATAAAAAATTATTTTCAAGATCTTGTTCTGTTGTTTCTTTAATATTTTCTTTAAAGGTGGTATGAACCTCACTAAAAGAGACTTCATAAATACAATTTACTTTCTGACTCAAGGCATCCATGACTCGATTTTCCTTTCCTTTCAAGCGTTTGATTTCAAAATCAAATTCACTTAGGAAAGAAACCCAACGACCTTGTATAACATTCAAGGTAGGATTCTTGAAATAATTAGTTAAACTATGATGGTCTGTCATTAACAAGAATTTCTTACCCAGTAAATAATGTCACCACATCTTTAACACGTGGATAACTGCAACCAATTCCAAATGATATGCAGAATACTTTTGTTCATGCTCCTTAAGCTTCCGGGACTCATAAGCAATAACTCTGCCCTCTTGCATTATCACGCCTCCTACACCTTCCTTGCTTGCATATGTACAAACAATATATTATTTGTTCATATATCCAATTCTTAAACGAGGTGCAGTGGTAAGTAAGTGCTTTAATCGGTCAAAACTTTTTTGACAATCCATGGTCCATGTCAAAGTTTTTCCTTTTGTTTGCAAAGAGGAAATGGGATATGCTACCCTAGAAAACCCCTCAACAATCCTCATAAACTATTCGGCTAGACCCATGAATGATATTATATCAGCTTCGTTCTTTGGTACTGGCTATTCCATTATGGTTTTTATTTTCTCTAGGTCCACAACAATTCCATCCTTGGTTATGATATGTCCTAAATATTTAGTTTGGTCTTTAAAGAAATCACATTTTTCGTATTTTCCGTACAACTAATGCTCCGGTTCGTAGAACAATTCGTAAGTTCTCCTTATGTTCTTCTATGTTTCAGGAATATATTAGTATATCGTCAATGAAAATGCACACAATCTTATCCAAATATTGATGAAACACACTGTTCATTAAACACATAAAAGTCGCAAGAGCATTAGTCAATACGAATGGTAATATAATGAACTCGTAATGTCATATTTAGTTCTAAAGGTTGTTTTCACTATACCCTCCTCCTTTATTCTGATTTGATGGTAACCCAAGTGGAGGTCAATCTTTGAAAATATTGTAGCCCCCTTCACTTGGTCAAATAGTTCATCAATACAAGGAAAGGGATATTTTTTTTTACCGTCAGTTTATTTAGCTGCCAATAATCCATGCATAAACATAAAGTTCCATCCTTCTTCTTAACGAAGAGTACAGGATCTCCCCAAGGTGATACACTTGGGCGAATATAATTTTTATCAAGTAGTTCCTACAAATGCATTTTCAATTCCGTTAGTTCTAGTACGCTCATGTGACAAGGAGCCCAGGATACCAGGGCAGCCCCAGGGATCAATTTGATAGTAAAATATATCTCTCTTTGGAGGAAGTCCCGAAATCTCCTCAGGAAACACATCCAAAAAATTTTGTACCATAGGTATATTTTCTAAGGTAACATATTTTTCCTTTGAATTTGAATATCCTACTTGTATTGCATAAATTTGACATTTTTTTTGTATAAATTTTGCTAACTGAGAAGCTATTACTGGTCTTAATTTCAGTGGTCTTTGTATGCCCTGAATTTCCTGTCTTATTCCCTGTTCATTAACATAATTAATAGTTTTGTCCTTACAATTAATGTGGGACCAACGTTTTTCTAGCCAGTCCATACCTATTAGGACATCATACAATCCTAAAGGTAAGACATTCAAGTCTAACACAATGGGCTAACCTACTAGCTTCAGAGGGAAACTGCTGACTTTAGTCAACACCCTCCTCTTTGCTCTTGTGGCGAGTTGTACTAGCCAAGGGTTCTTAAATTTAACAGCTTGTAAGCAACATTGTTCAACCACTTTGGGACTTACATAAGTCAAGGTAGCTCTTGGATCAATCAAAATAGGTATAGTTCAGTCGAAGATCTTACCTTTGAATTCTACCATCGTAGGTTGGTACTCAGCCTCATGATCCTTGAGAGTAGCATTGATTTTTGGAATACTCCTTGCCACTTCTCCTATTGTTGATGTTTCTTGGATCTGTGCAACCTGATTAATTCCTTTACGGTATGGACCATTTTTAACATAGTGTGGTCCTCCACATCCCCAACACTGTACTAGGGGTCTAACAACCTTTTCCACTTCACTCTTATTTGATTGCTCATTTGGCTTGGATTCATTTGGGAATTTGAACCTTGGCTGATTTCTGTTCACATTTCTAGTTTGTTGACCTTTATAAGGTCCTTTGTTAATAATGGTCTTGTTTCCTTTACTTCCTGGTGGAAACTTAACTCCCTTTTTATCAGTCCATCTCTTTCCTCCATCTCCCTTTTGCCTAGTTTGTTGATAGCATAGACGAGATTTTATTATGACTTCATCCATGGTTTTTGGATTATCAAATTCTAGATGCTCTTTCATAAATAATGACAAACTACTGATAAATATATGTACCTTTTATTTTTCTTCTCGTATGTAGGGAACATATCGCAGCAAGGATGTGAATTTTGTTATGAATTCATCCATAGACAACTGTCCTAGTCAAAGGTCATGAATCTCTTTTGTCTTCTCATCATAAAATCTTTCAATTAAATACTTTTTCTTAAAGTACCTTTGAAATTTTTCCTAAGTTACATTCTGTTCATTTACTTCACGTACTGTTTTCACCTCCTCCCACCATAAGGTGGATTTTCCTTGCAATTGGTAAATGGATAAATGAGATTTTAAATTGTGATCATATTCGTACAACTGAAAATACTTATTCATATTAATAAGCCAGGCTTCAGCAGCCTCCTCCTATTCACCATCAAAGAGGGGAGGTTTTATTTCTCAAAATTCTCCTCGTATCTCGATTTTCTGCCATTTGTGCTTATTATGATCCAATAAACTGTCTGATTCTTCTTCTTGGTTGTATTCGTCGCCTTGTTTTTCTAGATTTTCACTCCTGGACTCTTGATCACCAGTCCTATTTCCATGTTCAAGACTGGGAATTGGTTGTCCCTGGTTCTATCTGTGAGACAAAATTTTCATAATCTTCTCTTGTTCTTGCATCAACCTTTTGTTGTCTTCCTGAAACCTGGCCATATCATTTTTCAATTCTTGCACGGTCTCCAAAATTGTAGCATTGGTGTTACACGACTCCTTCCCCAACTGTACTTGGATTTTTGGGTTGGTTTTCGGAAAGGGTTCTGAGCCTGATGTAGTCGCAAGTCTTACTGGTGTAAATCTTGTCCTTCACATTCTATTTTCATCTTTACACTTTCACTATGAATCAACAAAACTGTTGTTATTTCATGGATAACCCAGAGGCCACAACTTTGCAACCGTGGCTCTGATACCACTTGTCACAACCCCTTGTGCTCATTAGAACTTTATAAAGTTTTTTTTATTATATATAATTACTTGAAATATGATACCTATGGTTATAAATTCATTGCAGCATTCACATTTTGTCATTTCGGGAATTAAATGCTAATAACTAGGGAGTAAAGTTGCTTGGATCTAATACAAGCTTATTATTCTCCGAGATTTGATACATTATATACAACTTAAGGTGACTTGATTTTTAAATTTAATTGTTATCACTGCCGATTTGTCAAACTCCAGTGGGAGATCTTTGGAAATTTATGATAACCCTACACTTGGTCATCTCGGCAATGGGAACTCACATCAAGGGTTCAAGATGGAGATGACCATCCAACGGTGGAGGTTTCTTGGGTTTAGGGTTACACAACTACCCTTGCGAACCAGGTTTTCCGTTGTTCATTTGCATTGGTTACTGTAGAGTTTGGAAACCATCTTCTACACCGATACAAAACTTTGTTCAATGCCTCAAGATTCTTCATGGCTTCCATAACCAGCTTGACACCCTACTCTCAGGTCATATCAGTTCAAAGTTTTTTCAATATTTTAAAGGTTTATATTATTCTTCCTTTCGTTATTTATTGTTTCGGATGCTAGGTTCGTGGAATAGTAGGAGAGGGGTTAAGTTCAGTTCCCGAGGATATGTTTTCATCATTTGAAAAGGATTTTTTTGCTCAGCCACCTATGCACAGGTAATTTCTGAGACATACACTCTCTTGGTAATTTTCTGTGGATAATTTACTACCTTGTTTTATGAGTTTCCTTAATAATTTTGGTGGGCGTTTCTTGCAGTCGAAACCCTCTTCTGACACATAATTTTGAGGGGTCCTCAATGCTTTCATAAGGGTTCTGGCCTCTCTGCAAACCTCCAGGTACTCAGATGTTTGGCCACCTGATCCTAAATGTATTTCAGCGATTATCTTGCGGTCCAAGGTTTTGGGTTTAGTCGACCCCAAGAATCTGTGTTTTGGGTTCCCTGAGGGTTTTATATGATACCAGTCTTTTGATCATGACTGTAATGGATAATATTTAACGCTGAGACTTTTCCGTTGCAAAGTTTTATATATTTATACATTTTTTTATTCCACTGTTGAATTTAATTCTCGTGCATTCTCGAAGCTCTAATTTTTCTTCAGTTTATGGACTATGTTATGAGTTGTGAAAAGAAACCATGTTTTAGATAGCATTGTATGCTTTGAATGAGTTGAACGATACTTTTGAGTTTACATCTTCTTTATTGTACTGAGCAGAATTAGTTAATTGGACTATATTTGTTGGATATTTTAAAGTGACTTATTTGTATATTATTTGTTACAAAATGCTACATTTAATTTCCTTATCTACACTATTCCAACAATTAATTTGTCAATTGGGCTAATAGTTACCATGTTGGTGTAATACGATATTGTCCAATTATAGATCTACGTTTGGTATCTTTTTTTTGTTTTATTAGAATAAAGTAAAAGATGTTTACAGTATCTATTCACAAATTAATACTTGAGTTCTCGGAAATATACAGTTAAATTCTTATCAGGATTTACCAATTTCTGGGACTATTCTCCTTGGCTAGGCCAAGTAACTTCATACTAGTTTCTAGTTGTAACCTTATCTGAAATTCCATTGTCTTGGTTGCTAGAGTTTTAATAGCCCAGAAGACTATTCCAGATTTAACTCAGAGCCTAATATGACCTGTGTAAATTTCCTTTGGTTTCCTTTTTTCAAATTTATAGCATTATCATACAAACAAAACCTTGTTATATATTAATTGATGTAATTTAAAAACACAATTGTCCATATAAACAAAACAACTCAGTATCAGGTTTTACATCGAATTTCTTGAAATACTTATCTGCAATCTGGTGTGTCTAAACTCCACTTCTTCACCCACTAGATAGGAATGTCGTACCTCCATACTGCGAGTTTAGTTAGCGACAAAATCTCCCCCCCATGCTCTTCTCACAACTAGGGTAGAATGTAACAACATAGAGCTAGTTCCTCTGTGACTATCTTGTCGTAACTAGACTTAATCCAGCTAGCCTTTCTTGAAATTTTTTTGACACTTCAGCACAGATGAATGATAAATCTTGTTATCATTATTCTTCCTCTTTCTACTCACTAGTCACCTCAGGTACCTCTACCCTCTCAGTTTCCATATTTGAGAACTAATTCTCCAGGAGAAGTTAGGGCAACAACCGCCTACCCATAATTGTCTACCCAATTTAACTATGTGAGACACTTTTAGGCATTCTTTTAAGATGTCATATCTGTTGCATAACTTAACAACATAACTTCTTAATAAAATTAAAGTCTCAATTGTGATCAAATTTCTCCTAATTGTAAACATCATATTTTACTGTGGTAATTATTGTCGTTTTCTTTTCAATTTTACCAAGGGATGTCACATCTGGAGTTAAGATGAATCTATGTTAGTTTTGAGAAACACATTAACAGAAAAGAAAATGATAAGGATTTTTTATTTTTTATTGTGTATAATATATACGTAGCTAATATTGAAATTATTTGCATTAGCAAATTAATACATGTCTACTCATACTCGGAGAGAAAAAAACACACACGCACACATATATATCTTTGTTATTAATACTTTTTACAATGTTACATGTCACGTATTTTGAATTAGAAAGAACATATTACTAAAATACATGCATTCTCTATTTCAATACGCATATTGAAATATTTGATTTATTTCTCACATTAAACTTTCTTTTATTAATATTTTTTAAATGTTATATATCAATTCCATATTAAGAATGCAATAAATTATACATATCCCTCATAATAGAAAGTGAAAATATAAAAATATAAAATTTAATTTATTTATTTTTCTTTATATAAAGTTGATATAAAACTATACTAATTAAAAAGGAGACCATATTTTTTTTGTTATTAATATATATATTTTTAAATATTACATGTGAACTAAACATACTATGAATTAAACTACAACTCAATGATATATTGTTATAATAATATTTCTGCCACTTATTGCTTTTATATCCATAGCTACGGTAGAAGTCCATGGTCTCTGATATAGATTTCCTGGGATTGAATGAAATTTTAAAATAAATCTCTACGACTCATAATGGTTTAAAGATTACGAACAATTCAAAGCTCGTTTGTGTGTACCTAGGTAAAGATTGAACTCTGCAGTGGAGGCATCTCTGCAACACGTGCGAATTTGATATCTCTATGATTTCTTGGTGAATTTAATTCGTGGCTCCTCAGCAAATACTTGGGCTTATGGTGAATTTTTATTCTGAAAATATCCTAGGTGCATAATTTTTGTTACCTATTTTTTTTTTGCTAGTTCTACTTGTTAAAAGTATGAGTACTTCTTTGATGTGTTTAAGTATTCATCCAACAATGGGTGACAATGTAAAATTTCCCTAGAGAGTATTTATGATCATACAAACCCTTTAGAAAAGTGAAGAGAAAAAAGATAAAGGGAGAATAAAGTAGAATTATCTACAATTATTATATAGCATAAACTCAAATTATCTACATTTCTTATGGAATATAAGGTAGACATATCCACAAGGCTTCACAACAACCACAAATCATTAGAAAATAAAATGGTAACACTTGAGTTTGAACTTCAAGGAATGAAAGATAGGGCGCAAGAAATAGAAAATGAAAAGCAATCAATGGTTGAAGAAAATTGCAACTTCAGAGACGAGATTAATGTGTTAAAGAAAAACTAAATAATAATTCGGCCCTAAGTAGCACATACAATAGACAATATATTAAACCCATAAAAGAGGAAATGAACACAATATTTAAACTAGATGATGAATGCCATAATAAAGCCCCAGACCTTATAATTGCAGGTATAAAAGAGCAAAATGATGAGGATACTATAGAAATAGTAAAAGAAAAACTAAAAAATTAAGTCACAAATTCAAACAACTTATCAAACATAAGTGAAAAGAGTGGGAAAGATATTCAAATAAAAATAGACTTATTTGTGTTAAGTTAAGTTGTAATGACCATAAATTAGATATACTTAGTAAATCTCCAAGCCTAAAAGGTACATGAATCTTTATAAATGAGGATCTTATTCTAGAAGACCAAGATGAACTAAGGAAAGAGGTTCAAAAGATAAAGGAGGCAAGAAAGGAAGGAAAATGGGAAAACATTATAAATAAGAAAGTTATTATTAGAGATGGAGGTGAAAATAAGAGTGATAAATAGCAAATGAGAATGCTATAAACACTCTTTTGGAACTATCATGGCTTTCCATGGCATAAATGTCCTATGTTAAGTTGGAACCTGAGTGATATTGATATTATTTTGTAATTTGAAACTTGGGAGCAAGATGAATCTAAGGTCTCCTATATAGATGGATTCATTCTTTGGTCATCTTGGAATAAGAAGTCATCTCGCTGAGTTTTTCATGAAATAGCTTGTTATATTAAAATTAACATTTCTTCTCACATTTGGCTTCATAAGTTCGACCCTATCAACTGGTACATTTGGATCAAACTTTATGAGTATAATATCAATAAGGTTTTTCTCGCAATTTTTTATTTTTCTCTTGTAAACTCTACCTCTTGTAAGAAAAACAACCTAGATAAAAAAATTCCCCTTCAACACCTTAGAACAAGATATTGATAGTCTAAGGAATAAAGATAATATCTCGTGTAAGGGGACTTCAATGCTAGAACTACTACTAATCAAGCTACTATCTTAAGTAATAATTCCCACCCTAATCCCCTCTCTCTAGATGAAGACTTTGAATTAACTAGTAGATTCAAAAGAGATTATGAAGACACAATTGAGAATATATCTGGTACCGATCTAATCAAGTTTTGTAGATCGAAAGACATGATAATTTGTAACAAAATTAATAAGTGGCCAACATCTAGCTAGATGGTTTGTATTCATCGACTTGATAGTAGTGTTATGGATTATGCGATTTATGATACCCATGTCCTCAACCGTATTGTAAATTTTGACCTCCTACCTAACCACGAGCTTAATTTTGACCACGAACCTGTAACCTTAACTCTAAACATTGATATGAACATAGCCACATGGAAGAGAATTGTGAGCGGTAAAGGCACATTTGTTTTGACAATAGTAAAATGGATCTCCTCTTAAAGGATTTAAAAGGGGATTTAGCTTTCTCAATGTATAATAATAATGTTAACCAAATCTACGATAGTTTTAGTAAAACCCTTTTCACTACCTTTAAGACATTCTCTACCAAGGTGTATTATAAAAGGAATAATAGAACTTCCAACCCTTGGTATGAAATTGATTATAAAA
Source organism: Pinus tabuliformis (assembly GCA_031772625.1). Lineage (NCBI taxonomy): Eukaryota > Viridiplantae > Streptophyta > Pinopsida > Pinales > Pinaceae > Pinus > Pinus tabuliformis. The sequence continues at coordinate 650,080,383 of CM062818.1, read as the reverse complement.
TTACTATGAAAGAAATTAGAGATGCTTCTAAATAAATAAATATGTACAAAATTACTATCAAGAGGAAGATCCTAGAAAATTTTGGAGGAAAATTCTTTTTAATAAAATGAAATGAAATAATTTGATCCCATTAAAGAAATAGGATATATATCTTAAGAATATTTATGACTCCCCCCTTACACCATGGGAACCATCTTTAACACTCCTATAGAGGAGGATGTATTTTCTTTGGAAGACTTGGAATTTAGGATTGCTAGGCTCATTAATGGGAAAGCTAGGATATTGATGACTACCAAGATGAAATTTTCAAATGGGTAGGTCTATCCTCATTGATCATATACAAAAACTCCTAAATTTGCTAATGAAAAAAGGATTCATATGCCTTGAATGCAATGCCTTATTTTGCTTATCTTTAATTGTGGGGATAAAAGAATTCCCTCTAACTACATGACTATTACGATTAGCCACATTTTAGCCAAATTGTATGAGCTCATTTTGGAAAATAAGATTAGCCATTTGCTTGAAAGCTATGATAAAAGAGCTAAAGGGAAAGCTAGATTTATGACATCACTCTACTATAGGCCATATTGTTACTCTTATGATCATTAGAGAGGAATGTCATGATAATAAAACTGATGTCTTTTATTATTTTGTTGACTGTAGAAAATATTTCGACACTGTTCTCTAGGATAAGTTATAGAAGAGGCTAGAAGAGATAATGGTTCCTCTTGAGTTGAGGGTTTCTATGACTAGGCTATACACAAATTTTATTTCCAATATTAGGACCATTAAAGGTTGGTCAAAGTAAATTAAATGCAATATCATAGTTAAGCAATGGTTTCCCCTATCCCCTACCCTTTTTGGCATTTACATTGATAAGTTAGAAGAGTGTTTGGAAGTTTTAGGATGTGACGGCCCTAGGATAACTTGTATGGTCATTAATATTCTCCTTTATGCTGACGATATCATTATTCTAGCTAGAATCCATGATGATCTTGACAAGTAGCTTAGAATCCTCCAAGGTTACTGCCCTAAGATGGGTATGATCGTTAATGGAGAAAAAACTAAAGTCATGATAATTAAATAAAAAAATATCAAATATGATAATTTGATTTATGATAATAACTCCTTGGAGAAAGTTTCTTCATACAAATATATCAGAATTGACATTCATCATTAGCTCAACTAGAATTATAGCATTGAAAAATGAATAATTGGAGGCTGGAAAGCTAATTATGGGCTTGAAAACAATTGCAAGATGACAAATATTTGGGTATGGAGTAAAAAAAAATCCTCTTTAAGACTCTCTCCACCCTTGCTATTTTATATGGATGTGAGGATTTGCATTTTAGTATATCTAGAGAATTGTGGACGAAGATTTAGTTGATCCAAAATAAATTTATAACAAACAACCTCAAGATTAAAGGAAATAATCCCTACCCTATCCACTTGATTAAAGCCAGCCTTTACCCCATTGAAAGCTTGGCTATGATTAGGCATCTCATATATGAGAAGAATGTATGCAACATGGAAGCCAAGATATTTCCCAAATTTTCTTCTAACTCTAGCCAAAACCCCCACCTCTAGCACAAGCAAGGATGGCATAAGGATGCTTGATCTTGGCTCTACCATTGAGGGGAAAAGGAAGTTATCATCTTGGAAAATAAGGATAATATTAAAAATATTATTACTTCCAAATTTAAGGATATGTTATGGGATGATATGGAGTTAGAGGGAAAAATGAAGCTAAGGTATTATAAGGAGGTGATCAACTCCAATCTTGATAACCATAACTATCTTTTCATTTCGACCAGTGATAAGAAGAAAATGAACATTGTCAAGATAAGAATTAATTCTCATGAGTTCCAAAGTAAAACCGAGAATTGGTCAATTCCAAAACACCATGGGAAGAATTAATTTGTCACCTTTATGATACTAAGAGGGTTGAAGATCAAAAACACTTTCTCTTGGATTACAAGGCTCTTACTCACATCCATTCTAATTTTCAAAATATTGACCACACTACCAACCTTCTTGACTTGTTAAGTCAACAAAACTATGGTGACCTAGGAACTCTTCCCTCCCTTCTTTTTTATTATAGAAATAAAATATTAAAGAATCTCAACTAATCTATTACTTTCTTAAAGTCCGATAGACCATATTGTTCTTAGTGGATGTTAATCATGATCATGATCATCAATAATATTATTTTTACATTCCATCTGTCAACTCCATATTAACTAGTGAAGTAATTACATATCTCCCTCATCTTAAAAGCAAATTCAAATTTTTTACTTTATCTTTGTACATAAAGCTATGTAAAATTAAGGTGAAAATTGAAATATTTTATTTATTGTTGAAATTCATTTTTTTGTTATTATTAAATTTAAATGTGTTAATGTATGTTTTATTTTATTATTTTTAAAAGTAAATTTATGTGACAACATATCCATCATATTGGGTTGTAGAGTGCCTCTAGGCACAACTAGCATAGATTCTTCTTAACTCTGGATCTATCAAGCATTAAGAGGGATCAAATATTTCAAGATGAAAACATCTTTTTGGGTGAAAAAACTTAAGGAAAGGTTTGCATCTCAAAATATTTGGTTCCTCTATGCTCTTAGTAGATCCAAAGTTAAGATGGATCTATAATGGTTTTGAGAGGCACACTAATAAAATGTTTTAACTATAAGGATTTTTTTATTTTCACTTGTTTTGTATCATATATATGTGGTTTATATTGAAATATTTTATTTATGGTTCACATTCTCCAAATGAAAATGTTAATATATGTTTACTCATATTCAGAAAGCGCTCTCTCTCTCTCTCTCTCTCTCTCTCTCTCTCTCTATATATATATATATATATATATATATATATATATATATATATATATATATATACACACACACACACGCACTCACACAAACACACACACACACACATTAAATTATTTTAATAGTGTTACATGTCACATATTTTGAATTAGAAAGAACCAATTAATGGAATATGTGTTTTCTTTATCTCCCACTCTCCCTAGTTGATGTTAAAACCTTTTATTCAATATGCATATTGAAATATTCGACTTGAAACTCACATTGAAACTTTTTTGTTAATAGTTTTTAATCGTTATATATCAACTCCATATTAAGATTGTAATAAACTATCCTAGATCAATCTTAACTCAAAATCTATGAAGCATTGAGAGGGATAAAATCTCTCAAGGTAAAATGAAATTTATGCATTTCTGGTTTGGAATGGATTTGGATTTTTGGACTGCAAAAATGTTATTAATTAATGAGAATGGGGTTGCTCTCTGTGTTGAAATGTCACTTAGAGTTGTGATGAAATAGTTGCGATGAAATCAATACCCTCCTCCCACATTACCCAAGATAACCAGTCCACCGAGGTAAACATGTGACAAAGAGTTACTGTGATATGATTCGACTCCCCAAGTATAGTTAAGGAAGTGGAATCGACAAAAAAAACAAAATTGATCTTCCTTGCGAGCTACAGAACCCTCAGGAGCCAACCAACCCTTGCAGGTGTCCAACCCTTGAGACAACTTGATATTTTACTGAACTAAACCCCCAGTCACTCCCATCACAACATTTCCATGTGACCAAGACCCTCTAGTCACTCCCAAAGAAGGACCTCCATACAGCTATGGCCTTTTTTAAGCAATTCTGTTCTAGAAACCCTGGATTTTGAGTCACGTTTTTTAGGGCCAGGACTTAGGCCTCTACCCATAACTTCATGGAACTTATAGAAATAATAAACAACAGGATGGCAATGCTTCTAAACAAAAACTTGAACAAGGAACTGATCTAACAAGGCCTATCCATGACAAAAATTCCATCAAACACATCTTGAACATGTAATATACAGGTCATATAAACACATCTAAGCATAGGGAGTTAATACTTATCTGAGAATCATCAAGAAGGTCTAATGCCTCTCACAATAGTTGTATTATCATCTGTTATTTCATACATTCATTAACATATCATTTACGAAACAAAACAAGAAGAGATCCATAACTCAAGTACGTCATAAACCATGCTTATAACCATCATATAACCAACATAATAGAAATGATAGAACAACCATTATAACCACATAATAGCAAACAAATTTACACATAATACACGAGGAAAAGATCTCTTATCAACATAAGCAAAATGAAACTAAGATAGGGACTTCCAATTACCACTCCATCATAGATTGTCTAAACCAAATCTTTCTTTCAGCTAATCAACCCCATATCATATTCCAAGAATGAATGTTGGACTCACAACAAAACCAATTAAGGCTTCCTCGGGATTTATTGTGTATCTTACCAAGGGATTTCTAGGCCCAAACAATAAAAATACAATACAACCTTTACCGTAATCCCACCATGTACCGGTCAATGGATCTATAGTCGTAAACAAGTGTGAATGCCTCTAGATATATCCACCTAAACCATGATGAATTTGTCAGTCTCCACCCTCTAGGCTTTACTGTGTATCCCACCATTACCCGTCAAGGGATTCCTAGGCCCAATGAGGGTATACACCTCTAGGATTTACCATGTATCCTAACATTACCGGTCAAGGGATCTTGAGGCCCAATGAGGGTATTCACAACCAACATTTAGCATGTATCCTACCCTTACCGGTCAAGGGATTCCTATGCCTTATGATTTTTCTTGAGACCACCCCACTCAGTTTCGAAACCATCTGACGATCTAGCTCAACAAAGTAAAATAACCCCATCACACCATGGTTATCTAGAAATGGTAAGGTAAGGCTGAAAACCACTATCACACGTGGAAAAAACCATGCCAATTATAATTAATCCCACTATAGTCACTTGATCTTGCTCTTCCTTTCTTTATCTTTGCTCCCCTTTGCTTTCTTATCATTCTCTTTCCTTCCTTCCTCCAATGCTATACCCCTCCAAGAATACTCTAAGTGTCCAACAGCATGAGAGAGAGAAAATAGAGAGAGAGCTCAAAAATTGAATTGACAAAAGGTTGTGAATTGGTCCTCACAAGCCTTTTTATTAATGAGGCCTCTATTTTCTTCAATTTACATTATTTTTCCTTCATTTTTCTCCTCACATGTAACCTGTGACATTTCACCTTCCTTTTATCCTATTTTCCATTATTTTCATAAATAAAATTCTAATTAATGCCACTTTCCTTTCTAAAGCCTTTGCCATTTCCTTTTCCAACTTCCTTAGCCATAGTAAACCAAATGAACACCCACACTAGGATGTTTTTCTCAACATTCAGCTTCGAGTAAGTGTCCCATGACCTTGGTCTTATTTTTCCTTTATTAACTTCATTACATGGCTTTTAACTCAAGGCTATTATAGACCCCTCCCCCTTAGGGGAACACCATCCTCAGTGTTCAATGACACCTACAACTAGAAATACCATTGTAAAGAAAAGCATACTACCCATGGAGCTTTATAACCTATCTCGATGCATTATTTACAATGATCAACCTACTGAAAAGCAAACCAACATGACCAACATAACAACATGACAATCATACTTGTTATTGGAGATTTATAACACAACTAGTGGCGATATTTACATCCATATACATATATACATATACAAAAACACCATGCCAAAAGATATGTCAAAAGACATATTCTTAACCAATGAATAGAGAAGGATACATAGCCCGCATCTGATCATCCATCTCCCATGTAGCTTCATCGTGCCCAAAGTTCTTCCACTGCACTTTAACCTGCTTGATTTCTTGGTTCCAGAGCATGAGCATCTTTCTCAGCATAATACATTGAGGTTTGAGATGGAATTCTCCTTGTGGTTCCACCTGCAATACAGACCAATCAATAACATGATCAACATCCTTTACATATATTTTAAATAATGAAACATGGAAAACATCATGGACTTTCACTGTCAGAGGTGGTTCAAGTCTATACGCCACTGGTCCAATCCTCTCAAGGATCTCGAAAGGCCCACAATAATGAGGTGATAACTTCACACATAACCTGATCCTCAAGGATATCTTATTGGGCTTGATGTGCAAGTACATATGTTCCCCAAATTGAAACTCCTTAAACAACTTGTGCTGATATGTGTAACTCTTCTGCCTATTCTATGCTACCTTTAGATTCTTCTTGATAACTTTCATTTCTTGTTACATTTCTACCAACATGTCTAGTCCTATAACCAACGTGTTCACTGGATCACCAACTAATGGGAGTATTACAACTCCACCTGTAAAGTTCCTCAAATAGACTCCTCCTCAGTTACTCATGATACCCATTGTTGTAAGAAAACTCTACCAGTGGAAGATATTGTTCCCACTTCTGCTACTGACGCATGCCATACATTCTCACCATGTCCTCGAGTATCCTGTTGACCCTCCTTTTCTGTCCATCTGTTTGTTGATGTTAAGTTGTGTTGAAGGCCAACTCTGTACCCAAACCTGCAAATGACACTTTCCATAATCTAGAAGTGAACTTAACATCCATGTCTTATACAGTATTCTTCAGTACACCATTCAACCTCACTATATCTCTGATGAAGACCTGTGCTACCCCACTAGATGAATACGTAGACTTCATTAGAATGAAGTGTGCTACCTTGGTCAACCTATCCACCACAACCATGATGGAATCATGTTGTCTATATGTCCTCAGAAAACCTATAATGAACTCCATGGAAGTGACCTCCCATTTCCACTCTGGATTCAGAATAGGTTGTAGTAATCTACCTATATACTTACACTCTGCTTTTACCTGTTGAAAATCCAAGCATCTCGCCAAAAAATCTACCACTTCCTTCTTCATATTCATACAATAATAGAACTTCTTCACTGCTATCAATGTCCTATAATATCCTGGGTGACCTGAATATGGTTTAACAACAATTTCCCTCAAGATAAGCTTCTTGACCTCACTGTTGTTAGCACATAGATCTTGTCCCTAAATATGATCAAACCATTTATTGTAAGACAATTGTCCACATATTGTTCACTTGTACCCTGTTGTATCCTATGCCTAAGATCCATGTACCTGCCATCCTGTTATCCTACCTATAAGATCCAATCCTATAAATTCATCCCATAAGCAATCACAGTTCCTATGTGATTTACTTGTATCCACTTGCTAAGAGCATCTGCAACCCTGTTCTCCATTCCCTTAATGTACCGGATCTCGAAATCAAACCCACTAATCGTGGCCAACCATCTAGGTTTTCTAGAATTCAGATTCAGTTGGTAAAATAAGTATCTCAATCCATTGTCATCAGTCATCAGTAAAACCCTCCTACCAAGAACATAGTGCCTCCACATCTTCAAAGCATGGATGATCACTACTAGCTCAAGATCATGTGTAACATAATTTTTCTTGTGCTCATTCAATTTCCTTGATTCGTAACATACCATCTATCCCTCCTACATAAGGACTCCACCAAGTCCTATTTTGCAAGCATTTGTACACACCACGGACTCTTTATCTAGATATTCAGGTTTAAGAACTCGAGAATTTGTCAACAACTACATCAACTGCTCAGAAATGGCAACACATTCCTTTGTGCATTCAAACTTCTTAGCTTTTCTTTGCAATGATGTAATAGGATATGAAATGTGTGAGAAGATCCTAATGAACCTCCTATAGTAACCTGCCAACCCCATGAGTGACCTTACCTCATCCACATTCCTAAGAGCTTCCCATTCCATGATAGCTCTTATCTTTTGCAGGTCCACTTCTATTCCTTCTATGGAAACAACATGCCCTAATCTGAAAGAAACTGCATTTACTAAGCTTGTCATACAAATGATGCTCTCTTAGCAATTACAATACTACTGCTAAGTGTTAGGCATGCTCTTCCTCATTCTTATAATATATCAATATATCATCAATGAGCACAATAACAAACTTGTCTATATAAGGGCACAACACACTATTCATCGAGCACATAAAAGTAGTTGGAGCATTAGTCAAACCAAATGGAACTACCAAATTCTCATAATTCCCATACCTAGTCTAGAAAGAAATCTTATAGATGTCCTCTTCTTTAATGCGTACTTGACGGTATCTTGATCTCAAATAAATCTTTGAGAACATTGCTTCTCCCTTCAACTGGTCAAACAAATCATTAATCCTCGACAATAGATAGTTGTTCTTGATGGTTACCTTGTTCAACTACCTATAGTCAATGAAAAACCTGTGAGTACCATCCTTCTTCTTTATGAGCAACACTGGGGCACCCCAGGGTGATACACTTGGCCTTATGTATACCTTGTCAAGCATTTCTTTCAACTGCAACTTCAATTATACCAACTTCGGTGTGCTCATCTTGTATGGTGCCTTTGATGCTGGTGTTGCCCATGGCACCAACTTAATGGAAAATTCCACTTCTTTATGAGGCGAAAACTTTGAAATATCTACGGGAAATACATCCTGAAACTGTTGTAAAACCAGTTACCTTCTAAATACCTCTCCATCCTCATCCTTAACTTTATCACTAGAAATATGCACTACAAATAACACACACCCTTCCCTACAATTGTGCTTTGCCTATGTAGTTGTAACCATTCTAACTGATGTTGCCTTCTTCTTACCCTACAACATCGTATGTTCTCCACTGTCATCCAAGCACTCAATAACCTTGTCATAAAAGTACACATTGGTCCTATGAAGATACAACTAGTCCATACCCAAAAGCATACTATATGATCCCAAAAGAAGCACATTCAAATGCTTTGATGTGGGCATACCATTCAACTCAAATGCACAAGCTCTTAGTTAATGATGAACTCTTTTATTTGTACCCGTATCTAACTACACTAACCAAGATTATGCATTCAATTCTTTATTCAAAACAAACTTATCCACCAAGTCAATATTAAAATAACTATAATTAGATCAAGGATCGATCAATATATAAACAACTTGGTCCCAAAGCTTACCATCCATATCGATAATTCATGCCTGGTGATTTTCCTGCATGTTATCCAATGCTACATAGGCCTATGGAATGCTCTACCCAATATCACCAACTATTTGTGCCTCCTTTGCACTGTAAATCTGATGCCTATAACCCTGATATTGCAAGAAATCTCTCTTGAGATGCTCCTTTCCACATATCCAACACAACAACTGTCTCATACCATCACCTTTATTTTTCTACCCTCCAGGTTGTGACCCATGTTCCCGTCCATCTACATTAAACTTATTGTAAGGAACAACATTCTCTTTCTCACCTACATCCTAGGGTCTTGTCCTTTTCGGATGCCATATAATTTTAGCCTTGTTTTTCCTGTTTCAATATTGCTGAGACTTTGTCTTGTGCTTTGATTTCCCATAACAATTCTTCAACTTACCAATGACTTCGACTGAGGCTCATCATATTCAATCCGATCTCTAAATGTTAATGGTAACAAATATTCGAACTTTTGTGTTCTCATCCTTAATATATGGTACATACCTCAACAACTCGAGGAAATTAGTTATATACTCCTCATCTATCATCGATCCTATATTTATCTCATAGAACTCCTTAGCTTTATTGTCATAGTACCTCTCTGACAAATATTTCTTCCTGAAAATTCTGTTGAATTCATGCCAAATCAACTCTTATGTCCTGGTGTCTCTAAATTGCTTCACATATTCCCACCAGATGTCTGCTTTCCCTTTGAGGCTAAAGATAGCTATTCTATCCTTCATATTCTATGTGTAATAATGCAACTCAAAAAACTTCTTCATCCCAAGTGACCATGCCTCTACATCTTCTGGTTTCTTCAAATATCCATCAAAGCTAGGTGGCTTCTCTTTTTTGAACTCATCTCACAAATATCCCCTGTCATTCCTCATGTAAAAATGATAACGATGATGACCATGATAGCTGTGAGAACCATAACTAGAATATAACTCGTGCCCATCACCTCTCCTATCAGGTGTGTCCAAGAACCTGCATATATGTTCGTGTCATTCCTATCCAACCAGTGCCCACCATGAGACCTACTTCCATATGCCCTACTAGCCATATCCTCCTACCCATGACAAATCATAAGCAACCTCTATCTCTACAACTCTGACAACCGATGGAGGATAACTACATTAACCTCTCCTTGCTTCTCATGTGCCTGAATTATTCTGCCACTATCTTCTTCGAAATTTATTATTTCTACCTAACTTCTCAATGTGTCTGCTATGTTAGGAGAGTGTTCATCAACATCCTTCTCATCAAATCTATAGGGAGAATCTCGTGAAATGTAGTCTACCATCTTGCTAGTCATCTTTGATCTTCTTCTTGCAAGTATACTATGTTATCTAAACCAAAATATAAACATAATCAACATACCTCAATATAGTTCATGGGAGGATATCTCATTTGAAAGATCAACCATATTAGCCCCATACATGTGTAAACATAATCATATCAATATATACAGACATCATTTCAACCATTAACTAGCTACCATGCACAACTATACCATAACCTTGACAATGCATGCATAACGAGATATAGACACTAACATGCATAACAAATGCATAACAGACATGCACTCATGACTACCACATCTAACAACGATCACCATCATCCTCTTCATGGAGATACAACTAGAACAATGACCACCACCATGCATACAAAACAAGTACATATACCACAAGCATAAAGATCACATATGCAACCGCATGTATCAATGATAAACACATTTCACCCATCCAGTCCAAGGGGAGAAACATGCTTTGATACCACTCAGTAACACCCTCGTCCCACATTTACCCAAGCTAATCAGTCCACTAGAGTAAACATGTGATGACGAGTTACTATGATATGATTCAAATCCTCAAGTACAGTTAAGGAAGTGGAATCGACAAAACAAAACCACGCCTTCCTAGGGAGCTACAAAACCTTTTGGAGCCAACCAACCCTTCCAAGTGTCCAAACCCTAAGAGAACTTGATGTTTTGTTGAATTAGACCCCCATTTTCTCCCATGACAAGCGTTCCATGCAACTAGCACCCTACAGTTGCTCGCAGAGCAAGGCCTCCATTCGACTGTGGCCTTTTTCACGCAATTTTGTGCGAGCGACCTCAGATTCTAAGACACTTTTTTCAGGGCTAGGACTGAGGTCTCTGCCGAGAACTTAATAAAACTTCCAAAAATGATAAATAACTTTATATCAAGCCCTCTAAAGAAAAAATTGAACAAGGACCTAACGTGACAAGGCCTAGCTATGACAGAAATTTCGTCGAACACATCATGAACATGTATCTACAGGTCATATAAACACATCTGAGCATAGGGACTTCATACTTATCTGAGAATCGTCAAGAAGGTATGATTCCTATCACAATAGTTGTATTACCATCTAGTATGTCATACATTCATTAAAATTTCATTTACAAAATGAAACAAGATGAGAGCCATAACTCAAGTTTGTCATAAACCATGCTTATAATCAACATATAACCAACATAATAGCAATGATATAATAACCATTATAATCGCATAATAACAAACACATTTACACATAATACAGAAGAGGAAAAGAGATCTTATTAACATATGCAAAATGCAAGCAAGTCAGTGACTTCCACGTACCACCCAACCATAGATTGTCTGAACCAAATATTTCTTTTCGCCAATCACCCATGTGCCATATTCCAAGCATGAATGTGGGACTCACAAAAGAACCATTTAAGACTTCCTTATGATTTATTATGTATCCTACCAAGGGATTTCTAGGCCCAAACAATAAACATACAATATAGGCTTTGCAGCAATCCGTCATGTACTAGTCAAGGGATCACTAGGCCCTAAACAAGAATGGATTCCTTTAGATTTATCCACTTAAACCATGAGGAATTTGACCATCTCCACCCTCTAGGATTTACCGTGTATCCCACCATTACTAGTCAACATATTCCTAGGCCCAACGAGGGTATACACGTGTAGGCTTTATTATGTATCTCGTTATTACCAATCAAAGGATTCCTAGGCCCAATGAGGGTATTCACAACCAAGATTTACCATGTATCCTTCCATTACCAATCAAGGGATTCCTAGGCCTTGTGAATTTTCCAGAGACTACCCTACTCAGATTCGAAACCATATAGAAATCCAACTCAAACAAGTAAAATAACCCCATCACACCATGGTATGCGTAAATTGTAAGGCAAGGATAAAGAACATTGTCACACCTAGAAAAACCCATGCCAATGACAACAAGAGAACCAAAAACACACATGCATGTACCATGCATGCAAAAACTAGAAATGGAATCATACATGCAACTTGATACCTACAAGTAATCACATTGTAGCCGCTTGATCCCTCTGTTCATTTCTTGATCTTTGCTTTCATTTACTTTCTTGTCCCTTTTTTGCCTTCATTCCTCCAATGCAAGAGTGCTCCAAGAATACTCTAAGTGTCAAAGAGAATGAGAGAGAGAATAGAGAGAGAGATCCAAAATTGAACTGACAAAAGGTTCTGAACTGATCCTCATAATCCTTTTTATTAATGAGGCCTCTATTTTATTCAATTTCTGTTATTTTTCCTTCATTTTCCTCCTCACTAGCAACCTCTGACCTTTCACCTTACTTTTCTCCTATTTTCCATTATTTTCATAAATAAAATGCCAATTAATGCCACTTTCCTTTCCAAAGCCTTTGCCATTTACTTTGCCAATTTCCTTAGCCATAATAAACCAAATTAACACCCGCACTAGGATGTTTTGCCCAACAATCAACTTGGAATAAGTGTCTCGTGACCTTCGTCTTATTTTTCCTTTATTAAAATTAGTACATGGATTTTAACTCGGGATTGTTACATGAAGTTCTATGTGAAATGCTTGTTGGGTTCATAATACATATACATATAACAAAGACTATGTTACAACCTAGATTTGGAACTATGTCCTGTACAAATGATTGACTTGTGTTGTTAGCAACATATATGTAAATAACACCAAACTATTATGACATGCTGAAAGTAGTGGAATTACCCATGAGAAACTGGGTTGAAGCCAAGAAACATTGGGCTTAAAAAACAACTTCATTTATATAAAATGATTACAAGGGAGATGACCTACTTATCAGGGTCCGTGTGTACATTTATACTATGTGCTGACATATTTACAAGTCTATGAATCTACACAGGTGGTGTTGCCTTAATGCTGAGGGATTTATTTCCTCTTCTTGGCATAAGGATAGTATGAAACCCTTGCATGAAGGCTTAGTCAGCCTTACATTTTTACAGCCTCTAGGTCTTTGAGGAGCTTCTTAGTGTCTCTAGCTAGGCCCCAAAAGCCCCTACATAATGCCATGGAGCTGTTTGTAGGCTTTCCTTGGGGCATGGAACCCTTGGCGTGTCACATGCGAGGTGGAGGCCTTTAAGGAGTTTACTACGAACCCCTCATAGAGGGTGACTAAAACTCCATTAGAGTGGCCATTTGTTGAATTCCCTATCCATGCATAGGGAATTTTTGTGGGCTAGACACATGTTGGAGTGGATTTTTCCTAAGATTAGGAGGGGTAGCATCACAAGGGGCTTTGGTAAGCCGTCATAGCCATCATAGCCATCACTAATCATTTATGGTGATCTCGATGATTGCAAAATTTTCATGGTAGAGTCATGGATGAAATGACTAGTAGGAGGTGCTCGAATAACAATTAGAGGAAGCTCTCATGATATTACCCATTGAAATCCAAATTGAGCACATCACTTAAGGATGGGAAAATTTCCTCTAGTCAGGCCATGGAAGAGATCGAATGCAAGTAGGTGTTTAAGTGTAGGAAGGGTGAAGCCCTAAAATTATAAGATAATTTCGAGTGAACCTTATCGTTTGTTCAGATTCAGAATCCTTGACATCACAGCGAATTGGCTACCAGGATTTTCCTTGTAACGCCATTGGATAAGGGAGATGATGTGGCCATGAACTATTACCCAAGAGGTTTGTGTTGTATAGTTGAGGGATCGACTCACATAATGTCAGTCAAGATGAGTTGGCTCACACGTAAGCCCAGCAATCCTACTATTGGTTGGAGGTGGTGCCCACATGACAACATGGCCCGATGGTTCAATCCCTGAGGAATTGCAAGCATGCTCAGGTAAAGGAACTAGATTATGTCAGTCATGATGATTTTGTAGACATGCCAACCTAGTGGGTATGGTATTGACTAAGAGGTGCATTAGGATGCACTCGCATCCATGCCATCCTAGCAGTTTGAGCATTGACCGAAGTGGTGCCAACTGCATAGGTCTGCTTGACAGTTCAAGCCAAAAGAAATTACAGGCATGCAAAAGTAATTGAGTGTGATGAGATGGAAAGCACGTAATTCTGACAGTTATTCCATTGGCTAAGAAGTGGGCCATTCACCATACTGTCCCAATGGGTGAACATCTAGTCTCTCATGATAGAGTTGGGATGAGTAGGCGAAAAGCAAGTCTTGTAGTCATGCTATTGGTAGAGAAGAGGGCCCGAAGGTGCAAGGGGAGCGACTAATGAAAGTGTTGGGATGTAATGTGATGCAGGAGCATCCAGACTTAGCCAGCAATGTGATTATATGTTCGCATGTTATGGCTAACAAGAGATCACTTTTATTGACTTGAGTGGTCAAAATCAATTCTTAGGAGAGAGGGTTGGATCTCTCGAATTGATCTTTACTTCAATTATTGTAATAATTAAATCATCGTATTATTTTTAAAACAAGAGATAAGTGTTAATATAGGTGTGTATCAGAGCTTGAGAATAGGGATTTAATAGTTGAGCTGATAAAAATAGAGATTGAGTTTTCAATGTAGTTAGGATAGAATTTGATCCAAAAAAGAAGGGAAAAAATGTAATGATAGATTTTTTGGATGGAATAGGAGAGCAAGTAAGTGAGATTTTGAGAGAGAGATAGGGTTTGCGAGTGAAATAGAGGTCAGACAAATTGTTGTAATCGAGCCGAGAGGGCCAAGACTCTATAATTTCTATTTTATTGAAATAATTGATTAAGTGTGGCATTGCGTATTATTCCTGGTGTGAAATTCTCTCGAATCTGTGTATCGGCATTCTGGACCCTAATCGGGTATTATTTCCCATTTATGCGTTTCATTGATAATTATAGTGAAATAGCGTTAAGGGTTAATAATGAGATTAGGAGTTAAATGTTATTAAGTATATTTATTAAAGGTTCTTTATTAAGCACGTGGGTAGTATTCAGAAAGCAGTTTGTGGTATATAGCATGGAAAATAAATGGTAAATGGTATTTTTCCAAATTGTGCGATTAACCCAAGGTGTTGACACGTAGCACGGAGAAACCACTTATCTCTCATTCTCTCGACCTGATATCAATCGTGCAAGTAATCATGCAATATCGCATGATAACTGTTGGATCGAACAGTATAGATCGATAGTGGAAATCAGTCGGACTAGTTGGAAAGCAGATACGACGTGATATCTGTTGGATCTGAAGAAGCTAGATCAACAATGGAGATTGAAGTGCTTAGGGAGTAAGAAGTCAAAGTAGGACTGATGGTGATTGGTGAGACAAGCGAGGCCCTCGAGAGGGAATACACATACAAAATATGTTTAATGCACAGCTGATAGGTTTTTAAGTGAACCATTAGTCTAATTCTAGACTACCACATCAATTTTGGTAACTATGCACATCATTTGGTGTCAGACCTCAAGGATTAAGTCTACTACAATAAACATGCCACCTAGGAGAGGAGCTGGCATAGGTTGGGGCAGACTTGTAGCAAATGCAGTTTTGATGGAAGAGATCCGAAACCTGCGTACAAGGATGGAGACAATGGAAATTGATCAAAGGAGAGCACCTGATCAAGGAGATGCCAGTGCTGCAGATGAATATTCGAAGGAAGAAGAAGACGATGAAAGTGAAGCTACCAAAGTTCTCAAAATGTTGGCCAAAGTAAGTGGAAGACCAAAGGTGGAAATACCTTTGGATGATGGGAATCTCAATGTAGAAGAATTGATGGAATGGATCGGTTCATTGGACATGTATTTCGACTATGAGGAGGTTGATGAAAAAAAGAAGGTGAAATTTGTAGTTACTAGATTGAAGGGTCATGTAGCTATCTGGTGGGATGAACTGCAAATATCTAGAGAGAGAAAGGGGAAGCCCAAGATTAAAAAAGGGGATAAAATGGTGAGTAGGTTGAAAGGTAAATTCATGCCAAAAGATTATGAGTTAAATCTTTTCAAACAGTTACAGAATTTGAGACAAAAGGGAATGACTGTCAAACAATATACAGAAGAATTTTATAAGCTAAGCATTAGAGAAAGACATGCAGAGGATGACGTAGAAAAGGTAGCCAGATACATCAATGGCTTGAGATATGACATACAGGATGAAATCAGCTTGCTGAGTCTAAAGACAATTGAAGATGCCTATCAAGAAACTTTGAAAGCAGAGGAGAAGATGTTGAGGAAACAAAATCAAAGGAATAGAGGGAAAAGTTCAGCAAGTGGTAGAGGAACTACCAAATCAAGATTTCAACACCCTCAGGGTGAAGTAGGAGGTTCAAGTAGTAGACCACCACAGAGAGGAGAATTTAGTAGAGGAAGATTTGCACCCAGACGAAGAGGCTGAGGAAGAGAAATTCGGTGTTATAGATGTGGAGAATGGGGACATGGATCATGGGACTGTCCTCATAATAAAGAAACAAGTCAGTGGAATGTGAATTTGGCTGAGGCAAAGGAAGAAAAACCTCAAATTTCAAATAAGGAAGAATCACTTGAAGTAGGAGAATATTTGTTATTGAAAAGGGTATTGCTTAAAGCAGAGAAAGAGACAGGAGAACCAGCTCAGAGAAAGAGTTTATTCAGAACTACATGCAAGTCCAAAGGAAAATGTTGTAAAGTGATAATTGAAAGTGGAAGCACTGATAACCTGGATTCTACAGAAATGGTGGACAAGTTAGTATTAGTGAAAACAATACTCCCTACTCCTTACAAAGTATCATGGCTGCAAAATGGACATCAGCTTATTGTGATAGAACAATGCAAAGTAGAAATCCAGATTGGTACTTATAAGGATGTGGTATTATGTGATGTAATGCCAATGGATGTATGCCATGTATTGCTGGGAAGACCTTGGCAGTTTGATCGGAAAGCTTTACATGATGGGAGAAGAAACACTTATACTCTAGAGAAGGATGGGAATAAACATACACTGCTCCCATTGAAGAATGAAGCAGACAAAGGAGCACCTGAAAACAATGTTATGTTGATAAGTGGGAAAGAATTGCTGCAAGAAGTCAAGAAGGATGAACAGATACATTTTGTTGTCATAAGGAGACCTAAGATAATTTTGACTTCCATAAACTTAGATGATTTATCTAAATAAATCAAAACTTTGTTGAATGATTTTTCTGATATTATTGTGGATGAGCTACCAAATGTGTTACCACCAATCAGGAGTATTAGTCATCACATTGATCTAATACTTGGAGTAAGTTTTCCAAATAAAGCCGCATACAGGTTAACTCCTCAACGAAATGAAAAATTTTGGAGAAAGTGCACGAATTGTTGGATAAGGGATTAATCAGAGAGAGTCTTAGTCCATGTGTTGTATCAGCAGTACTCAGTCCAAAGAAAGGAGGTGAATGGCGCATGTGTACTGATTCCAGAGCTATAAACAAGATTACTATTAGGTATAGATTTCATTTACCATGCATGGATGATTTGATGGATTGTTTAAGTGGGTCAAATTATTTTACTAAAATAGATCTCAAGAGTGGATACCATCAAATAAGGATTAGAGAAGGAGATGAATGGAAGACTGCATTTAAAACAAATAGTGGGTTGTATGAGTGGTTGGTGATGCCTTTTGGACTCAATAATGCACCCAACACATTCATGAGATTGATGAATGAAGTCTTGAAGGAATATTTAGGCAAGTTTGTCATTGTTTATCTTGATGATATTCTAGTTTTCAGTAGAAGCAAAGAAGAACATCTAGAGCATCTTAAGTTGGTTCTAAGAACTCTGCAGAAAGAGAAACTACTGATAAATCTGAAGAAATGTAGTTTCATGAAAGAAGAATTAATCTATTTGGGGTTTGTAGTTTCTAAAGAAGGTCTAAAAATGGATCCAGAGAAAGTCCAAGCAATTTGGAACTGGCCTATTCCAAGAAACATATTTGAGGTAAGAAGCTTTCATGGTCTTGCAAGTTTTTATAGAAAATTTATCAGAAGTTTTAGTCAGATTTGTGCACCAATTATTGAAACAATCAAAGAGACTAATCATCCATTCAAGTGGACAGAAGCAGCAGACCGAGATTTTAAATTGTTAAAGAAGAGAATTACAGAAAAACAAGTTTTATCCTTGCCTGGTTTTCAAAAACTTTTTCAAGTTGAAACTGATGCTGGTGGAGTTGCAATTGGAGTAGTTTTAAGTCAGGAATAGAGACCAATAGCAGACTTTAGTGAGAAACTAAATGAAGATAAGAAGAAATATTCTTCTTATGGTAAAGAATTTTATGCTATTGTGCAAGATTTAAAAAATGGAGACATTGTTTACTACCAAAAGAGTTTGTATTGTATTCTGATAATCATGCATTATAGTTCATAAACAACCAACCAAAATTAAACCAGAAGCATGCCAAATGGGTAGAATTTTTTCAGAGTTTCACTTTTTTGATAAAACATACAAGTGGTAAGTTGAACAAAGTTGTTGATGCTCTAAGCAGGGTGAATTTCATTGCGCTAAAATTAAGAGTTGGTGTTATAGGATTTGAAGAAATGGTTGATATGTATAAAGTTGATGCAAAATTTAAACATATTTATGTAGTTGTACAAAATCCAGTAGTTCATAATAGAAGCCAGTGGTTATATTATCTTATCCAAGGAGGTTTACTATTTAAAGTTAACAAAATGTGCATTCTCAAATGTTCTATGAGGGAAAAGATAATCAAGGAGAAGTGTAGGATCTGTTAGCATGCTAATGGGAGAAGCCAAAATACAGGATTGTACCAGCCATTACCAATACCAGACCGACCATGGGATGCAGTTAGTATGGATTTTGTTTTGGGATTACCTAGAACTAAAAGAGGAAATGATTCCATTTATGTTGTGGTAGATAGATTTTCAAGAATGGCACATTTCATTACATCAAAAAAGACTATTGATGCAACACATATTGCTAATCTATTTTTTCCAGAATTTGTAAGGTTACTTGGATTGCCTATAAGTATTGTGTGTAATAGGGATACAAAGTTTGTTGGGCATTTCTAGAGAACTCTTTGGAAGAAACTAGGTGCCAACCTTAGTTTTAGTTCAACATATCACCCTCAAATAGATGGGCAGACCGAAGTGGTAAACAGAAGCTTGGGAAACATATTGAGAGGTTTAGTGTATCAAAATCCTAAGCAGTAAGATTTAGCACTTGTTCAAGATGAGTTTGCTTATAATGACACTCCAAACCGAAGTACTGGGATGAGTCCATTTCAGATTGTTTTTCGAATAAATCCAAGAGGTGTGTATGAGCTTAGAAATTTGGGCAAATAGGGGACAATAAGTGCAAAGGTCGAAGAGTTTGCAGAGAAGATGCAGAGACTACAAGAAGATGTCAAAGATAGATTGCAAGAAAGCAGTGGCAAATACAAACAAAGAGTTGATATGAGGAGGAAAGACAAAGAATTCCAAGTGGGGGATCTAGTGATGGTGTACTTTAGGAAAGAAAGATTTCATGTTGGGACTTATAATAAACTAAAGATGAAAAATATAGGGCCATGCAGAATTGTGAGGAAGTTTTCAACCAATGCTTAGGAAATTGAGTTGCCATAAGGGATTGGAATATCACTTATCTTCAATGTTGTAGATTTATATCCATACAAGGAGATAGAGGATGAGTTACAGAAGGAACCTATAGAAGACGAAGTTCAGACTTTAAATTGGGAAGAAAAAAAGCCGAAGACAGTCAAGAAAGAGGTGGAATTTGTTTTGGAGAAAAGAGTATCCAAAAGAACCAGAGGACAAGATTGTTTTCAATATCCAGTCAAATGGAAGGGACAACCAATGGAGGATGTCAGTTGGTTGACAATAGCAGAATTACAAAAGTACAGAGTCAATCTTGACAGTTTGATGAATGATTCTTTTCTTCCACGGGAGTCCAATGCAAGAGCATCCAGACTTAGCTAGCAATGTGATTGTATGTCCACATGTTGTGTCTAACAAGAGATGAATTTTATTGACCTGAGTGGTCAAAATCAATTCTTAGGAGAGAGGGTTGGATCTCTCAAATTGATCTTTACTTTAGTTATTGTAATAATTAAATCATTGTGTTATTTTTAGAACAAGAGATAAGTGTTAAGATAGGTGTGTATTAGAGCTTGAGAATAGGGATTTAATAGTTGAGCTGATAAAAATAGAGATTGAGTTGTCAATGTAGTTAGGATAGGAATTGATCCATAAAATAAAGGAAAAAACGTAATGATAGATTTTATGGATCAAATAGGAGAGTGAGTAAGCGAGAGATTGAGAGAGAGATAGGGTTTGCGAGTGAAATAGAGGTCAGACAATTTTTTGTAATTAAGCCGAGAGGACTAAGACTCTGTAATTTCTATTTTATTTAAATAATTAATTAAGTGTGGCGTTGCATATTCTTCTTGGTGCGAAATTCTCTTGAATCTGTGTATCGGCATTCTAAACCATAATCGGGTATTATTTTCCATTTATGTGTTTCATTGATAATTACAACCAAATAGCGTTAAGGGTTAATACCATGATTAGGCACTAAATATTATTAAGTATATTTCTTAAAGGTTTTGTATTAAGCACATGGGTAGTATTCAGAAAGTAGTAAGTGGTATATCACATGGAAAATAAATGGTAAATGGTATTTTTCCAAATTGCGCGATTAACCTAAGGTGTTCACATGTAGCACGGAGAAATCACTTATCTTGCATTCTCTCAAATTGATATCGATCGTGCAAGTAATCGCGCGAGGTTGCATGATAACCGTTGGATCGAACGGGATAGATCGATGGTGGAAATCAACCGGACTAGTTAGCAAGCGGATACAACACGATATCTGTTGGATTTGAAGAAGCCAGATCAACAATGGAGATTAAAGTGCTTAGGGAGTAATAAGTCAAAGTAGGACCGATGATGATTGTTCAGACAAGTGGGACCCTCAAGAGGGTATACACGTACAAAATATGTTTAGTGCGCAACTGATTAGTTTTTAAGTGAAGCATTATTCTAATTCTAGACTACAACATCAATTTTGGTAACCATCCACATCATAAATATTGGAGTGACGTACGTATGATTTCGTGGATTGGTACATCAACTCAGTTGCTCCACCATTTGTCAAGGAGTGGCCCCACTATCCACACAAGCCCATTGGAGGAGCCCCACCAAATAACAAAGGGGAACGTTGGCACAAGGGAACCATGATGATGTCATTTGGTGGGATCCACTAGAGTTAATTAAAGTAAGTGGTAGCCGTATTCACAGAGATAATGCATCAAGGTGAACTAGCATAGAATTATGAGGCATCACCTCTGGTAATCTTTGATCTTCTTCCTGCAAGTATACTATGTCAGCTAAACCAAAATATAAACATAATCAACATACCTCAATATAGCTCATGAGATGATATGTTGTCTGAAAGATCAACCATATTAGCCCCATACATGTGTAAACATAATCATATCAATATATACAGACATCATTTCAACCATTATCCAGTTACCATGCATAACTATACCATAACCATGACAATGCATGCATAACGACATATAGACACTAACATGCATAACAAATGCATAACAAACATGCACTCATGATGACCACATCTAACAATGATCACCATCATCCTCTTCATGGCGATACAACTAGAACAATGACCACCACCATGCATACAAAACAAGTACATAAACCACAAGCATAATAGCACATATGCAACCGTATGTATGCATGACAAACACATTTTGCCCATCCAGTCCAAGGGGAGAAACATGCTTTGATACCACTCAATAACACCCTCATCCCACATTTACCCAAGCTAATCAGTCCACTAGAGTAAACATGTGATGACGAGTTACTATGATATGATTCTAATCCTCAAGTACAGTTAAGGAAGTGGAATTGACAAAACAAAACCAAATTGGCCTTCATAAGAAGCTACAAAACCTTTTGGAGCCAACCAACCCTTCCAGGTGTCCAACCCCTGAGATAACTTGATGTTTTTTTGAACTAAACCCCCATTTTCTCCCATGAAAAGCCTTCCATGCAACTGGCACCCTACAGTTGCTCACAGAGCAAGGCCTCCATCCGACTGTGCCCTTTTTCAGGCAGTTTTATGCCAATGACCTTGGATTTTGAGCCACTTTTTTCAAGGCCAAGACTAAGGTCTCTATCGAGAACTTAATGAAACTTCCAAAAATGATAAATAACTTAATATCAAGGCCTCTAAAGAAAAAATTGAACAATGACCTAACGTGACAAGGCCTAGCTATGACAAAAATCTCATCAAACACATCATGAACATGTATCTAAAGGTCATATAAACACATCTGAGCATAGGGCCTTCATACTTATCTGAGAATCGTCAAGAAGGTATGATTCCTCTCGCAATAGTTGTATTACCATCTATTAGGTCACACATTCATTAAAATTTCATTTACAAAATGAAACAAGATGAGAGCCATAACTCAAGTTTTTTCACAAACCATGCTTATAATCAACATATAACCAACATAATTGCAATGATAGAATAACTATTATAACCACATAATAACAAACACATTTACATAGAATACACAAGAGGAAAGACATCTTATTAACATATGCAAAATGCTAGCAAGCCAGGGACTTCCACGTACCACCCAACCATAGATTATCTGAACCAAATATTTCTTTCGGCCAATCACCCATGTGCCATATTCCAAGCATGAATGTGGGACTCACAACAAAACCATTTAAAGCTTCCTTATGCTTTACTATGTATCCTACCAAGGGATTTCTAGGCCCAAACAATAAACATACAATTTAGGCTTTGCAACAATCCCTTCATGTACTAGTCAAGGGATCACTAGGCCCTAAACAAGCATGGATGCCCTTAGATTTATCCACCTAAACTGTGAGGAATTTTTCCATCTCCACCCTCTAGGATTTACTGTGTATCCCACCATTACTAGTCAACAAATTCCTATGCCCAACAAGGGTATACACATGTAGGCTTTACTGTGTATCTCGTCATTATCAATCAAGGGATTCCTAGGCCCAACGAGGGTATTCACAACTAGGATTTACCATGCATCCTTCCATTACAGGTCAAGGGATTCCTAGGCCTTCTGATTTTTCTAGAGACTACCCCACTCAGATTCGAAACCATCTGGTCCAGCTCAACCAAGTAAAATAACCCCATCACACTATGGTATACATAAATGGTAAGGCAAGGATAAAAACCATTGTCACACCTAGAAAAACCCATGAAAATGACAACAGGAGAACCAAAAACACACATGCATGTACCATGCATGAAAAAGATAGAAATGAAATCATACATGCAACTTGATACCTACAAGTAATCTCATTGTAGCCGCTTGATCCCACTCTTCATTTCTTGATATTTGCTTCCATTTACTTTCTTGTCCCTTCTTTTCCTTCCTTCCTCCAATGCTTGAGTGCTCCAAGAATAATCGTAGTGTCAAAGAGTATGAGAGAGAGAATAGAGAAAGAGCTCCAAAATTGAATGGACAAAAGGTTGTGAACTGATCCTCATAAGCCTTTTTATTAATGAGGCCTCTATTTTATTCAATTTCCATTAATTTTCCTTCATTTTCCTCCTCACTTGCAACTTGTGACCTTTCACCTTACTTTTCTCCTATTTTCCATTATTTTCATAAATAAAAATCCAATTAATGCCACTTTCTTTTCCAAAGCCTTTTCCATTTCCTTTACCAATTTCCTTAGCCATAATAAACCAAATTAACACCCACACTAGGACGTTTTGCCCAACATTCAACTTGGAATAAGTGTCTCATGACCTTCGTCTTATTTTTCCTTTATTAACATTATTACATGGATTTTAACTCAGGATTGTTTCATGAAGTTCTATGTGAAATGCTTGTTGGGTTAATAATACATATACATAAGACAAAATGTGTGATTCTTTACATGATAACAAAGACTATGTTATAACCTAGATTTGGAATTATGTCCTGTACAAATGATTGAATTGTGTTGTTAACAAGATATATGTAAATAACACCAAACTATTATGGCATGCTACAAGTAGTGGAATTACCCACGAGAATCTGGGTTGAAGCCAAGAAACATTGGGCTTAAAAACCATTTTCATTAATATAAAATGATTACATTTGAGATGACCTATTTTTCAGAGTCTGTGTGTACATTTGTACTATGTGCTGACATATTTACAAGTCTGTGAATCTACACAGGTGGTGTTGCCTTAATGCTGAGGGATTTATTTCCTCTTCTTAGCATAAGGATAGTATGAAGCCCTTGCATAGAGGCTTAGTCAGCCTTGCATTTTAATAACCTTTATGTCTTTGAGGAGCTTCTTAGTGTTTCTAGCTAGGCCCTGGAAGCCCCTACATAATACCATGGAGTTGTTTGTAGGCTTGCCTTGGGGCATGGAACCCTTGGCGTGTCACATGCAAGGTGGAGGCCTTTCAGGAGTTTACTACAAACCCCTGATAGAGGGTGACCAAAACTCCATTAGAGTGGCCATTCATTGAATTCCCTGTCCATGGATAGGGAATGTTTGTGGGCTAGACACATGTTGGAGTAGATTTTTCCTAAGATTAGGAGGGGTAGAGTCATAAGGGGCTTTGGTGAGCCACCATAGCCATCATTGAGCATTTATGATGATCTTGATGATTGTAAAACTTCCATGGTAGAGTCATGGATGAAATGACTAGTAGGAGGTGCTCGAATACAAGCTCTCATGATATTACCCATTGAAATCCAAATTGAGCAGATCGCTTAAGGATGGGCAGATTTCCTCTCGTTGGGCCATGGAAGAGATCAAATGCAAGTAGGTGTTTAAGTGTAGGAAGGGTGAAGCCCTAAAATTATAAGATAATTTTGAGTGAACCTTATCCTTTGTTCGGATTTAGAATCCTTGACGTCACAACCATGGATTCGCTACCAGGATTTTCCTTGTACTGCTATAGGATAAGGGAGATGATGTGGCCATGAACTATTACCCAAGAGGTTTGTGTTGTATAGTTGAGGGATAGACTCACATAATGTCAGCCAAGGTGAGTTGGCTCACACGTAAGCCCAACAATCCTACTATTGGTTGTAGGTGGTGCCCACAAGACAACATGGCCCGATGGTTGTGTCCCTGAGGAATTGCAAGCATGCTCTTGTAAAGGAACTAGATTATGTTAGCCATGATGAGTTGGTAGACATGCTAGCCTAGTGGGTATGCTCTTGGATAAGAGGTGCATCACGATGCACTTGCATCCACACCATCCTAGCAGTTCGAGCATTGATTGGAGTGGTGCCAACTGCACAGGTCTGCCTGACGGTTCAAGCCCAAAGAATTTACAAGCATGCAAAAGTAACTGGGTGGGATGAGATGGAAAGCACATAATCCTGACATTTATTCCATTGGATAATAAGTGGGAAATTCACCATATTGTCCCAATGGGTGAACATCTAGTTGCTCATGACAGATTTGGGATGCGTAGGCGATAAGAAAGTCTTGCAGTCATGCTATTGTTAGAGAAGAGGGCCCAGAGGTGTAAGGGGATCAACTAAGGAAAGCATTGGGATGTAATGATTGGAGTGACGTACGTATGATCTCATGGATAGGTACATCAACTTAGCTGCTCCACCATTTGTCAAGGAGTGACCCCACTATCCACACAAGCCCAGTGGAGGAGCCCCATCGAATAGCAAAGGAGAACGTTGGGACAAGGGAACCATGATGATGTCATTTGGTGGGATCCACTAGAGTTAATTAGAATAAGTGGTAGACATATTCACAAAGATAATGCATCGAGGTGAACTAGCATAGAATGATGAGGCATCGCTTCTCGTAGGCCAAACAAAACTGGGGTGGGAAAAGATAACGCCTACCAGCTACATGTTTGCGACATCCTACCTCTGTGACATCAACAAGAGGAAGGGAAGGGTGGCACAATGATTATGGGCTCTCAGATGAGTGTAGATAGTGAGGACCATCATATGAAGGTGTAATCCCTGGATTGGAAGCACAAATGATGTGGGTTTTCACTTTGTGGGAAGGTTAAGGCAAATTAGGATGTGATGTTAGGTGGGGCCTAAGCATGGATAAATGGCGGAGGATCACCACTGAGGATCCAACGATGCACACACCCCCAACAAAGGTGACATTAAGAAGGAGAGGAACCCTTGTTCACATAGTTAATTTATCTTTTATGATCAACGATGGAGATCAAATCACACCCCCCTGCTTGTGATGTCATTGTGGAGTCGACCACCCCTACCGCAAAATCCATAGATTTGCTTCAAATTATTCATGGTCGTTGGAATTGCAATGCACAACAGGGTCTGCCAGGTTGGGGACAGGGCCAATATCCATTAGCATAAGGAATTAAATGAAATAATGGGCCCATTCCACATGGCAACCTAACATGGGATAAGGCAAGGTTCACACACACAAACATATATATAACCAAGGAAAGAAATAGGAGACAAAAAAAAAGTAATATATAACCCCATCCCTCTACTAGTTATAAGAGTTATTGGGTTAAATTTGACAACCATCCCATTGGAAAGTCAAGGTGGGGTGGGTTGTTATATAACTAACTATGGTACCCTATAGACCTAACCTCCTAGAGTAACATTGAAACTATGGGAGTGACACTCATAAACATCATGGTGTTTCCACATAAAAGGTTTTCCTAAACTAACATCACACACTTAAAGTGGGGAAACATCACGTAATACATCATATTTGAAGGGCTTGATGTCATAGGATAAGCAACATTATTGGATAACAAATATGTCTCATCCATGGCTCGACGAATTAATAGCGTATGATTGGAGGTGTGGCATGTTCAATAGATTCAATATCTTGATGACCTCAACTGAGATTAGGTTCTTTTAGCTCTAATCTCAATAACGAAATGTATTAGCATCCCCTTCATCCACATTTTTGAATGGAAGATGCACTCCCCCTCTTCAAGCTCCTCTAGCTTTTCTATTTATATTTTTGTGGTGGCAATGGTAGAACTAGTTTCTACATCAATGATCCACTTTCCTTCATCCTGTTCTAAATCAAAATAAAGATATATTCAATTTATTTTTATTTAATATCTACCTATAATGATTTTTTCAAGTGGAATTCATGAGTGTTGTGCTAGGGGATTTTTTTGAAATCACACCACATTTAGTGCCCTTTCTAAACTTCCCATTACCCTTCTTTACCAGTCACCTATGATAATTTCCTTGAGGTTGGATCACCTCACTTTGTTCCTTGTTTTGTGAGTTTTGGCCACCTTTTCTAAGCTTCCGGTGTAGTGGATTTGGAGACCTGAACTCCGAATTATTCCTCTACTTCCATTTCTACTCAATTTTGACATCATATCGATAAGTGACTCCCAGTGAGGGGATCTTTAAGAAATCCAACTCCATTTGGATGTATTTATGTTGACCACTATGGTACTTCAAAACCAAGTCTTGCTTGAACTCTCTAGTATGTATATTTGAGCACAAATTATGGAAAATATTGGTGTACTCTAGCATTTTCTGGTGCCTCTCTCTTGTCATAGGGTTTTCGATCTCATGCAGTAGTCAACATAGTTACCTAAAACGTACAAATCCTCCTTAAGGGAATCAACAAAAGCTTTCCAATTGGATCCTTCCTTGAATATTTCAAAGTCCTTGTCATTATTTCTCTCCTAGTAACCTTCCCACAAACATTTAACATGAGGAAGGGATTTCAGGAGTGCATAGGTGATATTTTTATTGTCAATTTTCTTTTCTGGATATAGTAATATCCCTCTAACATATTTAACTATTTCTCTAAATTTTCTACATATATTTGGCCTTTAAATAAGGAGATATCAAAGTTAACTTATACCATGAAGAGTGTTGAAACTATGAAATTGTCATTGGTTGAAGGTTTCTTGGCTCTTGTTGGAAGTTATCAAAGGATGCAGGAAATTTTTTCCACCATATCAGTTCTCCACCATGCGAGTGTTTCCTTGAGCAACAACTTGATAGAATATCTTGCTCCATCATCTCTCTTTTCTCTCCCTCTAGGAGGCCACTTTGGTTAGTGAGAGAAAACATTCATGAGTGAAACTAACTCAAGACCCAACTCTCTATACACTAACTTCATTGGGGACATGTGCCAAGAAATAATAAGGATCATATCTCTTTAATACCACTAATCCAACGTGTATAAGGAATCAAAGGAAAATAAAGAACTAAAATCAAACACACACATAGAAATATAATAAAGAGCATATACATATATTGAAACCCCAAATTCTATTAATAAACAAAATACTAGAACCTCGATGGGGGTGGACGAGCGTAGTGAGAGAGATCTCAAGGGGGTGGTGCCCATGACCCCACTAACCTCCATGATGATTAAGGTGGGAGTGGCATGAAACACCTCCCCCATGCATGATATAAGTGGGGTTATTACAATTAAATGCACTAGATTACCAAGTAAATTCATTTTCCTTTGACAAAGGGGATGTGGTGGAGATAGGAGTAGGGGTTTTGATGGTTGTAGGGATGCTGGTATCGTCTCCCTATGTTTATAATTTCCATTTTTCATTATGTTCTATGTCTGAATGCAAGGGGAAGCTCTTTGGAATTTTATGGTTGGGTGACTTTAGAGTGGTGACACCATGTAAAACCTCTTCTTGAGGGATTATCTTAGTAGCCTTAGTCACCTTGCAGCTTTAGTCAGTAATGAAGGGGAGGCTCAACCTCTAAAAAATGTCAGCTCGGAACTACCTGAGCCTAGGATACACTGTACCTGGAGAATGCTAGAACTAAAAACACACACCTTTCGAGGAGTTTTCATGGTGAGTTAAACATATCCTTGAGGTAATTTTGATTGCCTCATTTCTTCGGTTTGACGACATTATTATAGTATTGCTTCAATTCATCGTATATTTTTAGACATGAATTGGATATATTTCTAGGGATTTCCCTTCCGAAGTTTCTGTGACCAAATTGTATCTTAGTGTTTCTATCTAATTCGTGTTGAAGGTTTCAATCGAGACTCCCATTTTGTCCTTAGTTATTTTGGGTTGGGTTCCTCAAACATGGCACTAGGCTTAGTTGTATCTTATCCATTGTGTTGTTGGTCTATGGGGGGGGATGTTCATAACAAGGTCTAAGTGGTTAGCTGGTGAAATGAGTCTTAATGGAAGTGTAAACCCATGGAAGGCTCCAACAAACCGTAAGTGGAATTTTCCTTAAAATTTGATTTCTGAGCACCCCCATACCAAGTACGGAGGTTGTTTTGGAGTATTAATCATTATTCCTTGCCACCAAGGATGCAATCATCAGGGAAGGGCAGAGTATGGGAAATTCAGTCATTCCCATCCTATCCAATCTCGGCCTGAGGTTCAAGCCTGAGAGGTGCATAACATTTTCTAGACTGTAACCATTGATAGTAACCAATATGATATAGAGAGACTAGAGTGAATTGTGCATTGGGAGAGGAAATCTCTCTCTAACTCAGAACTTATTAGAGAAGTCTTACATTGGCTATTAGATTCTAGTTACACTAGAGTGAGAAGAACTCAATACATCCATTCAGTCACCTTACATTGGAAGCTAAAGAAATTATTGGGACAAGTCCTCTAGGCGAAACATGATCATAATGAGATCATATCTTTCCTTAATTATTTATAGAGAAAATAGTAGTAGATGCAACACAGTTTGGTTCGATTGGAGGCTCATATAAATCATTTGGATGCTTCTCTAGAACACATGGAGTGGCACATTCAATGCAAATTTTCACAGCCATCACCCCCAGGTTCTAGCCCAACAAACATTGCACTGGTTTTCTTCTGATTTCTGATGATTAGAGGTTGTGTTCAGATATTGTTGGTTTTTTGGGTTATGGGTACTCTCTTATTTTGTGTTTCTTGTTAAAATCCTAGTGAATCAATTTCCAACTAGTAAATCTAGTAGAAGTGAGGCTACCATAATTTTGAAAAGATGTAGAGAACTATGTAAATCTTTTACTTAATGAAAATTCTCTTGAATTGCAAAGAAATAAAACAAAATAGTAGAATATTGTACAACTTAATTTGACAAAATGGTGGTATCTATCTCTAATGTGTGTGTGTGTGTGTGTGTGTGTGTGTGTGTGTGTGAGAGAGAGAGAGAGAGAGAGGATGCATTTGGAAGAGCTACTACAAGTGGCTAAAATAATGGTCTTTTAACATAAATAAATAACCCTATAGGTCCAAAACCCTAACCCTATGAGATGAAGCACCAAAATATTTGTAGGCTCCAATGTGCTTAGTTGGTAGATCAAATTCCCATATCAGGAATACAACCTTTGACTAGGGTGAAGGCATGGATAACAACTCTTGGCCCCTTGAATTGTCAAAAAAATAACTTAGAGCCTCAAAATGGACCAAGAAATTTGGAACCTGAAAGAAAACCATGGAAAAACTACCAATAAGATAGAGAATCATTGAGTCAGTAGAAGATATGAGTGGCCATCAATACCCACCTAGATCACATACGGGGAATTCATGTCAAAAATTCAAAAATCACTTGTGGTCATATTTAATAACAAAACCAGAGGGAAAATTATACTTAGTTTCTCTATTTGTATATTGAGAGTGGGAGGTATCCAAAAAAAGATAATAATAAAGAATAATCTATTATTTAAATATTGTTGTTGGAAATTTAATCTACTAAGGGTTATGGTGTGGAAGTTGAATAGTGAAAGGGAGTCTAAGAGACCTTGGAATATGAATTCAACGATCATAAAAACATATTATAAATGTATATCTTGTGAATAGTAAATGAAACTCATGATTATCTTTCATATCTTGTCTCGATTTATGTGTGTGTTCAACATGTTATTTGAGAAGGTGTACTCCTCCTGCCTTGCCCATATTTTAGCCACTAGTTTTGTGGCCTCTCTCTTTGCATGTGAGTTCCGCCATCAATTATGCATTTCATGAATGGCTTGTTCACTATATTCTAGTTGTGATTTCTTCCTAGTTCTGTAGTAGCTCTAAGAAATGCCATTATATTTCCTGCCAATGTTGACATATCAATTCACCTGAGCACTTGTCAGTTTCAAACTATATGAGTTCTAACATGCAATAATTCTCAATCCTAACATATGCTCAGTCCTTTCATTTATCAAGTTTTCCATCACCTCATAATGCTCCACTAATTTGGCCTCTATCAATAAATCAAATTTTCTCCTCACTATGCGACTGAGATAGGGATACCTAAAATTGATTTTGATTCCAGAGAGGATACATGTTGAGTCCTGATTCTTTGTGCATCGATTCATATCCCATGTGCAATGTCTCAATTTGTTCATGCATTGGTTAAATTTCATTGAGTGTATAGTGTATCCATTAAATGTTATCAGGCTTGAAAGAATGTAGCATTGAATTTGTGATTCATTTGTGTTATACACCAATGAATAGTTTAAGTGGAATGTGCATTGAGCCATGAGTCATTTAGGTGAATCAATGCTACCATTAATTGTATGCATTCCCACGTTGTATTCAAACTATGATACAATTTTTCACTGTGCCATATATGCATTTTTGGGTTCACATAACTTGTAACTCTCATATCGGTTCTTGATTTCTTCTGATATGCCTTTAGCAATGCATAGAACCCCTAGAATATTGCGTTAAAACTTTGGGCCTAGTCGATTTTCTGTGCATTGAGTTTTGTGTTGTATCTGGCTATACATTGAGAGTCATGATATATATATATATATATATATATATATATATATATATATATATATATATCTATATATCTAGATATATATATATATATATATATATATCTAGATATATATATAAATATATATATATATATCTAGATATATATATATATATATATATATAGATAGATATATATATATATATATATATATATATATATATATATATATATATATATATATATATATATATATTCTATTCGATGCAATTCCTAGTGGTCCATATTGAATGAAATGTTGTACACTAGTGGCGATAACAAGGATTTATATGCAATAGAAAAGTGAATGCACCACATAGACATAACAATATAAAAAAGGTATTGAAGCCAGTGATGGTGCATTTTTTCCATAACAACAGACTGAATTCCCATAGATGATTGTTTACTCTTTCGTGCATGGTGAAATTTCGCTCTTCTGAGTTATACAAAGGGATATTGGCATTGTCATAGATGTGCCATCAGAATGCATGAGCAGAGGTTCCTTGTAAACTGATGCAAATACATATGTTGAGTAGAAATTAATGTTTTGTTAGCCAAAGGAATCATATTGTGTTATCATAAGACCTCAGGACTGGTGTAGATATTTTTTTAATAAAAGAACCTTCCCTCATCAGGTAATATGACCAGATTTAAGGAGAGGAAAACAAAATGTTGAATGATGAAATATTAGTGTAGGTGGTGAGAGGTTGGCAAAAGATAGCACCAAAAAAGGTTCCTGGTAAGGTGGCATTCATGTCCACTACCACTACTCTCATCTTTATTAAGGAGGTAACATTCAGTTCTACATTCGGTTTATGCGAAAAAAATTGTTAATATGCTATGGAATTTGGAAATTTTGGATTTTTCACATTCAATAAGCTAGGTGATAGATATTTTCCTTTGTGTTGGCAGAAATTGTTTATTGAAGATGTTGGTGTAGCATGGTATTTATTTTATCAATTGAAGACATAGTAAAATAATCTTCTCGAACTAATATTGGTGCATTTCTAGTTGAAACCATTTTAGGTCTTTCTTGTATTGCTGAGACAATGGCCCGACTCAATAATTTGTTATATTTATTAAGCACAATAATGGTGTCTAATGTCCATAGCATAGTCCAAATTAGTGAAGACACTCTCTCTGAAATTTGACCTTGTCTACAAGACGCACAAGAAAAGAATGATTTTTTGTAGATCGAGTCTTAGCTATAAAAAGATGAGTTACAAAAAAGTCATCATTCTGAACTTGTTTTTGTTCAACAGTCAGAAAGTGATCAATTCAATGAAGCTAAGGTTGATTCAGTGCCCAGTTCAAGACCATATTTACATGAAGATGCATAAATTTAGTGTGCACTTCCAAAGCCCATCATTAGATGTTGGGAAGAGCTTATCAACAAAAAGCACAAAAAAGGTCTTAGATATGAGAAGGGTGTGTCCTTTCGTATTGCAAACTATTCCAAGCCTATCAAGTTTTAGAGTGTTGGGTTCCTTCAAAATGGTTCATATTCACCTACTCCAAATCTTGCTCCTCCTCCAAATTCACAACATATTGTCAAATGCCAACATTTCGACAAAGTTGGCCATGTGAAAGATCATAGTTTTGATCTTCATCATGTCAGCATTGTGGTCAGTACACTCATCATTC
Source organism: Pinus tabuliformis (assembly GCA_031772625.1). NCBI lineage: Eukaryota > Viridiplantae > Streptophyta > Pinopsida > Pinales > Pinaceae > Pinus > Pinus tabuliformis. The sequence goes on along the minus strand of CM062818.1, from coordinate 650,046,842 downwards.
AAACATATGCTTTAGAAACAAGCCTCCTACAAGAAAAAAGATTAATCTTGGATGGGTGATTTCTTGGTAATGGGCTTCAACAACTAAGAATATATTTCGATCATATCATAGAATTTTTTCTCCAGTATTGAAAATTCTTGTAGTTGATATCTCTTCATCTTCTCACATTGTATATGATAAGGGGGGAATTGATGGTCATCTACCAGTTTCAAAGATAAATCAAGTGAGCCTCAGCCACAACTTGAACTTGTTTCCTGAGCCTACATCCAAAGACCACCATACCCAGATTCTAAGTTGTAGCTAGAGACATAAAATCCCCTGAGAATTCCTTTAGTTGGTGGCCTTTCTTAAGAAAACGCAGGTTGATATCTCCCTTTTCGACGTTGATGATCTCCCTTTTCAGAGCGTTAGTGACACTTCCTCTAGTAGAAGACTTCAACCTCATTCCAAATTTGGAAGAGTTCCAGAAATCACACAAAATGTTCCATCTTAAGACCCAAAGGTCTCCCTCTTCACCAAAACTTGGGAGCACTTCCTCTAGCAAATGACTTTAGCTTCTAGCCATATATGGAAGAGTTTCAAGAACTGCACTAAGCATTCCAATGTTGGTGGTAATCCTTAAACCACCGCAGGTTAAGACCTCGAGTTCTCCCACCTTATGCCATCATTTTATAGAGCACATTCAACCTAGTGTTGTCATCAATTGTTGTATTTTGTATTAAAACTCTCTTCTTGGACTCATATATACTCCTTCAGATTAAGGGGGGGAATGTTGGACACCTAATCCACTAAGGGTTAGGGTCTGGAAATTTAACAGTCAAAGGGAGTCCAAGAGAGCTTCGAATCTGAATCCAACAATCATAACAATGTATTATAAATGTATATCTTGTGAATAGTAAATGCAACACACGATTATCATTCGTATATCGTCTCCATTTATGTCTGTGTTTATCAATTGTAACAAATTTATGTTAGGTTCCATCCAAAAGTCATCAAGGTATTCAACATTAGGATATGCATAAAAGGGAGTCACTATGAAAGTTTTGGATGTCAAATATAGTTCGAAATCAAGACTAGTTAGGATAGAGTATCTATGATCCAACACATTTAATAGCTACAGCCTAATGGTTATCTTAAATTTAGATATAAGGTAAGTGGCTAAAAAACTATATCCAAATATGAAATTCCCAGATGGAAGGACCATTTCTAGAGATAGGTCAATTTTTTATCATAGATTTTATAAACCATAATATCTTTTTCTTCAATTATAATAGACTACAAATGATTGAAATCTAATAATAAAATTTAGTTAACCAAAGATGTTGGGATTTTGTAAATAAAGTTAAACCTAAGAATACAAAAAAAACACAAAAATTTATTAATAAAAAATAATAATTATTCAAAAAACTCATACAATAAAGAAAATCTTGAGAGGACTAATTATTTTACAAAAAAATCAAATAATAATGGGGTTGTTATTCAACTACAATAGGTCAATTGAAAATTTCCCAGTACTAATATTGAAGAGCACCCAATTCCAAATAGGACTAATCATTGAATGACACAAGTTAGAAAGCTAATAAAAGGTAATTCAATCTATAATCCTCATTTCTATAGGCTAAGATGCTACAATTTCATTATATATCCTATCACACAAAGTTCTTAGTAAACTTGGAGTAGATCTTTCGGTATGTTGCATAAATCTTGTGTCCATCCCAGGATTTCAAGTTTGTAGTGATTATTTAAACAATAAATTGATATAAATCTTAAAAACTTAAATAACTACTCATACATTTCAAAACTCCTTGAAAACTTGATATTATGATTTAGAATGCATTTATCTACTTAATTATGATACACTCAACTTCTTTTATTCTAAAAATTTCAATTAATTGATTTTTTATTTATATAAAAAATAAAACTAAAATGAATTTTTCTTTATCGAAATTTTCAAAATTAATTAATAATTCTTGATTGGATTTTTTTTAAATAGTATAACTTTTATAAAATTTAATATCATTAATATTATACAAATTAATGATGACAAAAATAAATATAATACATCATATAAAAATTAATTAAAAACAAAATTCATTAAAAAAATTTAATTGATGTATAGGAGTAAATCGAATGTCGCTTCCTTCTTTGACAAAGGAGCCTTGCTAGGATTTTCTTTTGATCTCTCAACTAACCGCCTTGAATTTTAGTTGGCTTGCAGTTATTGATTGAAACATTTTTAACGTATCATTTTCATTTTCCGTGGTGAGTCAACCAAATGGGTGGACATACAATTCTCAACCCGCTACCAGCCCCTCAACGACACCTTTTAAGCTTTCGCCATTTACTACGTGAGGCTCCACGTTCGGCCCACCAATACAATGGTTGCTATTGATACCAACCTATATTAATTAATAAGTCAATAATACAATAAATATTGATTGTCAACCCACGCATTAATAAGTCAATAACACTTGCTCCACAATATCAATAAATATTGATTGCCCCACATTGGGTCCTCTTTCAACAATAAATATTGATTGCAACATCGAAAATGATATGGGCCAAAGGCGGCGACAATATTCAACATAGCACGGAAGAGATTCACGTTGTTCATTAATGATTCTTGTTTTTCCTTCTTCATCGTCGAATCTACAACTCTAAAATGCATTCCAAGGTTGTCGCTTGTGTCGAATCTACAACTCTAAAATGCATTCCAAGGTTGTCGCTTGTATTGCCATGGGGCATTGGTATTAGTTTATATAGTTTTGGATAATATAAAGAAAGAGCAAGCAGTTAATATTTGTTTTTAAGATAAAATTATATTCTTTTAATATATATAATTTGAATATATTAAAAAATGTTTAGAATTTTTTATAACATTTTAAATAGAGTTATTGCAAGTATTTATAATATTTAAGATAGAGTTATGGTAATAATGGTAAGATAATAATTGAAATAGTTAATGTTATGGATAGTTTTATATTTAAGATAGAATGTAAATATTATGTTTATTATTTTGTTGCGGGTAATATAATGTATTAGATAATTTAGTTGATTCTAATTAGGTAGGTTAAAAATATTTCATATATTTTGATTTAATAAAGTCTAGTTATATAATTTTTTTTTTTAGTATTTATTTATGTTATTATTCGCTGAGAATTTGAACATCTTATTACAAAATACATTGTAAATTGTGATTTTGCAATCATTACTTTTTATTAATGGAATGTACTCATTAGTGTCATATCAATACTTTTTATAAACTAATAATTACATTAAAAAAATTAATTGAATATTTTAATTCAAATTTTAATAAAATAAAACATATATATTTTTATAAACTAAATAATAAATCGGGATTATTATTTTTTATTTCAAATATAAATTAAAATTTTAAAAATTAAATCTATGTATTTTATAAGCTAATAATTATATTAAAATAATTTTTTTTTGAATATTTTAGTTCAAATTAAAAATATATATATATATATATATATATATATATATATATATATATATAATTCTTGACTTGGATAGACAACCTTGATTTGGACTACTAATGTAATTCAAATGTAAATGCAAGCATAACATATTATAGTTTTTTAAAGCTATGTTTGAATAGGCACTAAAATCAGGGCCTTGCCCTTTAATTGCACAGATGAGGACTTTACCAATCAGTAAAATTCAAATTCATGAAATTCTAAACCTTAACGCTGATTTGAATTCAGTATGTTTCCTTTAATTCAACTATATTTAAACTAAGCGGCAAGAGTATGATAAAGAAAAATGAGTAGCAATGAAGTAAATACTTAATTGGGTATTTAAAATCTATGTTATATGTAATAAAAAGAGGAAATTATATTTATGTAATTGGTAGTTAAACTAATAACACGTTTTGGTTTGTTTATAATATAATTTTCTTTTATAATACAATTACTACTTATTGTAATCCCCTTTATAAGCTTGTCTCATTAATGTCTGGCACTAACAACTTTAATAAGTATCACATCGAGAGGACTGTTATTCAATGCTTTAAACTTACATAGTGATTAGTATCAACTAATAACTTTCAATTAACTTAGTAATAAGTGATTGAGAACTCTATTGATAATTACTTACATAATAAAAAGAGTTTAGTTTGTAAAAGTGATATTTATTAATATGTTAGAGATTAAAACCCTATGGAACCCCATGAATTAATAATAAAATAAGTACATTCATTACATCTAAAATCTCATTATCCATCTTTGTTTAAAGAACATGTCATTCCCAAGTAGACAAGTAAGTAGTAACCGAAGTCATAATTTTGTAGCCATACAAGTAGGAAGTAGCCATATACTACATGCAATTGACTTGGTATCATTGTTTTCACTCCCTTATTAAGGTCTTTCCCTCAAAAGTAGTGATAAATTATGACATTTCAATGAGATCCTTTACCACTTTGTCATGATATTGATCTCCTTGATTCCTTCACATGGCCGCTAATGTCATCATCATAATCTTTGTTAGGAAGGTTTTTCTTAGACAACATTTTCTATATATCTTATTTGTTCATAATCAAGTTTGAGGGCTCTATTTTCTTTTTCATCTTCTTGATAAGGACAATCATCAAATGTATATACGATGGAAGAGTTGTCAAGAAAAGAAAGAGATACTTGAAAGAGACACTAGGATATGTTTCAAACATATTTTAAGCCTATTCATAAACAAATTTATCATAGCAATGATAAGGCTCAATCTCTACCACTACATTTTCTTCAACTTTTACACAATTTGGTTTTCTCTTTCATCACAAGCCAAATTGTTCATGTCATAGTTGTCACATTATGTAAACAAAATCTATTTAGCAATTGTAAAGAATACATTTCTTTCTTATAGTTGCTTCCCTTTAACCATAATACCTATTAATTAAGAGCTCATATTTTTCTTTCCCAATAGACTTTTGTTTTGAAATAATTTCTACTATTTAATTTTCAAATAATCTAAAATTTTCACTACTATTACAAATGAAATATATATTATATTATTTTAGAATTAAAAAAACACATTTTTAAATTAAAAATATAATGTTTTTTTTCATATAATGTAGATTAAAAAATAATATAATCATAACCATTAAATAAGTAAAAAAAAAGTACTAATATTTATGTGACTTCCTTTTCATTTAAGTAATGTTTTAATTAAAATTAAATTTTTTAAAAATAACTTTAAAGTGCGTTAATTTTAAATATATTATTTAAAAAAAATTACAAAATTCTTTTTAATACCATTATCTTGTTTTTTCATTTCTTCCATCATCTTTTCTTTTCCAAAAGATAATAAATAAAAAAAATGTGTTCTTCATATGAAATGACTCCAATGAAAATAACCAGGTTTGAAGGAACGTACACACCCAATGTTAAATGAAGGAACGTACACACGCAATGTTAAATGCGCTTGAATTTTTTAAAATATAGAGAAAGACATCTCAATATAATTGTTATGAGATTTGATTAATTTAATAATAATATGAATATGATATGAATCTTAACTAGCATTTGCACCAAATGTTGCAAAGGAAACGCCGTAAGGCATAAATTGAGGAACAATCAGGACATGGAATGGGCAAATCTAAATGAAATGTAGAGATGTAGTAGAAATGAAATTGATTTAGGGTGCCTTACACTATTTTTTATTAATTATTGAATTAATATTGCATATAAATTGTTGTTCATGACTATGAAGCTACCAAGTTGCTCAATGGGAAAGCTATAGCCAAAGGAGAGGAGAGGTAGGAAGAACACTATAAATTGTACATGTGAGTTAATTTGAATTTACTTTATCACTATATCACTGAGAAAATAACTTGTAATCAGATATGCCAATCAAGAACAAAGAACTGGATGAAGGTTGAACACTTTCTCTGAGTGTGGACAACCGAAGAAGAACCTCGTGAGTAAGCCCCAACTGAATCATGGAATTCGAAAAGGATGAATAAAAAATAGCTGCCAGTTTTCATCTTCTACCAAATCCCCCATTCTTATTATAGATGTCTCCGCAACTCCAATTTCTAACAGGACTTTGCGATTCCTTGAACTTACAACGAGTCTCGAGTTGGAGTGGTGGGTTAGCAGCAACAAACCAAATTTCTTCCATCAACTGGGAACCATCTCTCCAAACTTCATCCAGAAATAAAGCAAACCTCTGAGTTTGCAATCTCTGTATCAACCACATCTTTGCATATTCATCACCATCATTTCTATCTAATTCTATCTTTGTAAGCGTGGCTATTTGCATACACAGTTCATTTCTAAGATTGTAGAAGATGGATTATTGGAAACAATGAGCAAAAGCAATAAGTCATATCTGAAGAGATTTCTCACCTTTGAACTGTGGAAGACTGATATGTTTGTTGAGGGTTCTTGTGGAAGAGTATTGAAATTACTTACGATTATATGAATCTTTTGGTAGATCTGACGAGAAGACACGGGTTTCTAGTATTTTTGGTTTCTTCATAAAGGGTGTCGTTGGGTTTCAATTTGCAAGATTATTTTCCCTGGAAAAATGCTCGTAGCATGGATCTGTAGTTGTTCTCCATATTACTCAATCATCGCGATGATTTTCCTCTGAAATACTCTTTGGTGAATTTGAATTTTAAGTGTTAGATTTTGCTGGTGATAAATCTAACAACACTAATGGTTATGGATGTTTGATTTGTCATTTCTGAAATCTAATCATCTTTGCCAAAATCTGAGGAACGAGTTTTTTTCAAGTTCCTTCCACCATGAATCCTTCATCAGAGAATGAATTATATAGAGGCATAATAATTGAAATCAATTCCTGATTCCGTGATCTGAAATTGTTTGAAGCAGATTGTCCATTGAAACACCCATCTCCATCTGTTTCTATTGAATATCTCCAGCTCTTGTTTCTCAATAAGTCTGAGCATTATATTGACCTCAGAGCTCACTGTTTTAATATCACAAGTGGCTACTCATAGTGTACATTTCCCCTCAAAAAATAGAAAGGAAGCAATGTACAACTTTGTGTTGTCATGCCTCAGTAGCAAACTCAGAAGCACCATTACTTGAGAAGACCGAGCTTTTCTTTGGGTATCTGTGATATTTATGTTCATATTAGGAGGCTCTACCTGTTTCTTCTCTTCAAGTTTTGATCCTAGGTCTGAAGCTTCACCAATAGCACTAATAGCTAAAGACCTTGACACAGGACAGAAACCTTGTGTGACAAATCCTTGACGATTTGTTGATGCTGTAAGAGTAACACTGGTTGCATGACATTGACTTATGTGTGACTGTAACAATGATAGCAATGAGCATCCTATTGATTGGTTGTATATTGCATATTCATCACCCTCATTTCTACCTAATTCTATCTTTGTAAGCGTGGCTATTTGCATACACAGTTCATTTCTAAGATTGTGAAAGATGGATTATTGGAAAAAGTGAGCCAAAGCAATAAGTCATCTTTGAAGAGATTTCTCACCTTTGGACTGTTGAAGACTGATATGTTTGCTGAGGATTCTTGTGGAAGAGTATTGAAATTACTTACGGTTATACGAATATTTTGGTAGATTTGACGAGAAGACAAGGGTTTCTGGTGTTTTTGGTGTCTTCATAGAGGGTGTCGTTGGGTTGCAATTTGCAAGGTTATTTTCCTTCGAAAAATGCTGGTAGCACGGACTGTTGAACATATATATATCGAGCTCTCGCAGAGGGACGCTCCATCAAGAATATGTGAGCATTACAAGCATCCTCAGTGTGGACTAATAAAATGGAACCCATGATATCATGAAGCTCCCTTAACCATTCAAAATGTTCAGCGTTGCCTGAGAGATGTGAACATTAATATAAGAACAGGAAAAATGGGCATTTTTCTGTTAATGGCAGATCTGAAAATTATGCTCTTACCCATTGGATACTGAGAATCAAAATGTTCAACATTGATACAGAGATGCGACTTTAATATAAGATTAGATGAAATGAACATTTATATATTGATTTCAGATTTCATGTATCTTATTGATATGTAACAAAACTATGCTTATACCCATGAGATACAGAGAATCCATAATCAACCTAAACTCAATGAAATAAAACAATCCATAAGAGAAACACCAAGCCATGAAAAATTACAAAAATAAGATCAAATATCTAATGAACGCATACCATACGTGTGACAAGATAAAAATGTAAATTACATTTTTCTAAATATCAAGAGATTTGCATTTCAAAGTAATTTCAAAATATCCGATCATCTAACAACCAAATCGAATGGCACATATTTTGACACGAAAACAGTTTGGAGAGTTCATTTCAGAAGGAAACGCCTTACGGCGTAAATATGTAAAGAAATAAATATGCTAGGCAATAAATATGTAAAGTAAAACTGAAAATAGAGCCGCGTGACGAGACACATCAAAAGGATGGATGGGAGGCTGAATTTTTATAAACAATTCATACTCCAATTTTTATTCTGTGTAAATATAGACATAGTGTGAAACAATTATCCACAATTATTTTCTCTAAATATCCTAATGGCAAAGGAAAAAAATATCACCTAGAAATTCCAAACTTATTATAGATTGATTAGTGGAACATTTGAAATAAGAAACTACACCTTGTTATCAATATATCAAAATATGATTTCAAATCTCATGCCTCTCCTATCAGTTTTCATCACATGCATAGAATCAAAGGATCCATGAATTGTGTAAGAACAAATCTAAATGCCATAGTTTAACTAGCTGAGGAATTGTCTGGATTGTTATGGAAATTTAGGTTATATTTAGAAAATATGTGGTAAAGATTTTTGTAAATCCAAGTTATAGTTGTTAAATTTCAAAATTTTAAGTGTCCTAGACGTTTTTGATGGTGCTGAATCTATTTCTACTGATGGTGCTGAATCTATTTCTACTATCAAAAATAAAATTCAAACACTGCATCTACAAGATTTTTTGAAATTATTTTGCCCAGATTCCTACCACTTTTGGCCATCCAAACAATTCCTCCGTATCCAATTCAAATGGACAAAGGCAAAGCAAGGCTATTTAAACAAAAGGATCAACAATTCTCGGAACAATGTAATAAAATCAGTTTTTCTTCAAAGAATGTAATAAAGTCAGTTTTTCTTCAAAGCAATTTACATGCTTTTTCTTTGATTGCAGATTATGAGGAGGACAATCTTATTTTCTCTATATTATAAACTTTGTGACTGGTTTTTATATGTTCAACATAACTGATAAATTATATATCTTTCATACACACAACTATGAACCTTTATAAGAGTTCTTATACCATATTATTATTTTGACATATCTCAGCTGGTACTACGGCCATATATACAATATAAACATGTTTTTAAGGTGGTAGGGTACTAATAACTGGGCAAAAATTATTGCATCTTGGGTTTTTTTATACTTGTTTCAGTGGCTCAACATCAAAGGTATTCAGGTATTTGGGGATTTAAAAAGTTGCATTGATGGGATAAAAAGGCTCAATTGCTTTCGGCCTCCAGTGATGTCATACGGGATGAAACTGTGTTAGTTAAAGGTTTTTGCGAGATTCTCACAAATCTTATATTCTCAGGATAAAGAGTGAATATTTTATGACCATAGAAACCCAACCTATGTAAGTAGGTGATATAAGTTTGAGAATATAGATACTTTGGAGATGAGTTGTTAGTCTAGTATGATGCTAGAGCCACATAAAAGATTTGATCATGGACAGATTTGTGATCCAGTGAATTAGTTTCCCTAATAAATCAAATGTCTTTTCTTCAATTCACTTACAACTTCATTCGTTGTTTGTATTTCATTCGGTTGTTGTTTTTCAATTCACTTATAACTTCATTCGTTGCCTGTTTTTCATTGTGTTGGATTTTTATTCCCAGCATGGCCAACTCCGCCAGTTTCCACACTGTGCTCATATTGACCTATTTTACCACTTATTCATCCCAAAAGATTTCAATATTTACTAACAAAATCATTTATCTCCCCGAGAGATAAAATTCAAAATCCAAGACACCATTACATTTCTAGTTCTCCAATATCTTCATACCCACAAATATGAATATATTTACATGAACAAAGCTTACATACGAGAGGATATGACTATTTTTCCTCAGCTCAATGACATTTGTATCCACCAGTTCTCTCCCAGATATTATAGATACTCTAATTCATGGCTTGCATTCAATGGAATGTCGAGTCTTGTTTTTGAGTCGGTCACTTCTATAAAACATTTGGTCATGTTCAATAACAAGATTGTTAGTTAAAACGAGTGGACATATAGTGATTTAGAAAAAAAAATTTCCTATCAAACACAAGGTTGGACATAATAGAGCATCACAGGGAAGTTTACCATGGACATATAATGGTAAATCAATATTTATAATTCTCCTTCACCGCAATATGCCACAAACGACACACGAATTTATGGTGGAATTTCGAACGCAAAGAAACTTATATTATACCTTGTTTTTCCCACGTGTCACTGTTTTGTTTTCACACATTTTTCCAAAACTGCCCAAAGAGAGATCAAACCATTTAATTTTTACGACAAAATTTTTTTTGACATTTTATTTTTAATGACAATTTTTTGTTTTTTATATATGAAAACATGAGATCTTAATCAATCAAGCAATTATATATACCTCTCAAGCAATAATATATGCCTCTGTTGAGGGTTCTCGCTCTCCTTGTTTCGATGTTTTTGACAGTACTTAGATGGCATAGAGACATGCATGGCGTAGACGCTCAAATCCTCCTCTGCCAATTTGCGTTACGAAGCCACCGGTTATTTTCTTGATCTCAACTAAATTTTATGCATTGGGATGATGCTAAGTCATGCGCAATTTTTAGCTCAATCAAATGAATTTTAGCTACGGGAATATTGTAAGATGTCGTTCCAAAAGTTTCAAAATCACTTACAAAGTATTTTTGACTGAGACACAGACCAAAGGAAAGCACGGTTCAGCCCCTCACTACTTCGAGAAGCAACCCCAACACTCAGAGACGGTTCCTTCATTCCTTACAAGGCAATTGAAACATACATCCAGATAACTAAAGAAGCCTGGGTTGACCAATCTCTTTGTACAGCATGGAGACGGTATTGCTCTCACATCCTTATCCAACAGTTGCGAAACAAGATCAACCATAGGTCAGGGAAGTTTACCATGGACATATAATGGTAAATCAATATTTATAATTCTCCTTCACCGCAATATGCCACAAACGACACACGAATTTATGGTGGAATTTCGAACGCAAAGAAACTTATATTATACCTTGTTTTTCCCACGTGGCACTGTTTTGTTTTCACACATTTCTCCAAAACTGCCCAAAGAGAGATCAAACCATTTAATTTTTATGACAACAAAATTTTTGACATTTTATTTTTAATGACAATTTTTTGTTTTTTATATATGAAAACATGAGACCTTAATCAATCAAGCAATTATGTATACCTCTCAAGCAATAATATATGCCTCTGTTGAGGGTTCTTGCTCTCCTTGTTTCGATGTTTTTGACAGTACTTAGATGGCATAGAGACATGCATGGCGTAGACGCTCAAATCCTCCTCTGCCAATTTGCGTTACGAAGCCACCGGTTATTTTCTCGATCTCAACTAAATTTTCTGCATTGGGATGATGCTAAGTCATGCGCAATTTTCAGCTCAATCAAATGAATTTTAGCTACGGGAATATTGTAAGATGTCGTTACAAAAGTTTCAAAATCACTTACAAAGTATTGTTGACTGAGACACAGACCAAAGGAAAGCACGATTCAACCCCTCACTACTTCGAGAAGCAACCCCAACACTCAGAGACGGTTCCTTCGCTCCTTACGAGGCAATTGAAACATACATCCAGATAACTAAAGAAACCGGTGTTGACCAATCTCTTTGTATAGCATGGAGACGACCCATCTTCCAGTGGGCCGACCTCCAAGCCAGCCCACAGGGTGTACAGAAAATGCGCAAACGGCATAAGCCTGGGGACGATATCGCTCTTGGAAACTATATGCACAAAGTGTCTTCTGTAACGCGAATTTATATGTTTTGCCAATTTTGAATCCGCGAAGAGAGGGCATCCGAACGAATAACATTGAACTTGTTCGTGGCAAAACTTAGGGCTCGATTCCAACAATCTGAGGGTGAGCAACGAGGCAACGGCTCCTCCTAAAGAATGGCCCGTCAATACAATTTCGTTCCCTTCTATTAACTGGCGCCTAAGATACTTCAATGGGATGCTCTTGGCTCTGTCAAGAAACCCCGCATGAGCAGCTCCCGCGTCCAGGCTCAAGGACCTCTGCATTATGTTGAGATCCCTTAGCGCATCCATAAACCCCGTGGTGCCTCTGCAGGCGATGATCATGTGATCTTTGGCCAGGCTTTTAACGACCAGAAGAACTTGCTTTCGGCCAATCTCGAAGCCTTCTTTTCGCAGCTTGTCTTCTTCCAGAAATTCATAGATCGCCGTTTCCGGCAAGCCGAATGTGGTATTCAGTGTTTCAAGTTCCTGCCGAGGATTGTCGCTGTATGCAACGGCTGAAAGAATCAGCGCATCGGCAAGCCAGACGGGATGACGGTCTTGCTTGATTATTTGGCTGAGCGTGGCCATCGATTTTGTGGTTCTGCGAATACTAATGTCTCTCCCTCCACACCACCACGATGTCTTGCCTCCCTAGGCGCCTCCTTCTCGTCTGTGCTCACCACAACGTATCTTGTTGAAAGACGGTTGACGGTTCGTATGGAGCGTGGCGCCTGGCATTGCGCAATTCAAATCAACGGTTAAGGATTACTCTATCATCTAACAACCAAATCGAATGGCACATATTTTGACACGACAACATTTTGGAGAGTTTATTTTAGAGGGCGTAACAACTAGGCAGATAATAATCCTACATGAATCACAATACTTAGCTCAATGGAAAAATATGCATTGGAAAAGACCAACGCTAACAATATGTAACTCTCAATTCAGTCAAAATCTTTTCCAACATAGTTACCAACTACAAAATAAGTGCTTGCCTTTTTATCAAAAAACCAAAAATGCCATCTAGAAAAGGAAATAAAATCTCGTGAAAATGAGGCTTTTTTCATTTCGTAAATCAGGGCCGGTTTTGTTTTATTTAATGGTAAAACTCAACAAAGTCAACAAAGTAGCCTACGAAACAGAGTCATCATGTGCAACTTCCAAAACCAAATAAAATATGTGTAGGGAGGGACACAACCACCCGCGTCGACGAAACAGACGCACTATTCACAATAAATGCAACTAAGTCTACAACATGAAACAGATGCAATATACACAATAGATGCAATTATGTGTAGATGGGCTCAATCTTCACGCCGACCAGAAGAAGCCCCACGTTTAGGAATCCTCCGTAACACTTCTTTCATATAAAATTTGATGTGAGAGTCATCACCATCGTCTGTTTCGGGTCTGGTTGTAAATTCTCCTGCAACCACTTCCATCCATCCACCATTTATACCCTGGTTTTCGCCTCTTCTTTCATTCAAACGCTTCTCTAATTCCATTTGTTCTCCCTTTGGCGTTGTAACAGAAAACCTAATTGGCACTTCCCACCCAGACGGATTTTCTGTGAATTTAAGGGCAAACACCACTCTGTAGTTGGTATTCGGAGACAAAAGCCTGCAGTCGATTTGACCACGGATCTCCAACCACCAAACCACTGATAATTCTGCCAGCACCTCGAATCTGAACACAAGCCATAACGTCAATGTATACTCTGTGAGGGTTTCCTCTGTTTAAAAACAAGGAGAGTTAACCAGGATCATGCGCTAGCTTGAACCCCATACAAAGAGCACACAACTTATAAAAAGAACAGACACTAAAAACAATCGAAAAAACTAGAGAATCATTGCTTCTTTTATGAAATAGAGAGCAAGGCCATTTATCTACGGCAGACTGGGAATACTAGGCATTAAGGTTGGGCGGTTGGTAGTTCACCCAACAACAGCAACAAGTCAGAAGTCAAATATACACAGCTTTTAGATCACTGTAAACATAACCACATGGTGAATGTACACAAACACACCTTATAAGTGCAATTTAGGGAAGTATGAAAAGACGTGAAAAATAAAAAATGGGTCTGGGCTACAAGGTCTGGATAGATACCCTGTGTTTTGTGGATGAGTGTTTGCAAAGAACCAGACCCTGAGAAGGGAGTAACACCAATGCCTAAACACTTATGAGTTGAAACTAAAGACGAACTCACAAAAATGTATCGAAATGCATGAACATGAGGCCTGAGGAGGTTGAAAGATCCAATTAGGAAGTATGATTAAATCTCTGAAAAAGAAGGTCAAGTAACCACAAAGAACATGATTGAATTCTGAAGCGGCAAAAAAATGAGTTGCAGAGGCACAGAGACGGCAAACACTAATAACTGTCATATTAATGTTCCAAAGAGCTTGAAAGAAAATTGGTGTTGATTAAGAACCACAACAAAGACTTCAAACGAATACAAACACATGACCAAAACTCTAAATGAATAAAGTAGGACCAAATTCTAAAAAGAATCAAGTGACCTATAAAAGTCTACGTAAAATCTTCAACCTGCCGCAGAAGGCTAAGCAAAGACAAAATGTGTGCAACTTCCCTGCAAGTGCAATCAACAGGAAGACCCAAAGCGAAGAGGGTATTCAATACATCAAGAGGAAGGTACTCATTAGGCGTTCATTTGGCTGTCTCAGAGTCTCTTACCGCCTGGGCATCTGACCTTTGATAGATCATAGCCCAAACCTAAGCTCCCCAGGGAAATATCCAGTGATCTCCGCATGAATCGTGATTCAGATAAACCCCAACCACAACATTGATCCAAAGGCATATCCAGTAATCTCAGCATGATTCAGATAAACCCCAACCACAACATTGGTCCAAAGGCGAAAGACACAACTGTGCAAAAATTGACTCCCACCCAGCTTCCACTTACATTAGAAGGATCGCTTTGAACACACGCAATCCTCCATAACTGTAGAGCAATGTAGGCATTCCTGAGCCTCGTTTTCGGAAAATACAATATGGGGTCGACCAAAAAATTAGCCCCAAAGAACTCCAAATCATCGTCATGCTCTAAGGCCAATAGCTGCCTGCATATGATTTTTGAACCAGATAACTCCATGAGAGGCCATCACAGAATATCGTGACCTCAAAACCAACAAGAGAAGGAGACCCTTAAACAAACAAATTGAAAAATAAAAAGAAGAAGATTGATAATCAAACCTGGAGTCACATGTAACCCAATTTCGCTGGGGATCCTTCCAGCCAGGCCATCTATTGTTGTTCCAGCAGAACAAAAACATATGAATATGAATTATTAATGAGTTGATGAACGGCGTTTTCCCAAATATGACAACCAAAACCCTGAGAATAAGTGATATATAAATACCTTTGTGCCCCCATCTATGAGAATTGGATCGACGAGGCGAGCGCACAGTTTTACCATTGAAGCTGGGACAGGGGGGTCAGCCCTGGATACGATCTGGTGGCATATTTTAAGAAGGGATTTGTTCCACAGATCGCCCGAATAGGCCACAGAATTGAAGAGCTTGGAGACAACTGACAATCTGCCAATGTCGCACGGCATAGTCAAGGAGAAAATGACCAGTATACAACTCTCTGGCAGGTCCAACATACCTGTCATACCTGTCTCGCGTTCAGGTTCAGGATCAGGCACTAATCCAGCAATTGGGTTGACATACCTGCCCTTATCAGATTCATATCGCCAATTTCGTCTCTCCGACTTCCGGTGATATGAAGCCATTTTAGTCTCTCCGACTTCCGGCGATATGAACCCCCGGCTATGGCAGAAATCGACCGCGCTAATCAACGGCTCAACCTCTCTCCATCGTCTAACATATAATCTGACGGTATTTGAGGGTGACAGATAGACAACTAGGGGAGTTCATTTCAAATGGGAACGCCTTACGGATTAATTAAAATGTGTTTATTCACTCGGTAGTGAAAATAACAAGGTTTAAAGGAATTGACACACCCAATGTTGAAATTCTCTTTTAGTTTTTGAATTTGAAATATAGAGAAAGAAATACCAATGTAATTGTTATGAGGTTTGATTGTTTTAATAATAAAATGAAAATTCATAATAATCTTTAATACCAATCTTAATTAAAATGTTTGCATTCACTCGGTACTGAGGCAATAATATTTTTAATTAACAATTTTCATTAATTTAGTAATTGTGATTAATAACTAAATAATTGTAACTAATAACTAAATAATTTATATTTATAAATTAATAAATTAAACAACCTATGTTTAAAATATATAATGTATAAATATGTAATATTTTTAAAAATATAATTTATACAATTTAATATTAATAAAATTAAGTAAAATTATATAGGATTAAAATTATTATTTATAATAATATAATGAAAATTTTGTTTCAAGATTAAAAATTATAATATTTAATCAATTTAGCAAGGAAAAAACAATATATTGGAATTTTGGAATTGAGTTTGTTATAATTTTTTATTAACTATTAAAGTAAGGCTTTATTAACAATTTATAGAATTAGATGTAACAATTTTTCAAATAACATAACTTAAACATATTAAACTATTTAAGATGTTAGTTTGCCTAAAAATATGAACAATGAAGTTCGAAAAAATAATTTATAAAACAATACAAGTATAACTAGAATGAAATATTGTGTAAATTACTATGTTAAATATCTATGAAAAGCTTTGGTAAAATTATAAAAAAAAAAAAAAAAAAAAAAAACTATCCTAAAATTGGATGAAGAGCTGAGAGCTGTGCGGCGGAGTTCCTAGGGTTTCTCGGCCCGGTTAGCTGCCTGTGCCTGCGGCGGCAGGCCTTCTGCTGGTGGGGGTTCTGGTTGCCCTTCCGGCTGCCATCGACTGGTTCACGTGCTGCCAGTCATCGGATGTGGACGGGTCTATCCTCAGCGCTTTGAGCTTCGCGGCGGCGGCGTTCTCCTCTTGATCCCCGGCGGCCCTCTGCGCTCTATCGACCCTCTGCCTTGGGGTTTCAGTTGGGGCTTTGGCCTCTGGTGTTTGTGCTGCGTTTGCTGAGCAGGGCAAAGGGCTTCGGGCTACTGACTTTCTTCATGGGGGCGAGGTGGCTGCCCTAGCCGCCTCTGCCCCCGGAACCGACCCGCCTCAGCTCGGTTCGGGACCTGTTTGGCCTCCCATGCTGATGCTGGTTTCTTTTTTGGTCCTCTGCTAGTTTTACTAATGCAGCTATGGAGAGTGTTGAGGGATCTGAGGTGTGGAGCCTGTCTCTGCATCGATTCGTGCCGCTTTTCTATGGCTGTTGCTGACTAGCTTCTTTTCTGGCTCCTCTGGTTTTATGGGTGGTATCTTCCACTGGCTTCGGGGTTTTTGGTGGAGAGTTGAGGGGATGGGGGTGCTCCATTTCGTGCCTCTCCCCTCTGTCCTTTGGCAGCCATTTTGTATTACTGCTCTTCCACTGGAGCTTTCGTTTTTTTTCTGTTATTTTTCAGCTTGTTAGGGTAGGCGTATACTCCTGTTGGGGTTTACATACCCTGCTTCTGTTATGTTTTTTTACGGGTTTTTTTTTGTATGGGATGGGATGGGGTATCCTCCTGCTGGGGTTTACACACCCATTTACTTGCTACCCTCTCTGAGGGCTTTTCGGCATACTTCTCTTGAAGTCATGCTTTTGTAAGTGGTTTATCCACACTATAGCATATGCGTTCAGCATCTACAACATGTAATTTTCTGACTTAATGAAGATTACGAATTCTATTTCCTCGGAAAAAAAAATTTATAAAAAAAACTGAGAAGATCCTCTATTACATTATGTTTTGCTTTATATGCTACATTATATATGTAGAAGTTATATTATATATTTAGAAGTTACCCTTTTGAGGGTGTCTATTAAGCTACCAAAGGTGGTCCAACTTTTTAATAGTTAGTATTTGCATATCTCTTGGCATGCAACATGTTGTTGTCAATGCACATTTGCAATGTTCTTCATGATGGATTGAATTCCTAGAATGTGCAAAGTCTATAGGTGTCTAAGCCATATATGGAAGAGTTTCAGGAAATGCACTAAGCGTTCCGGTGTTGGTGGTAATCCTTAAACCATCGCAGGTTAAGACCTCAAGTTCTCCCACCTTATGCCATCATTTTAGAGAGAACATTCAACCTAGTGTTATCATGCATTGTTGTATTTTTGTATTAAAACTCTCTTCTTGGACTCATATACACCCTTTCAGATTAAGGGGGGGAATGTTGGACACCTAATCCACTAAGGGTTATGGCATGGAAATTGAATAGTCAAAGGGAGTCCAAGAGAGCTTCAAATATGAATCCAACAATCATAACAATGTATTATAAATGTATATCTTGTGAATAGTAAATGCAACTCACGATTATCATTCATATATTGTCTCCATTTATGTCTGTGTTTATCAATTGTGACAAATTTATGTTAGGTTCCATCCAAAAGTCATCAAGGTATCCGACATTAGGATATCCATAAAAGGGAGTCGCTATGAAAGTTTTGGATGTCAAATATAGTTCGAAAGCAAGACTAGTTAGGATAGAGTATCTGTGATCCAACACATTTAATAGTTACAGCCTAATGGCTATCTTAAATTTAGATATAAGGTAAGTGCCTAAAAAACTATATCCAAATATGAAATTCCCAGATGGAAGGACCATTTCTAGAGATAGGTCATTATTTGATCATAGATTTTATAAATCATAATATCTTTTTCTTCAATTATAATAGACTACAAATGATTGAAATCTAATAATAAAATTTAGTTAACCAAAGATGTTGGTATTTTGAAAATAAAGTTAAACCTAAGAATACAAAAAAAAACACAAAAATTTATTAATAAAAAATATAATTATTCAAAAAAATAACTCATACAATAAAGAAAATCTTGAGAGGACTAATTATTTTACAAAAAAATCAAATAATAATGGGGTTTTATTCAACTACAATAAGTCAGTTGAAAATTTATTAGTACTAATACTGAAGAGCACCCAATTCCAAATAGAACTAATCATTGAATGACACAAGTTAGAAAGCTAATAAAAGGTGATTCAATCTATAATCCTCATTTCTATAGGCTAAGATGCTACAATTTCATCTATATATCCTATCACACAAAGTTCTTAGTAAACTTGGAGTAGATCTTTCCGTGTGTTGCATAAATCTTGTGTCTATCCCATGATTTCAAGTTTGTAGTGATTTTTTAAACAATAAATTGATATAAATCTTAAAGACTTAAATAACTACTCATATATTTCAAAACTTCTTGAAAACTTGATATTATGATTTAGAATGCATTTATCTACTTAATTATGATACACTCAACTTCTTTTATTCCAGAAATTTCAATTAATTGATTTTTTATTTATATAAAAAATAAAACTAAAATGAATTTTCCTCTATCGAAATTTTCAAAATTAACTAATAATTCTTGATCGGATTTTTTTTAAATAGTATAACTTTTATAAATTTTTAATGATGACAAAAATAAATATAATACATCATATAAAAAGTAATTAAAAACAAAATTTTTTAATTGATGTATAGGAGTAAATCGAATGTCGCTTCCTTCTTTGACAAAGGAGCCTTTCTAGGATTTTCTTTCGATCTCTCAACTAACCGCCTTGAATTTTAGTTGGCTTGCAGTTATTGATTAAAACATTTTTAACGTATCATTTTCATTTTCCGTGGCGAGTCAACCAAACGGGTGGACATACAATTCTCAACCCGCTACTAGAAATCGACATCATGCAGCCCCTCAACGAAACCTTTTAAGCTTTTGCCATTTAGTACGTGAGGCTACACGTTCGGCCCACCAATACAAGGCGAATCCTAATTACGCCGTAAGGCGTTTCCCTTTGAGAGGAATTGCCCCAGCCGCCTTGCTGTTCTATTGTCGACCCTGGATCTGTGATGTTAGACGATTGAACGAATTTTGATCGTTGATCGAAAACTGAAATAAGAAAACGGGAGAAAAGGGCAGGTAAAGCGGTTCGGTATGACTCTGAGTCGCTTCATTGTGCGCGAGTTCGAATAGCACTTGCTCTTAAACGTATCGATGAACAGTTCGCAGACCGCTACTTATTCATTCCATTCTCTGTGGTGTTCAAACCACTTGAGGGCAAGAGGATAACAGAACATATTGCGAGTTTCAGCTTCTACCAGTTTAAGAAAAAATGAACAGCACTCACACAGGTGTGATTGGGCTGCTCATCTTTGCAGGCCTCTGAACAACTCGATATCAAACGTAAGTATTTATTGGTTTGAAGAGAGGCTGCAAAACTTTGCTGAGGTGCATGCAGCAGGATTCTGTGGAAGATTTCCTTGATTGCTTCCAATAGAGCTCTCTGGAGTGCTACCGATACCAGGTTTGGCTTTTACAAAAACTGAGTCATTCTTGAAAATGAGGTAACATTCTCTGCATTTTTAAAAAGAAGAAAAATTGAACACGTATCTGTAATGGCAGAACGTGGAAATGTTTTTTTCATGATATTAAGGGAATGATGTGATTCAGCTGATATATTTCCTTACCTGCCTATGCTATCAGTGGTGGTGCTGTGAAGATACTTACGAGTTTTCTTATGCACAACACTCATGCGTGCAATGCTCTAATAGTGATTTCTTGGTAAGGTTTCCAACAGATTTATTTGTACCCCGAATAAATTTATACTTAAAAATTGCTCATCTTACATTCATAATATGCCCTCCTGCCAATTGGAAATTAGTCTTGAATCCCTACAAATTACACAATTTATGCCATACTGAAACATTTTTTTATACCCACTTTGATGATTTAAAGCATCTGTTTGAGGTATTGCATATATGTATTATGTACTCCCTTTTGAGAGTTTATGTGGACCATGGATTTAACTCTGTTTCTTCAGATTAAATGTCCAAATCATGCATGTGGTTCTGGGAAGTCATGAAGTTGTTGTCCATGGTCGTCAGTGTAATAATTCTATAGTATTTGGCAACAATGTTGAACATCCTGTAGCTGCTCTTAATGTACAAGGCTAGAACAACACTTGATTCCATCATTCTAAACACATTCCATTTTCCAGATCTATTGTCTTTTCTTCTCCCCATAGAAATTAACGTTGTAAAGATACAGGCTGTGGAGGATGAGTGGATGGCTATAACAAGTTTGAATCTTTTCCTTGAATGTGTAGTAATCCTGTGTATGGTATGCATTGTGAGAATGTGATGAGATGGAAAATGTTTCCAAATCAAAAGACAATGCAGCTTGGATGTGAAGCACAGATTCTTAAGGACAAGGCGTATTTATTGGTTTGAAGAGAGGTTGCAAAACTTTGCTGAGGTGCATGCAGCAGGATTCTGTGGAAGATTTCCTTGATTGCTTCCAATAGAGCTCTCTGGAGTGCTACCGATACCAGGTTTGGCATTTACAAAAACTGAGTCATTCTTGAAAATGAGGTAACATTCTCTGCATTTTTAAAAAGAAACGAGCATTTGGATTCTTGAATTCGATGTCTGGCAGGCCTTTTATGGGCGACAATAAATTGAGAACTGCTTCATACCTCTGCTTGCGTATTATAATGCCTTGTGACTATATTTTTAAATGGGTATATCTTTGTGAAACAATGTGATTCTCAATCCTGCCCCTGATGTGCATATCTGTTAGTACTTCTGAATCTTGATATGTCACCTCTGTCAGTGGGTTTGATATCTTGATAACTTAGAGTTGCTTTGTTTGATTTGGTAACTCATGTCAGTTTTGTTGTAGATCGATCTCCTTCCAATTGCATTTCCCTCTAGTTAGCCAGAGATAATAGCTCTCATTCCCTGTTGCCTTTTAGGGGTCGGGCAGTCTGAGTCCACATGTGTTATATGATCATTACAATGGACAAAACCCTCCTTGGAACACCAATGTTAGAAGAAATTTACCTCATACTGGAGTTTCGAGTATTATGTTGTTCCTGCTTACAGTGGATGCTCTGTGGTGTTCAAACCACTTGAGGGCAAGAGGATAACAGAACATATTGCGAGTTTCAGCTTCTTCCAGTTTAAGAAAAAATGAACAGCACTCACACAGGTGTGATTGGGCTGCTCATCTTTGCAGGCCTCTTGAACATCAAGATTTTGCTGCTATTTTGTTGAACACATATCTAGCTTGTCCTTTGGCAGCAATTCTACATGCCCCATTGAAAGAAGCTTCTGCTTGATTTTCTTTTCTGGTAGCTGTGGAGGTATCACACAAGGATTTTCTATTCTGGTAGCTGGATACAAGGATGTTTTACATAATATTCTAGTAGTTGGCCTTAAGGTCTATTTTTTGAACACATATCTAGCTTGTCCTTTGGCAGCAATTCTACATGCGCCATTGAAAGAAGCTTCTGCTTGATTTTGTTTTCTGGTATCTGGGAGGTACCACACAAGGATTTTCTATTCTGGTAGCTGGATACAAGGATGCTTTACATAATATTCTAGTAGTTGTCCATAAGGTCCATTTTCATGATATGTGGGATGGCGTAAGTACCAACGCTTCTAGGAGGCATAACTTCTTGCCTAGAGCTTAGAATGTAGCATGAAATAGTCAACGGAAAGCTCTTGGATAGGAGCATCCAATCGTGTCATTAAAATTTAGCGAATTAGTAAAGATGCCTTGGTGGTAGATGCTTGGGGTATTAATAGGCAAAATTGGGAAAATAGGCCAAATTTCAGAAGGCCATAACTTTCAGGTCACATCTAATAATTGGGCATATGAATAGTCAGCAGAAATCTCATGAATTGCAAAATCTAGTGGTCCATCCACAATTTGAAATTGATCAACATAACTTGTCAGGAAATCAAAAGAAAGCTTATGTTGGCCAACAAGAGTAAAAATGTCCATGGTTTCATAAAATGCAGAGTTTTTGATGTCTAATTTAGCATAATGACTACCAGAAATTGTTAAAAGCACAATACAAAATTGAAGTGCAGATACAATAAAGAAAGATATTATAAGGGCACTCAAGTAGGGTTTTATCGAAGGTCCACTCTCAAGTTCTCAAATGCCATTGATGGAACTGGTCAAGTTAGATGTGGACTTGATTCCATATTCAATGGCACAAGGGTAAGGTGATTTAAGTTAGTGTATTGATTAAAAGGATAGAATGCATCTAAACAATCATTGTCAATGGTTAGTATAAATTAGGTTTCAATAGAAAAAACAGAGACAAACCCAAGTATCACAGCCACTTCATGAGCAATGAAAGGATGACCGTTATGAGGACCCTTATGAGCTCTTGGTTTCTAGGTTTGATACTCTTAAAGAGAATGCGCAGCAAAGGTGTGGAAGATGATTGCAGAAAGCAAGGACTTGTGAGTATCCTTACCTTTACAGGTGGTTACTATGTGTAACCAACCAACCATGTCAGAGACAAGAAGCAAGGAGCAAATTGGCAAGGGGATTAAATTTCATCAATATGCATGGCCAGTGATCTTAAATCCAAAGGAGGTAAAATTAACAATGATGGTTGCAAGTATGATTACAATAAAGGAAGGGATGCATTCTTCATGTAGGAGTGCATCATCTCTATGGGCAAGTAGGTGAGAGCTGAAGGGAGTTGCAAGTCAGGGGCTAACAGGTTGTGCTTAAAGAATTTAAAACAAGAGATTCACTTGTGTATTAGAGTGCATGGTGAGAGTAGGGGCAAGTACACGAAATTTAGTGGGTGGAATGATGAATGTCCATTCACTCAAAAAGGTGCTACTAGTGACATGAATCAGGGCATTATGTGCATAATGCTTCCAAGAGGATACAAACAAAGTTCAAATAGAATTATTACATAAATAGATGTGGACTCCAGGACTAATTAAAGTCTAAGACAATTCGAGATGGTGGAAAGAGGAACCATAATAGGGATACCAAGTTAGAGTAGGTTGCCGCACTCAAAGAAGGATGACAAAAATAAATGGGAATTCTTGATGCATGTAAAGAATATTGAGAACATTCCAAGGGTGTTGAGTGCAGTCTCAATATAGAATGGGATGTCAAATTAAGGGGGACACAAGCAGGGTACTCATTTTTGAAAGGGTAATTATGAGGGTACATGAGGAAGAAAGTATTACGATGCTTTGTACTGGTTGTAACCGGATGGAATCTGAAAGCAAACCATCTAAAATGGGAAGGGAATCAATTGAGATGCTCTAAAATGTTGGAAGTACCAATTGAGGGTACAAGAAAAGAAGATATACATGCTAAGTTTGTAAAAGGAACGTCAAAAAGAGTCAAACTCTCTAAAATAGTCTCTATGAAGCCAAGAAAAGAAGATATACCTGATAAATCACAAAATGTTGGAATATTGACTAAAGAAATTAAGCTTGAGGCCCGATTGGTCAAGGAAGTGGATATCAAAGAATTGACATAACATAGTATATGTTGGGCATGTATGGTGGCCAAGAGTGATTTGATTAACAAATGCTTAAAAGGAGAACAATTGTGCAAAAATAAGAATAAAGACAAGGTTATCTACAAGTACATAAAGGTGTACAAGTACATAAAGGTGTAAGGTGGCAATACAAGTAAGACATATTGGTTGGTGTTCGATGCATATGATAGTAGAAGGATTAAAGGTATAGTACAAAGGCTGTAAAGATCCAAGGGGATTACTGGACAGCCATATGTAGCACAGGAGATGGAATAAGAATGCATACTAAAAATGCATATTTGGTCCATATAGATATGCACTAGAGCATATGAAATTGTTGAACATGCCTACAACATGTTGTAGATTAAGAATAGTCTATTGTCATGGATTAAATAAAATTTCATTTATGATAGCAAGTTGCTAACAATTAATTGTGCATTTAGAAATTCACAAATTGCCTGGGGAGCTCCCAAGTCACCATGACATCATGGTTGCTGAAGGAGCACATAGTTACATTTGAGCATTTTTCTTTACTGACTCAGACTCAAAATCAGACATATTAGAGCACGGTTCTTACAATTCCTCTACTAATTACAGCAACCATTGCTTTGGCAGTGGACTGCCTGCCCCTCCTCCTGCTTATCAGTCTTCTTTTATACATTAGGTAGGTACGGTGCTTATCTTACCGTGGTCAAGCAAGTTGTGAAATGTATATGATTTATAACATATCATCCATGAACAAAAGATTTATCGGGCTAGAAACTGGTTTTGGGTTTTGGTGTGCAAGTCCCTGGCTAATGTCATAGTCTCAATAGTCATTGTTAGACATGTCAGCATTCACACTGGCTTTGACACCTTCAAACCTTACTATACTTCAATTCGTTCTATTATTATAATAAAGTATTATTGTTTGTACTATTCAATTTTTTCTGGTAAAAATAGTACTGGAGTACATTCCATACATTGCAATTTCATACTGACCTCCCATCGTGGCAACTGTCCTTTCAACCTAAATATGGAGGAGATTAAGCCCTTTCCTTTGAATAGTGAGAGTATCTAGCTTATCAATGTTCTTTGGCCTTGTTATGGCATAAAAAATATAAAATCTATTTTGGTTCATGGACCATCTTCAGCTTTTGATTGTGACCTATGTCATGTTATAGGGTATGTTTCCAAAATGGCATGTCCCTTTGTTGAAATTTCATTCCATATTAGTATTCTTCTGTCTTATCTTTAGCTTTAATCTTGTGACATCTAATTTATTGCTTTTTGACAGTCATGGTTACTCTTCAGTTTTCTTTGAACCCAAGAAAGAACAGAGTAAAGTTTCTTATTCCTTTGAATAGTGATAGTAACTTTCTTGGAACTTTCTCAATAGTCACTGTAAGGGAGGAGGAATATAATTGCTTTTCACGCAAGTTCCTGGGTTGATGTGATAGCCTCCTTGCACAAAATTCCTTTGTGCAGTCCCATCATTGCTTTGAGTGGTCTCAAACATTTCCAAAAACCATTTTATACAATTGGTTTATAAAGGCTTTGCCTTTACAAAAATCTAGCAAACCTTCTTAGGCCTTTCGTCCCTCCACCATATTCTGATATGAGGTTCAAGTCTCTTTTAGGGCTTGACCCTTTTCGGACTGCAAGTTGGCCTTTTCAATTTTTTTTTAATCCCATCCACCTGGCTAAGCATTAAACTTCCTTTGTGTAGTGTCATCATTGCTCTGAGTGGTCTCAAACGTTTCCAAAAACCATTTTATGCAAACACTGTTTTATGACCCGGATGCGGGTGTTTTCAAAGAGCATTAATGGGCTCACTTAGAAACACCGGCGCAAGGACCAGCCAGGTGATGAATTGGGCCCGGATCCAGGCTCACTGCAGTCGAAATCTGACCAGCATGCAGATGGAAATAAATGGCCCATTAGGCCGAGATATGGATACAGTAGATATCAGAATGGCGCCTCCTGTTCCCATTGTTCGTCCCCCGATTCGTAGCTATTGTCCGCTGCAGGCAAAGCTCGCAGGTAGCAAAACAACTACATGGAAACGTTGTTGGCACCTTAGTTGCATCGATTTTGGAAATGGCCACCATTTCTCCCACTCCATGCTTTGCCCTGTAAATCCTGCTCAGAGACCCTGTTTCTATAATCAATCCCCCTCCCCAACTGAATATCCCGTTGATCTGCTCTCAGTCCTCACCAGGATGGTAAGGCATCGAATGAGGAGTCGATATGGAGGTTCTCGGGGAGGCAGAGCGAGACCTCATACTGCGCAGAGCTCGGCTCCCCCTTCCCCTCCTCAGGACCAGGAAGATGAGCCTCAACCCAGACCTCAGCTCAGACACTATTCCTACACGCGCAGTAGGCGGGGGCGTGGGATGGAGTCAAGGGATCCGCTCAGAGATTTTGGGCTCCATTATGTTATTTCCCAGCAGAGTCCTGGCTCTGCCTCTCACACTACCCATTTCAGGCTCCATAGCCGTCTAAATAAACCTACTATCACTACCAAGGTGATCGTTGTCTTCACTGAAGAAGAAATGCTGGACAGTGATCAAGTGACAAGCTCTAAGGAGCATTCTTAGGGGATGAGAACCCAGGATAAGAGAGGAGTCAGGAGGAAAATTCAAAGGATGATAGCCAGGGAATCAGGCATAGCAGAATGCAATGAGCATGTAGACGACTTTCAACGGGCGGGTGGCTGCTCTGCAGTCGTGGCTTTAACGGTGGGGTGTGCTGGCCGATCAAGAGGCACCCAGCAGATGGCGGGGCCTACAGGCGATGTTGAGAAGAGCGATGTGGAGGAAAAGGAAGACGATTGGGAACAGTATGTGTGTCCCGTGGTCGAGGAAACTCCAAAGGAGTAGCAAAACAAGTGATGCCCTCTGGCAAATGCAGCCACCCATGAACCAAATCGGCCTCAGGCAGATCACGGTTTGGTCCAGTCGCTTGATATTTTTGCGTATGTTTAGCAGTTCAGTAGTTTTGTTGGTTTGCTGTCATGTCCAGTGTTGCTGAGTTGCACCTTTTTTCTGTGTCACAAGGTCATATTATGGTGTCTGTTGATGTCAGTTCAGGGTTATATGGTAATCGTTTTGCAATTTCATGCTGGTTTCCCCAATCTGGGGCAGTATCAACTGTTTCGATGAAAGCTAGAAATAGAGTTTGAGGCGGGGCCTCGGTGTAATTATATTTTTTCCTTTTTTAATTGAATTAGTCTTACTTAGAAAAAAAAAATGTTTTATGCATCCTATTTACTTTTCCAGCTATTGTATGATTGTTGCTATGGTCCGAAATTAATTTCTACATTAATTAAATTCAATAATTGATTTGTTTGATTGAGATCATAAGGGAAAGAATCACTTAGGGCTAGAATTTTCTACAATTGGAACAATGCACAATGGGTTCATTATTGAATAATTAGAAGCTAAAATGCGAGAAATTTCACAATGGATTCATGATTGAAACCATTAACTTAAAACAAACATGTTATTTTTTAATCACCTTGTCAATTTCGAATAGTCGCAACTATGGAGCAATTTTAAGGTAACCTTTCATGAGGTGAATGCTCAATTTGAAAGAAGTTTCAACTTAGAATAGGGTTGGTTATGCCGATATTAGTCAACAGTGTCAATTTTATAAATTGAGAAAGAGCCAAAGCGGACATGCTATTGCCAAATCTCCTTGCTCATGTAGAAAGGGAGTGGCATTACATGTGACAACTCCTTAGTTACCTCAAATATCATTTCTCAACTTTTACCTACATTGCATTTTTAATTAGTAGCATGTCGGATAACCTTTGAAGGAAAAAATCAATTATAATTGAATTGTGGAATGGTAATATTCAAACCTTCAAGTGAGCAGTTGCTTTCTTTTTGTCGATGAAGACACCTGTGGGTTCAACCACATACTCATTTGTTGACACAAATATAAGTTCCAGGCCTGTACAACATACTAAGTACCAGGCGGGTAAGATGTTCATAGCTTTTAGATGTTCCAGAATGGTGCCAAAGGTGAAGTTATTTGGCTTAAAAACACTCTCCTCATTTTACCAAAAACATTTAGGACCTCATGGCATTACCCAACTCAGGCCTTGACAATGGTGCCAAAGCTGAAGTTGTTTGGCTTAGAAACACTCTCCTCATTTGACCAAAAACATTTAGGGCCTCATGGCATTACCCATTCTGTGCATATCATCAAATTACGGAACTTGAAACAATTGCACAACATCTCTCCACCATTATGTACAACATCGTTTTCTCTGGAAACAACAATACTCATGCAAAACCCAAATTCCACAATACGAATTTTCCCAATACAAAACCCACAAGATAGCTCTGGTGTTGCTACTGCCCAATGCCCTAAAAAATGTATACATTATTTGGCATTAACTGCATTTTGCAATTTAGTATTTAAACATTAACCGATGATGATAGTAATTGTTGCTAAGCTTGAATAAATCTCTGTTTATAGTTATGACAAACTTTATCGGTCAGCTGGTTTAACCTTGTATGTCTAGCTAAGCCAACTTCAACTCAGTTTGGTGATTCTACAGCTAGACCTTAGTTGATATCAACTCCACTACACATTTTTACATCAACTCAACCAAAGCTAACATGAACTTGGCTCATTCAGTGGACTCAATCAACAAAGACTTTAAGTAACGGGAAACTCAATCATCATGGCTTATTTGATTGTTTCTAACATGTGTAGGTTTCTGAAATTGTTAATTTACGGTTTTAACTATGTTTCAAAAAGAATAATCATATAGAAGTTGTTGTAATAAATATCTTTTTTATTATGTTTACGAGCTTAGATAACCACTCATTTAGAAACAAATTGAACATGCTTCTTGCCCTTTCTCCACACCCATTTAATCTAACAATGGACATAGAGCATGTATATTTATACCTGTGCGTTGGAAATACCATTTTATACTTTAATGTTTATTATTATTACTTGAATTTCTTCTTAACAAGTGGTTGTGTTTCTTTTCCTTTTAGTGAAAGTATGGGCTCCAATGTTGGCTCTCTTATTATGGAGTATAATTCATCTTTGAGAAATTTTCAATTATTAAATTAGGTTAGTCTATTGCTTAAACTATTAAATTTATTTCAAAAAGTTTTTGTTACTTTATAGGTTAGACACTGGCTTGAAATATTAAACTTATTTCAAAATGTTTTTGTTACTTTATAGATTTCTTGGCTCTGTGATGAAAATAATGAAGGGAAAATACATGTTAATCTGTTACTTGTGCTCTTTGATGGAAGTTTTGTAATGCATGACTGAAAAATACACGGTGAGAGAAAAATGCATATTATGCTAATTGAGGAATTTTTTTCACTTGTCAAACTTACAGTATTGAATTTAGCAAACTAACACTTTACAACAATGAACTAACAATATTCATGATGAAAATAGCAATATGGAAGATTTATCTGCATAATTAAAAAGACAATATGGGAGATTCCAATCACGTTCCAAGGCATTTTTTAAAATGTGGATGTGACAAAAGGTTGTTGTGGAAGGTGCTGTTTGTATATGGGAAATTTCTTGGTCATTGTGTATAATCCTAATGTTGATAGATATGTCTACTAATTGGTTTCAGTTAATGGGGCATTGATTTGAGCGTTCAAGATATTTTTATTCTTTATCAAAGTATCCTTTTGTTGTATTTGTGTTCTTCAATTTATGCCTTACGGCGTTTCCTTTGCAACATTTGGTGCAAATGCTAGTTCTATCTCTATTGTAAAGTTAATGTTCTTGATATGTGGAGGCGATAGCCAGATATAACGCGCGCTGTGATGATTAGAGAAAAAAAAAACGGCGCGCATTATATCTGGCTATCGCTCCCGCATATCAGAGCGCATTAA
Source organism: Pinus tabuliformis (assembly GCA_031772625.1). Taxonomy (NCBI): domain Eukaryota; kingdom Viridiplantae; phylum Streptophyta; class Pinopsida; order Pinales; family Pinaceae; genus Pinus; species Pinus tabuliformis. The sequence continues at coordinate 650,016,571 of CM062818.1, read as the reverse complement.
CTTTACAATAAAAATGAAAATAAAATTCGCCTCAATACAATAGTGATATTGAAACAAACCTATATTAATTAATAAATCAATAATACAATAAATATTGATTGTCCCACATTCCATCTTCCTTCACAAACCCACACATTAATAAGTCAATAACAGTTGCTCCACAATATCAATAAATATTGATTGCCCCACATTGGGACCTCTTTCGCAACATCGAAAATAGCACGGAAGAGATTCACATTGTTCATTAATGATTCTTGCTTTTCCTTCCTCATCATCGAATCTACAACTCTAAAATCATTCCAAGGTTGTCGCTTGTATCACCATGGGGCATTGGTATTAGTTTTTTTGGATAATATAAAAGAAAGAGCAAGGAGTTAATATTTGGTTTTAAGATAAAATTATATTTTTTTTAATATATATAATTTGAATATATTAAAAAATGTTTAGATTTTTTTATAATATTTTAAATAGAGTTATTGCAAGTATTTATAATATTTTAAGATAGAGTTATGGTAATAATGGTAAGATAATAATTGAAATAGTTACTGTTATGGATAGTTTTATATTTAAGATAGAAGGAACATATTATGTCTCAATATTTATAATGTAATTATTATTTTGTTGTTGGTAATATAATGCATTAGGTAATTTAGTTGATTCTAATTAGATAGGTTAAACATATTTCATATATTTTGATTTAATAAAGTTTAGTTATATATATATATATATATATATATATATAGTATTTATTTATGTTATTATTTGCTGAGAATTTGAACATTTTATTACAAAATACATTGTAAATTGTGATTTTACAATCATTACTTTTTATTAATGGAATGTACTCATTAGTGTCATATCAATACTTTTTATAAACTAATAATTACATTAAAAAAAATTAATTGAATATTTTAATTTCAAATTTTAATAAAATTATATATATATATATAGTTTTATAAACTAAATAATAATCAGGATTATTATTATTATTTATTTCAAATATAAATTAAAATTTTAAAAATTAAATCTATGTATTTTATCAGCTAATAATTATAATAAAATAATTTTTTATTGAATATTTTAGTTCAAATTAATATATATATATATATATATAATTCTTGACTTGGACAAACAACCTTGATTTGGACTACTAATGTAGTTCAAATGTAAATGCAAGTATAACATATTATATTTTTTTAAAGCTATGTTTGAATAGGCATTGAAATCAGGGCCTTGCTCTTTAATTGCACAGATGAGGACTTTACCAATCAGTAAAATTCAAATTGATGGAATTCTAAACCTTAACGCTAATTTGAATTCAACATGTTTCCTTTAATTTAGGTATATTTAAACTAAGCGGCAAGAGTATAATAAAGAAAAATGAGTAGCAATGAAGTAAATACTTAATTGGGTATTTAAAATCTAAGTTATATGTAATAAAAAGAGGAAATTATATTTATGTAATTGGTTGTTAAACTAATAACAAGTTTTGGTTTGTTTATAATATAATTTTTTTTATAATACAATTACTACTTAATGTAATCCCCTTTATAAGCTTGTGTCATTAATGTCTGTCATTAGCAACTTTAATAAGTATCACATTGAGAGCAGTGTTATTCAATGCTTTAAACTTACATAGTGAATAGTATCAACTAATAACTCTCAATTAACTTAGTAATAAGTGATTGAGAACTCTATTGATAATTACTTACATAATAAAAAGAGTTTGGTTTGTAAAAGTGAAATTTATTAATATGTTAGAGATTAAAACCCTATGGAACCCTATGAATTAATAATAAGATAAGTACATTTATTACATCTAAAAATCTCATTATCCATCTTTGTTTAAAGAACATGTCATTCCCATGTAGACAAGTAAGTAGACTTAAAACTAGTAACCGAAGTCATAATTTTGTAGCCATACAAGTAGGAAGTAGCCATATACCACATGGAATTGACTTGGTATCATTGCTTTCACTCCCCTATTAAGGTCTTTCCCTCAAAACTAGTGATAAATTATGACATTTCAATGAGATCCTTTACCACTTTGTCACGGTATTGATCTCCTTGATTCCTTCAGATGGCAACTAATGTCATCATCATAATCTTTGTTAGGAAGGTTTTTGTTAGACAACATTTTCTATAAATCTTATTTGTTCTTAATCAAGTTTAAGGACTCTATTTTCTTTTTCATCTTCTTGATAAGGAATCATCAAATGTATATATGATGGAAGAGTTTTTAAGAAAAGAAAGAGATACTTGAAAGAGACACTAGGATATGTTTCAAACCTATTTTAAGCCTATTCACAAACATATTTATCATAGCGATGATAAGGTTCAATCTCTACCACTACATTTTCTTCAACTTTTACACAATTTGGTTTTCTCTTTCATGACAAGTGAAATTGTTCATGTCATAGTTGTCACATTATGTGAACAAAATCTACTTAGCAATTGTCAATAATGCATTTCTTTCTTATAATTGCTTCCCTTTCACCACAATGCCTATTAATTAAGAGCTCATATTTTTCTTTCCCAATAGACTTTTGTTTTGAAATAATTTCTACTATTTAATCTTCACATAATCTAAATTTTTACTACAATTACAAATGAAATATATATTATACTATTTTAGAGTTAAAAAAACACATTTTTAAATGAAAAATATAATATTTTTTTCCTATAATATAAATTAAAAAATAATATAATAATAACCATTAAATAAGTAAAAAAAATATATATTAATATTTTTGTGACTTCCTTTCCATTTAAGTAACATTTTAATTAAAATTACATTTTTAAAAAATAACTTTAGTGTTCATTTTAAATATATTAATAAAAAAAATTACAAAATTCTTTTTAATACCATTATCTTGTTTACAAAAGATTTTTCGGCGAAAATCACATGAAATATCATTTGCTGACGCGTTTCGAACCAACCCAACCAGTATCGAACCAACCAGTGATGATGAACCACACTGTTTGGTTCGAAATGCGTTGGCAAATGATATTTCATGTGATTTTCGCCGAAAAATCTTTTGTAAACTTGATATGGATCACAGAAGCCTAAACTCTACTACCATTATCTTGTTTTTTCATTTCTTCCCTCATCTTTTCCTTTCCAAAAGATAATTAAAAAAAAAAAAAAATTGTTTGAAGCTTCGATACCAATAAAAAAAATTTCCATAAATTTTCATACTTCATATGAAATGACTCCCATGAAAATAACAAGGTTTGAAGGAACGTACACACCCAATGTTAAATGCGCTCGAATTTTTTAAAATATAGAGAAAGACATCTCAATATAATTGTTATGAGATTTGATTAATTTAATAATAATATGAATATGATATGAATTTTAATTAAAATGGGTCTATTCACTCGGTAGTAACGCACTAATGCTTTTAACTCACTCGGAGGTGAAAATAACAAGGTTTAAAGGAACTGACACACCCAACGTTGAAATTCTCTTTTAGTTTTTGAAATATAGAGAAAGAAATCTCAATGTAATTGTTATGAGGTTTGATTGTTTTAATAATAAAATGAAAATTCATAATAATCTTTAATATCAATCTTCATTAAAACGTTTGTATTCACTCCGTAGTGAGGCAATAATATTTTTAACTAACAATTTTCAATTAATTTAGTAATTGTGATCAATAACTAAATAATTTAGATTTATAAATTAATAAATTAAACCACTTATATTTAAAATATATAGTATATAAATATATAATATTTTTAAAAATATAATTTATACAATTTAATATTATTAAAATTAAGTAAAATTATTATTTATAATAATATAATGGAAATTTTGTTTAAATATTAAAAATTATAATATTTTATTAATTTAGCAAGAGAAAAATAAGATATTGGAACTTTGGTATTGAATATGCTATAATTTTTTATTAACTATCAAAGTAAGGCTTTATTAACAATTTATAGAATTAGATGTAACAAATTTTCAAATAATATAACTTAAACATATTAAACTATTTAAGAGGTTAGTTTGTCTAAAAATATGGACAATGAAGTTCTACAAAATAATTCATAAAACAATACAAGTATAACTAGAATGAAATATTGTGTAAATTACTAGTTAAATATTTATGAAATGCTTTGGTAAAATTATAAAAAAACTGAGAAGATCCTCTATTACATTATGTTTTGCTTTATATGCTACATTATATAGGTAGAAGTTATATTATATATTTAGAAGTTACCTTTCTAGGGGTGTCTATTAAGCTACCAAAGGTGGTCCAACTTTTTAATAGTTAGTATTTGCATATCACTTGGCATGCAACTTGTTATTGTCGATGCACATTTGCAATGTTCTTCATGATGGATTGAATTCTTAGAATGTGCAAAGTCTATAGGTGTCTAAGGTGGGTCTCCTTACAACTATGGTGGCCATTACTAGATTGTTGAGGTGACACAGACACTTTTTTATTGACACCAATAACCATGCGAGAACCATAATTTTCCAATAATGGCCTAAATTTATGACATTGGATATGCATTGGAATATTGGAGGGACATACGCAATGTGGACATTCTCTAATATTATTTTTGAGATTTAAAAAACCCAAAAAACATTTTAAAAGGTCCAAATAATTTTTTGACCCAAAACTACAAAATTTGAAGTGTATTAATCCTTGTACAAAACTAGAACACTTGGGTAGTTATATATATTACTTGTCCACCCTTAGAGAGTATTGAAACTCATTGAACCAAAATTTTCACTAGAAGGTGTAGATTGTTGTTGTCACTAAGAAATACTAACATGCTTGAGCATAATTTCTATGCATTGAAATGTTTCACTTTATGGATTTTATACCATCGTGCTTGAACCCATACATTGACATTTAATGAATGTCATCAATGAATCTCATGTGCTCTTGAAGGAATTGTTGGTCAAAGATGATACATGCATTTTTTAATTATGTAGCATAACAAATAACACAATATATCATAAGGTCATATAAATACTATAACCAATATTTGAAAGTGATACAAAATTGATTCTTATGTTCTTCCATTGTAAGTTGAAGGTTGCAGACAAAGTCTAGCAATAAATGTTAATTTTTTTAAAGTATAGTGATTGAACAATTTTAGATATAAGTGTACATGATGTTATGTATCTCATACTTATCTATACCATAATATAGTGTGAAAATGTCTCTCCTTTTTTGTATTTCTCACCTTTACAAATCATGATTTTGAAAAATGCTTAAAAAAGATTAAAATAGTTCAGACTTTTATTTTACATCGAACCTCATGGAAACCTAAAGAGTTTGAGGGTTGTACCTATTGATATATATATCTTTAGTAGGAACTTTTTGTTTCAACAAAGGCTACACTTGATAAATAACCCTAGATCATATCAAGACTACTTGTGGTAGTCACAACATTTGGAAATATTGGTATTTTCATCAAATATGGTATCCTTTCATGTCATGTTCTTATTCCTAGGTGTATTTTATTAAGAAACCTTATTATTTGATGTCTTGAATTCATGTTTCTATTTGAGAGATCTTTTTCTTTCCAGTGCAACAACTTTTCTTCAAACTTCAAAGCAAACTGAATGTGTATGCAAGCATATTGACATTAAACAACTTAATATATGGTTGAAAATAGGGACTAAGACCACTTATGTACTTCAAAATTTTATGCTTTGAATCTACAATGTGCATATTTTCTAAGAGTTTAAAGGATTCTTTGACGTATCTTTCTATAGTTTGTGTTTGCATTGGTGCAATTGTATCCATTATTTGTAAAGTTTCTTCTTTTTCTTTGAATTTCATAAAACTTCCTTGACCACTACAATGTGGTTTTTTCTTGTGTTAATAAGGAATTTCTTTTATGTGGGACATCATCTATTGATTTTCTTCTAAAAAAAGTGCACTCTGGTGGATGTCTTCAATGTAAAAATGACAATTGTATCACTTAAGGTGAAATCAGTCATAGTGAAGTAGAGTTAAAGACACTAAATCTAGTGGTCTACAACATCTGCATCAAAATTTCTCTTAAGTATGTTAAGTATTTCAAGGTTGATACAGTTATTGAAGGCCAAAACACCACTAAAATATTCATACCCTTGTCTATCATATCTTTTTTTCTCTTAATTGAGGGAATCCTAATTATGTCACTTGATTGAAACTATTGCGATGGTATCCTCTATAGTCCTCACAATGAACTTTCACAATCTTGTAGGTAGATAATAGAAAATAGAATAGGGTTGGTAGTTAGAAAAAGTTTTAATACAGTCAACATTGGGAGAAAATGATCAACCCAATTGCAACAATTGTAGTGTATGGATATGATACCAATGAACTAATTGTATGATGGAATCAAAGGGATATTTAAACATATTGGACTATTTAGGTTACTAACACGAAAGAATAAACACTCATGAAGAAAAATAATGGAATAAAAAGAATGAGAAATTTTGGATCAAAACAATATTTGTATAACCACATGAAATATTTGAGTCTAAATACAAATATAATGCTTGTAGAGTATGGCCATGATACCAATGAACCAATTCTAGAATAGTAATCAAAGGGAAATTTAAATGTATTAGGCTATTTAAATTATGTCCATGAAATAATGAATATTAATGAAAGAAACTAATGAATGAACCAACATAAATAAAATTAAATCACATTGTATTTGTGTCATTTTGAAAGGAGAAGATGTTATGATATCCCATAATATCCTTTTTAAGGCATTATATACGCTAGAACATAATTGTTATTATTTTAATCGAATCAACAAAACCATGGGAAAAACCACCTAATAAATTTCTTTCGGGGCACTAACACCCCCTCTACATACTCCCCAACTAGGGGTGTACTAAGCCTCCCCTTGAACCCCTCCTTTGTTTGTGGTGCATATAATTTGTGCAAAGAATATAACATACGCCCAACAATGAGTGATTATCTAAATCATTTTCATCAATGACAACACTCAAAAGTAAGTGAATTATAATATTAAAGGTAAATCCCCATAAAATTCTTTCAAAAAATGTTTTTACCAACATAGTTCTTAGGGTAAAATCCATCAATATGGGTTAATATTTAATTCAATAATGAGATTATAGTTGTCATAAAAAGGTACAATTTGTCTTAACCAAATGTTTGTAATTAATTAGATTTCAGATATAATATGGGTGCTTATTAGTCTTTATGATTCCAATTAACCTCATAAATATCCAATAGACTAAATGTTTCTTTATGTTTATGATTAAAAATGTGTCTAAAGTTTTTCCAAGAATAAAATTTCTTTATACAATTAGAGTTACTTCATAAATTAAAACTACAGATTCAGTGCATATCTAATAAAACACATCAATTCAATGGAAAGTTCCCAACATTGTTCGGGCAATGATTGCCAAAAATCCCATCAATCTCTCATGTGGCATTCACCCTAATAGAGGGTTAAATACTTGTGTTTCCCCTACATCAAGTTAATTTCGTTCCACCCATGATTTTCAATATTATTGGAAGTATAAACTTTGAGTAAGATTATGTTAATAACTCCACCATTATATAGTTTATTTTTAGAAACTTTTCGAAAACAATTACTTCTTTTACAAAGCATCTTCCATTTTGCTTCTAAGAACATCATTGGATTGATTTAAATTTATTGATTAATATTATCCAAATATAAGAATTTGGTGAATACCACACACACTAGATACATAGGAAATTCTATTGTTTTTTGGATAACCAATTTTCTCTTCGGGCACATACACATTTACCTCACAACTACACTTATTTATGTGTGACAACTATTGATTAACAATGAATATTAATGTCAAATGGAGTAGAATTAATAGGACAACAATGAGTGACTCCATAACAATATCTACCTTTGTTGTGCAAAATCCAAGTTGTCAAATCTTATGTTTATCGTCACTCTTTTCACCTTCTCTTTCATGGTTCCACTTCATTCTCTAGTAATAAAAATATATTATTTAGGTGTACTACTTCACTTATGGAAAATTTTGGTATTTGTATTCGACCAACACTCTTTGTTTTCCCAGTCATGGAAACTCTCCACTAAGTGGCCTACATAAATTCAAATGCAACAAGATAACTACTTCTTGGCTTCTAAGAATATAGACAAAAAAACTCGCTTCCTTTTCAACTTTAATTTCTAAATTGGAGAAGGTCATGAGTACCTTATTATCTATGGATCACATCCTTGACCCTTGTTACTTAGGTCTTTCATACACTGATGTTAATCCACTACCTACAACAAGTGTAGCTACATCAAGGTTGCAAAGGGCATCAAACCTCACAAGCTTAGTCAATATTAGTGCTCCATGAGCGAACATGCATGCATTGATCTTGAATTTCACCTCCATTCCCACATCTAAAATTCAGCTTGTGAAGAGAGAATTCCATGCAAAACATAAAACATGCTTCACATCAATAATTTTCTTGATCCTTCCATATTTGAGCCTTGCCTATATTCTTTGGCATCTAATGATTCCATATCTAAAATTTCCACTTAAGAGAATGTTCCTTTCTCACAAGCACACTCTTCATATTCGACAAACTATTTTTTATGAAAAACCATGTGAGAAGATGCTTTGATATATAACAACCAATTTTGAATATTCCCTTGAGAGACTTCTTACTTTTCTTGTGCCTGTTTTTATGGCATTTCCGTTAAATATGTTGACCACGCTTTTCTTTATGGCATGTAACCAAGTTTAAATACTCTTTCAAGATTATATTCACTTTTCTTATGCATTTTTTATAGAATTTCCATCAAATAATGTTAACCACGATCCTCTTCATACTTTGATGTCTATCAGAAAAGTTGCTTAATTTGAAATTATAATTTCAAATAGATTATCATATAGAATGTCTTAATTTCATGGTTCTCTTTGGTGGATTTTCTTCTTGTTTAGGACCATGTAAGAAGGTGTTGATGGTGTTGGAAATTTGTCATCCAAGGGGATCTCCTCAATGAAAAGTCCGAATCATACTTCACACCGTTTGGTGTGGGATCACTTCCGGAAATAATGTCTGACTTCCATATGTTCTTAGATATTTTCCTTGGCTATGATGGTTAGCACAAGGGAGTAATATACATGTATTTTTGGATGAACAAGTGAGTATGGCTTGTGGAATGTTCAACTGCAGAATGTATCAAGGTTGTTCCACCAAAAGGGAGAGAAATGTGAGCCTTTAAAAGAAAAGTAATAGTATCAATCTAATAAAGGCATACGAGCACATACATATGAATGAATCATTGATCAAATAGAAAAATAGTTTACATAGAAGCAAGTTTGTTAGAACACGTACACCACACCTTCAAGAAGATAAGTACCAAAGCCATGGAAATAGTTCAATTTATTTAGTACAGATGAAAACAACATACATCGTAAACATTCAAATAATAGTCTTACAATATTTACAACATACACATGAAAGTGCTTTGGCTCAAAAAGCTTCAAAATTGAGTAAAAGTTCCAAGATACATCAGAAAAGTGAACACCACTAGCTCCAATAGTCGACCATTAGAGAAACCACTTGCTCCTCCAAAAGAACTATCTTCCTCTCGAATGCCTTGCAAGAGGAGCGAAGGAGAAAAGTCTGTTGCATGAGCTATGAGAGTGTATATGTAACAAATGGGGTGACCATTCACCTCCCTTGTGACTCTTAGACTATCCTCATGATTTTTTGACTTCTCTATGACTTTTTGACTCCTTCATGAATTTTCACATTCTATAGATGACTCTTGGGCTTCCACTGTACATTACATTCTCAAATATTAAAATTAAATAATCCAAAAATTATGTGTTGAATGATGACCCATGACATGACATGACACTAATGACATGGAATGCATGATGATATGACAATGTCAAGACACTCTTGTTGCTACTATCTTTGTGTCTTCTTGAGATATGGAACATGTTCTTCTTCTTCATCCTTCATAAGACTTGAAGGTAGGGAGTCTCCAATATGATCTTGATCTTCAACTAATATTCCAATTTGGTGTCCCTTTGTATTTATTTTATTGTTGAATTTGTCTTTGTAATCACAAAGGTGTCTTCTAGCAAGGTCTCTTTCTTCATCTCTTTCATCATCATCCTATCATAACATGATATAATACTTGCAATTGAAATCCACTCATGAAAAGACGACATTGATATGACAAATCCATAGTATAACATGCTTCACGACAATCATGAACTGAGCTAGAACTAGGTGATAGGACGAGAGAATGACTCAAGGATTGGAAACTTGCGCAAATCAAGAGGTCAGGGGTCTGGAATAAGCCTGCACAGTGTAAAATTCAGGATTTCTAGGGTGAAGCAATTGCGTAGTTGAGGGTTTCAAGGGGTCAGGCTAGAGGCTTGAGGCTACCTATTAGAAATTAATTAATGGAGAAATGAAATACAAAAAATATTACGGGAACGAAAATACAGAAATGCATAGAACAAGAGAGACACGGATATATGTGGTTCACCAAATTTGGACTACATCCATTGAGAAACAATCAATCCCTCCTTTTATATTATCCAACAAAATGAAAATATACAATCTACACAAGATCCGTTGCAATTTCCTCTTCTCTCTCACATAGTTTCCTCTCCCTTTCTCGCTCATAATAATAATACACAACCGAAATACAATTCTCTCATATAAACTGAGGGTTTCCTTCTAGGGAAAAACAAACTTAAATTAACGTAAATTCTACCACTAAATCATATGCGTAATGGACGACCTAGATTAACTATGAAATTACAATATTTTACAAGGAATTTTTTCATCTACTTTTATCTTTAGGGTCACTTCCCCCGAACACCTGCCACACGGGGGATCCAAACATGCAGCCACCCCCGTTGGATCCCCCAGGAAACAATAATGGTGGGTAAATCCTCCCCACACCTCCTCATCGGGGATTGGGATCCAAACGCATCTAAAACAAGACCTATGAATTAGGAAGATAATAGGCTCCACATCCAACACTACCCACTACATATTTCTAGAGGGACAGTGGCTAAGGACATGCACAATTACGCAGTTAAATAGGTCAAGTATGAGGCTTGTTTCTTGAGACTGTGTAGTGCACAAGAGAAGGTGACTGGAAGGCATGGGATGCACAATTTTGGAGCTCAAGGGTTACCACTAAACATTAAGACTCTGTAGTGTGCAGTTTTAGAAGGCACGAACTATGCATTGTGTAGTTCCAAGAGTCAAGTTTTGAGCTTGAGGGTTGAGACTACGTAATGCATAGTTCAGGATGGCTAAGTGAGGTCAAGTTGTTTGGGAAAGCACTTTTCTGGATTTGGCTAAGTGTGGGATCAGTAAGGCCAAAATGAAGAAGGACAAAACTTGAGCATGATCACACACTTAGAGTAGTTTACAACACAACATTGATCACTCAAAACACATGAACAACATACTTCTCTCAATGCGATGACATTGCAAGAACTCTCCCCAAGTTCGACAGTAAAGGTACACTTTGCGACGACAGTGATGACACTTGTGCGACAGTGCTTGAAAGTTTGGGAATGAGTGTGATGCATGTCTACATGATAAGAATGACTCATTACCACTAATATTATCCTTGGAAATAAACCAAAACTACATTTGTGTGATATGTGATACTTTCTATGCCAAAAGACGACACTTGTGACAATAAGAGGAAAGTGCAAACGAAGTTGAAAGAAGAACATGTCAGAACAGAGATAGCATGAAAATGAAACTTATTAAAGTGAAAACAAACAAAAGTGACAATCGTAAACAAGAAAGCAACACTTGTGAAAGCGAAGGTGCGCAAAAGTGACAGTTGGAAAAAATGATTGAAATAGAATAACAATAGCAACCAAAAGTGAGAGATTGTCGATGAAAGTGCGCACTAAATGTCGACATATGTTGAAAATTGCACATCCATTGTCTTGATGGACTTGTGCTATGCATGTTCAAGCTTGCATAAAAGAGTGCACTCATGGACTTTCTGCGAACTGACCATGTGTGAGTAGGTGACTTTGACACTTACAAACTGAGAGAAAGACTAGAATACTTAACAAAGCATCGATCTCCCATAAAGTGACCATGTAACGAATGATTGAAAGATCCACAATAGGCTCCAAAATTCAAGAATAAACCAAATTTTGGAGGGTGTTTGTCACAGTGACAACAAAATGCCACAAAACTCATCCAATTGTTCTTACAATATTATCCTATGAATCTAAAAAATCACAAAGTAAGATTATACTATGGTATTTTTTAAACATACTCACGCACATGGTAATGAATTGATTAGTTTTTTTATTAAAAATATTCAAATGATAAAATTGAAAGCCACAAAACTCATCCAATTGTGTTTTTTTACAATATTATCTTATGAATTTAAAAAATCACAAAATAAACTTATACTATAGTCATCAAAAAAATATTAAAAACATTAAAAAAAGGTATGAAAAAGATTGAAATAATATTATTTAAAGGAAAAAAACTCAACAGTTATCCATACAATATTATCCTATGAATCTAAAAATTTCACAAAATAAAATTACACTATAGTCTTCCTTAAATATTCAAACATAATGAGTTGATTAAAAAAATTATTAACAACATTCAAATAATGAAAGTGAAACATTCATTTGAATGAGCTCAAAAGAATCAATTTAATTTATAGTTTATTAAACTAAAAAATTACCATTAAGTCATGAACATCAAATCTCTCATTCTCTATTATCTAGTCATCTTACTTATACAATAACAATCCGCACGAGGAACCATTATTATTTAGGCCTCTATGTGCATGTCGTTATAGTGTTAGGAATTTCACACATGCAGAAAAGAAAATACCTAAATCAATAGCCACTGCAACAATTATTGTTAAAGCCTCTCTATGGATGTAGCCATAGCGTTAGAAATTTCTGACCTGAAGAAAAGAGAACATCTAAATCAATGTTCATTATCCCATTTAACTAAGTAGCGTTTCACGTATCGAGTACAACTTTCAACCATCCCAGAGCTCCGATTAATACCCGAGGGAAGTCAGGCTTCTCAATTTGGTAACAAGGGATACCGAATCTAATCAAGTCCAAGAAAATAAGCACAAGTATATCTCTAAAAAAAATATTCATGGTTATTATATTTAGTTGATTGTTAATATTATAATCCGGTATAAAAGAGATGTGAAAATATTTAATTTTCATTCTTGAGTTATAAATAAAATATTTGGATGTATATATTAAATAATTTAATTTTATATTAATTTTATTAAAAAATTAATATATATATATATATATCATTATTGTTTGAATATTCATATTAATCAATATATTTTATATAAACATTATTTGTGTATATAAATATACAAAGAGAAAGTAAAGAAATAAAAATGATTTTGTTAAAACATTTTAATGTTCAAATAGAAATTTAATTAAAAGTAAAATCATTTAGAAAAATGCGTTATTCATTCAATTTTTAATACAAATTAATAATAATAATATATTTAAAACTACAATTAAAATAATAAAAAATTATACATTCATTAATTGATGATGATAATGATGGTGGTTAATGTCCATTGAGACAAAACTTTGGTCTATCAGGAGGGCCTCAGCAGTAGCGCCTTTTTTATATGCGCGTGGTTATAAAGGTTAAACTTCAGCGCTGAGGGGCTTGGCCGAAAAGGGGTTTACAGAGTTTTGGGGGCAAAATAGAGAAAAACAGGGGTGGCGGGAGTTATAAGGGTATAAAGCAAATGAAAGGGGAAGGATAAAATGAACAGCTGCGAGCTCCCTTTTTACAAAAAACACACGGCCACGGTGCCTTTGACCCAGCAAATACCGAATTATATAGCAGAGCTAACACTGGCTCCTTTTGGGATGAGATCCTCCCTGTGAGGTCTCAAGAACATGCAAATCAATGCCTTTCCAGTTGAAAACAAATTAGCCAAAATTCTTAGAGTTCCATTGGGCATGGAGTCTGACTGAACCTATACTAAGACTGATAAAACAAAATATTTACAACTTTAAGGCCAAAAGACCTTAAATCACATAAATTTTCAGAAAACACCCATTAACTAGGCCATCAAAAACTGCCTCTCCTCCCATACTTTTCAGTATGAAAGTGTTGTTTCCTTGAATCTGTGAAATTATAAAAGGGCCTGTCCAGAAAGCATCAAACTTCCCATGGTTGCCTTTCTTTTCTTTCAATGCATCCCATTTCAGAACGAAGTCTCCAACCTGAAAACTATCTGACTTTGTCTTCTTGTCAAAGATTTCCTTGATCTTTTTCTGATGTGCTGCAGCCCTTCCAACCAGTTGTTCTCTGATTTGATTTATCTCTGCCAAATCAGTAATCCTCTTTGCCATGTCTTCTTCCTCATTCTGCTCTTCTTGAAGGAATTTTGCCACAGGGAGAGTTAACTGAATTGGAAATACAGCTTCAGTGCCATATACCAGCTTGAAAGGAGAATTGCCTGTGGATTTCTTAATGGTCACTCTGTCAGCCCACAGTGCATACTTGAGCTTAGAATCCCAATTCTTTTTATTGTCCTCTAACAGCTTCTTAATTATCCTTATCAGGCTTTTATTAGAGGATTCTCCCAGACCATTTCCTTGAGGATAGTATGAGGTGGAATGAACCAATTTAATACCCATTGAATCACACACTTCCACCAATTCCTTTGCCCTAAAAGCTGTTGCATTATCTGTGACCAAATCTGGTAAAGATATTTTCAATTAAAAACTTCATGACCACACTGTGATCAGCCTTCCTGATAGGGACTGCTTCAATCCACTTAGTGAAATAATCAATAGCTACTAATATCCATCTATGCTGGCCACTGGAATGTGGATTAATCTCTCCAATGAAATCCAAGCCCCACTGCTGAAAAGGTCCTTTTGCAAGTATTGGTTTTAAGGGTAGGGACTTCAACTGCTGTTTTCCTTCAAATCTTTGGCACTTGTCACAAGATTTAACAAATAAAAATACATCAGAAAATAAGGAGGGCCAGTAATACCCAGCTCTGAGGATCTTGTGGGCTGTAGTCTTCCAATAATGGTGCCCTCCACACATGTTGGAATGAAATTGCTGCATGACTTCTATTGACTGTTCTCTATCCAGACACCTCAAAAGCATTCCAGATGGATCCCTCCAGTAGAGCAGATTTTGATTAATGCAATATTTAGTCGCCCTGAGTTTTATAGTTCTGGCTTGACTTTGAGTAAAGCTTGAAGGGATTTCTAGCTTCAGCAAGAAATTAATTATTGCAGAATACCAATCACAAGAAGCTAGATTCTCAGCCACTAACTACTTTCTCTCTGGTTCAGCTGCTTCCTCTTCTTTTGTTTGACCATTTTCTGAAATTGTGCTCAGGAAATCAATATCCAATGATCTGCAATTTTCCTCAACTAACAACCTGGCAAGACCCTGACCTCTGACAAGTTTGGTGGGCTGCAATTCTATATTAAATTCAATCATCTTTGCAATCCATTTAGCCCTTCTTCCATCAACATCAGGTTGTGTCAAGACATATTTTATTGCAGCAGAGGGTACATATGCAATTATCTTGGAATGCAGAATGTAAACTCTGAAAGCTTTCAAGGATTTGATAAGAGCATATGCTTGTTTTTGAATAATGTCATACCTCAATTTAGCATCCCTTAAGTTTTTGCTGAAAAATGCCATCGGATGCTCTGAGTTTTCTTCATTTGCTTGCAATAAAACTGCTTCAATGGTGTCTTCAGAGGCAAATGAAAATATATGGAACTCTTTGTTGTAATCTAGACTTATCAAAGTGGGCGCCTCCATAATGGCTTTTTTAATAGACTCAAATGATTTTCTTGCTGCATCAGTCCACCTGACCTCTGACCCTTTCTTCAACATGGAGGTAACATGCTTGACCAATTCTGCAAAATTTGGTATAAACCTCCTCACAAAATTGATTTTGCCTAGAAAGGACTGGATATCCTTCTTTGATCTTGGGACAAACAAAGTTTGTATTGCTTTTACTCTTTCTGGTTCAATTCGGACACCTGCAGCAGAAACAACATGTCTTAACAGCTTGCCTTCTTCTAAAGAAAATTGTGATTTTTTCGGATTGACTGAAACCCCAAACCTTATGCACTTCAGGAATACTTTCTTTAAATGTTGTAAATGGTCATGATGGTTGCTGGAGTATACTGTTATGTCATCAAGGTAGATAAGGACAAATTTATCCTTCTCTCCCACAAATGCTATATCCATAGCTCTCTGAAAGGTTGCTCCAGCATTTATCAATCCAAAAGGCATCTTGGCATACATAAAAGTGCCCCAAGGAGTTGTGAATGCAGTGTTCTCTTGGTCATATGGATGTACAGCAATCTGGTTAAAGCTTGAAAATCCATCTATGAAAGACATTACTTTGGCTCCTGAGACTTTTTGCAGCAAATGCTCCATCTTGGGTAGAGGATAGTAGTCTTTCTTAGAGCATTTGTTTAAGTTTATGAAATCAACACAGAGTCTGATTTCTCCACTTTTCTTCCTCACCACTACTAGGTTAGCTACCCATTTGGAATATCTAAGAGGAACTATAATCTTGGCAGCCAACAATTTTTTAATTTCTTTTTCAATCAGAGGAAGAAGCACAGGATTTATTGGTCTCAGCTTTTGTTTGAAAGGTATGGTGTCTTTCTCCAGAGGGATTTTATGCTGAATAATCTTTTTGTCATAGGTTTTCAGGTCACTATACTCCCAAGAAAACACATCAGCAAATTGCTTCATTAAATTGCAGTATTCAGCACTTTGGTCAGCAGACAGATGAGAAGAAAGATTTATGTATCTAGGCTAACCTGGACTCCCTATATCATGCTTACAGACAGCAGATTGGTCTTCTTTTTGGGCAGCCTTGTAAGGCACATCATTCTGGTCAAACAGTCTTTCTAGAGGAATTAAACCCTTAGGAATATGATTGTTGGGAAGCTGGACAATGCTATCTTTGCCAATTTTATTTCTAAGCTGGGATTTGGGGCTTTCTTCCAAGGCTTCATTTTCTTGGTCAATTTGCATTTCGGAAAACTCATCAATGACTTGCAAAAACCTATTTATTTCATCATCATCATCAAAAACTTTCCAATGCTGGACATTATCAGGCAAGGATGGTCTATATTTCATTTGGACTTCATAAACTAGTCTGGGAGGCATGGGAGGAATAAATAGACTAGCAGACACAGCAAGGGAATCAACAAGCTGATTTTTGGCTCTAGGGATATATGAAATATAGAAATTATCAAAGGAATCTTTGAGTCTCCATACCTCATCTCTGTATGCTTTTAGCCTTGGGTGCTTTGCTTGAAATGTTTTATTTACTTGCTGAATGATCAAATCAGCATCTCCAAACACCTTTATGTTCTTGATTCCTCTGTCTTTTGCTGCATTAAGGCCCAATAGCAAAGCCTCATACTCTGCTATATTGTTTTTGACTTTAAAGGCCAACTTAAAAGACAGTTGTGTGCTTTTTTGTTCTAGAGATACTAGCACCACTCCTGCTCCTGCAATCTCCCTGGAACATGCTCCATCAAAGAACATCTCCCAAACTTGACTTCCTTGCTCTTTCTCGGCCTGAACTGTTGGTTTCTTGATCTACATTGAGGCCTTCTGAGACTCTTCTATTTGGAGGATACATGGTCCAAAATCAGTGTCCACAACATATATAGGATGATTAGTAAGATTCTTCTCATCATTGATTATGTATGCCAGTTGTGCTTCTCTGTACAATCTCCTACTTTCTCCTCCAAAGACTGGGATAGTGGCAGAAGATAGATCATTCTGTAATGTCCCACCTAGTCTCTTAATCCATCCTCTAGACAGCAGCATGCCAAACTTAGGAGGGACATCCGCTACCACAATATCCATCATCATACTCTTCATGGGCAGCTGAGTTAGGGTAATGGCTAGGTCTTTGATTAGTCCTAGGCATTTCACTTTCCTTGAATCAAAAGAAAATAAATAATGATACAATCTAGTGATATCAAGGCCTAACTTCTCCATGACAACTTTAGGTATCAGATTATGGCTGGCCCCTGTGTCTAGCAGGCAATTGTGTAGGATTTTGTCATGAATGGTCAAGGAGACATAAAATGATGGAGAATTATTATTAGCAGGTTCAATCATGGGGCGAAGCACAACAGCAGGCTTATCATCTTGCAAATTAACAGAGTCAGTGGAGGTTTGTGTGGTTTCCAGCTCAAGAGACTCAAGGATATGCTTTCTAAATATTTCACTCTTTACCAACTCTACCAGAAGCACAGATATTTTCAACTTCTGAACTTCTGACTCAAAGTTGAAAGAGGAAGGTAACTTATCAGAACCTCTTACCTCTTGAACTAGAGCTTTAAGGATGACTGGATCAGCTGTTGGTCTTCTCTGTCTGACATTCTGTGACTCTGTTTGAACAACAGCTTTTTGGGCAGGATTCTCTTTGACATTTTTTGCGTTTGACCTCAGATTGTATCTTTGTTGTTCACCAGTCTGCAGAACAGCCTCTCTGTCCCACCTTTGACCGTCTTGTTCCTGCAGCAAAGCTTCTTCGTATGCAGCCAATGTCAACAAGGCAGGGTTGCCTTTATCTTCCATGTAGTGAATTTCATCCTCATCTTCAAACTGTTCCTCCTCCATGACTACATTCCGGAAGGGAGCTTTAACTTTGTGTTCATCTTTTGGTTCTTCACTCCTCTGAACTATTTGTAACTGTTCATTTGCTCTTTTGAATGGATTTGAATTTCTTGGAGCAAATGTGTTCTGATGCCTTGTCTTTCCCGAATTCTGCTCAACCTTCAGCTTAGATATTTCAGCAGCCAATGACTCTATCATCTTAGTCATCTTATCTAATTTAGGCTCTGAAGATGATGTAGAGGAAGTAGAAGCCTGACCTCTCTGCCTCCTTCTATCAGCTTGACTTTTGAGTTTTTCTGCAGCCATGATATTAGACTCTACTTCTAAAGTTGCATCCTGCATATCAGCTAGACTGGCACATCTTCTTTCTCTCAACAATAGGCAGAAATCAGAGTCAAAAGCATTGGCATAAGTGAGTTTGGCAGAGGTGGGGGTTGGCTTTACCTCAGCTGGTATCTTACTATACATACGATTGAATCTTTTATTAAAATCAGGGAATGATTCCCCATTTTCCCTCTTCAGGTTACCAAACTCAGTATGGTAATATAGCAAGTCTTTTTTATCTCCCCATTGCTTCAAAAATGCATCATCTAAAGCTTCAATATTAGCAATAGATCTAGGGGCTAGTTCTTTGAACCACTTTCTGGCCTCTCCATCAAGGCTCTGGACAAAAACTCTCACCCACACATCATTTTCACTTATATCTAAGTTATCAGCATAACTATAAAAAGCCTCTAGGTGTTCTTCTATTGTTACTCCCTCTGTGCCAGTGAACTTAGGCATATATTTCTGATATTCTCCCACAGGCATAGGATTCAAAGGAACAAGCAAAACTAAAGGCCCATACCTAGCAGCTACAATTCTTTCTATCTTCGTAGGTGCTTGCTGGCCTACCATGACTGGGATATGTGGAAGAATACTGGCAGATTGAGTAGTATGGGAAAATGAAATGGATGACAGAGACAAAGGGATGTTATGGACTGTATGGGAAGCTATCTTTGGACTGAGATTTAAAGGGAAACTAACTGAACAAGGGGCTATTTTAATCTCTGAAGGAATTTCCTTATTAACAGTGTTGGGCTCTAAATCTTCAAATTGTATATCTTCAGCTATAACTTTATCTTTCAGAGATGCATGAGATTTCTTAGGCTTACCTGATCCTGATGCCCCTTTCTGTGATGTTTTCTTCGGTTTAACAATCCTCTCAGGGTCAGGCAGTGGAACAGCTGGAGATTTCTGAGGATTTATTCGAGTGTGTCTCACGAACTGAGCCAGAACTTCAATGTGGAGTCGCCAAAGGATGGTCTTTCTCCAGTGGAGTCTCCAGATAGATGATTCCAACCAGAAATGTGCCCAGACCTTGTCTATCATCAAAATATGGAACTGTGTCGTCTCCCAGGGAAGCTGAGCTTCAATCTCCTCTCCCCAGCAACGACGCCAATTAATGTTATCACCCCAAGAAACTCTCCTAGGTTGTATCTCGGAGATGCTCGGGAACATTACAAACTCAACAAAAAATGTTGGAAAAAGGTGGATGAATGGAAGGAATGATGCATATTCAAGCTAGATAACCACTTCTACTATGCTTAACCCCAGACATGGGTGAACACCCTCATATTACAAGGCTTTAGACCACCGATTACTCATAGCTTGAGGAATAAGTGAACATGGAGAATACTGACCACACCAGCAGATGCATAGGACCCTGTGATGGCTAGCTGCAACCAGTAAAGAGGTCTGTAAATCTATTTCCTAATGCACAGATAGGATGACAGCTCTCTGGCATTAAAATAACAGAAACCTGCATACACATTCAATGATACATACTAGATTCTAACACAGAGGTGGGATGACAGCCCCTCTAATGCTAAACATCAAGAGCACATGAAAAATGCATAACAGGCACAGCCTGGAACAAAGAAGAAGTGGAAAGTGAGCAATTAACAGCAAAAGAAGCTTGTATTAGCTGAAAATGAAGACCAGAAGCTGCAGGTATCACAGTAGTTACAGTCTCCAGAAGTTGAACCTTACATCAAAACAATATCCATCAACCCTCATTCCATCTTCTTTTTGGGTATATATGGAGGTTGATTACAAAATATCTGCTATCCTATGCATGGAGGGGTCATAATGGACCACCAACCACATTTACAATCTAATATGAGTCTCTGCTGCAAACTGCGTGCTTTAATGAACAAAGTTGGCCTTTTTAGATATTCTGTTGTCCTTCATGAGCAGGCGGAGCATCGTATGGAAGAATTTCCATAACTAGTAAATGCTCAAATCTGCTCGAGGTTGTCTTTTTTTCTCCTTGGCCATGCTTTCTTTTTAATGCGGTTGTTGATGGTTAACTATGCAGAGTACTGGTGGAAGATCGCCTTTGTCCTTTGGCAGCGCAGAGCATTCAAGAGTGGCACGGATAGTGTGGCGGAGGCACGACTAAAACAGGGGACAAAATTCAGTTGTTGGATTACATGAATCAACGACGGGGAATGGTTCACAGGCGATATCGAGAAAGAATGGATGCAGACAAGTGAGAGTCGTTAGATCAGGGCATGACAGATCCAACGGTTATCGCACGAGAAAGGTGTGCGGACGTTAACAGGCGGGGCACAGTACGATGGGCGGAAAGCGGTTTCCCCACACCCCTCACAGGAGGCAGGTGGTATCCGTATGCGGGGGCGCAAGCACATTCAACGAGCGACGCGTGGTGGATGTGACAAGGTATAAACCACTTTTCCCGCAGGTTATTGCGTGCGCGGCTTGCGGGAGCGAGAGCAGCGTATATCATTGGATCGCGAGGCGGAGGATCGGACGACCAAGGCTTAAAGCACGTGTTTTGATTGATGTGACAGGGGAGGGCCTCGGCGGTAGCGCCCTTTTTATATGCGCGCGATTATAAAGGTTAAACTTCAGCGCTGGGGGGCTTGGCCGAAAAGGGGTTTACAGAGTTTTGGAGGCAAAACGGAGAAAAATAGGGGTGGCGGGAGTTATAAGGGTATAAAGCAAATGAAGGGGGAAGGATAAAATGAACAGCTGCGAGCTCCCTTTTTACAAAAAACACACGGCCACGGTGTCTTTGACCCAGCAAATACTGAATTATATAGTAGAGCTAACAATTGTATGCGAGGCACTCTAAGAGGAAGTGATTTTCATCCTCGATGTTCATATTCTCATATATATGGCAAATCCTTTCCATCCTTGGTGTTTTACGAACGGCCCAACGACCCGTTTCACTATGGAGCTCATGAGAGTTTGTTCTAATCTTGGCTATATTAATTTTCTTCTTTGAGCTAGTTAAAACATAGAGATACTTTTGATCTTCTAGGGTGGGGTTGATGACCTCCTTATAATATCTTAATTTTCTTTTAGCTGCTAAATCTTTCTCACACCACATTTTTTCTTTGAACTTAGAAGTAACAATATTTTTAATGTTATTAATGTTTTGCAATGCAACATTCTCATCGATCTCCCAATGGTTTAACCAGGCCCTGGTGTCTTTATACCAACCTCGTTTGAGCCTTAGGTGGTTTTGGCTGGAATTTAAAGCTAGCTTAGGAAGTCTATGGTCTCCTATGTTATTGAGTTTGTGCTTGTACAACAGAAGCCTAGTCATATCTAGGCTCTCGATAGGGGAAAGACCCACCTCTATAAGGAGAACGGGATAGGGTGTATTGATTTTAATTTTGAGGTTATATGTTATAAACCGCTTTTGGATTTGCTCAATCTTTCTCCAGGATTCTCTAGAGATGCTGCAACCCCAAAACCCACATCCATATAAGATAACAGTAGTGACTAAAGTTTCAAAGAGGAACTTCTTTCTATCCCACATTACAAGTTTGTCATTTTACAATTATTTTCAAGACCAAAATAAGCTTTCCGCCCCCCGTTAATCCTTTTCTCAATGCTATAGTTCCAATTTAGCTTGTGATGAATATCAATTCCTAGGTACTTGTAAGAAGACACTTCCTCCAAGTTACTATTGTCATACATAAAATTAGCGTAAGTGTCCTTCTTGGATTTGATAATAATAACTTTTGTTTTGTCAGTGTTAATAGTCATACCCATGGTAGCGCAGAAATCCTTAAGAAGTCTAAGTTTCTTATCAAGATCATATGGGCACCTTGCGAGAAGAACAATATCGTCAGCATAGAGAAGAAGGATGATGACTATCCTAGCTAAGATCGTGTCAGCACAACCTACTTCCTTTAAAAAACCTTCTAGCTTATTGATGTAAATGCCAAATACGATAGGGGAGAGGCGGCAACCTTGTTTAACTCCGATATTACACTTAATATCTTTCGACCACCCCTCATTTCTCTTTAACTTGGCAATTACATTCTCATATAACCTTATAATGGCAGCTCTCAACTCGAAAGGAACCTTTAGCTCTTCTAATCTATTCCATAGGTTATTTCTAGGAATCGTATCAAAAGCCATTCGAAAGTCCACAAAGCAACAAAAGAGATTGGATTTATCATTGCAGCATTCCTCCACAATGATCCTAAGTGTAATGAGGTGGTCCATTGTTGACTGTTTCCTTCTAAAACCCACTTGGCCTTTAGCTCGCTTACCTTCACTTTCAAGCCATATGCTCAACCTTTTTTCCAAAATAATACCATATAACTTGGCTAAGAGAGGGTCGATCATAATTGCCTGATAATTAGAGGGGTTATTTGTATCCCCACTTTTAAAAATAGGGATAACGAGGCTCTGAGTCCATGGTTTAGGGAACCCTTGCTTGACCGCTTGATTGAAAAACTTGTGGATGTGGGGGATGAGGACAGGACCTCCAATTTTGAAGATTTTCGCATGATAACCTTGAATGTCCTTAGATTTTCCATTTTCGAGGCGTTTAACCCCAAAATCAATGTCTTCTAATGAGAAAACTTCTTTCATTGTGAGCAGGGTTTCAAAGTTATCCATGACATTTGGATATTCATAAAGTTTTTTAAGATAGGAATTTTAGTCGTGTAAAGCAATTTTATTATTATCATTAGTTTTCCTAGATATAATCTTCCTCCAGAATTTCTTAGGAGCTACCTTAGAGAGGTGTAAGATATTCTCTTGTCTTTTACGAATATACTACCTTTTTTTCCTATTAGTTAGGGCTTTGTATATTTTTATGTTGCCAATTTTAAGAGATTCATCAACAGCTTCTTTAATTTCTCTCCTTGCACTTTTACAATCTTTGTCATACCATGGGTTGGTTTTGCTATTTCTTTTATCACTTTAAACTTCAATTGAGAACTTGTTAATAGAATATGAGAGGGTTGTAGTAAAATTATGATAGAGGTCTTCTATGTTGTCTATAGTAGATAAAGGAAGCAAATTAGTTTTAATTCATTTAGAAAGAGATCATTTTTATTTCTATCAAAGATTAAGTTCTTTTGGCTATAAGGATTATCTTCTATGGGATCTCTATGCATGAGAAAATTGAGAGCTATAAGTAAAGGCCTATGATCAGAGTCAGGCTCGTGGTCATTTAAGATGTCAAAATTTATTATTCCGTTGTATAAAGGGAGATAAAAAATAACATAGTCTACCACGCTTCTACCAAGCCCATGGATGCAGGTCATCTGGCTAGAATTGGGCCACTTCTTTAGGCCGTTGCAAATTATGAGATACTGAGCACTATAGAGCTTGACTAGCTCCGACCAAAATAAATTCTCCCCAAAGTCTTCAGAGCTCCTTTTATACCAGCTAGCGAGAGTATGGTCTTCGTCTAACCAAAGAGGATTAGGGTTGGACTGATTGCCTAGAAGAATAGCTTGGTTGCTTGAAGTTCGAGCATTAAAGTCACCCATTAAAAGGACATTACCTTCATTCCTTAGGCTAGAAATATCATTCTCTAAACCATTGTAAGGACTATTTTTATCTAGATTCTTTTTCTTATAGAAGTTAGAATTGATGGGGGGAAAGTAACGGATTGCTATGTAGGTCCTTTTATCATTAATGTGAGTAATCTCTATCCAACTATATTGGTTGTAAGGGTCATTTTTATAAATCTTAGCATGGGGAGAGATGTTCTTCTTAATGTAACAAGCTATATCCCCAATGCCTCTACGGGAGGATTGCTTGTTCCAGGTAGACCATAGTGCAAAGCCATCTATGTTAGAGATCTTAGATTCTTCATGCTCCCAAGTTTCAACAAGCAATATAATATCAACATCATTAGAGATTCAACTTAGCTTGGGGCCTTTGTTCCATGGAAAGCCCCGACAGTTCCAAGAAAGAATTCGGAGCATGTTGAATTGCTATTTATTACTATATTTTTGGTTTCTATCTTGAATAATGGCTTTTCTATTTTTGATTATTGCCCATTTTCCTTCCTTCCTAGCTTCTTTTACTTTTTGAACCTCCTTCCTTAATTCTGCTTGATCTCCTCGAATGAGATCTTCATTTATAAATATTCCCGTTCTTTTTAGACTTGAGGTTTTACTAAGTATGTTATACTTATGGTCAGTAGAGCTCACCTTTATTCAGATGAACCTTCCTTTATTCTCACTTAGTTTCTCTAACCTTGTTGCTTCTGTGAGACAAGTTGTTTCAATTTGTAATCTATCATGTAATTATGTTTGTGCTATGGCTAAAGTATCCTCGTCTACTTCCTTTTTCAAACCGAAGGTTATGTTCAAGGCCCTTTTGATACGTCTATCAATTTTCTCATTTCATCTTTAATTGGTTTGATATCTAATTTACCTGCCACACTATTAGGGTGAGGCAGCTATTAACTTTTTCTTCTGGTTCTTTAATCTTGTAATTCATTTTAAGACTCTCTAAAGTATCAACATCTCTTTTCTCGGATGTTTGATTCGTATCTTGGTTTTGTTTTTCTGTAACTTGCAACCTAGTCTCTATAGCCATTCTAAAATTATTTTTATTTTCACCACAAATTTATCAAACATAATAAAGAATTAAATTCTTAATATATAATAATTTTTTTAATTTTACATTTAATAAAAAAAATATATATATCAAAAATTTGATAAATCTATGATTAAAAAAAAAAACTAATAAAATGAATCTCTATTAATTCATGCTTATATTAATTTAACATAAATTAAAGTAACTCCAAAAAAATTCAATATTGGAATGGAAAAATAATTAAATGTAAAATCATTTAGAAAAATGCATTATCTATTCAATTTTTAATACAAAATAATAATAATAATAATATCCCCGGATGCGGGTGGCGGGACAGCAACAAGGGGCATGCCACATGCCATGCATGGGCTGCCCCGTGTAAACAATACGGCCCCCATATGAAGCCGTCAGCCAGCGTATTATCCCTCTGCTGCGTTTAATGAAGTTAATGGTGAGGGCGGTAGGTTTATGGGGTTGCACAGGGCACTTAATGCGCGCCTGTATCGAGAGCCTGAGGCAGAGCATAACAACAGCGATGGAGGGTGCAGGGAATGTATGTCGGGTGATTTTGAGGAGAGAAAGAATTGCAGAGAGCCGAGGCGATGGCAGCTCCATCCACTTCAGCGTCGGGTGTCTGGTGATTGCTATCGCGGCCATAGCCTCTCTGGTTGCTGGTCCTGTAGCCGGAAGCACTTGGCTCAATTGCTGGGTGAGAACCGGAATCGGTCCACCGGGCCACCAAGGAGCGGGTTTCAGAGGGGAAATTGGGCACCAGAGAAAGAGTTGGGAGGTTACTGGTTCAGTCTTCGACTCCACGCCCACCTGCACTCAAACAAGAGCAGAGTCAGGTTCTCCATGGCAAGACTCCGTCAGCGACAGCCGTGCAGAAGAGGTCCAGCTAGAGGCTCTTCCTCGCGAGCTCCAGCAGTGGATGAGCATCACCACTGCTGTTGCTGCTACTGCCATCGAAGAGCCAAAGCCACTCCACTTCCAATTAGCCAGTTTTTGGAGGTTGGAAGTGCTGATGAGAACAAATCAGAACTTCCCTCCTTTGGCTCAGCGATTTTCACACTGCCGAGGACGGAGAGCTACCCAGGGCTTAGTGCCCACGTCTCAATTATGTTCACCAGAACTCTGGAAGGAAATGGGGAAACTGCCCCTCAAGACCTGCAGAAGAAGCAAGCAGAGGGCAAAGGCAAAGAACTCGTCCAAGGATCACCGGAGGCAGGGGAACACAGCTCCGCTTTGGAGCCACCAGCGTCTGAGGCTGGTCAGCATGAGTCGTTTCCTCCGGTGGGACCAGCCCCTCAGGGGATTGATGACGAGACATGGCGCAAGATGTGGGATACACCAGAGGGAGAAGGCTGGGCGTACATCGTGGAGGATCCCAGCCTTGCTGAAGAAGCTGACGCCTTCTTTGCGTCCCTTCCCTCTTCCTCAACTCAGCGAAAAGATCAAAAATGACACGGGTAATTCTCTCTTGCGCTTTCGTATTGATGGCTGGAAGTGGTTGCCTACCTATTCGCCTGCTGTTTTTTGGTTTGGAAGCTGGTCGGGTCTCATGTTCAATGGGTCAATTCCCAATTTCAATTTTGTCGGGCTGCTCAGTCATATCCCTCTGGCAATTCGCCCCTGCGTGCGCAGTAATGTTTTGAGCCCGATGATGGTTAAAACTGGTTCTGCTTATGAGGTCTGGTGCTGCCCCTGCGTGGGAGCGTTATATCAGGGCTTGGTCAGTTTAATTTTGTGAAGGCTTTCCCGGTTTGGGAGACCTCAGAATTTTGTTTTTTGGTTCCCAGAGAGCTTTCAGAAGCCCTGGAAGACTTGCCTCACAGTTTGTAATTTTGGTTTGTACAGTTAATATATGAATTAGATAGCCTTTACGTAGAAAAATAATAATAATAATATATTTAAAAATACAATTAAAATAATAAAAAATTATACATTCATTAATTATATATATATATAATTATTTTAGATTTATTTTTATTTTCACCACTAATATATCAAACATAATAAAAAAATTAAATTTTTAATATATAATTTTTTGTTTTAGTTTACATTTAATTAAAAAATTTATATGTTAAAAATTTGATTTTCTCAAAAGCTTAATAAATCCATAATTAAAATAAAATAAATCTATATTAATTGGAGTTGTGTTTAGTGTTACTATTTGGAAGTTTTTTCAGTGGATTTTTCTGATTTTTCTGCTGTAATATCAGAAATTCATTGAAATCACAAGATTGATGGGTAAACCCTTCACAATAGAAGCCTCCTAGAGGTTTTTCATGGTGTTGAATCCATATATATAGTAAAAAAACTAGTTTAAATAACACAAATCAAAATTTCACCTCAATTTTTTCCACAAATTCCGACAAAAAAAATCCAAAAAATCATACTATAAACAAGTCCCTATTAATTTATACTTTTATTAATTTAACATTAAAGTAACTCGGAAAAAATTATCCTATGCATATATAGCGCAACTAATAAATCAATGAAAGGGGAATACAGTTCCTGCAACTATTAAATCAATAAAATCGAAATTTACAATGTCGAAAACTTGATTGTCACGTGCACGAAGGAGACCACCATGTCAAGAGTCGGTAGCGGGTCACCGTGATCGGTCTCGGTTTAATGGAGACAGAAGCGTACGCAGCAGGAAAGATGTCCTCTTCCAAGCAGGTTGATTGTGAATTTATGAATTTTTCCGTGTTTATGTCTTCTTCCAAGCAAGTTAGGTGTGAATTTATTATCATTTGTACTATTTATAAGGCCCATAAAAATGGATTTATGGTTGATATATTTCGAGTTAAAATTTCATATAAAATAATGACATATATTTATATCAATCACTCTAAGTTTCAATATCGTACTCATTGGCATATTCTGCAGGTCGAAAAACCCCTTCCGGACGCGAGTGTCCAGAGTCGACGAGGCTTTAAGGAGAATGAATATACACTTCGAATTTTACAAGGGCATTTGATTCTTTGGCGTATTCTGCAGGTCGAAAAACCCCTTTCGTACGCCCGTGTCCAGAGTCGACTAGGCTTTGGGAAAATGAATGTACGCTTTGATTTTTACAGCGGGATTTGATTATAGAAGCACCTCCTTCTATGCGATTACGTCTGCTCAGACCGGGGCGGGACACGCAGAACGTGGGTATGGCGATGGCGATGAAACATGATTTAATGGGAAGCGTTTTAATTATCCTCTCTCTATGTACACTTATACGCTTCGCAGCAGCTGACCCAGAGACTTCTATCGTTTGGAGCAATTGTGGGGAGAGCGGCAATTCTACATATCGAAACGGTAGCGCGTTTCAGCTTAATCTAAACAAGGTTTTGGATTCACTGGTGAATAATGTTTATGCCACCGGATTCAATACCTCTAGAGTTGAAAGTCAAAGCAACAATAGTACTGTTTATGGGCTTGTGCAGTGCAGGGGAGATTTAGATTCCTCGGATTGCGAGAAGTGCGCATCCACGGCCAAAGCGGACCTTGTTCAGGTTTGCCAAAACACTTCTGGATTCATTCAACTAGACGGCTGCTTCTTGCGTTACGACGATCATAACTTTTACAATGACATTGAGAGTAGGAACCTCGCTCAGCCAATAAGTGTTCTATGCAACACTGGGAACAGCACTCAGCCAAAGCAGTTCACAAATACCGTGACAGCCCTGCTCTCGAACAGTACCGCTGAAGCTCAACAGAACGCCAAACTGTTCTCCGTAGATTCAGTCGCTGGCTCTTCTAATGCATCGCAGATTATTTATAGCTTAGCACAGTGTTGGAGAGATTTGTCCCGGACAAGCTGCGGGTCGTGCCTGACTGATGCCGTACAAAATATATTCAAGTGCCAACCTGGAGCTCTGGGCGCACAATTCGGATCTCAGAACTGCTACTTGCGTTATGAGGTTTATGAATTTTATAATGCTCCTGTTGTATCGCTGCCCCCAGCGGAAAGTCCTCCCGCATCCTCCGGTAATTTTTTTCTCGAGGAATACACGGGTGTTGTGGCTGTGGGGCTTCGTTTATTTCTATTTAACTAAAACATAGCTTACTGGTTACTGACAGCTTTTTCTGTAAATTCGCAGAAGGAAAGACACCTAGCGTCTTGGGTATAAGTCTGGGGGTAGTATTAGCCGCTGCGTTTGTATTAATTGCAGTCATAGGCCTTTGGAAGTGGAATATTTGCTCCCTTCTGAAACCTCCGGAAGAGATTTATCGAATCGGAGGTACTGAACTTGCAGCTAACTTACTCATTTTTAAGGACATAAGATGCTTCTGATTACGTTGTGTGCAAGATAAATAGACACCTTGTAATTGTTTTCGCAGGTGGGGAAGAAAATTCTATCTTAGGGCCGAGCATAACGAATCCAGAGCTGATTTTCAAGTACGAAATTCTGAGAGAGGCTACCTCCAATTTCAAACTAGAGAACAAACTTGGAGATGGAGGTTTTGGATCCGTCTATAAGGTGAGAACTTAATATCTCACAGTAAAATAAATTAGATATTCGGAAATACCAACACCTACTAAAATTCAAGGAAAAAAGCAAGATTTTGAAGTTTGTCTATCTGCAGGGGGTTCTCCCTGATGGCAGAGTGGTTGCAGTTAAACGGCTCTATATGGGTACAAGGCATGCAGATGCTGAATTTCTGAATGAAGCGAATCTGATCAGTCGTGTTCAACACAGAAATCTAGTGAAATTGCTTGGTTGCTCAGTTGAAGGCTCAGAAAGGATACTAGTTTACGAATACCTTCCGAACAGTAGTCTTGACAAGTTTCTATTCGGTTTCTACTCCTCCTTAATCCCTTGATGGTTCTTGCATTCGTTTGCTTTTATATGTAGCTTGCAGGTAATAAATTTACTGTCTGTGATCCATTGCAGATGCAACGAAACGTCATCTACTTGACTGGAAAGAGAGGTATGAAATCATTGTTGGAACTGCACGTGGTCTGGCCTATCTTCATGAGGAATCTCATATCCGGATCATCCACAGAGATATTAAAGCCAGCAATATTTTGTTAGATGATAAACACAGACCCAAAATAGCAGACTTTGGGTTAGCCAGGTTCTTTGCAGAAGATCAGAGCCACGTCAGCACTCGGGTTGCAGGAACTTTGTAAGAATTTTAATTGTTTCAATAAGTTACGGACGTACATGAATCAATTAGAACTCATATATCTGAATATGGATGATATTGTTTTGAGGTGGCTATGTTATGGAGATTTGATTGCGTATGAAACCGTGCAGAGGTTACATGGCCCCTGAGTACGCCTTACGTGGACAGTTGACAGAGAAAGCAGATGTATTCAGTTTTGGAGTGCTTCTACTTGAGATTATCAGCGGAAGAAAGAATCAGAGTTCGGATGAAGACATGGAGTTTCTCATCGAAGGAGTATGGATTATGTCGATGTCATCTTTCGAATCTAAATTTTCTCAATTCTTTTTATAGTGTTACATCCATTGCTAACAAAAGTTTTTATTTGACGAAGCAGACATGGAGACTATATACTACAGATAGAGCTTTAGAAATTATGGATCCCACATTGGAGGGCAGTTATTCCTCGGAGGAAGGGATTAGAGTGATTAGAATCGGTCTTCTATGCACGCAAGCAGCAGCTGCGTTGCGGCCTTCAATGTTCCGGGTGGTGGCGATGCTGACTAGTGAGACCGAACATCCTCCTTCGCCCACAAAGCCTGCTTTCATAGATCTGGATATCGCGGACGGACCTCACAAAGCTAAACGTGGTAAAGTAATTGATCCGGACAAAACATCAAGCAGTACAGGAACTACTTCTACGACACCTTCTGAAATTCATTCTGTAGCTGCCGATCCTTCATCAGGCACTCTGGAGCCGAGGTGAAAATAACGCGATGCCTCCCGCCATTATCGTTACCATGTCAGACATCATTAACTTCTCAGTAATTGTTGAATCGTTTTTAAATCTGGCAATTCAGCTTATATTTGTGTACAGTTACCAAGTTTGAATTATAATCACGCAATGCCTCTTGGCATTATCGCATACCTTGTCAGACCGAGTTATCTTCTCAGTAATGGTAGTATGGTATTTAGATCTGGGAATTGTCTACATTTGTGTACCGTTACCAAGTTAGAATTCGGATTCGAATTGTTGCGATACGATAAAATCCGAATTCGGATTCGAATTGATGCGATACGATAAAATTTTAGATGAAAATCATTTTTTCCTGAAATCAATTCTAAAAAATTTGACAGTCTACATCTTAAACATTTAAATATTTATAATTTTTTTTTTAATAGATAGATCATTTATATGCTCTCTAGTATAAAAAGATATAAACAATTAAAAAAACAAGTCTCATCACTAACAATTAAAAAAACAAGTCTCATCACTTGCTTTTTTTGATTTTTTGATATTTGGAATTGATTTACAAAACTCTCACCGGTATTATAAGAGAGGTAAAAATCACGCAATGCCTCTTAGCATTATGGTATACCCTTTCAGATCTTCTCAGTAATAGTAGAATGGTTTTCAAATTTGGGAATTGTTTTCTTACCATTATCGTACACCCTTTCAGATCTTTTGAGTAATAGTAGAATGGTTTTCAAATCTGGGAATTGTTTACATTTGTGTACAGTTACCCAGTTAGAATTCGGTTTCGAATTCATGCGATGCGATAAAATTTTAGATGAAAATCAATTCTAAAAGAATTGACAGTGTACATCTAAATATCTATATTTTTTCAATTTTTTTTTTTTTTCATTTCTTTCCATTCATTTGGAATTTAAATAATTTCTAATATTTTGATTAACATATCATTTTGGAAACATTTCAAAATGTTATTTGATTAACCTATCATTTTGGAAAAATTTCAAAATCTTATTTTTTAAAATTTAAATCTAAAATGTCTTCTTAGCTTCAAAACCGATTTAAAATGATTTTATAATTGATACATATTAAAATTTCTTTTTTCAAAAACTTATATATTAAAAATTACTGCATGATATAAACATATTCCAAAAATCAACATATTCCAAAAAACCAATCAGGCCCATTTAAAATGATTTTATAATTGATACATATTAAAATTTCATTTTCCAAAAACTTGTATATTAAAATTTACTGCATGATATAAACATATTCGAAAAATCAATTATCCTTATATGGTATGCTCACTTTCCGGGTTCAGCTCAAATTCTTTGCTCTCTTGTTGTTTCAGCTTTCTAGGCCCATTTGGTAACACTGAAACTGAAAAATACTAATATTTCGAAGCCCATAAGGCAACACTGGAATTGAAACTGATTAGTTGCCATTTCCTACGCTCTGCCATTTCCTACACGCAATCCGGCCGCCATCTATTTTGTGTTTAGAGGGCCACTTCATGAATTCTCTGCGGCCAAATTAACAAATCCTCCTCGTGGATCAATAATGAATCATTGATTTTCGATAGGCTGATCCACAGCCATTTATACTGTGCCATATCGAATTTTATCGAATTATTTTATATTTGAATCGTATAGTTGAATCTCTTTTATTTTTTCGAGGAAGTAAATTTGGTACCTATGTTGCACTTCTCCATAGAATTTATTAAGATTTAGACTTTCAATATTGAATACAAGAGCTGCAGGCAGCCGGAGTCCCTGCCGGGTATGAAAACAATTAATAAAACATAAGGTGTATTTGTTTCCTCTGTCCACATAGTTGTTGCAGATGTTTGGAGCGCTAATGATCAAATACATACTGCCATATACCAGTAGAAAAGGGCAGGATCTAAATCCTTCGTTAAAACTTGGTTCCTCTGTCCACTTAGTTGTTGCAAATGTTTGGAGCGTTGATGATGAAATACATACTGCCATATACTAGTAGTATACCAGTAGAAAAGGGCAGGATCTAAATCCTTCATTAAAACTTAAAAGAGACAAATCTTTCTCATGCAAAAGAACTGAACATAAATCCTATGGTTATATTGTTATTACTACTAGAAGTTTTTGGAAGTTCCAAGACAGTCATCCTGGTTCAAGGATTTAGAAAAGACGGCCTCAATCCTTTTTCAAAGAGGATTGAGTAGCATAGACAGCTGCAACAGCAAGCATTGATGTGTTTTATTTGATCATTATGTCATGTAGCAAACACATCTCAATCAAGAAGATGGCCGAATTTTACATTTGAAGCATCCTGACAATATATTAAATGACTTACCAGTGACGATATATTAAATGATTTACCAGTGCATCAGAGATTTATTATTAGGACTACAATGAAGAAAATATTAAAGCAAGTAGAATGCTATATTTTCTAGGCTGTTTTGAAAGAAAATTTCATAAATGCACCAGAACATTATTCCAAAAATCTAACAGATGTGGTGGGGCGCTGAAACGTGAAGCTAAAGAAAGTTCACGAAAATTCTAGAAATTAATGATTCTTGACCTGCTTGAAGAAAGTTCAATTTTTTAAATTAGATGACCTCGAGGACCCTCGCATGAGAGCCACGTGCTTCTTCACTCCATCTCCATCATATATCATGCAAGTTCTGCACCATGCCACGTTAAGGACAGAAGCCTTTAGCCAGTAGACATTCACTAGAAGCCTTCTTTAGCCTTTCTTTCAAAAGACAGGGGCTTATAAACAAGCATAATCTTTAGCCTTTCTTTCAAAAGACAGGGGCTTATAAACAAACAGAAGCCGCCTGTCACCTTCTGCATTTGCCTTAACATTCTTTATTTAACTATCCGTATCTTTCATAAGTTGTCCCATAGCACTAGGGTAGAAGCCCCTGTTGGGATGGAATGAAGGAACGGTTTATTACAGGATGGAAGTGAAGGTGCCAACAGATCTCCCGAACGTGAATCCATAACCCCACGATATAAGTGACCCACTGAAAGGGAACAGTGGCAGTCGCATCAAGCATATGGCGCGCTACAGGTATACCCAACTACCGTAGCATTCTCTACTCCAGAAAGCCAAAACTCTGCCCTTATTCTATAGTGAGGAATCATTTTCCTTTATATAGACCCATGCAAGGAGATATGCCCATACTGGGGACTCTTCCTTCATCCTTTTTGCTAGGCTAGGGCAGGCAAAGTGACACGCAAGAGACCCACGAATAGCACTACCCTTGTGCTTTCTTCTTCCATACTAACTCATACATATTGGTATGGAAATAAGGGCTACTGAAAGAACTAATATGTCTCTACTGGTAGACCTGCAACTACTACTTCTAGCTTCTGAATTGCAAGCGAATGACACACAAATGATGTATTTGAACCTACTTGAAAGGGTAGGAAACCCAAATCCAACTGGATGCCAGAGAACCAACGACTGAGCTAGCAGGCCGATTCCCTGAACATTACTTAAAAATATTCTATTTCAAGAAGAAGGCCAAGGCAAAGCAATGTTAAAATTGTAATTTTACGCCGCACGGTGGTTTTTGAAAACCATCCCGGTCTCCCCGCACCGCTCTTGGCAAAGACTGTACGAGCAGGAGGAGGCTCCGAACACATTCACACTCCGCCACACGTCCCATGTACGAACGCCCAAAAACCACTTTCCCCGGACGGTAAAAGTCGTTTGGTTTGCCGGAGGAGGGTGTGCGAACCACGTCGGATCATCTGGGCGCTCAATCACAGCCGTTGACTTCCCGAAGGTGCACTGCCCGCGTCAAATCAATTTTTGAGTGAAGTGGAAGTTTTTTCCCGTTGACCGCCGTAGTGGAATTTATGATTTTAATGTGTTTGTCGTAGTTTTTGGTGAGGCTTTTAATATGTTATGGGCATACGTCCAATGCCTTTAATTTTAGTTATGGGCATGTGTTTAATTTTAGTTATGGGCATACGCCCCATTTTTTTAATATATGTTTTTCATATATCGTTATGTAAGTTAGGTGTTAAGAAGTTTTTTTATGTAATAGAGGTGTGGTTGCGTAGTATGTTGTGAGTGTGGTGGCTACGCACGAGTGTGCGATTTATCTTTTTGTATATGCATAGCAGTGCTGTAATGATGGCCTGGCAATGAAAAACACAGGAATGTTTTTGAAGCTGTTTATGTAATATCCATAGCAGTGGAAAATCTGTGACTGCAACAGAGTTTTTTTTGTGAATCCCTCTTTGCACAGAGGATGAAATTTGTATCAGTCTTTCAGTTTTAAATTAATAGAAATGTGTTTGTGACTGTGTAATGGTGTCTTTTGAGTCATTTTGGTTTTAAGAGGTTGTCTACGAAAGATCCTGGACAGAGTAAACAGAGCATTGTCTCTGTGGTGAATTTTATTTGGTTTTTGGTATTTTCTTCATTGAAAAATACCCAACAGTGGTATCGGAGCAAGTTTAGGCTCTTTAAAGAAGTTAAAGAAGCTGAAGGGAGAAGGTTGTTGCTGCAGCAAAACCCCTCAGGTAGACAGAAGACTCAGACAGCGAAGGATTCAGGTATTCCCCAAAAGCATTTCTCTTGTTATTGCTGAAGACAGTCAGTTTTAAAAAAAAATCACAGTCAAGGATTTAAAACCATAGTTCAAGATGCAAGGAATGGCAAGCACAAGCATGGGTATGTTCAACACCCAGCTCCCACACTTTAATGGGAAGAATTATGATTACTGGTCAATAACCATGAGAGCTTTATTTGCCTCTCAAGATTTATGGGAAATAGTTGAAGATGGTTTTGAAGAACCAGCAGATGAAAATGAGTTCAATGCACTAACTCAGGGAGAGAGAGATCAGCTGAAGAGCAATAGGAAGAAGGATGCAAAGGCCATTTTATTGTTGCATCTAGCAGTAGACCAGAGTATATTCCCAAGGATAGCAGCAGCTACAACATCACATGAAGCATGGCAAACTCTC
Organism: Pinus tabuliformis; assembly: GCA_031772625.1. Taxonomy (NCBI): domain Eukaryota; kingdom Viridiplantae; phylum Streptophyta; class Pinopsida; order Pinales; family Pinaceae; genus Pinus; species Pinus tabuliformis. Next base: position 649,980,239 of record CM062818.1, on the reverse strand, counting down.
AAGACAGCCTATCAAGGCATGGAGAGAGTGAAGACAGCAAAATTGCAAATGCTGAGAAAGGATTTTGAAAACTTGAACATGAAGGAGTCAGACAACATTGAATCATTCTTCACTCATGTGATTGGTGTAATCACACAACTGAGAACTCATGGAGAAACAATTGAAGATAGAAGAATAGTGGAGAAAATATTGAGGGTCTTACCCTCAAAGTTTGATGCCATAGTCACCACCATTGAAGAGACAAAGGATCTCTCAAAATATTCAGTTGATGAGCTACATGCATCACTGATAACTCATGAGCAGAGGTTGAGTAGGAATGAAAACTCATCCCTTGAGCAAGCCTTCAAGACCCAGATGTCCTTTGGAAGAGGAAGAGGTCAAGGAAGAGGAAACCGAAGAGGAAGAGGCAGAAGCCAGAACAGAGGTGGAAGGAACAGCCCAGCAAATGCACAAGGAAGAGGCAACAATACAAATCAGAACCAAGGTCAAGGCAGCAGCCAACAAAGAGATCAGTATCAGGCTCAAGGACAAAGGTATGATAAATCTAATGTTCAATGCTATTATTGCAAAAAGTATGGACATTATGCTAGTGATTGTAGAAAGAAACAACATGATATGAACAACAGACAAAATGCAAATGTTACAAGAGAAAACAACAGTCAAAATAATGTCCTGTTAGCTTGTAACATGGCTGAAACTCATAGTGAGGACATATGGTTTTTAGACTCAGGTTGCAGCAACCATATGACAGGGAATATAGCCCTCTTTTCAGCCTTAAATCAGAATTTGAAATCAGAGGTCACACTAGGAACTGATAGTAAAGTGTCTGTTATGGGAAAAGGGGAGGTAAAAATATTCACAAAACAAGGAGAAAAGAAAACCATAGCAGATGTCTACTATGTCCCCGGAATGAGATGTAACCTATTGAGTGTTGGACAGCTTATCCAAAAGGGTTACAATGTTTATTTTGTAAATGATGTGTGCACCATCATGGATATACCACCCAGCAAAAGATGCATTGCTGAAGTGAAGATGACAAAGAACAGGATGTTCCCTCTCCGGATCAGGGCAGATTTGAAAAACAAAGGAGAAATTGCAGCAGTCACCCAAGAGGCCTTCCAAAGCGTGCCAAAGGATGAGAACTGGTTATGGCACTTGAGATTCGGGCATCTAAATTTTGGAGGTCTAAACTTATTGAGCAGAAAAGGAATGGTAAAGGGATTACCATTGATAGAGAAGCCAGACAGCCTTTGTGAAGGTTGTATATTGGGCAAACAACATAGAGAGAGTTTTCCATCAGGGAAAAGTATAAGGGCAAAGGCACCCTTAGAGACTATCCACTCAGATTTGTGTGGACCAATGCAAGCTCCATCATTAGCTGGCAGCCTATATTTCTTGACATTCATTGATGATTTTACAAGAAAGACTTGGATATATTTCCTCAAGAACAAAAGTGAAGTCTTTGAGAAATTCCAAAACTTCAAAGCACTAGTGGAGAACCAAAGCGGGCTGCACATAAAAGTATTGAGAACTGATAGAGGAGGTGAGTATATCTCAAATGAATTCCTAAAGTTTTGTAGAGAAAATGGAATACATAAACAGTTCACAACTCGGTACACCCCACAACAAAATGGAGTTGCTGAAAGGAAGAACAGAACCATCATGGAGATGGCAAGGAGCATGTTGAAGGCAAAGCATTTGCCAAATGAGTATTGGGCTGAAGCTGGACATTGTGCAGTGTATATTCTGAACAGGTGTCCTACAAAGGCAGTCATGAACAAAGTGCCAGAAGAGGCATGGAGTGGGAGAAAGCAAGGAGTCACCCACATGAGAGTTTTTGGGTGTGTGGCCTATGCACACATTCCAGATAAACTAAGGAGGAAGTTGGACAGCAAAGGGGAGAAATGCATCTTCATTGGATACAGTGAGGAATCCAAAGCCTACAGGCTGTACATTCCATCTACCAAGAAGTTCTTTGTCAGCAGGGATGTTCAATTCATTGAAGAGGAAGCTTGGGATGGAAGCATAGAGAAAACAATGAATGTTAAAAACTGTTTGTCTCATGATGAGGATGAAGAGGAAGTGGCTGAAATGAATCCCCAAACAGCAGCACCAACACAAGAACAGCAAGGTACACCATTGAGGATAAATGAGAGTGCTTCTCCAAGCACACCACAAGGAGGAAATTCAAGTGTATCTTCAAGCACTTGCACACCAAATGAAAGAGGTAAGAAATTTAGAAATCTAAGTGATATTTATGATGAAGGAATGAATTCCTTATTTGCCTTGTATTGTCATGTTGATGATCCTATTCATTTTGAAGAAGCTATTAAAGATAGGAAATTGATAGAAGCTATGGATGAAGAGATGAATGCCATAGAGAGAAACAAAACATGGGATTTGGTTGAGCTACCAAAAGGCAAAGAAGTCATTGGTGTGAAATGGGTCTACAAGACCAAGAGCAATGCTGAAGGCAAGATTGAAAGGCATAAAGCAAGGTTGGTTGTCAAAGGCTACAAGCAGCAGTATGGGAGAGATTATGAGGAGACTTTCGCACCGGTTGCAAGAATGGAAACCGTGAGAGCAGTGCTGTCCATAGCAGCACAAAACAAATGGAAAGTCTACCAAATGGATGTGAAATCAGCATTCTTAAATGGAGTGTTAAAGGAAGAGGTCTATGTGGAACAGCCTCTCGGATATGAGAAGAAAGGTGAAGAGCACAAAGTGTGCAAATTGAAGAAAGCTCTTTATGGGCTGAAGCAAGCGCCAAGAGCATGGTACAGCAGGATAGATTCATATCTATTGGAGAATGAATTTGACAAATGTGAAGGAGAACCCACAGTCTAAATCAAGGAAAAGGATGGTAAAATTTTAATTGTTGTCTTGTATGTAGATGATGTTATTTCACTGGAAATGATATTTATCTTATTGAGAATTTTAAATCAGTCATGAAGAATGAATTTGAAATGACTGACATGGGTTTGTTGAGATACTTCTTAGGCATAGAAGTAGATCAAAATGAAAAAGGAATTTTTATATCTCAAGCAAGATATGTAAATCAAGTTTTGGGCAGATTTAAGATGGAAGAATGCAAGGCAGCAATCACTCCCACAGTGATGGGATTAAAGCTCAGCAGAGAGGACAGCAACAATGATTTTGATCCTAGTTTATACAAAAGCATTGTGGGCAGCCTTATGTATTTAACAGCAACTAGGCCTGATTTAATGTATGCTGTTAGTTTGATTTCCAGATTTATGGAGAGGCCAAAGGAGGCACATTGGCAGGCAACAAAGAGAATTTTGAGGTATGTCAAAGGTACCAAAATGTTTGGAATTCTATATCATGCCTCAGAACATTCAGATTTGGTTGGGTACACAGATAGCGATTGGGCTGGAAGTGTAGATGATCGGAAGAGCACTTCCGGTTATGTTTTTAATATGGGTTCAGGAGCCATTTCATGGGCTTCTAAGAAGCAGTCCATTGTAGCATTATCTACAGCAGAGGCAGAATATGTGGCAGCTACAGCAGCAGCATGTCAGGCAGTATGGATGAGAAGAATGTTGAGAAGCTTAGGCCAAGAGCAGGCAAAAGCAACAGTGGTCTTTTGTGACAATAGCTCAGCTATTGCCTTGTCAAAGAATTCAGTGTTTCATAAGAGAACGAAACACATCGACACAAGGTTTCACTACATCAGAGAATTAGTGAACAATGGAGAAATTGTCCTAGAACATTGCAGGACCCAGGAACAGGTTGCAGACATCTTGACAAAGCCACTGGTTCAGAAGAGTTTCGAATTTTTGAGAAAGTGTTTGGGAATGACCGAATGTGCGGCTGTTAAAATTAAAGGGGAGTGTTAAAATTGTAATTTTACGCCGCACGGTGGTTTTTGAAAACCATCCCGGTCTCCCCGCACCGCTCTTGGCAAAGACTGTACGAGCAGGAGGAGGCTCCGAACACATTCACACTCCGCCACGCGTCCCATGTACGAACGCCCAAAAACCACTTTCCCCGGACGGTAAAAGTCGTTTGGTTTGCTGGAGGAGGGTGTGCGAACCACGTCGGATCATCTGGGCGCTCAATCACAGCCGTTGACTTCCCGAAGGTGCACTGCCCGCGTCAAATCAATTTTTGAGTGAAGTGGAAGTTTTTTCCCGTTGACCGCCGTAGTGGAATTTATGATTTTAATGTGTTTGTCGTAGTTTTTGGTGAGGCTTTTAATATGTTATGGGCATACGTCCAATGCCTTTAATTTTAGTTATGGGCATGTGTTTAATTTTAGTTATGGGCATACGTCCCATTTTTTTAATATATGTTTTTCATATATCGTTATGTAAGTTAGGTGTTAAGAAGTTTTTTTATGTAATAGAGGTGTGGTTGCGTAGTATGTTGTGAGTGTGGTGGCTACGCACGAGTGTGCGATTTATCTTTTTGTATATGCACAGCAGTGCTGTAATGATGGCTTGGCAATGAAAAACACAGGAATGTTTTTGAAGCTGTTTATGTAATATCCACAGCAGTGGAAAATCTGTGACTGCAACAGAGTTTTTTTTGTGAATCCCTCTTTGCACAGAGGATGAAATTTGTATCAGTCTTTCAGTTTTAAATTAATAGAAATGTGTTTGTGACTGTGTAATGGTGTCTTCTGAGTCATTTTGGTTTTAAGAGGTTGTCTGCGAAAGATCCTGGACAGAGTAAACAGAGCATTGTCTCTGTGGTGAATTTTATTTGGTTTTTGGTATTTTCTCCATTGAAAAATACCCAACAAGCAAGGCGGAGAGAAGCAATAAAACCAACATGAATCTAAGACGAAAACCTAAGTCTGGAGGAAGGCGATGGCAGCAAGGTTATGGACAATAACCTTAAAAGGGTAAGCAGGATTTTGTTCTCAATTCATTTAGTTGGTTTTCTGCCTCAGGTTTGATATCAGGGACTAGACTAGATTGGCCGCTGGTAGCTGTGATGCTAGGCTATGTGCTATTAGTGAGACTCAGTAACCCCGGCTCCATCTATGCGGTGCTCCGTCTAAATGTGCTTACTTTTGAATTTGTCTAGTCAAATTATTAGACTAACTCAACACCCAACGATAATATGGTTGAAATATTATAGAATTTAGCGATGGTCAATTTAGCAAATATTTTGAAATCAAATCAAATGAACAATCACCAAATAAAATTTTGCAAGTACCCCATGCACTAACAATTTTTTAGTGGTCCCTGCACCACTGACGCCTCTACACAATTTATGAAATGCGACTTTCGATCGACGCCTTCCTCTGCACGCTTGCTTCAAATACAGAGTTGGACTATTACAAAAAAGGAACAAATGAGTTCTTATGTAATTTGTATTGCACACAAACATACAGATAGAACAACCAGATACTTAATACGGATTTTCTTCAACCCTTCTAATGGAAAATCTCTAAACCGTCTAACAGGTAGACTACGGCAAAAACACAGCCTTACTTTAAAATTGTAGTAACCAAATTGCTGTTAAAAAAAATCCAAACCTGTGTTAATGAGACTCCGTCGTTAGTTAATATCCCTTAAAGTCAATCTGACAGAGTATATTTATGGTCTTACATTTTAGATTGCTTAAATCATTTCTCCTAAAACGCCTGGAATTTGACATGTTCTTGGACGTTTCCCGAAAAGTATTTGACAGTTAAGTACATAAAAGTATTTGATAGGTGAATACAAATTTATACGTCGACATTTATTTGCATTAAAAATATGAAATTCACTATGAGCATAACAATAAATTCATAGATACTGATGATCGAAATTTTCATAAGCAGCATGGGAGGTCCGCCAAAGCCATGGCAGCCACTTTCGAAATGAAAATAAAAAGTTATATTCTACTACAGAGACCGGCCAAACTAGACAATTCAAAAATTTCTTGGGTCTTCGTGGAGGAAAAAAAATAGATAAAGAAACTTATAAATTCCAAGTTCGAGACATGAGTCTTAAAGGAAAAATAGAACATAGCTCGATATTCTTTTCACGAGGAGAAGTAATTGACAGTGCTTGAGACTTTGCTTTATCAGTTAGTTGGATTCCCATTTTCCCTATGCCTATACTTTGGTCAAAATTTGAGGACTCTTCACGAGAAGCATTGCATTTTTGTTCAATTTCAAGTTGTCACACCCTAGCAAAACCGAAGAAGTTGTGCTAAGAATTCTGACTTACCAACTTTACATCTTGCAGATGGATTCCTCTGTTGACATTGTCTAGTCAATGGCAAGAGAACATCAAAGCTAAAAGAGGAGTTTGGATATTTTAGTGAATGAGTTTTTCATATTTGCATTATGCCATTATATACATCATTTATTACTACAGGATATAAGGACATGGAACAATTTAACATGCTTACTCATCAAAGGTGGCAACATAGGCAGCTTAGGCAACATCTGTTGTATAAGAACCATAAATAGAGGAGAAAGCACTAGCGACATGGGCAAAGGCAGTATCTACCATAGGCATAGGCAATAGCACAGGAAATTTTTAATAATCATTTGAAGTTACCATTGGTGGTTCAACAGTTTCCACACCAGTGCGTGTATGTATAAATACTTAGACAAAAGCTTAGCTGGAATCCTAATCAGAATAGCAAAAAACTGGCCCATCATTTGTACATAGAAAAGGAACTGCTGAAATGCAAAAAACAGGTTTTTGAAACGCACCTAGACCTGGACTTGCGACGTTCATGAACCTCAGGAATAGTGTTCTTTGTTTATCAGGAATAGCATTCTTTGTTTTTGTCCCCTGTACCTGCTTCTGACTCCTTTACCTGTAGGTATCTTAGCTTGCCCATCTTAGTAATACACAAATATCTTAACCTGCCCATCTCATTAATACTCAAAAAATAATACAAAAAAGAATAGCTACACGGGAAAGATCGTCTAGAAGTAACTTATCCAACCGTCCAGAAGTAACATATCCAATAACATGTAACATGTCCAATAACATGTATTACAAGTGTCCATTAACATGTACTACACGCGGAGGAAGTAGTAGGATTGTCGTGAAGTAACATGCGCATCGATGGCGAATCTGGTATCAAGCTAAAAAAACCTTTGAACATGCTACATACAACTTATTAAAAACTACATACAACATTTTCCTAGACTTTGGATAAATATAAATTGTCACAATATTTTACATTGGGATGAGCCAAACCTGCCAAGCCTGCAATAAGAGGTCTATTTAATTTCAGCTGGAAACTTTCGTTAAAATTTAGATGAATAACGATATTGACTCAAAAACTTTGGTTAAACAATAATAAAGCCAAAATAAAATTGGTCAACGACTCAATTAATTGCCGGTCAACTATCTATCGATTGCTATAATCCTACTGAACGTCGGGACTAATAATGAGGTTTTAAATAAAATGGGGTCATTAAAGGCAGGGACTAACAATGAGGTTTTTAATAAAATGGGGTCATTAAGGAAGATACTTAGATTTCGTTTATGATTTTATTTAAATATTTCGTATTTTAAAGATTTTGGTTGTAATTGTTTCAAATTTATTTTTTGAGTTTTTATCCGAATTTAGTCTATAATTTTTTAATGAGAGGGTGTTTTTTTCTTATTTAAGATTCACTGTTTATTAGATAGTGTTATTGTTATTTAATATTTGTTGTGTATTAGATGGTTTTTTTGTTATTTCAAATTTGTTTTTGAATGTATAAATAGATTTAGCACTTTAAAAAATTTGTGGGAATTTTAATTGTGCAAAGTTTATAAATTAAACTTGTGTTTCCAACAAATTCTTGTAATATTCATAGCAAATTTGTCTAAAAATATATGTAGAAAAAATCTCTAAAAAATCATGCTAGTTTCATGTGGCTAAGCCTAAGTTCACTAGGAAAGTAGCCACCCGCTCTCTAAAAATCCTTTCCTAGAGTGATGTTTCTATCTTCAAGAGAAGGGAAGGCACAATTCCCCCTAATCTGGCCTTCCCTTGGTTATACATAGTCGGTGTTTGCATCATTTTTTTGTGGAGAATAGCAACTCCATCCCAATGTCGTGAGAGTGCTCAATAGCTTGTGAAAGGGAGGAACCTTTGGTTAATATTGAATAGTGGCCAGGTAGTGGGATCTAGTTCCTTGCGTTTACTTGTATTTAACAAAATCAATGCAAGATGTCAGACCACTCTTTGCACAACTTCTCCCCGAATCCTCTTGCATTATTCTATAGCCTTCATGGACAATTTGAGAAAGCATGAATATTTAAGTCCGTTATGCACTTAATAACCCAAGATCAATGATACCCTTGCATTCAGCTTATGAATTTATCAACTCCACTACCAATTGTGTGACCCCTCCATCTGAGTAATCCTCACAAAATTCCCTCAGTGTTCCTTGCATGCACGCTTACTTGGTTGGCCGACAACCTTACCCCCTTTGACTCCATTATAATCTCTCTTGGTTATCTTTCCTTTCAACAAAATACCTAGGTGAACATCAAATTCCTTCAGTGCACCCTCACACCTAGTAGTTTTATCATCCTTTCTACCAAATGTCCCACAATGTTGCGTCAAAGAAGAGATGTTGTAATGGCTCAACTAATAGACATGAGGGAAGTTATCGAGATCACTCTTGGGCACAATCAATGACTCAGAGATATAGGGATTCAACTTTGGAGCAAATTTAGTCTACGATGTACAGAGCGACTTTGGATGTTGTAGAAGAGCGGAATGTTTACATTGATGATGATATACTTGGACATGTTGTAGATTGTTTCCTTGATCCGAGTTGTACACGTGGTCGAAAAACTTTGTATCTATGCACTATTAAGCTCCATTTCCATCTCAAAACGATTATTGGAAAAACTTTGGTGGAAAAAAGAGACAATAACAATAAAATTTCTCTACAGCTCAACATTTCTTAGGATTGAGGCATTGCTTTCTAATGAAAAGATACCATCTTTTCTAAGAACCCTTATTGTACCAATGGACATGTCAACTTCAAACTAGTCTGTTTTATGGCTAATTTTTTTGCTTAGAATAGTGTTTTTGACTAGTTATGGATGCCATGAGTTATCTTAGGCATTGTCTAGTGTAGCCCCAGTTTTGTTACTCTTACCTATAAAAACTTTAGTACTTATTTAAGTGAACACTTGATATGTCAACAATATTTTTGAGTATTATATGATTTTTTGGACAATTTATTTTATTTTTCACTGTTTCCCAATGATACAAGACAACCAGAATAGATTATTGTATATATATTTTTGGGATAATCAATAAAAATTAAAGTTAAAAAAATTAATATTTTCATTACTTAATTTTTGAAATTTAAATTTAATAAAAATATATTAAAAAATTCTTTTTAAAATTTAAATTTAATATAAATATATTTAAAAAATATTAATCTTTTTAATATTATAATGATAATAAAGCCGATGACTACTTTAATTGGCAATTGTCTTGTTATTAAATACCAAGTAAATTTCAAATCGCTGTGAATCAAACCAACCAAAAAAACATATAATAAATTCTTTTAAATCACAACATTTTAAGAGTTCAAATCGCTGTGAATCAAACCAACCAAAAAAACATATAATAAATTCTTTTAAATCACAACATTTTAAGATTTCTTATATTGTTTAAAGATACAATTTTTTAATAATTAAACATCACATTTCACAATGTAAAAAATGTCTTCTATATGTACAAAATTATGTATTGATTTATTTTTTTAATAGGTAAAATACTATTAACAAATTAATGGAGAAATGAGTTAGGTAAATATTTTTTATAGTTTAAAATTAATATTTCTTTTTATAGAATAAATAATATCCATTCATTAATTTATTCTTTTAATAAATAAAATAATATTTAAATTTTAAATTTTAAATAAATATGCATGTGTATGTGTTCATGTGAAAGCGCATATGCATTCTTGCAAAGCACAATTGCATATGAATAAATTCTTATTCTAATCTTAATTTTTATTTTTTCATAACACATTCATTCTGAACCATACTTAGTCCATCCACATCAGCACATAAGATGCCATTAAATCTATGAAACATATTAAAATTAAATAGATAGAATTGAAGAATGACAAAGATGAACAATGAGATATATTTTCAAAAATAATTATTTTGAAAACTAATAGTAGATATCTATTATTTTTTTAGTCAAATTAGTTAAGTTTATCAAAATAGGCCACTTGAGGTGGATTATAATGGAATATGGAACTTATAAATGGATTTCACTTAAGCAAATGAAAAATATAATGGACTATCTAGTACATGCATTTGTGAACTATCCATTAGTTTACCATATAAGGTTGAACCTAATCATTCTTAATTGTGTAAGTAAACATTCCCCCTTTAAAGTGACTTGGGATAATCACATATTTCCCTCAAACTCTATTAACTGAGTATCTAGGATTACAATGACCCCCCTTAATTTTCTCACATAGGTCTCCACTTAGAACTTACATTGGCAAGATACAAAATAAGGGGTATGCATGTTAAAATTAATCTTATATCCATATGCCTTTTTACATCTAATTAACTCCCACCTCCAAAATACTTGCCATTAAATACTCTAGAATATGATGATATCAAATGTCAACTTCATTTTCCACATCCTTCTTGCTTCAAATACAATTACATAATTTGAGTAATTCTTCATTATTTGCTTATATTTTATTATGACATTAACCATGTATGATAAAGCCATGAACCATTACTTCATTTTGGGCCTCCAATGCCCAAGATATAAAGAATTATCATATGTATCTTAAGGAACATATTTTCAATATTTAATGTAAGGGCATTTCTAGAGTTTTCTTTCAATCCCAAAGTATAGCCAACAAGAATCAAAATTTGTCTTCCATGTCAATGCTAAAAATCTATAGCCATATTCCTACAAAACTTTTAATATGAAAGATAAATAACACATATAAGTTATTTCTTTAAATCTACTTGGAAAAAAATTGGCTGTGCTAATTTGGTGTTACTTTTATAACCCAATTTTCCACTTCATTTCAGTAGAGAGAACCTAGTTCAAGTTTCCTCAGTTGCTAGCCATAATGCATCCCTTTTTACCTTTTTTTTCTGATATGGGTCTCATACGTAATTCATTACATGTTACAGCGCTGAAATTAAATAGTTGAGTAATTTCTCATAACTATATTGTCATGATTTCATAATTATAAAATAATAATTATTACACAATTGAGAAGAAAGTTCATATTGAATTGGGAAAAGCCCATAATTGAGCATAAAACTTGTGCATGACTTGTAATTGTTTGGTTCACATGCCATCTTATCTAACTTCTCTTCGCCCTAAGTGTTTACATCCATTCTCCTAGATCTAGGAAAGATCTATATAGTGAAACCTTCTTAGGGGTGGAAGGGAAGAAAAATAAATTAGAACACCCTGTAATGATGAAGAAATATCTCCATAATAGGTCTTCCTCTGCTTCATGAATGAGACTAGTTTGTGAGTAAGTCAAGGGAGGAGTAGGAGCAAGGGATCAAAGGATAGTATTGTACATTCAAAGGTATATATATGCTATTATATTGTTACTATATATGAAATGAAAATTTGGTTTCCCTCTCTACATAATTTATGTTTATGAGAACATATTGTATTTGTTATGATTAAAACATTTTGCAGTATAAATTTTCTTCTTAGAAAGGAAAATTCGTTATCTTTATTCGTGTGTACATGTGTGTAGGTGTCAGAATCAAGGAGTCGGAGCAAGATCTCTGAGTGGGAGAAGGACCTTCAACTACCATAGTGAACTTGAAATCTTCATCAACATGGGTGGATTATAAGGTATGGAATCACCCTTACCATTTACATTCTACGAAATGAAGAGATTGCAATAGATCTAGGAAGCTTGATTATTCATTGTATCCACTATCTAGAAGATTCTAAAACGAGATTTGTGGGACAACAGACCCTTTTTCTTGTGAAAAAATAAGGCAAACAGAACTAGCAACTCCACTGGAGAGAAATCTCTGGTGTTTCTCCTTCTCCTTTGAGTATTCCTTGAACCTATATTCTGTTGAGTCATTCACTTTGATTGATTGCTATCACTTCAAAATTATTTTCTTAGCTATATCTACGCCTGATATTTAATATTTAAGATTATCTGAAAACTTGTTTAAAGAGGGAAAAAAAGAGAGGAAAAAATGGGTAACAATTTTCAAATCAAATTCTCTAAATTTATGTATAGAATTTGAAAGAAAAAAGTGCAGATATGAGTTCTCCTAAAAAATTTAGCCTAATTCAAAAAGAAAAATCATGTAAATGGTGTCCAAATTAGGGATATGTGGCTAATTGAAAGTCAACTAATTTCATAGTTTTTTGTGACTTACATGGAAAGTTGTTTCTATAATATCTTTTAGTAGACACCTATGATCTACATGAGAACAGAACCATTGGGTGATAAATTTTCTTAGCTTTCTTCTGATATATAATATAACTTATTTTTTAGAAATATTCATTCACCTAACGTCTTTGAAATCTTTGCTCTATTGTTTTTACTTTTACTTTTATTTTTCATTTTATTGTTTTGTTGAATTTGGATTTTTTCTAAGATCTAATTCTAATTATGATGTCTAAGACTTAAATATGTAATTTTATACCTATGGAGGATTAGATATGATCCCTATCTCTTCTCCCTTGAGAGATTATATTTGATATTGCACTTTTCTTAGGTTGTGTAAGGTTTTTCCATCTATTGATTTCCTTATTCATTGGTTGATATTATAATTGTTTTTTTGATATTTTGAGCTTAATATGATCCACCTGAGAAGTATTTGTGTCCTTTTTTATATCAATAATGGAAAATAAAACCAAGTCTTATGGTGTATTATCTCTTGCTCCTTTATTAGCGTTCAAGCTTGTTTTCCTTTGTAGAACATTGTAGGATTAGTTTGTTGGCTACTTGCATTATATTATAGATCCAAAATTTATTGATTTTATTTGTGAGATTGTTGCATGCCACATTTAGGAGGACATATTTCACATACAACCATTTCAAAGCCGTAGTTTTATACTTTAGATTTCATTTCATTGGTGCTTTTGCATGTGCATCTTAGAGTGATTTAAGTGATTTCTGAGATGATTTGTGAATTGGTTTCTTGTGAGATTTTTTATTATATCGAGTGATTATTGAGAGAGGTTGTGAGATTTCATTTCTAACTTGGAAAAAAAAAAATAGGTCTCTACCCTTCCTCTAAGTATTTTCATTGAATTGAAAATCTCTTGTGTTCTTCATATAGCTTGCATATTGGATTGGTTTTGTGTCTCTTAAACACAATTACAAATGCACTCTATAACCCTAAGTAAACAACAACCATAAAATAAAGCGCTAATAAAATCAACTTGAAATTTTGGATATAGCACACCAACAATATCTTAGTGTATAAATTTGAAATATGTTTGGAGAGGACACTCTTCAAGGTTCTAAAACTAAAACTAGTTTCTCTAAAGAGCATAAATACATTTTCACATCAAATACTTATTAAAAATATCCCCTCACATAGGAATTAACCATGTTGAAAAGTGTGCAACAAGAAATGCTTGTGGAGAATGCAACAAGATGATGGAGCTTAGTGGAAAGGAGTCACCTTCACTAAGTGGTCCCGCAGGCAAGTTTTGGCGCAAAGTCTATTTTTAGACATATGGATCATGGTCTATGAGTTGCAGGATGCTATTTATGGATGATTGGTCATGTTGGGAAAAATAGATGGACTTCTATTTTTGGATCACAGCAGGAGTGATCAGAGTCTATTTTTAGACTGGTAGTCAAAAATAGAAAAGTCAAATATTATTGTCTCATAATAATATTTAGACTATAAACTTTATCTTATCCTCTTGGAGCACTTCAGTTTGAGCTACAGATGCGGCACATGCAGCTATCAGAAGGAAATACGCTTTTCTTATGAGTCAGTTGAGCTATTGCATGCAAGACATCAGTTAGAACTCATGCATGTGAGTTCTGTGGAGTTGGATGTGGAGTTAATGGAGTTGTGTTCAGTTTGACTTAGTTGAACTAGTTGTATTTAGTCTAACTGGCCAATAGACTAAGTGATGAGTTGTGTGAATTAGTTATTAATTAATTCACTAATTATTAACTCATAAAGCAACTAAGGAATATATTAGTTAACTCAGTTGCATGTCAGTGCATGTACAGTTCAACAGGGACAGGTGTTAGAGGTTGAGATTGCTATTAGTTGTGACTATAGTTGTGCATGAGGATTTGCACAAGCAATGTATTGAGTATGCCCATGAGAATGCTCAGTAATATAGCCTGTGCTCACGTGATTTCCAGTGTGAGTGATTCTCCAAGGTAAATAGAACTTGGAACGAGTTTGGATTCATTCATTCTCTTGTAGGATTGTGCAGTGGAGGCAGGCAAAGCAGCGGAGGAGATTTGGAGATCAGATCTGAGCTGTATTGTGTGTAACAGGTGGAGATAGTGCTGGATACTTGTGAGGAGTATTGTACTATGTATTGTTACATGTTCTCAATCATTAATATACAAATAGTGTGGGGTTTTCAGCTGTAAGCTTTCCCCGGGTTACATACTGTGTTAATGTGTGCATGCGATTGATGTTTCATTGTTTTTGATGTTGCTAAATTGATGATCAACGTAGAGGAGGTTATGTATTATGCATGTATTCCGCAATAGTGTATAATTGGGATAATCTCTGTTGAATAAGTGTTTATTATTCAAAATTTCTACATGGTATCGGAGCTGGTTGATTTGTAGAAAAAGTTCTACAGGATATCAAAGCAGGATTGATCATCAGATCTATTATTTAGAAAGTGTTTACATTTTATTTCTTTAGGCAGAGTCTGTAATCGGGCCAGGTAGCCTCTGGATTCATCCTTATTTTGGAAGGTGAGATATCCAGTAAAAGCCCACAAAGTCGATCTCTGTACGAGAAATACTTTGTTCTCACGAATTTTAGATCAGAAGCGGTTGAGTTTTTTGAGCTGGTGGAATTCGAATTTGCAGCAGTGTTTTCTTGGTGTCAAAGTTGAAATGTCTTTCAACGGATTGCGATTGGAGTATGACCTTGAGGGCAACTCGAACTATATTGCATGGAAGGACAGGATGGAGGTGGTGTTAGATGATAATGGGTTGAAGGAGTTCATAGATGCGGATGTCCCAAAACCTATTGATGCTGCTCAAGTCGGGGATTGGCAAAAGAAGACAACAAAGTGTCGAAGGATTCTGTTGGAGGGCGTGAGGGATCACATTATGTCCATCCCCCATGGAAAGGCTTCTCCATATTTGATGTGGAAAACGTTGACAGAATTATTCCAAAGCAAGAGCGACCAGAGGAAGTTGGCGCTCAAGGATAAACTCAGAAACATTAGGTGTGAGAATGGAGACAGTATGCCACAGTATCTCACGAAGTTCACCCAATGTCGGGATGAGCTGGGAAGTGTGGGGGTGACTGTTGATGATGAGGACTTGGTGAGCTTGGCTCTCCTTGGTCTTCCGAAGAGTTGGCATTCCTATCAGGACTCTGTCAATGGTCGGGAGAAATTGCGAGGATGGGAGAGAATTTGGTCGGATCTTGTGCAAGAGGAGATCAGACGGAGCACCAGAGACAGTTCTTCATCTATTCATGATGAGGAGAACTGTGCCTTAGCGAGTAAGGTGAAGAAGGGGAAGGGGAAGGTTTCTCTTTCCGAATCCAGTTCTTCCAATGATGGGAAGAAGGTTGACAAGTCGAAGGTGCGATGCTTTCATTGTCATGAGTTGGGCCATTATGCTACTAATTGCCCAAAGAAGAAGTCCAAGAAGGGATCTGGGGAAGGATCTGAAGGTGAGGCACTTGCTTCACAGTTTGAGTTGGATTTCACACTCTTTGCATGCATGGTTTCATCCATGGTGGGAAGTGGTTGGTTTCTTGACAGTGGAGCTTCCTTCCACATGACCAGTGACAAAAGTTTGTTCAGTACTTTGGAGGAGAAAGATCTCCAGATACTCATAGGGATGGGTAATGATGAGAAGTATAGTGTCTCAGGTGTAGGCACGGTTATTTTTCAGAGGGAGCATGGAGCTCGCCTTACCTTGACCAATGTCAAGTATGTACCAGGACTGAAGAGAAACTTGTTGTTGATCGTGATGCTGGAAGACAGAGGCTATGATGTAGTCTTCAGTAAGGGAAAGGTTTTCCTTAGACACATCATCACTAGACAGGTGAAGTAGATTGGTTCACGGGTCAAGAACCTGTATGCTCTTGAGGTTCAAGATGCATGCAAAGCCTTGAGCAGCGAGGCAACTGATGGAGACTTGGTGGTTGAGAGGGAGCGTATATTACCTCTCAACATGCAGAGCCAGAAGAAGTCTTAGACGATTGTGGAGGAGCCACGATTGGTGCAGCAGCTTCAGGAGGTTGTGGAGCAGCCACAATAAGGGAAGCTGAGAGGAGATCGAGTAGAGACATCTACTCATGCAGAGACCTCCAGTAGGGGGAAACTTCGAGCCAGGTGGGCAGAGGGATCGCATGCAACCATACCTCCAGGTAGGAGGTGGGGTGATGTGGATTGATAGTCCCAAGGAGGAGGGGCAGGATCCTTGAGTTACCCAACCTCTTGGATGAGACCTTGCTACGGGAGCCCTGATGTGTAGTAGCAGGAACTGATTGATTGGGTAGAGACAGATGTGGATGGAGCGGCAGAGAGAGCAACAGTGCAGGGAATCCCAGGACAGTGCATAACATGCAAGCTGCAGCAATGCGAGAGGCACAAGTGTTTTGCATAGTGGTAGGTGGCACAGAGAGGTGTGCAATGGTGCGAGATGCATGGAGATGTTGCAGTAGCGCAGATGTCAGAGAGGGAGCACTTGTCAGCAGTAGGTAGAGCTTCAGCATCAGAGTATGTTCCTAGCCCAACAGAGTGGTCAGTTGGGAGTGTTTTTGTTCCAAGTGTTGTTGGAGCAAAGTGGACCGGGCAGATGTGTTGCATGCAGAACATTCCAGAGTTACAGGATCGGGTTTGAGAGGAAGCCTTTCTTGTTGAGAGGGAGTGTTGAAAACTGTGCAACAAGAAATGCTTGTTGAGAATGCAACAAGATGATGGAGCTTAGTGGAAAGGAGTCGCCTTCACTAAGTGGTCCCGCAGGCAAGTTTTGGCACAAAGTCTATTTTTAGACTATGTCTATTTTTAGACATATGGATCATGGTCTATGAGTTGTAGGATGTTGTTTATGGATGATTGGTCATGTTGGGAAAAATAGATGGACTTCTATTTTTGGATCACAGCAGGAGCGATTAGAGTCTATTTTTATACTGCTAGTCAAAAATAGAAAAGTCAAATATTATTGTCTCATAATAATATTTAGACTATAAACTTTATCTTATCCTCTTGGAGCACTTCAGTTTGAGCTACAGATGTGGCACATGTAGATGTCAGAAGGAAATACGCTTTTCTTATGATTCAGTTGAGCTATTGCATGCAGGACATCAGTTAGAACTCATGCATGTGAGTTCTGTGGAGTTGGATGTGGAGTTAATGGAGTTGTGTTTAGTTTGACTTAGTTGAACTAGTTGTATTTAGTCTAACTGGTCAATAGACTAAGTGATGAGTTGTGTGAATTAGATATTAATTAATTCACTAATTATTAACTCATAAAGCAACTAAGGAATACATCAGTTAACTCAGTTGCATGTCAGTGCATGTACAGTTCAACAGGGACAGGTGTTAGAGGTTGAGATTGCTATCAGTTGTGACTATAGTTGTGCATGAGGATTTGCACAGGCAATGTATTGAGTATGCCCAGTAATATAGCCTGTGCTCATGTGATTTCCAGTGTGAGTGATTCTCCAAGGTAAATAGAACTTGGAACGAGTTTGGATTCATTCATTCTCTTGCAAGATTGTGCAGTGGAGGCAGGCAAAGCAGCGGAGGAGATTTGGAGATTAGATCTGAACTGTATTGTGTGTAACAGGTGGAGATAGTTCTGGATACTTGTGAGGAGTATTGTACTATGTATTGTTACATGTTCTCAATCAGTAATATACAGATAGTGTGGGGTTTTTTCAGCTGTAAGCTTTCCCCGGGTTACATACTATGTTAATGTGTGCATGCGATTGATGTTTCATTGTTTTTGATGCTGCTAAATTGATGATCAACGTAGAGGAGGTTATGTATTATTCATGTATTCCGCAATAGTGTATAATCGGGATAATCTCTGTTGAATAAGTGTTTATTATTCAAAATTTCTACAAACCACACAGCTATATCAGGAACTTGTGGAGTGACATCCCCACTCCCTTTATACTAGTGTTTTCTAGAGTGTGTACATTTGGGGATCTCTTTGAGAGTCATATGACTAACTTTAAGAAATCTCTTGAGAGGTTTTGGGCTTAGTTTCTCTAATTGCACATAGTTCTAATCACATGTGTCCTAATAGTCATTTGTTTATGAGGTGGTAACCATAGTGGCTTATATTTTAGGGCTTTTACCTAGGTGACTATGGGTGGGATGTCACTATGGTATCTAACGAAGAGATAAATGACCATATCAGTGCTACTAGGGGCTAACGCTCAACTCCATTGATGTTAGTTGTCCCAGTCGAGACTGACATAGGGAGGCTGGGGTAACTACTTCTCATTCCTTCATTAGTGCATGCTCCTTAGGGGTTTCATCACCTCATGTTTCCTATATTTTGAGGGTCATCCAGGTGGATATTGGTGGCCACCCAACTATTAATCGACTGGCTCAAAGCACAATTCTCCAGCTTGGCAGTTTTTTTATACTTTTTGTGTGCTAAACATTCGAGTCCATTTTGAGGCCATAAATGAAATTTTTATTGACACAGTAGGGGTCGGGGTGATATCCATAGGATCTGGCCTAGCAAAATTCCAAGAGATACTTATCAACTAGAACTTTCCAAAGGGATAGCAAGCAAGCCAAATAGAGATCATATGCAAAAGTTACGACCCCAGGAGTTTATGTACCAACTAACCCAATCAGGACAACAAACCTTTTGGTGTTTCATCTCCTAGGGTTAGGATTTTTAATGTTTATGGTTTCCTCATTGTTTTTTTTATTTTAAAAAGAGCCTTTCAAGATCATTGTAATGCGCTTTGGTGAATGCATGTAGTCGTCACGTCTCTTCTCAAAGATAAGCTACCACCATTCAACCAGTTTATTTCAATCCACATTTTTTTACAGTTTTAACACATTCCATTTATTAGTAGAAGTAAAGTTTCATTATATATATGCATGTGTTTTTTTATAAACCTATATTCCATTTCATTTCCTTCATAAATTTGGATTAGTGGTATTAAAGTGGTTTTCTCTTTATTGTTTTTTTATGCATGTCCCCAATGAGGTTAGGGTATAAGGAGTTGGGAATCGAGCTACTTGATATTTTGTAAGATTGCCCTCACTGGCATCAATAGCCTCCCACGGTGGAAGAAAAGAAAGACATTGGAATAGGAGCTCTTAGTAAATTGTTTCTCAAGGAAGCCCTCATGTGGAAAATGAATGGGATGATGGCTAATTTTTCCCATATCCTTCGGCGACTACCAACGACTAATGCATATTCATCTAGAGACCACTTTGAAGGCATTAACCCCTTCAAGGTACAATTTAGTTTTTTTATTATTTTATTTTAAGGGCGGATAGATATGACTGATATAGATAGATGGATAAATATACTACAAGTGTATTTTTCTATCCACAATTTTTTTGATAGAGAAAATATTACCTTTGTGTTCCATAGGGTTATCCTACATTTCAAGGATTGGTTGGAGAAACACTGTGAGAAAAAGGCCACAAAGGAATCCATAATATTTGTAGTCATGCCCACTTGGGGCTCTTTTAGGGATGCTATTAATGAAAATTATTTCCCTATTGGAAGCTATGGTGACTAGTACATGAGGTTGACCACATTGTGGTAAGAGAGGGACCAAACAGTGCTAAAGTTCACAAATGTATTCCATAACTTGCACACCAAGATGGTTATCAAAGACTCTAAGTGACATATGATGCTCAACGACAATGACAGATTACATAAATCAATTTAGATAGAGATGGAATTTCTGTGCATTTCCTCATTGTGTGTGACATATTGATATGTTGTCATAATCAAGTATAAATTTAAACAAAAGAAGTAATAGTTTATATCTATAAATTCCTCACAGAAGAAGCAAGGAAAAGGAAGGCCCAACCATAGAATAAATGGAAGAACTCGGGTGGACCACCCCAAGACAATCTGTCTATGCCATAAACAAAGAAGGGTAATGGGAAGACAAAGAAAGACATAGGAAAGAGATACAGGTTCCATAATATCCCTTGGCATAACATCGATGAATGCCACTCAAAGTAGTCATTGGTGGCTGAGTTGAAAGCCTCGAGTTAGATGCAGGTTCTAAATCTAAATCATATGTTGACAAGGGGAATTACATGATTAACAGAGAACCTAATTCCACTATTTCTTCCTCGCAAGCTCCAACCAAGTGAACCCAAAGAACTGAAGGAAGGTGAGTGTTGTTTTCACCTGCAAATGTGGGTAACGAATGTTGCATTGGACTTAATTGTTGATAATAAAAGTCAAAAGAACCTCATCTCAGTAGAGTTTTTCAAGCAGTTGGAACCGTCAACAAAAACACACCCACAACCATACACAATTGGGTGTTTCTAGCAAGGGTGATATTACCATGTCAACCAACACTGTTTCCTGCCCTATGACAACAATCCATTTAAGGATGATGCATTGTGTGATATTTCACACCTTGATGTTTGTGATGTTCTTTTAGGACATGTTAGACCAAGGATCACATTGAGAGGCAGGGTGAATCAATGTAATGGAAATTTCATCATTTCAAAACATTTCATCAATAATATGCATGTAGCAGTGTAACATAACCATTTGCTGCATAATAATAAATAAAATAATGCATCAACAAGCCATCATCACATCAACATAAGAGGACATAATATTTTACATGGTAACCCTTATGGGAGAAAACCATAAATTGTTCTCTTAGTTTTATTCAATTCATTACATAGATTTGTAGGCATTGACCTATTGGAGGCACCCACCCCCAAGATGTGCAAGCAACTACTTGTGGTAGGATACAATTTGATTGAGGCACCAACCTTGAAAATGTGCAAGAAACCACTTTTAATAGGTTATAACTCAATTGAGTCACCAAGCTCATAGATGAACAAAATTTGACTTGTTATAAGCTTCAACCTGATTGATGCAACATCCTTAGTGGAGGCACCCACCTCCTTCTTCAACTTTGTGTGGACCACTTTTCATTATATTTCAAACTAGACCCACTTGCTCTTCAATGTAGGTCTTTAGAAACGGTCATGTTGCTACTGTCATCAACCTATCATATCCTATCCATACCCTGTTACAACCTATTTATTAATAAAATCTCTTCTTGAAACTTGTTATGGCCATATACTCAATACTTTCTCCTACCTACTCATAATCCCCAAAACACATGAAATTTATTATGGACATTAAAAATACATTAACAAGTATTTTCATCACATTAGAGTTATTCACAATTCAATCCCAATCATCATGCTTGTTTCAAAATCAAATTTGGCTTTGAAATGAGCATAGAAACCCCCAAAAACCATATAAAACCAAAAATCAAATTATGTGTCCGATAGAATGGAATTTTCAAGGTGTGTTCTACAAAATGGCCCTTTTCCAGCAACCCTTATATAAAATGTGCTTCTCTGACCTCTTATTTATTCGATAAAATTTTATTTTCCTCGAGAATAAAATAATATATATATATATATTTTGACCTATAGTGGTATCCACGTCACTAGAACTACGTCACCACAATCAAGCCAATCAATGATTGACACCTGTCAATTCGTATACACATCACAAAGATTTTGAGGCAATAAAGTATGAGCTAGTCAAATCGATGTTAATGGAGTCTGAGCCAATACAATACAAGCTTGTCATGTCCACATCATTAGAGTTTGAGGCAATACAATGTGAGTTAAAATTTCCATGTCATAGAGATTCCAAGCCAATACAATGTGATCTAATCATATCCACGTCAACAAAGTCTAAGCTAATACAATGCGAGCCAATATTTCCACATTACAGAGAGTTTGAGCCAATATAATCTGAGCCACTAATATTCATGTCATAGAGAGTCTAAACCAATACAATGTGACCCAGTCATATCCACGTCATAGAGAATCTAAGGCAATACAATGCGAGCCAATCATATCCATGTCAACAAAGTCTAATCCAATTGAATGCAAGCTAGTGATATCCATGTTAATAGAATCTGAGGCAATACAATGCGAGCTAATCATATCTAAGTTAAAAGAGTTTGAGCCAATCCAATGTGAGCCAATCATATTCAGGTCAACAAAGTTTAAGCTAATTCAAAGTGATCCAATATTTCCATGCCACAAAGAGTTAAATTCATTAGAGTGTGATCCAACATATCCACATCAAATCTAAACAACCATAGTTCCGTCGGCAAGCTCCACGGTTTGGACCCTGCAATCGATAGAACAAACACACCAAAACATTGTCACAAGATCCCCCTGTACAATATTATTTCCCTAATGAAATCCTATTTGTGATTTCTACTAACTCATTGTGGTTTGTTGATATCACTAACTACTTGGTTTTCGAAAGACTTACACACCATCTCTCACCAAAAAAACATTAAAATAGTGTGAAACAAAGTTGTAGGTTCTCATGTATTAATGGATGTCTCTTCTTCATATGTCATAACTTCATAATTAAGATATGTGTAAGGGAAGATCAAATCTATAAGATCCTCAAAGCCTTCCATGAGGGACCATGTGGGGTTTGCTTTGCTGATAAGATAATTGGGTACAAGGCACTTCACCAAAGTTATTATTCGCCCACCATCTTCAAATATTCTAGGAACTATGTAAAGAGGTACGATAATTCCTAGTGCAGGGGAAGACTTGTGAAATCTGATGAGATGTCGTTGCAACTACAGATAGTATTGAAACCCTTCAATAGATAGGCCATTAACTTTGTTGCACCAATAAACCCACCATCACATGTAAAATTCTACATTTTAGTATTCACATATTATGTCATGAAGTAGATGGAAGCCAACGAACCTCTAGCTGTAATTCAACAAGGAGTAGCAGGATTTCTTGATGTAGAAACTTTTACCATATTTGGGATACTACGAGAGATAGTCACAAATGGAGGAACCTAGATCAAATATAATATTATCATGGACCTAATGGAGTATTATAGGTTAAATAAAAACTTACCACACCATATCACCTGCAATCCAATTGAAAAGTGAAGGAACAAATAAGATTCTCAAAAGCATCATCACCAAAACTATTTAGTTACATATAAAAGATTGGGCTGACAAACCTCTTGAAGTTTTATGCGCATACTAGACCATATGGAGAACTACCATTGGTTGTACCCTTTATGAGTAAGTATATGGAAAAAGAGTATTGTTACCAATCAAGATTGAGATCCAGAAACTCAAAGCAACTATCCAAATCAGGATGGATCTAATAGTCGATCAAAAGCTAAGGCTCCAGGTCAATGAACTAGATCAAGTTCATCAATATGATTTGCACCAAGCAACAATGATACAAAATGAAAAGGTACAGTTGCATGACAAGTTCATCAAGAGGAAGAAATTCAAGGGTGGATATTGGGAATTGTTGTTTGACTCCATGTTTAAGGACTTTAAAGGGAAGTTTCATACTAGATGGATTGGACTTTACAAGATTGATTTTTTGTGTGATAGTGGATCCATTAAAATATTCCCCATAGATAAGGACATAACTCCCCTAATGTTCAATGGACACAAGCTTCACTTATATGATCAACCCTATCTAAGGAACTCATGTTAAAATCACAAGTCGATAGCCTAATAGTGACTTGGAGTTGGTGGAGAAGTAGATGATCCATATTGAATGATTCATTCTTTTGTTTTGATTTTCAAAAAAATAAGAAAATAAAAAAGGGAAAGGACCCATTTATGAAAACCCCTAGGGGAATATATGGGCACATTCCATGCAAAAATAGGCTCCCACCAGCATATGAGATGATTAAAAAATAATTACCTTGCAATGATTATGTCAATTCTTTTTCAATAACTATGGCTGTTTATGCAGGAAAGAGTGTTGTTAATTAATGGTTATTACAATTCCTAGTGTTGTAAATCCTACTGCTATAACTCCCATTGTTGCAACTCATGCTGCTACAATGCCGACTATTGCAACTCCTCCTGTTACAACTACCATGGATGCAACTCCTCGTGTTGCGACTCCTTCAATCAAAACTCCTACTTCTATGTTGATACTTCCATTGATGCAACTCCTATTACTATAACTCCCATTGTTATAGCTCATGCTGCTACAACTCCTACTATTGCAACTCCTCCCATTACAACTACCATGGATGCAACTCCTGGTCTTGTGAATCCTTTAGTAAAGACTCCTACTTTTATGTTGATACTTCCATTGATGCAACTCCTATTTCTACAAATCCTCTTGCCAAAGTGTTGGTTGCTAAAAATTTTATCGTTATAACTCCTTAGGTTGCATCTCATGTTGTTGCAACTAATCTTGCCATGAATTTGGTCATTGTGATTCTAGTTTTTGCAACTCTTCTAGCCATGACTTTGGTTGTTTCGATTCCAACCTGTGGCTGCAAATCCACCAAAGAACACACAATTTATGTAACAACTTCCAACTTAGCTAATCATAAGAAAGAAGATTCATCAAGGTAAGATATGGGAGGTGCATTTACCAACACTTCACATAATGAATGATTTTTAAGTGGCAAGAGTACTTCACTATCATTACCTATTGTTTCCACCCATTTACATCATATCATTGAATCATAACTTGACTAGTGAAAACCATTAAACTCATCAACTCTACACCAACATTGGAAACTACTACCCAAAATTGCCAAAATACCATTTTACTCTTGTAAACAATGGTATTCAAGAGAAACAACACTATAGGTACCACGGGAGGCTTTCTTATTCATCATGAATCCACAAAGGTTGTAATCCTAGGAACCTATGAACACATTCAAGGCATTTTTCAATAGGAAAGATGGATGGAATATGTGCATAGGTTGAAGGGATATGATGCCAAGATAGCAGTGGATTTAACCTTGAATTTGAGGGATAACAAATCAGTAGGGCTAGGGATTTTGTAGAATTGACGGAGGAGAATCAGGATTCTAGTTGAACTAACGGGGCTTCCTCAAGAAGGGTAGTGGTACTACAAATGGACCTCCAAGCCTAGTATTTTATGGAAAATCTTCAAACTGGGAGAGAGCTTAGTAAATAAGGGAACAATATTTGATCTTCAATCTCTACTAAACCCCCGAAGAGTTGTCACTTCACTCATTTAGAGCTACGTCACATGTGAGGGAAGTTGCGGAACTGTATATCTATAGCACATATTCCTCCTCGACCATCTTAGACATGGCCAATTATCAATCTACTATACTTCTCGCTCAATACCCTGTAGTACATGGAAGCCCATGTATAGAAAGCCAATAGACCAAGGTATGTCTTCTCTGACCAAGACCCTATTAGACTAGTTGTGGGAAGGGCTCTGAACAAAGTAGAAAGAACATGGGAAGAGGTTATTGCAGCTCAAATGGATGCAACTATGGAGGAGGAGAAATAAATAGTCTTAGATTAATTGGTTATAGAGTACCGACCAGTTCCTCTTGAGGAAGAAGGGCCAAGCATTGCAATGCCATAAATGGAAAGGAACCGTGAAATTGGGATAATCTGTAGAAAACCAACCACCAAAATAGTTCAAGGGTATTAGAATTGACCCCCCTACGTTTATTATAAAGAAAAGGACATGGTAAAATCCTACTATAGACCAAACCCTTGACACTACACAAGAAATAGTTGGGGTAGAGAAAATCCTAGAACACTAGAAATACACCACCCCTGTTGATACATAAGAAATAACAGAGGTAGAGGAACTAGGATTTGAAGAATTTAGGGCTTGTGACCTTGCTAACACACAAGAAAAAATAAGGAGTGTTGTTGGGGAGGGTTTTTCCTCTTTTATGGATGCATATTGAGATGATGAGGCCACAAATACAATTGCTGACACTCTTGAGGGCGTAAGCATTGCCACTCCTGCAGATGTAGTTGCTCCTACTCCTGGAGATGCAATAACTTCCACTCATGTAAGCCCACCTATTGACACTTTTGTTGTTGACCACAAAGGAAAAGTTGTTCTTTCTCCTTTGGGCACACCTATTGCCACACCTGTAGAAATCAGTATTGAAGAAGAAATTGTATCCATTCCTACATAGCATGAAAAGGTAAGGAAACTACACTCTTTATCTTTGTATACCTCACTTCTTAGAAAAACAAATTACTTAGAATGAAGAATCAAAAATTTTAAATTATGATTGATGTAATGAGGAAAATCTTGGATGAAGGGTGATCCTTTAAAGGATTAGAATGCCTTACCCTGGTAGCAGAATCTGTTGTTGCGAAGGAACCTATGTGTTACAGGCCATTTTGTCACACTTCTGCAAAAGGCCTGAACCTCGATCTCTCACCATGCATTACATTTTGCATTGATCCCCAACAAAACCAAAAGAAAAAAATTTCCCAAAATTTGTAAAGATCCTAGATTACAATGGCTCAAAACCCCAATTTAAGACTCCATTGCACTGACTCTCTTGACAAACTGCGATGGTGCAGGTTGCACACATGCAACTTGCACTATTCAGCATAGGTTTCCTTTACAATAAGTGTGATGACACTTGGAAATGAGGTAAAATAAAATATGATTTTGAATCTTCCCTTTCTATATGCTTCAAGAGATGATTATTCCATTTAATAGTGAAGATGATCTCAAATTCCTACTAGTAAGGCTTTATCTCTTATCCCATGGACCTTATCCCCTTTCAAAGTGGATCTAGCCCTAGTATTTAAGAACTAAAACTTCCTCATTTGTCCTATAAAAGAACTACCTGCTATAGAGTATGGGTTGGATTTTGAAGACTCTAATTCTGCCCTTATGCTTTCAGTTTGAGTTTGGAGGTCCATAATCCATCCTTATGCATTGGTGAGATTGAACGTCTTATCATTGTGGCAAAGAAAGGATGAGCAGGTTCAGAGAGATTGTTAGAAACAATGGAAACCGAGACACTACAGGGGGGGGTGAATCAGTATTATGGCCAAATTATACATTTTTTCAAAAATTATGCTTTTCAATCACTTTAGTGATTGTTCATGGATCAACAACACAACTCAATACTAACATAATCATCATCAAGCACATGAGCAACATATACATAATAAACCAATCTTTAATTTATTACAAGCTTCAACTTGATTACATCATTTCCCCACAAGCTATTACTTATACATTTATAATCTACTACTAAAAGGAACTTCTATCCCTATTCATTTGTAAGTCTTCACTAAAAGGGACTACTACCCTTGTTCGTTTATCAGTCTCTGCTAAAAGGGAATCTTTTCCCTTCTCATTTATGAGCGCTCATTGGAATGGGATGTTGCCCTTGAAAATTTACTAGCACCCACTGCAAGGAGCTACTACCCCTAATCTATAAGCCAGAACTTTCCAAACTTGTTGTTCCTTCCTTCATCCATTTCAAACTAGAACCAATAGGCCACTTGTGTCACGAGAAAATAAATTTTTCTCACTACAACTGCTCACTAGAACCACCATGAAAATACCTTCAACAATCTTCGATTACTAATAAAACCACTACCACCCTCAGCAATTTCACATTACTGAACAAAACAAAAAATTTTATGCATCAATCAAAAGTGAGTAATGCACATCTTTGTATCTCTAGAACACCTTTTAGATACCAAGATTGGTCTTTGATTCACCCTTGATGCATACCAGCATTATGCATCAGGCTGGACCAACAAATTTCAACCTCTCATCCACACACACACAATCTTGGAAAACATAAACATTGTTGCTCGAATTATGATTTTAAAGGATTTTGGACTAATATTTTTGGAATTGAACTTTAGTTATATTTCTTTCAAAAATTTTCATGTTCATTTAATTTTTCCTTTGACAGGTTCAACTAACTCTTATGAATCTTTTCTTTAAGTCTTCAATCTCTGATATGTAGTTCAAAACTCAAATTTTGAGTTTTACTACTTAATTTTTCTATTTAGGCCTTTTAACAGGTTTTAGTAGTGCTCCCATTTTTAGTGACCCTCCAAATTTGGCTTAGTTGCAAAATATTCCGCTTAAATGATGCCAACTCATTCATGCACTTGGATTTAATATTTTAGTGCTTTTGTTGTTATGTTCGACTTAATTTCCAAACTCCAAGAGCTGTTGACTCATTTCATGCCAAAACATGAAGGATTTGATTAAAATGCTACCAAAATAGTTGTCGACTCATCGCATCCTTTCATGTGCTCACAACACTTTACCATAGACCAAAAGACATTTTTAATATGACACTACCAAAACAAGCTGCAAAATAATATTTCAACCCCCCCCTTTTCTTTATTAACAACGCATTGCCAAAATAGACCTTCACGGTCTTTTTACTAAAAAATATTGTAGCCAATTATGCCATTTTTTGCCTTAGCACATTTTTCACTAGAACCTTCCTACTTTCCTTCCATATGACCAAGTCTTCATGACCATTGTCTAGGCCTTTAGGTGCTAAGCCCTTTGGTGGCTAAATTTCTTAGTTAATTTCTCCATGCCATTGGTCTTATTTCTATGTGAAATGACCAGGCCTGGTGCTAAGGTGAAAGCTCCTGAGCATGACGCTTTTACATTGTGCTTTGTCAATAAACCTCTGAGCTCGTGCCCATGAGGTGATGTCACTTTCCATATTCTATTATGTTGTAGCCAACCTGTCTATCCTCTGTGCCCCAATGCCTTTTCTCTTGGTGTATTCCCTTTGTGCCCTCTTATTTACCATTGGGGTCATCCCTCATTTTCATTTTCTGTCATGTGCTATGTCAGTGTTGATGTGTCTCAGCGCCTGCTTCCTGATGATTTTTCCTGTGAGCCATTAATAACCCGTTGGGCTCCACCCAATAGGATGAAATCACTCTGATGTCACTTGTGCTACATATTAGCCTATATTTGGTGACAAATTTCACTCAAATTTGGGCCTTTTGGGTACCCTAAAATGCCAAAAATTCTTGCCACATGTCCTCCTCCTATTAGGTAGTTATTGATGTCATCATCCTCACATCGTCCAAGGCAATCAAATTATGCCACCTGTAACCTATCATAAGGGAGGGAGAAAGGGTATAAGGCCTTGTTTTTTGCAAAATTCCTTTGTTATATATCTTCTAAGTGTTCTTCCCTTTCCTTCGTGGTCACAAAACCATTCATGTTTTGTTAACCCCCTCGACATGGTTTTTGGTTTTAGAGGGGGGGTGCATAGTCATCCTCCACCATTAGTATCTGATCAATGGTTTGGTAAAAACAACTTATTTCACAACCCCACTTTCCTGTAAACAGCTAACACACTCAAATCCATGCATTCTTTTTCATGTGTTAGTGGGGACACATGTCACATAAACTGTTGTTGTACTTGCTTGCATTTTAACCCTACTTCTTCCATCATCCTATTCATTTCATCCCCATGCTTAACTTTGTGTGCATTTTGTAACCTCTAAGGTACAACCACCAAACTGCCTCTATCGATATTATGTCATTTACTTGTGTCATCCCACTCCTTGCATCCCGCTCAATCCATTTAAGCATTGTTTTAATTTGCGATAGGGTATTATCACTATGTGGTCTATTCTTGAGCCACTAAAAATGTTCCCCGCTGCTTTTTTGTCACCCATATCTTCTCAAAGCTTTTTATACCATATGCACCAACCTTGTCACTAGGTCTGTTAATTTTTCCAACTTTGGCTAGGTGCTAAATCTCAGCCAACCACCTCTTATCTCTGTTATCTTTGACTTGAGGTCACCAAAATTTGGCTGGCTCTATCTTTTGATCTAGGACACCAATTTTAGACTTTTGCATAACACTAGAAGGCTATTTCCAATATATTTCCATATGGGTGGGTTTTTCCTATGTTAGAGGGGATCTACTACACCAAGACTAGATCCAAAAATATTTGCACCACTGTCATCCATGTTTCTCCTTTACACTTCTTATTTGAACTAGATCTTATGAGGCCTTCCTTGACACCTGCATTTCTTTTGCTTTTGCCACCTTGGTTGCTTTTTCCTTTCCTACCTTTTCGATTTCCTTTTCCTTTACCTTTTTCATAAATGAAAATATATTTACAACAATCTCCCCCTTTGGCATTTATGGCAACACCAATATCAAACAAAACATCATCACCAATGATATACCAATGATCAAGCAAAGAAAAGTGTAATTCTCTTCTTTGTCTTTTATGTTTCTCTCTATGTTTTGCTTGAGGTCCTTCTCCCTTTTTGTATGAGGTTATTTACCATATTTGGTTTGATAAATAATACTTCTCCCCCATTTATCATCAATAGCAAGGATACTAACATGCTCCCTTGTCAACAATCTCCCTCTCTCTTTTGATCTTGTGGAGATTCCAATTGCTTCTTCTTATGCTGAAAACCTCATGTACCTCTGATCTTCTCCAAGAATCTTCCTCACTATCATGTGAATAAGATTGAGTTGAAGGGATAGGAGTAATTACTCCCATTATCGCCTCAAGAAGGCAAGAGGGATCTCTTGATAAAGGAACACTTGCTTGTGGAACTAAACCATGAGAATAATTCTTGTTGTTATAAGTCTCAGTTATTATTACATTCATAATAGTGCCTACCTAGACACACACACCTAACCTACAACAACAGTAACAACCTTTCCTATGTAGGACAACATCAAAGTAAACCACTTTTTATAATCATATAGGGACTCTCCTCAATGCATGCCTAGTGAAACATCTCATCTTTAATTTCTCCCGGTAGACTTCTAATGACAACAGACTCACCATGATACATTTAACTCATTATGAACAACAATCATATAAATTAGGACTTTCTTACAAAAATTGGATTTACAATCTCATATTGACAACATGAACACCATACTCTAACAAAGAGTCTAATGACTGTAAATACCAATTGACAGTACCTTTGATACCAAGTGTTGAAATGATGCAAATTGTTGAATTGATGCCACTAATAGAAATTGTTGAGCACTTGATAACTGAGTGTCCTCATCCTCTGATCATGCTCCTTTCACCACAAATCTGATGCCTAATACCAATTACCAATTAGAATGGAATTATAACATAAATACCATTAGCCTTTGTCTTGTAGAAAACAACTGATACCAATTAATGATACCAACTATCAATGAATAATTTGATACTCAAATCTTGACTTGAGTATACTCCCCCTATGGCCATGCTCCCTCTTTGCATTAGGAATATTTAAAAAATACTTGCTAGAGAAACTTCAGCAGTAAATAGATCATCACCATCTATATATACTTGGTCTACCAATCTTATTTGACAACAACATTCAATCAACCGCACTACTCAACAATCAACATAAAATGGCATACTTCCCTTTATCCTTCAGATGCATTCATTGGCATGTTCCTTTCTGCTCCTTGCATCTGACCTTTCTGGCTTCCCTTGAAGCCAACCTCTTCTCTTCAATGAAGAGGAACAAGGGATCTACTCCCCTTGAGTAGATTATCTTCCTTTTTCTTCCACACCTGGATATGAGCTGATTTCTTGCACTAGTTTTCCTAACTGGGTGAGTTTTTACCATTTCTTGAGTATACATACTACTAATCATTCCTTTTGTTAGCATGAATTATAGCCAATTTGCAATTTACCTATTGATCTTCTCTCTCACTGTATTTTTTTTAGGATTATAAGGGTTCATGCTACTTATATTGTCTGATTTGAGTCTTTTCCTATTGCAGGTTATATAAGACAGATCAACCATAGGAATTTCAAGCTTTGATATGCTAAATCTCAACTGATTATCTCCAAAACCAAATAATTTTTTGTGTTGCATCCATGCTACATGTGATATGCCTTTCTCCTGAGTGTTGAAATAGATCTTGCGCAATTTCCTTACTGGCTCTTATCATAATCGATGCCTCCGATTACATCATTATGAAAAGAGAATTTATTGCTAGATTTGCATGCGGCTACTTTGTACACATAATTATTAGACCTGTAGCATTCAACATTATTCAATAAGGGTATAAAGGAATTATTATTCTTAACAAGGTTTCTATCTATCCAATTTCTTGGACGAATACCCATTCTCTTGGTGGTTTTGGCCACTCAAAATATTTTCTTTGAGGGGAAAAGGCTCTTTGTGCCTGGTTGTTCGAATTTATTTTAGTAGCTCATGGTTGTGGCTATAGCGCATTCCACTTATATTGCTGCACCTTATTTTTTTCTCTGGACACTTGGAGGAAAAGAGCCCTTGTTACTACAATAGAAACATATGATGGGTTGCATACCTTTGTTTTGATTTTTGGAGATCTTTTGGTCTTCTTGGCATTGCATTCTTTTCTTTGCCACTGTTGTGGTGTTAGGTCTTCCTTTAACCACATTTCTGCATGTTGTCTAGGTAAATCCTCTCTCTAGACAGAGATGATCTCTCTAGCCCAATGAATGGGACTAGAAACCTACGTGACAATATACAAGACACTTTCCTAAATTAAAATTGAAATGAGAGAAGAGGAAGATGGCCTACCTCGTTCTGATGCTATAACACACTCCTTTGTTGAAGATCTTGAATAAATTTCTCCTTAGGTTCAGCTCTAATTCTCACATCGTTTGGATACCTTCACAAGAGATCAAAGACAAAACAAAAACATACAAGTAAAACAAGCATAATCAAAAGTAATCCACTTAACAGATCAAGTAGCATTAAGATAAATGATGCATTAACACAAAAATTTATGGAAAGTGAACCAACAATTGTATATATTAATGAAATAAAGGAGGAATGATGTCAATAAGCTCTAGTTGAGTGAATGTCCAAGTCCAAGCTCAAGTTCTCTAAGCACTCCTTCAAGCCAAATGAGTAGCATGTAGGCACTATCTCAGCATAAGGGTGCAAATAATCAGAGACCAACCATTTTGGAATGGGAGAGGATGAATATATAGGTAGAGAAAGGGATTTAGAATCTCTCCAAAGATAGGAGAAGGCCCTCATCTTAGGGAGGTAGCTCATAGGGATAATATCAAAGGGAAATATTGAGAGAATTCAACCACATCCACACCAAACAACCTCCAACTCGTCGTTCTGGAAGCCTCTAGATCATGAAGCATCTTGTAATCTTTGGGAAAACTTGCCTTTTAGGGATCAACGTGAGTTTCCAAGTTAAAAGCATGCTGGAAGTGTGAGTCTAGTATAGTGCAACTTGTCATCAACACTAGTTGCTAGTGTCAGAGTCGCGCTAGTCCAAAAATTAAGGTTTTAGAGCTTACTTCTTCAAGGAAGGCTCAAGGCATGTTTCCATTAGTATTTCAGGGAGGATCAGAGTTGTATATCAGGATGGGTACACTACATTATTGCTAACTTTCAGCCACTTTGGGGTATGACACAAGGAAGTGTAGGAGGTGTGACAAAATATTGTGTAACAAATGCCCCTAAAGCATGAAGGAAAAACAGGGAGTGATGGATGAGATGCTTTATGATATGTTGCAAGGACAAGAGAAAACAATCTCAGGAGACCTACAAATACATATACATATCTGATATCAAAACATGAATCCACGATATGGACACAACCATCTGGATAGAAAGGACTATGTGAAAGGATCCACGACATGGGCACAACCATCCGAATGAAAAGGATCATATGTAAATCTAAGATCCAAGGTATGGACACAACCTCCCGACATAGAAGGATCATCATCATCATAAATATAAAGTCCCACGGTATGGTCACAGCCATCCGTATAAAAGAAACATGTGTAAAATCATGAACAATACATAACTCCACGCAGCCTGAGTTATACTAGACAAAAACTCAGGGTCTTGCGCTCCATCCCAACTGGATCAAAGTATGAATTCTAACATGTGAATGAATGTGTCGAAGTCGAACATGCTAGAAAACCACTTGACTGTCAGTCAATCATGCAAACCATTAACAAGCACGAGAGAAGCCACCAATAATGAAAATGGTCCTCAATGTATGACAGTACAATCCGTGAATGTGAAAATGAAGCTAAGCTCGAACACTCGTGCAATCATTCGATCAAAGGACAATGATGAAAACTTGTCATTGGATGTGAAGAAATTTCCATTAAGGCATGCAAGCTCTAAGGTATTGAAAGGGAGTCTCTAAGTCACCTTCCTGGATAATGAGTTGAAGTCGACAGGAAGTGGCCTGTTGAAGCAGGGTCATGATGATTCCCACATCATCAACACAAAATGAGGAATAAAGTGAAATAAATGAGTATGATTCGAGACTGTAGAAAAAGGTCAGACAATGTATAGGTAATAAAATACAGATAGGACTTCTCTTGAACATATCAATGACATGAATCCGGAGTGTGGCAACATTTGACTCAACATAAGACCAAGGGTCATGATGATGAAATGGAATAGTCAGATGAGAGGGAAAATGGATCACCCAAACCGAGAAAGACAAGTGATTGAGAAAGGATATCCCAAACCCGACATGAGAAACATATGAGTGTCATGTTCAAGAGTGACATGCTACCTATACAAAATATGTTTCACTTTCATGTTTCCCCACTATTCCTAGCAATTATCCTAATTGTTTTTTATGACAAGATTGAAGGGGATAGAATATGCTTGTCATATAAGTTCATTCTTCAAATGAATCCATCCTAGTAAGCTTTACAAGCCCTAGGAAGGAGACGCTCGGTCTCGTCATGGTGACAAGTCTTTCGCCATTTAATTTTTAATGAGTTCGATGAAAGAATAACTTAGTATCTATTTCATATTTAGAGAGTTTAAAAAAGAGATGAAAAAGAAAACTCCATCATGTCCCTTTTCGTAATTTGTCTCTCAAATCTGAAAAGGTAGAAATATATATTTGAGAGAACCTCTTGACCATGTCGGCCAAGGTGTAACTTTTTCGTAAATAGTCGATCTCAGCACGAAAAGGGTCAATGTATATTGAGATGACATTAATTCATTTATTTTAACGAGTTCAAAAAGACAGGTACTCGACAATCTTTTCATATTTCGAGAGTCAGAAAAGAGCTTAAAGATGACTCCAGAGGGGTTCCTTTTTCGTTTGTTTTTAACGAGTCCAAAAAGAGATAAAATAAAAAATCGTTGAATTAGTAAACAATGATCACTGTAACCACCGAAAATAATCTATAACTATACAAAGACAACCACACATCATTGATATCGAGGAGAATATAAATATTGGAAAAATTGTGTTTAAAAATTTATAAATAGATTAAAAGTAAGAACATTTTTACCATTTCACTTGGAGTAATTTGGAGAATACATTTTACTCTATTTTCCTTTATTCTTTAGGCAAGCAGTGTGAGAGATCTAGGGCATCATTTCACGAACCGTCAATTGCAGGTAAGAGTTCTTCATTTTTCCTTGCTTTTCATTCTACTTTCATGCCATTTCATAGGATTTTTGCTGGTTAAAGGTGAGGATTTCAAATTTTAAAATCGAGGGCGATCAACACAAGTCTTCTCATCGGATCTGCATTGATCACCCTTGAGCCCAAAAGGCTCATGCACTGGTAGAGTAGAATCAATCAAAACAGACGTGCTGGTCGTAGGGTAGAAAAAATAAAAAGAAATCCCCTCACTTAATTCACTTTTTTAAATTTTTGATATGTGAAAAAGAAGTTAATTAATGTAAATTTTTGTTTTGCAGGATATTTCAACAACATGGTCATTGAATGGAAGGAAAGGGGCCATGGGGTAGAAGATCACTAGGCTACCCCAAATGTTGAATGTGTCAATGCTTTTGAGGGACTACAGTTTACTGAAATTCTAACGAACCCAAAGACTCATAGCTCAAAATGAGCTGCTACACTATCTGATTAGTCTATGCGATGTTGATCGGCAGATATTCATCATTAGATACCAAGAAATATAGCTAGAAGTAGCTAATATCTACTTCATTACTGGATTGTCTAGAAGAGAGGAAAGAGTCCAACTCTTTGGATCTCGTGGTGGAGGTGAGAGCACCAATGCCTTAATCAGAAGGCATTGCCCAGGTGCAGAGATAACTGTGAGTGGGAAGGTGAAACTACTGACCATCGAAAATCTTCCCTTGAGGACAATTCTACACACCATGGCTTGTATAGCTACGTTGCAGGCTTTGCACAAGGTCTCAAAATCAGAATTCCAGTATGCAGTGGATTTCCTTACTCCAACAATGTTCAACTGGTGTGAGGGATTGCTGGCCAACATGAAGAGGAAAATGACGAAAGGAAAGTTGGGAAACCTGAAGCAGTTCAGCAATTGTTCAATTTTGGTCGCTTTCTTTTTAGAGCGCATGCCCCTATTTCAGTACAAGTGGATAGAGGTAGTGGATTGTGCTCCACAATATTGGAGGCTGCTCAGATGGAGTGAGATCATGTCTCATGGAGGAGAGGGTGGCAAATGAATCTCCCTCCATCGTTCTTCGATTGGCTATGTTGACAACTGACCATTGTGGATGATTATGCTTATGTAGGCACAGACTTCAGAGGGGATACAGATCTACCTATACCACCGAGTGAACAATGGACTGATGCAGGTAAAACTTATTTTTGGAATTTGTAAGTTTTATGAGATTTTTTGTTAAAGTGTATATGAGAGTTTACTTGTGATAAATGTGGGACCAGAAAGGCCTCCTGGCATGTTGCCAATAGCACAAAGAGTAGCACGTCTAATAGAGGATGCTCCAGATCAGGAAGGGGTAGATCCTATGGTAGAAATGGAACAAAATCTAGAAGTGATCACCTAAGGGATTACAAAATATGTGATTATAGATGATGTGCCACTGTGATACCA
The DNA here is from genome assembly GCA_031772625.1 of Pinus tabuliformis. Taxonomy (NCBI): domain Eukaryota; kingdom Viridiplantae; phylum Streptophyta; class Pinopsida; order Pinales; family Pinaceae; genus Pinus; species Pinus tabuliformis. The sequence continues at coordinate 649,943,298 of CM062818.1, read as the reverse complement.
GAGGCACATAGTAGGAGTGTCTGTGAGACTACGTTGGTTGTTGGGCCTAGTGATCAGAGCGGTCTCATGCTATCATGAGCATCATGTGGGCGAATAGCCTTTTCTAGTCATTTTTTTGCACTATTGTAGGCCTTGAAAGCCATGTGTCCCACAATGCTTATTTTTTGAAATTTTGATGAACAAACTTTGAGAGACACGATATGTATATATATATATGTGTGTGTGTGTGTGTGTGTGTGTACATATACATATGCATGTTTTTATCTTCTACTTATGTGTTCATGTATCGTGATGATGTGATCAGTTTTATAAGTTACGCAAATGTCTATCAAGAACACAATTTTCTAATGCATTTGTTAATGTATTCAAATTCTGTGGAATGTGCTAATATGTGATATAATCAAAATTTATTTCCAGTAACCGAACACGTAGATACATACAATTTTTTTTGGATTTATTACTGAGTAATGACTATCAATTGTAACACAACGAGTTGTGAATCTAACTTAACAACTAAATTTATAATGCGAAGAGAAACTTCTTTTGAAAACATTTCAATAACTGCATTGTAATCATAAATTATTAGTTGTTTGTGCAAGGAAAATACCTTTTAAATTGATCAACTCACCATTAGGGGCAAAGAGTGCCTAAGCTACAGAAGATAAGTTATGTGTGCTACGACAAGCACCATCAGCAAAACCAACATAACAGTTTGACAACATCTACAAACTGAGTGGAACACAAGGTAAGCAAAAGGAACATGTCTGCAAAGCAGAAAATCACACCAAAAAATCAAAACTAAACACCAATGAATTCACACAATAATGTAAAAAAGAAATTATATGAATGATGACGCGTAAAAAGTTTAGATGGAGCCCATTTTCAGACTCGGGTTATTGATCAACAATGAATGAAAACAAAGTTTCACCTTGGAATGATGTGTAAGCATCGAATCAACCAAATAGCGGAATAACACACATAAATGGATATGCCCCCATGTCCCCCTGGGAGAGCGAGGGTTATGAGTCATAGAATGAATACCCCATTGCGATAATGGGTGAAGTAGTAAAAAATTGATGAAGTGAGAAAATCTTAAGCTCATGGTGACAAAAATATGTCTCTAGTTGAAAGATCTTGACAACTTCAGGTTGGACTAAAATCTCAATGGGAAAGGTAGTAGTAATATTTCCCATATTACCTTCGGACAAAACTTCATGCACTAGAATAGGTGTTTGTAGTGGGTGCATCTAGTTATGAGAAAGAAAATCTTCAAGACATGAAGGAATCTCACTTAGACTTGGAAGAAACGAGGAACGATGATGGGCATCATTCCAAGGATTTTCGTCAAGAGACATAACCTCGACAATAATCTCATCGGTGGGGAATATCTTGTTCAAGGGATCCGGAGAATCCCACAAACCAAGCCAAGGAGATTGTGAATAGGTATCTAAGTACATACTGAGAACAACATAACTTTCCAAAGCAGTCGTTGAATTCGAGACAATTTCATGATAAGCTTGTTCTAAGGGATATAGCGGCATGGCATCACCAAATGAATCAACTTGATCCATAGAAGGAATGCCATGGCTCAGTGGAGATATAAATGATGTTGATCGAGGTGACATGCAGAGGTGGGAGAGAAAAAGTTCCCATTAAAGTAGAATCTTTGAAAAGACCTTCCCCCATGCTCTCATATGTAATATCGGTATTTCCCACATATGGGATGTTTCCATTTGAGTCATCGGATGAGAAAAAGGACAATTGATCGATGGTGACAAATTTTCCTTCATGAGGAAAATGGAGCACCCAGAACAAAGAGGAAACCACAAAAAACATGGCATGGGTGCAACTTAGCCCAAGTATAAGGTTGTAATTCAGATTTGCATATACAAATTCCACATTAACTCGAAAGTCTTCCCTTCCAAAACGATGGGCAAACATGTGAGAATACCGGAGCCTCTTCCATCGAAGGCCTCCAAAGTGTTTGGGGACTAGTTGAGAGGTGGAGAGCCAATAGCTTTCCAACATGAAATAGACATGATGCAGGTGCAAGCACCTTCATCAACGATATCCCGATGGATCATCTTTCCTTTTATTATGACTTGAATAAAAATGAAATCTGATGAGGAAGACAAGGAACATGGTTTTCAAGATCGAAAGTAATCAAGCTCGAATTAGTAGGATCAATGCCTCCAATAGCAGACAATGATTTCTGCTGTGTTGGAAAAGCTTGGAGAACTCCCAAAGAAGACATTGTCGAAGGTGCTTGAGCTAAATCTTTGATAATACTGTAATGTTGAGTAGCTCTAGCATTCAGGTTATAGGGATGAATTCCGAAGCACACCTTTGGGAGGTGGTCGGATAATGGATTCATTATTAGGTCTCTCGATATGGAGAGGACCAGAACTGGGTGGAGCGGAAGTAGAAGGTATATTAGTGGCTTCTTTTTCCACCATTTTCTTTTGAGAGGTTTGATAATCTTTTGATCGAGTGGCTACAGAGATAGGCAAGGAACCCATCATCATGTAAACCTGAGAACTAGATGAGGCACAGGATTGTGGTTGGTCTACAAACTGAGTTGGTTGAGATGGGAATGGATCTTTCGATACAACTGGGGTCCCTATTAACAAACGACTAACTTTGGCATGTCGGGGACAATCCTTTGTATAATGATCTTCCTCACAAATGAGGCAAGGGTATTCTGGCTTCCATTTGGAGACATCATCAGCAGATGACTTAGGAGGATCTTGTTTTTGGGTATCAGATTTTTCTTTCCCCTTACGCTTCTTCTTACCTTTCGAATATTTATAATCTACTGGAGACTGAGATGTTGAACTTAGAGGTTTTACTAGGATTTGATGGGTTTTTAGAAGGATGA